>OY728123.1:281238220-282488220 GCA_963277665.1 Viscum album | reverse complement strand
CAATCAAACACTTAAAAACATGTAAAAGAAAAAAACATGACAATCACTTAAATTTTATTGAATCCATTTGAACGTAGAATATTTTAAAAACAAAAATCCACTAAAAGGGAGTTTTATTTTTAATAAATTAATTAAAAAATTCACATGAAATGATAACATGATATATTTTCCCTCTTCACACATAAAAAGATATGATTTAAACTTCCCAATCTCAATTTGGAAATAAAAATAGCTTTAAAACTTGATTTCCCTAAAAGACGTTTTTGAAAATTTAGTTCGAGAATTTTGAAAAAAAATTTCCATTACATAAAATAAATATTTTAAAATAAAAAAATTAGATATATAAAATTTTAATTTTTAAATGAGACTCCAATAAAAATATTTTTCTCCCTTACCCTATGCTACTAACTTACCCTTTCTTTTCCATTTACATACACCCTCTTGAAGATAGTCTCCATTTAAATTCACTCTCTTATATCTTGTTTATCAAGTAATAGTAAAACTACTTATATATTGTTTATAAAGAAATAATAAAACTACCTTGAAAATTTATCTAGATTAGGGAAATCTTTTTTAAAATTGAGCAATAGTCATTGGACAAAGAATAATTAGGAAACTAATCCTCTCATATTCCTTATAAAACTCTAACTCTACAAAAAAATTGATCCTAAATCCTTTATGAAATGAATATTAATTTTTAATTTTTTTAGGATTTCTAAAATGGCCAAATGTAATGATAATTAAGTCTTACCACCATTCACTATGAAAATTGGATTAAAATCTTAATATTTATTTATTATAATTATATAAGTTCTAAAAATATAACATATTTGTGGCAACTTCAAGTTATTTATCACAGTCTGTAAATTTATATAATGACTGAACACATTTATTTTTGTTTCTATTCATATCATTTGGCATTGTTAACATATATCATATTAAATACTCATGTAGTGATAAAAAAATTTACAATGTTGAGGCAATGACCACGCCCTACTATAGCGAACCTAGGTAGTGGAGAATTGGATGAGATCCAGTATGGGGAAGTGCTAAAGAGCTCTAGGAATGGGGTGGAACTGAGATGAGGATGAAACCAATGTTCATGGAGTGGGTTGGCCGCACAAAAACCAAAACACAACACCATGAGCCAGATTCCATCGGAGTAAGACCTATGTGATCCGTAGTAGGGTAAAATCAGGAATACATAGACCCAAAAGCAAGGAAGCGTCAGAGAAGGATGAATGATGGCAGTGGCTTCATCGACATAGCTCTTAAACATAGAACCATGAGACCATCGATCCAAGATAAAGTCGCACTATCGCACACCGCTAAACTCAAACAAGAAAGCAACAAGAGAGGAAGAGAACAAATAACACACCTTAGATTTGAGAGTTGATTTATCTGAGAGAAGATCAAGGGGGAGAGATGATAGAGATGAACATCCGTGAGAGTTTGAACAACATGATAAAAATTAGTTAGGTTTGGGTTCTTTTTAAAATATCAGGGAGAGTTTTATCATCACTTCCAAAAAAGTGCTGATAAAGAGGGTTTTTATCACTGCTAAAATAATAAGCGTTGATAAAATCCCTCTTTATCTGTGTTAAACTAGCACAGATAAAAGCCACATTTATCAGTGCTAAACAAGCATCGATAAAAGCCTTCTTTATGAGTGCTAGAGGTTTAGCACTGATAAATATTTATAATTAAATTTTTAATAAATATATGTATAAATATATTTACAAATATTTGTATATAATTATATCATTATATATATTAATATATATATATAATAAATAAATATAAATATAAATATAAATATAAATATAAATATAAATATATTAAATATATTCATTATTTAAATATATTTATTATAATTTTATGATTATTTAAATATATAATTAATTATTTATAATTATATGTATTTTTAAAAATTATATTTATTTATTTATAATTATAAATATATAATTTTATAAATATAGTAAATATAAATTTATAAATATATTTATAAATAAACATATCTATAAATATATTTATAAATAAATATATTTTTAAATATGTTTATTAATAAAAATATTTGTAAAAATATTTAAAAATAAATTTATTTTCAAATAAATTTATAGTTATTTATTTATAATTATAAATATTTATATCATTATATGTATTTATTTAATTATATATATATATATTTAATAATCATATATAAATATAAATATAAATATAGTAAATATTTTCATTACTTAAATATATTTATCATAATTTTATAATTATAAATATATTTATATCATTACATATATTTATATAATTATATGTATGTATTCAAGTAGTTGGACGCTTACCCGAGTGGTAAAGGCTCCCCGTAATCCTAAATCATTCTGAGGTTCAAATCTGGGTGGGAGTGAATTACTATAGGTACTGTAGCAGGACTGTAGGAGATATTATAGCACTGTAGCAGTGTAAGTACTGTAACGGGGTATTATTGCAGTAGTATTATTCATCATGAATGGGATTTCGGGCCACTAGGCCTTCGATCCATCAGATGGGTGGTGACACATGCATGACGTGCTAGTGGTGAAATGGGTATGATGTAAGAAGTGCCTTCAGGCCATCCAATAGTGGGAATGTGGGCCATGTAATGAGCTTCATACCCACCAGGCCTTCGAGCAAAAAATATACAATGTAATAAAGTAGCTGGTTGGCTGGGTTATCCTTTAGTGTGATTTGACCTTCCTTTTAGGCTTGTGTGTGCGTTGTGTGTGTGTGAGTGTTTGAATGTAATTGTACCCCCAAACACCTAATATAAATATATCTATATTTAATAAATAAATATAAATATATTAAATATATTCATTATTTAAATATATATATTTATAAATAATTATTTACAAAAATATTATTAACATTATTAATGAATATATTATCTTAAATGCATGAATGTTAAAAATGAATGAACTTTAATAATAAAAATTGGCCAAAATTGAAAATATTGAAAAATTGGATAAGTTTTATTAATTATACAAATTATTCAAAAAAATAAAATATGGATATAAATTTAAATGAAGATGAATACATATTGAAAATATTAAAACAAAGTAAATAAATATGTATAAATAATCATTAGAAATTGATTAAATTCCAAAAAATAAAAATTAAAAAATATTAAAAATTAATAAATAATACTAACTACAATAATATTATAAATAAATAAATAAAATTTATTAATTATAAAGATAATATATTAAATATATTATGTTACTAAAATAAATTCTAAAATGAATACTAATATTCAAATAAATTACATAAATATTAAGTGTATGTGTTTCTATAAAAGATTTTATTAATTACGTAAATATTTTTGTGTGTGAAATTAATGTATATATATATACAAGTTTGATATATGTAAAATTGAACAATGACATTATATAATATGTAGCATCTATTAATGAAATAAATAATTAGAAGAATAAATAAATTTAAAAAATGAATAACTATTATTAATTTTATAGATAATTTTAAAAAAATTAAAAATGAATATTTATATATGTTAAAATGGAAATGAATACATATTAATTATATAAATTACAACCATATTAAAAACATTAAATGTTAATGATTAAACATGTATAAATAAATATTTAAAATGGATAAAATTACAAACATATTAAACAATGAAAAATTGAAAATGAATAAATTACAAAAAATATTAAAAAAAAATTTAAATTATTAATTAGTAAAAAATATTAAAAATGAATAAATTTGAAAAAATATTAAAAGTAATAAATGGTATATATTGAATAAAAATATAAAAAATGATAAAATTTACTCATTAGAAACATAATATATATTAAATATATTATGTTAATAAATACAATTCTAAAGTGAATATTAAAAATTTAATAAATTAAAGAAATATTATGTGCATGTGCATTGTATGTAAAAATGCATTAATTACGTATATGCATGTGTTAAATCAATGTAACATATGTTTGATATATGTTAAATTTAAAAATCAAATGACATTCAAATAAATGTCCATTACTCGTTATAATTAGTCAATATTTTTAATTAATATTAATTTTTAATTAGAAACTATTTTTTACTAAATATTACTTATTTAATGTAAGAATAAATATTTTGTATTATTTAAATCATATTTTAGGAAATATTATATATATTGATATATATATATACAGAAATATATATAAATATATTTATATATTAAAAATATTAAAGATATTAATGAATAATTATATATAAAAACCATTAAAAATATTAAATATATTAATGAATAATTATATATAAAAACCATTAAAAAGGAATAAGACATTAATTGGTTTTTAATTATTACATTTTATTTAGTTTCAATATTTATATTTAATATATATTATTTATTACTATATATATATATATAATTTATTCATTTTTATTAATAATTATTTCATTTATAATTTTTTAAATAAATTTTCAATTTATTATTTTTTTATTTTTATTTAATTATTACAATTTATTCTTTTTATATGTATATATTTAATATGTGCTATTTATTAATATTTATAATATATATATATATATATATACATTAAATTTATTCATTTTTATTAATAAATATTTAGTTAATAAATTTTTAATATTTTTTAATTTACTAATTTTTAATTTTTATTAGTTTAATTATTTCAATTTATTAATTATATATATCTGTATTTAATTTTTATATTTATTAATATTTATAATATATATATATTAAATTTATTAATACTCATTTAAATTTTTAAAAAATATTTTTAAAATTTTAAAATTTAAATTTTTAATTATTTCAATTTTTTTAATAATAATATTTTTTATTAGTTTATATAAAAAATTGTGGCCATGGTCTGCATGGGAAGGTTGGTCGGGCTGTGTATAGGCTCGGATGGGGGGCAAGTGGGCTGGGTTGTATAGGACCTGGCCCATTTGTATGTGGGTGGGATAAAGTCTGCAGAATGCAAAGGGTGGGATAAGGCTTGCATGGCCTCGTGTATATAGGCACGTGCCCATATATATGTGTGTGGAGAGTGTATGTGAGAGACTATCCTCGCACCAGGCTTCTGACATTGGGATGCGATAGAATTGTATATAAATAAGCAGTCGAACGTCCTCTATTTCTATGTGGGACTTGAAAGCATGATCGATACCTTTATCAAAACTAGAAAATTCATTGATAAAGGTTATCATTTATTAGCGTGAAAAATAAAGCACTGATAAAGGTAACCCTTTATCAATGCTTTTCGCTAGCACTGATAAAGGATGACACTATATATTTCACCTTTTAAAGTAGTGTTTATCCAAGTTAGAGATATTTCTCTTAAAGATTTATCAAATTTGTTTGCATCACCTTCAATATGGGTGATCTCTTCTCACTAAATTTCAAAATTCCCACAAATAAAAGAAAATATTTCTTTGGAAAAAATGTAATATATATTTTAATATTTTGAAAGATATATATTTTGATTTAGAAAATGTATGATCACTTCCACTTGGTTATTCTTATTGTGGACAATTTTTATATTAATTTTCACATACCACATGATCACTTGAGTTACCTGATCCCACTGGGTTGAATGGACTATTAATACCATGATGATATACTGAACCACATGTTCTTCTCCACTTATTCTGGTTCTGACTTCTTTTTTATCATGGCACGGGGAAACTTCTTCTGCTTTTGATAAGAGTGGTAACTTTCACATCATCTTCTTCTCTTTATTTCTCAATTTCATCAAGGTCTTGGTAGAAATTTTTTTGATCTAAAATAGATAATTCTTCACCAAAAATACAGTTCATTATGAATCAGGAAAGAAACTTTAAATCTTCAAAAGAGAATAAATTCACAATATAAGAATCCAATCATAGGTGAATCAGGATCTAATACCAATTTAGAGGAATGTTTGGGATATAAACCACACTGGGGGGGGGGGGGGGTTAATTAGTTTTGGTGACTTTATATCCAATTTATACTATTAACTTTTATCCCCTTTCTTTCACCTATATCACTTATGTGGTGAAAGGATCAATCTTATTCTTTCTCCCCACTTTCCTTCTTTCTTATAGCACAACACACACACACAAGTTGCACAAAAATATACAAGGTTCACCTCTAAGTATGAAAAGGATATTCCATGGTGTGAACTGAATTCCCCCAAGACCACACAACCCACTGTAATCATTATATAGGCTTTACAATATAGTCTACTAATAATTTTGGAGTATGCTTCCCACAATACTTGTTTTGGTGCATCCTGCACTCCAGTATATCTTACACTTTACAATGCTGTAACAAGGATAACAACTAAAGAGTCTTGACACTTATTTAGATATCTTCAAGCTATATATGTGATTCTTTGATCTCCTTATTATTATTTTTTCACTTGCATGGAAGCATGAAAGAAATTCCTCTTCCTTTTGTATGTAAAAAACTATGTACACACTTATTGTTTCTCTTCATATAAGAAAGTGATGACAACCTTTCTGGTATATTATGACACCCAATTTCACTTTCATGTGTGGGTATATGTTGTATGGAAGGGACCCTCAAGTTAAAGGTGTTTTGGGATGAAATATGAAAAATTTGGAACTTTTTCCAGATATCATTGTTAAAAACCATATATCCTAAGTGTGTAGCCTATTTCACTTTTTAAAAGTGACGATCTACATGGTTACCACATGTTCTAGTAAACCATGTAGGTAAACTATGTGAATCACCCAATAAAGGATATTTTTATCCTTTTAGATCCTTTTAAATTTTGGTTTCCTCACTTAGGTCCCCCACTTCGAACCCCCCGACCTAGAAACCTATCCCAACCTTCTACCTTATTATCCAAGATCTCAAAATTGTATTTGTGATAGTTTATTGGTGGATTCCCTCTTAGGTAATATTTCTTCTTCCTCTCCCTCCTTATTCCTCTTATTTCTATCTTCTTCTTGTCTTGGTTCCCTCTTGCACAAACCCTAGAGTGAGGGTTAGATTATGTGGGATGTTTATTCGAATGTTATGGAATTCATTTGTCTCTTGGGATTAGTTATTCCCAATTAAAAAGGTTTTGTTTCATTCACAGACCATTGAGATAGGTGTCTATATCAATTTCCTTTCTTGAATATTCCATATGATTCTTAAGCCTTTCTAAATCCGTTTTAAATTGTGTTTGTCATACTTCTTGATTTATAAATTAAATTATAATTTTTTTTCATGATAGTTTGAAAGGGGAAGTGGTTTTATAGGTATTTGTAAAATTATTCCTATATATATTCATGGTGTATGTATGTCAAGTATTTGATAAAATTTCAAAGAGGAATTTAAATTAGTTTTTGGTGTTTTAAAAAACAATTATCCTTTAATAGAGTTTTGAATGATTTGGTTGCAATTTGAGTTATGTTTTTAGTGGATTTTGGTTTCCATTGTAGATTTAGAACCTTTACATGAGAAACTATTATTCTTGGTGTAAAGTACCCCGACCTTGGAATCTATCACGTGGCTAGAAAAGGTTGGTTTCTAGAACTCGTGTGTGCCTCCATGTACACCAAAGGTTTCCAACTAGCCGTGGGGGTGTAAATAACATTTTGGGGAGACTATACCCCTTTTTGTTGAGTTGTAATAATGGTGGAATAAATATAAGAGTAATGGAAATAGCATAAATAGTATACTAATGTCATATAAACAAAATTAAGAACGTAAAAGGTCAATCCAACTATATAAAAAACAATGTAACGATAGGATGGAATGTAGATAAGTGTCAAGATTAAAGTAAAATATATAAATAACAAAACAACTCAAAGAAGACACCTAAGACCCCGGTACTAATCCCCATGATGGTCTTATCTCCAAAATCCAACCTATCCAATAAGCAACAATCAACAATACGGTCCTTTTCCCTTACAAAAAACTGCATCCATGTAATCTGCTTGGGTACCAAATGGAACCCTGAATGGGGTGTGAGTAAAACTCAGTAGGCCGACACCAAATAAAAATAATTTGATAGTAAGTTCATGAAATAAAGTGATAAATAAGAGAAATAATTAATCAATTAATGCAATACGATAATTAACCTTTTTCGACACCATACCCGAATAACTATGAGCATGTAGGATCACCCTTCCAACCATAACCTCAAACCCAAGGCATAATAAAATAACTAGGAAAATCTATATGTATAATAATTTTAGCATAATCTATCTAAGACCTTATATAATAATTTTAGCATAACTAGGACAAACCCTTTATATAAGCATTTAATCATAACTAGACCAAGCCTTTTATATAATGATTTTAGCATAATCGATCCAAGCCCTCTATAAGCGTTTCAACATAACTAAACCCATCCCTTTATATAAACATTTCAACATTACAATATCATATCAAAGTATCACCAGACATTTCAATAAACAAGTAATCCATCTTACAAAGTGATTATATCATAATCAATCACCTAAGGTCTCATGTCATAATAATTCATGTTTCAAGACAATAGGAAGTTCAATATCATTCAAGGGTAGGATCACCCTATGGGTAGCCACACACCAGATCTCAGCACTATTTGATCCAAAGAGATCTAAGGTGTAGTCCAAACACATGATTATCATCATGAATTATTCTATTGGTTAAGACACATGTTGGGTCGACATGATTTCATAGTATTTCACACACTTAAACAAATAGACCATAGGGATTCATTCTATACCACCTACCTTTATCCGGTGATCTATAAAAAACTATCAACAAGGAACTTTAAAGAAAAACCAAGGTAAAAGAGATAAATAAAGAAAATCTAGATCACACACACATCAAGACCGGATACTGATTCAACGACGGTCATGAGATTGCACTACTATAATGAAGGATAACAGAAGAAGGGAGAAAACCAAAGAAAAGAACTCACCAGAGATCAACTACAAGGCCAGGACATCCAGAAGGAAATGAATTTCCCACAAATCATCTAGAGTCACCCCAGGGTTTGAGAGAGGAGGTTTCACGATGAAATAAGAAAGTCTCAGGTGTTAAAAATGATTTAAAAATGATGTTCTCGGTGAATTCATTTTATAAAACCCTTTCACATAGTGAATTAAATACACACCGAAAAATGTATTATCTTGGGTTAAAAATACAGCAACAACCCATTTCACGGTGTGTAAAAAATTCATTTATTATATCACATTCATGTAGTAAAACAATTTCAAGGAATATTTTAAGAAATGGATTCGAATCATGTATTATATGAACAAAATGAATATGTCTTATAGGTAGTAGTCAGTGTAAATTCCTGTAGAAATCCTAGAAATATTTTAACTCAACTCAAGCCTAAGGAGAACCCCTTTTCAACCAGAGACACATTTATACCCAGACTCCACTAATTTAAAAAAACATACACCCTCAAACTTTAGGTCATTTTACTTGACATAATATCTTCATACCTAAGAAAAGGTTCAACCACCAAGGTTTAAAAGAATAAATACCCAACTAAAAGAGATTCTACCAAAACAATATGAGGGACATACCTAGAAAAGATGAAATCTTACAACCTCCCCACCATATAAGAACTTTTTATAGAGCTTATCCATGAATCACAATGGGTTTTCAGTGAAAACGTTTTTCCACTATTCTCACACATTAATCTTCCTCTCCTAGGACTCTTGAAAATTCCCAAGCTACCACTACACTCATACTAGATGTGTGGTCTTTTCCAATAGATACTTGTCACTACAGTCCATAATCCATGTCATATTCTCCTTAAAGGACACATCTACTCCAATATCAATTTAATCAATGTCTATCACATGAGAAGGTTCAAGATGATATCTTATAAGATGAGATATGTGAAAAATATGATGTATGGAACTGTAACACTATGGAAGGGCCAATCAGTATACCATCGGACCAACCGTTTCCACCATCTTGAATGGACTAACAAACCTAGGTGCTAGGTTTTCTTGTTTCCTTATACGGTGTTGTAATAACCTAGGTGAAAATCAAAGGAAAATTTGATGACCCGCCTCAAACTCTAGAGACCATATCCTCATGTCAGCATAATATTTTTCCTACTCTATGTGGTCACCGAAGACTTCCTGATCAACTAAACCTACCCATATGTCTCTTATACAATACTAGGTCCAAAAAGTGCTAACTCACCTACCTATAACAAATAAATAGAATAAAATCTTGGAATACCATAAAAAATCTCAAAATATTCCATCTAGATTGATACCCAGAAACTGTTATTATACACAAACTCTATAAGGGTCATATGCTCCTTCCATGAACCTATGAAATCAAACACAAAAGATCATAACATATCCTACAAAATCTAAATTGTTCATTCAGATTGGCCATCTATTTGTTTATGGTAGGATGTACTCATAAGAACCAGTGATCCCAAAGCCTTTTCAATACCATTCCATAACCAAGATGTGAAATAAGGATCTCTATTAGAAAAAATATTCCTCAAAATACTGTATAGTTGAACTATCTCCCACATGTAGAGACTACTAAGAACATCAAAAATGAAAGTTTCGTTCTTGGGAAAGAAGTGGGATACCTTCATCAATTGATCGATGATCACCCATAATATATCATTCTTACAACGTGTGTTGGGTAATCCCATTACGAATTCCATAGTGACATCATCCCATTTCTATTCAGGAATAGGTAGAGGCCACAATAGCCCATCAGGCCTCTGATGATCGGCCTTCACCCACTGATAGGCGAGTATTTGGAAAAGAATCCCACAATCATGTTATTCATTCATGAACACCGATAATATCTATGGATATAAAAATACATCTTTCTTAGACCTGGGTATACCTCCCATCTAGAAGAGTAAAATCCCCTCATCAGCTTCTCATACAAGCTCATAGGAACCCATACTTGGCCATAGAAAAGAAGAGAATTTCCACTACTAAGAGACCATATTTATGGTGGATCCCCACCATATAAGAAATACCTCATAGATAAGCACTCTAGATTAACTACTTGGCCTTGATCTGGTAAACAATTATAGGTAAAATAGATGTCAAGGTTAGAGCTACTTGTCCCTAAGACTCATGAACATCTAGATGCATATCTGCAAAGAGTTCCATCATCCTACACTAATCAAAAGGCTCTTACACTAATTTTTTCTACATATTATGTATCAATAAATCTTAAATGTTATTGCTTTTACCTATAATATAAGATAGATCAAAGTTGAAAGACTGTAGATACTCAACCCACCTCATTAGCTGAAGGTTTAGGTCCGATTGAGAAAATATGCACCTGAGGCTTTTGTGGTTTGTGTACACGAAAAGTCTCTCACCCAAAAGATAGAGTCTCTATTATATTAGGGTGTGAATCACTATAGCTAACTATAGATCATGAGTAGAGTAATTCATCTCATGTGGTATTAAATTTCTGGACCCATAAGAAACCCCTTAATCCTCCTACATCATAAATACTCCTAATCCAACTTCTGATGTGCCACAGTACATGAAAAAAATCCTTAACCAACATAGGAAAAGTGAGAATAGGTTATGAGGTCATCATACTCTTCATCTCCTGAAAAAATCTCTCATAAGAATATGAAAAAGCAAACATCACCCCATTTTTTGTCATCCTAGACATCGATGCTTCCAGATGGGAGAATTCCCAGATAAAATGGCGATAATACCCTTCTATACCAATAAAACTCCCAATCTAAAATATATTCTTGGGTATCTCCCAATACACTACAACTAGAACCATATTGGGGTCTACTTACACTCCTACCTCTCAGTTAACATGATCCATGAAGTTCACTTTATCAATCCAGAAACCACATTTTAGTTATCTTGGCATAAATATGATATTCTCTCAATGTAACCTGGATGATGTCAAGATTTTTGTCATGATCATCTATAGATAGGGAGTTAAATAAGATGTTTTTGAAAGAAACTATTCCAAAATGATTTAGAAATGGATGGAAAATTTGGTTCATCAAGTCCATGAATACCACTAGTGCATTTTTTAGACCAAACGTCATCACCATAAACTTGTACAATCCATACATTCTCCTAAAAGCAGCCTGAGGTATGTATGATGGTATCACTATCAAATGATGATACCATGATCTCAATTAAATATTATAGAAACTTTGGACACTTCTCAACTAATAGAAGAGATCATCGATGTGTGGGAGGGGGTATTAGTTCTTGATTTTCCTCTGGTTTAATCTCCAATAGTACACACACAAGCATAAAGTCCCATGATCCTTCTTGATAAAATTCATGGGAGAACCCCAAGGTGATTTACTAGGTCATATAAAACCCTTCACATACATATTTTATAGATAAAATTTCGATTCCCAAAGCTTCATTGGTACTATCATGTAAGGAGGAATATAAATTGTCTCTTCTCTCAGAATTGACACAATCGTGAACTCGATCTCCCACTCGGGAGGTAATCCATAGAACCTTTTAGGAGAAACAAACTAAAAATGGTCTAGAACTAGAGGGAATGTATACTAATTCATTACACCATCATCTTGATCGATACTTACTATTTAAGCTGTGAAAAAAATCCAATTTTCACTGAATTGGTCCTACATGAGTATCTTAAAGATCCCACTTACCCTGGTGAAAATAACTAATTCCTTCTGAAGATAGAAAAAATACTCTCCAATGGTAATAGTTGATGTGAGAATGAAAAAACTACCCTATCCATACCTATAATCAAATCAAAACATGTCATTTATAACATAAAAATTTCCCAAAAGAAATAGTTATGACCAATTTTTAGAGAACATGCCTTGAAATGTTTGATATTTTCTGACTTCACTCTCAATGGTGTGTCAATGGTCCAGACACTAACAAAGACTTCCACAAACAAGACCAAAACATTTACATAAAGAGATGATATAATAGAATGTGATGCTCCTGTATCTAAAAAAAACAAGAAAGGGCATATGATACAAGAATCACACCTCTAATGGTTGAAGGTCCTTTATCCAAACTACCTGGAGTAAACTATATATCATATAGATAACTTTACCCTCTAACCTGGTCTCTAGTATGACTCCCATGTGCTTATACCTACAAATGGTACTGTCACTCCTACACTAGGGTACCCCATCCCTCACCTCAACTTGAATGTCCAATGTAACTCTAGCTACCAGTTTACCGAGGGTAGTTGAGTCCTTCCCAGACTTGGGATACTATGCTGATCTCCTGCCACTGCTCTGCTACTACATTCCCCTACAAAACCTCTACAGGAGGCCCAACCTGCCCCAAGAATAACACCCCAAATCAGGGTATGGACAATGATACTGCTTATGGACAAGTTTTTTACACTGATATCACTATTACATAACACAATCCTAAGATGGATTCATAGTTCCCTGGTTACCCTTCCCACTATTTCCTTGGTGATAACTTTCATAGAAACACTTCTTTCCACTAGAAACTGATCTCCCAGTTCACACTATTGAAATAGACTGACCACTACTTGGGACTTCTCTCAGATTCCCTTCCATGATGAGATCCTAATTCATCACATCTAAAATACTATTGAAGTTAAATACATTCACATTTGACCTGATCTTATAGTGAATCACATCCTATAAATACCTTGTCATAGAAATCTCATCAGCATCTAAAGATAGAACAAATCACTGAAAGTTGGTAAAACATCTAGAATAGTTCACCACTGAAATGACCTCCCATTCCAGGTGCATGAAATGACAAGACTTTTTATCCCTCAATGTTTCTGGGTAGAAGTGGATCAAGAACTTCATCTCGAAGTCCTTATAGGATAACTTCTCTAGCTTCCCATATTGCTCTAAATTATCCCATTATTTTTTGTCTAGTCCATGAAGAATGTATGAATAAATATTCACTCTTATATATATGAGTTTCTTGAGGTGCTTAAAGATTTTATAGAAATATTTGATTCAGAAATTGAATGCCTAGGGGCCTCCCTCCCTAGTGAACGTAGGTGGATTCTATAGCTAAAACTCTCTGCTCATCTCATACATCAAAGGTGTAATGCGAAAAATATCCTATTCCATGGATCTCATGACCCTCAAGAAGTTTTTACAAAGCTTAATATCTATATGATTATTAATACCTATAGGAAACTCCATTTTATTTATGTTAGGAGTGTGCTAATTTTCACTCTCCCGATTCCCAATTCAAAGATAAGGAGGAGGTATTTTCTATAAAAGACAATAATACTCCTTATAACACTGGATAACATCAAGATCAACCTCAAAAAGTGAAAAAAAATAAATAATGACTCATGGCCTCTTTAAACATGTTTTAAAAAGTGAATTGGCATGACATAATAGTTTATTTATTCCCATTTTTATCAAATAAAATAGGATTCTCATTTCACAATTCATATAGGAAATGCATCACATGAAATAAATATTCTCCTATCATGAAAAATTAATTTCAATACATATTCCAATGTGACTATAATGATGCATTCATACTCAACTTACACCATATCAGGCCATGCGTATAAATATAAAGAAACAATAACATCACACACGATGTGAATCAACCAAGGTGAAATAATATCAACCATAAAAAGTGAATAACATGAATAGAAATCCAATCCCTGGGTACTAAACTTTTCCCCCATACATGGGTTAGCTATCCCCATGCACAATATCATTACCAGGTCCCGACATGTTATTAATGTCCTTTCCACCTTTCCTAAATAGTAAAGTAACAAAAAAGAAAACATGATTTCTCTGATACCACTTTTAAACGTCCCCTAATTAGGCACCCCCTCAGGTGGCCAAACCAGGTTGCTTACTAGACCTCAAGTGAATCTCCCCACATTCCAAAGGCTATCAACTAGCATCATGTGTGTAAAGAACATTTTAGGGGAGACTATACCCCCTTATATTGAGTTGTAATAATAATGGAATAGATATCATAATATCAGAAATAGAGGAAACAATATAATAATAGTAGATAAACCAAATAGTTGGTTGCAGATGGTCACTTCCCACTACTATCAGATCTCAATTACAGCACTGTGTTAATTGGGACTCTTCTAAGAAAATCAAGAATCTTTTTTTGACTGTAGTGTCGGAACTCTTGCATGTGATCTGGTATGACAGAAATAATTTTATTCATAATAATTTCCCATTTAGTCTCAATGCAGTTAAAACACGTATTCTCATTGCCATCAAGGATACTTCTTCTCTTTAGAAAGATCATTGTGACAACTTTGTTGGTGATTTTGAGATCCTTCACTGTCTTCAGATTGCGGGATCTTATAGGAAACCTCAACACACCTTTGAGGTCTTCTGGAAAGCTTCGCTTCCAGTATGGATCAAAGTGAATGTCGATGGAGCTTCTAGAGGAAACCCGGGTCCAGCAGGTTGTGGTTCCATTTTTAGAGACTTTCTTGGCAGATGCCTTGGATGCTTCTTCGATGGATGTGGTACGATCTCGGCATTGGAAGCAGAAATGTTAGGAATGATTCATGCGGTGGACTTTTCCAAAAAAAAAGGGTTGGAGCAAGCTGTGGATTGAATGTGATTCAACCACTATTGTTCAAGCTATCTGGAAGGGGGTGGTGCACCTTGCATGGCCGCTTACCTCTCAATGGATGAAATGCCTTGCTTCGCTCATGGATCTCAACTACATTTCCACTCATGTGTTCTGTGAAGTGAAAATGGTTGCTGATAGTCTTTCCAACAAAGGGGTCAACCAAGATATTACCTGGCTGGATGATTTGCCTGATGTTTCGCTCCCCTTTTACGATAAGGATTGCAATAAGATTCTGTCTTTCAGACTTTTGTAACTCCTCTTCTTTTTTGAGTAATAAATAGTGCCTTGGTCTTTGACCGAGGCACCACCTCTTGTAAAAAAAAGTAGATAAACCAAATAGTGAAGGAAAATGATTAATCCAACAATATTAAAAACAATATAATGATAGGATGAAATGTATCTAATTATTAAGATGAAATAAAAATAGATAAATGAAAAAAAATCTAAAAGAAGACACTCAAAACCCCAGTCCTGATCCCCACATCGGCCCTGTGTCTAAGACCCAACCCATCTAGTAAGAAAAATAAAATAAAAAACAAGGTTCTTTACCCATGTCCAACCCTACATCCATGTAATCTTATCAGTTATAAAATGATGAACAACATAGGGTATGAGTAAAAATAAGTAGATTGAAACCACCATGTCTAAAAAACCATTCTGATAGTAAGTGCATGCAATAAAAATATAAATATGAGTATTAATTAATCAATTAATATAATATTAGAATTAACTTACTTAATCAACATGCTAGAATAACTCTGAGCATGTAGCATCACCAAGCCAACTGTAACCATAAGTCCATGGCATGATCACATAACTAGGAAAGTCCCTATGTATAAGTATTTCAACACAATCAGTCCAATCCCTTTAAATAATCATTTTATCATAACCAGGACAAGCCCTTTATATAATAATTTCAACATAATTGGGCCAATACCTCTATAAGTATTTCAATATAATATGGAAAATCACTTTATATAATCATTTCATCCTAACAATATCATATCAAAGTATCGCAAAACATTTCAAAAAACAAGTAATCCATCTTACAAAGTGATACCATCATAAGAAATCACTCAAGGTCTCATGTCATGCTAATTCATATTTTAAACCATATAGAGGTAATTATTATTCAAGGGTAGGCTCACCCTATGGGAAGTTACAAGACAAATCTCAACAATATCAGATTCAAAGGGATCTAAGGAGTAGTCCAAACACATGATTATCATCACACATTATTCTATTGGTTAATACCCATGTTGTGTTGGCATGATCACATAGTATTACATACACTTAAACAAATAGAAATAGACCATTGGTCTTTTTTCTAGACCTCTTACCTTTATTTGGGGATCAAAGAAACACTCTCAATAAGGAACACAAATGAAGAATGAAGGAAAATAAGATCAATAAGAAAAACCTTGATCACACACACATCAAGATCAGATCCTGATTCAATGGTAGTTAGGATATCACATCGCTACAATGGAGGATATCAGAATAAGGGTAAAAACCAAAGAAAAAGAACTCACTAGAGATCAGACTCTATACTAGGACATCCAAAATGGAATGAATTGTCCAAAAAGTGCTTAGAGTTTCCCTAGGGTTCGAGAGTAGAGGATGTATGATGAAATAGACAAGGGTTAGGAATGAATCATGATTTAATACAATTTTTCCCAATTAATTCACATTGTGAAACCTTTTCATAGTGTGAATACAATATACACAAAAAATGCATCACCTCGAGTTAAAAATAAACCGATCGACATTTTCATAGAATGTAACAAATTCATGGATTGTAACACATTCATGTCTGGAAACAATTTCATGGATTCTTATGAAATGAGAATGCACATCATGTATTAATTACAAGGTGTGAATATATATTATAGGTAGTAGTCACTATAGATTCCTAAAGAAAGCCTGAAAATCCTTCAACTCCACCTGAGCTCGAGGAGAACCCCTTTGAGACCTTAGAAAACTTTATACCAGACTCCACTAATTAAAAAAAAACATCCCCAAACATTAGGTCATTTTCCCTAAATAAATATCTCTATACCTTGGAAAAGGTTTGGTCACTAAGGTTTACAATAAGAAATACCCCACTAAAAGAGATTCAATAAAAACTCAAAGAGGACATACCTAGAAAAGACAAGATCTTACAACTTGGTCGAAATGATCCTCCTACATTTAATTTAATCAAATTCTTGATATTATCATGGATATATATATATATATATATACAAGTGTGAAATGTATATATCCATATGTTCATGGAGTGCACATATAGATGCATGCATGTATATAAATGGAAATTACATAGGATGTCTATCTTGATAAAGTTGGTTTTCTCAAAATATCTAATTCTCCTTATTCTATTATTTTTTATTTAAAATGTTTAAAGAATTATAAATGTTTCCCCAAACTTTTTTTAAAGTGGTGTTTTCTAAACCCTTACTTGAAAGGCCTGTTTGGAACCTTAGAAATATAATTTAATTTTTAACCATGGTTTTGAATATGGATTTGAAATGAAAGATTCTAAATTGGAAATGATTTGAATTCTTAAAGTGACAAGGAATAATTAGTAAATTTAAAATGTTTTACTTAAAATTTTTTCACCCATATGGATGTCCACTAGATTAGAGAGGGTCTTCACATGGATGGTTTTGAGAGGTGGGATTGACATATATGGTGGCTTACATTGGTTCATGATTATGATGTTATGTTTTTTACTTTCTTCCCTACATCCCATTTTTCTAATTTTATGGGATCCTAGGAATCATCTTGAGGGTCTAGAGATTGTTATTATTTATTCCCTATTAAACTGACTAGATCCCCCATGGTTATAAAATGACCACGGTGGTATGTGCCATGGGTGAGGCTAGTGTAGTGAAGACAATTTATTATTGACTATGGGTCTCATCAACATGATGATAGATGGTATTGAGATTAGTATGTATTTGTGTTCCTCTTAATATGTTTTATATGTTCAAACAATTTTACTCATAGTGCTTTCATCACTATTTTATAGCTCTTTATTCCTAGATTTTTTTATTTGTATGACTATGAAGTTTCGTCTCTTTGGAATTGTTTCATTTTGATAAACCTTTTTACTTATGTTTAGATTTTATTATTATTTCTTACATATATTCCTATATTATACCTCTTACCTTTGTATTTTTTTCAAAACTGTATTTTGAAATTGGAATTTATTTTCAAAGGAAAGTCTCTATTGTTTTCTAAAGAGGAATTTGGAAAGAGTTGTGTTTATCTCTTTAAATGATAAAAAACCTATTTTCTAATTATATTTTAAAACTAGTGTTTATATAATATTTTATGAAAGGAAGTTCATGTATTATATTGTGTTTACCTACTGAATTGTTGTATGCTCACACCCTACTTGTGCCACTTGGTGTTGGTAGACCCAAGCTATTTTTCAAGTTCAGGTTTTGTACCACCTCAGGTTCCCTTGTAAAGTAGGATGGTTGTTGTGGATTTATGGTGACAAAAAGGTCACATAGAGATTTTGAATGTTTCTAGTTTGGTTTTAGTTTTTTGGTTTTTTCTTTTATTTGGATATTTACCTAGTTCTATTATAGTTTCTTTGCTTATGTTCTAAGATTTTTGTATTCTAGTTAGTGCTATGTGATCTGTTTCTTTTTTATGTTTATTTTCATTGGGTAAAATAATTCATAATGATTTTTCTTTTGATGCTATGATTCTTGTAATTAGATTTTGGGTATCAGGGATTCCCTTTGGTCCATGTCACATATTGGTTTGGGTGTGTGATTTGGGGATGAACTGAGATGGTTTGTGACAAAATGGTATTAGAGGAGTCCTTATTATCTATGGTTTTATGTAGACTAGATTTATGAATGTTGGGACTCAGTAGATTCGTACAAGAAGATATTCATGAACTCTTACCATTCCTAAGACTATATTCACCAGGGATAGTTGGGTTTTAATTCATTAATTTTTATTTTGGGTTTACTTTGTTAGTTCTCATTGGGTTTGTATGTTTTTGGAGATGAAGTTGGAGTGTACTGACATCACGTGATGAGATTACATAGTGTATCAAACCATGTGGAGCTCGAGTGAATGATTTCATATTATTCCAGTGGCCAGTACATGCTAAGTTCATGGTATGATAAACCATATAGACAAGTCAATAATAACCATTAATTCCATGTTTAAGGGGTTTTGGTGAGAGAATCATTCTTGGTTAGATTTTGGTTGGAATGAGTGGGATTTAAATGAAAAGGATTTTAGAAATTTAAAACCGATAAAATGGGATTATTTTCTAATGAATGTTTGGTTTTTAAAAAAAGAGTGATTTTTTTTGTTTGAAATTTAAATTTGGTGAGTTGGGGTGGTATTTTTATGGAAGATGTTTAGGTGGGAATTTGGGTTTGAAAATGGTTTTTTACATGAAATGGGGTTTCAAAATGTTTTTTATATTTTAAATGGTTTTTAATTTAAATGGTTATGAATTGGGAATGAAAGAGGTATGTTTTGATAGAGGATTTTTTAAACTGCTTCCCATAATGTTTGATTCATGGAATTTTCATTTTGAATTAAATTGTTGTCTTTTTTTTATTTTTGAATGATATTTAATTTGATATTGATTTGGTTTTGTGTTTCATGCTATTTAGAGTATTTTACCAAAAAAGGTCCAAAATGTGAATAAAGAGTCTATTCTATGTGTTGAATTTTCCAAGACTCCCATTGGAGTGGTGGGGATAAGTTATTCTCAATATTTTCTCATTTTTTTGTGGTGATCGAGGTCCCCTAGAGGTTGTGGAGAGGCTAGATAAAATTGAAAGGATCTTCAGGTCCTTTGGAACTTTAGAAACCTTGTGGGTGAGAGTTGTCTTGGGTTTTTCAAAGGAACAGGTTTAGATTAGTGGGTACTAGTTATTCTATCCTCATTATAATTTGAGATGACATCAGAGATCTTGAAAACCACTTTCATCTAATGGTTTATCCCTATGGAATTTAAGGTTAAGAAATTAGCAAAGCTTATGAGTATTTAGAAAAGTTAATGGATGGTGAAGGGGTATGTTGGACATTTCAAGGAGATGATTCCCTTTTCCCCAAAGGGGGAATCAACCAATTTTTTAAAGGTTCCTATATTTTTGAATGGTATTCATACTGATATTAGTGACCAAGTTCCTTCATATATGAAATTATTTTTTAAAAAGTTGGTGGATGAGGTGTTTTTAGCTGAGTTGGTTTTCAACAACTATGCCATGAAGGTTGGAAGCCCAATATCCCTTGGTGGTAGTGTATAATTCCCACCTATTTAGGGATGTAATCTAGGAATCTATTATAAAGTAATATTCATTTTTATTTTTTGCTTCTCTCTAGAAGTATCACTTGCTTGTGTGCTTCCAATGTTGCCAGTATGAGCATTTTAAGCCATCCTCCCTTAATTATACAGAGACTTAATTTTGGATCTGTTGGGTGGAAAATCTTCAAAAATTATATAAGGTGGGACCCTGGTAGAATAAAAATAATTCTTGGATAATTACAGATCCTATAATCCCTTCCTCTATAAGTTTTTGAGGTAACTACTTTTATGCCTTTCCTTGTTTTTCCATTCTCATTTTGTTCTTTGTTTTGTCATTTCCTCTTTTGTTTTTGTTTTTGTATTTGATTTATATTTTTATTGGGTGATTATATATCCTATTTCTATTTATAGATGAATGTTTATTGAGGATTTATGAATTTTAGTTTGATACAATGCTCTATTTTAGTTTCTTTGGTTGGGTTCTTCTTGTGTTGGGTGGTGGTTCCATTGAATCCCCTATCTAGTTCATCCTTCATGATAGTATTTTTCTAAATGGTGGGGAGATACACTATAAAACTCTTCCTTTTATTCTCATAAGATATTTATGTGTGAATTATAGAATTAAGGGGTCACATATGAGTTTGTAGTTTCATTCAGTTTTCAGTTTGGTTTGGAGATTTTGTTTTAGGAGTTCTTTCTTTTGGGTGAAAGGTTACATCTTTATTTGTTATTTTGATTTTGGTGACATTATGGGGAAATAAACTGGAATGGTTGGGAGAATTTTGACGCCCAAATGTTACTTTATTGTGTGGGTATTTGTTATATGGATTGGACCCTCGATTTAAAGGTATTTTGGGCTGAAATATAAAAAATTTGGGACTTTTTCCAGGTCACATGATTAAGGAACACAATTGAAAACTGTGAAGCCTAAGTGTACATCCTGCAATTTTTTTTAAAAATGGTAATATGTATGATTATTTAAAAATTTAGTAAATCGTGTGGGTAAATGGTGAGACCCACTAGAGAGGGCTCTTTTTGTCCTTTTGGATCCTCTTTTAATGGGGTTTCCTCTCTTAGGCCCTACACTTCTAACCCCAAGACCCAGACACCTCTCCCAGCCTTCTCCCTTCTCATCCAAGCCCTCCAAGGTGGATTTTTGATGGTTTCTTGGTGGATCCCCTCTTGGGTAATCTTTATTATTACTCTCCCTTCTTCTTCCTCTTGTTTCTCTCTTCTTCTTGGTTTGGTTATCTCTTGACCAAACCCTAAGGTGAGGGTCGGATTATGTGGGTTGTTTTTTTAATGTTAGGGTATATGGTTGGTATCTTGTGACAAGTTCTTCATGATAAGTGTTTTCTAAAATTTGAAAGCATATTTTAAACTGGTCTTTGACATTTTAATCAATAATTAGCCTTTTTATGAGTTTTGAAAGATTTGGTTTCAAGTTGAGTTGTGCTTTGAGCATATTGTGGTTTCCTTTGTAGATTTGGTAACTATACTTGCGAAACTATTATGCTTGGTAAAAATGATTCTCTTGTATTTACTTCAATAAAAAATCTTGAAATTCTCATGAATGTCCATATATATGCAAGTGTGAGATGTGAATATCCATATGTGGATGGGGTGAACATATAGACATGTGCATGTATGTAAATGGAAATTCCATATGATTTTCATCTTAATAAACTTGGTTTTATCAAGATACCTTATTCTCCTTATTCTATTATTTTTATTTAAAAGGTTATTGGAATTATAAATGTTTTCCCTACCTTGGTTTTAAGTGTTGTTTCCTAAACCCTTTCTTGAATGTCTTGTTTGGGACATTGAAAATATGGTTTAATGTTTACCCTTTATTTTAAAGTTATATTAGAATAAAAATATGATTATTTGGAAATGACTTGTATTCTTAAAGTGATAATTCCTTATTAGTACTTTAAAATTGTTTTACTTAAAAGTGTGAACCCCTATGTAAGTCCTATAGATTAGAAAGTGTCTTTATATGGATGGTGCCTTGAGGTGGGATTAAAATTTATAGTGGGTAAGATTGGTTCATGATTATGATGTTGTGTTTTTAATTACTTCCCCACCTCCCATTTTTCTAATTTTATTAGATCCTAGGAAACATGTATAGGGTCGAGATATGATTACAATTTTTGTTTTCTGATTATATGGACTAGATCCCCTATGGTAGGAAAATAACCATGGTGGTATGTGTCACCAGTGAGGCTAGTGTAGATTAGTCGGTTAGTTATTATCAGGGGTTTCATTGACATACAAACATATGATCCTAAATTGAGTACGTATAGGGTTTTCTCTCAAGATGTTTAGGATATACCCATGATTTTACCCTTGGTTATTTAATCACTATTTTTATCACTTTATTCCCATTTCTGTTTTAATTTATATGATTATGCATCTTCTTCTCTTCTAGCATTGTTTCATTTTGACAAACCCTGATACTCATGTTTATATTTGATTATTCTTACCTATGAATTTTCCTAGGTTATACCTATTACCTTTAGATTGGTTTTAAAAACTGTATTTTGAAATGTGATTTTTTTGTCAAAGAAAATTATATAATGTTTTCTAAAGAAGAATTTGGAAAGAGTTGTGTTTTTCTATTTAAATGGTAAAGAACCAATTTTTTTACTTTTATTTTCAAACCAGTGTTTATGGACTATTTGAGAAAGGAATTGAGGCCTTTCATCAGCCCATGGGGATTGGGGATACCATTTTAGCCGTGTCGTATACCAGTTTAAGAGTCCAGTTATAGGATGAACCAGGCTGGTTTGTGATGCACATGTTGTAAGACTTCTTGTTCACTATGAAAATACTTCTATACAACACTTCTCCTTCTTCTTCCCTGTTATTTTTTTATTCCTTAACTTTAGTTAATAGTAATATTGAAATAAATCCCTTCCTTATATATCTTCCAATTCAATGTAAAAATAGGAATACACCGGTTCATCTTCACTTTATTCAATGAATAATCCATATTCAAGAGAATAGGAGAGTCAAATATCTATTCTTCTAGATAATATTTGCATATTATTTAATTCAAATCATATCCAAAAATCACAATACCTTATTCTAATTCTTCTTTATACTGTAGAAATTTCATTCATAGAATCCCTAGAATTCTTTTTTGGTTGAAATTTTAATTTCAAATTCAAATTCGAACCTTCAACTTAAAAATCATCCCTTAGACCATATTCCATTAAATATTCACCATCAAATTAATATTGGTAGTTAATATAGGCTGAAATAACCACCAAACCTCTAATATGACGCTAAGTCATCAAGGTTGTTAGAACTTCTTATTTTTCACACTTCATGACATAACCTCCTCTTTTGTGGAATATAATAGTAGTTCACAATAGTAATTTTTTTTAATTTATTGAACACATTGTGACATGATATGGTCATTACGGCATAGAGGTAATCCAAAGTCTAGTGGCATGGAAATAAAAACTCAAACTCCTTTTTAGTGTAGAATCATCTCCTGTGGTGTGAAATGCATGCTTGGGATATTATACATCAATTATGACATAAGATATTTAAAAATTCCAAATACACAAAAAATAAATTGTTCCTCTCATTTGTGGAATGATCCTACTTCCACAATATAATTTTCTTCTATTTACATCCATTGTGATGTGGTACTCCTTTATGATGCTAAGGTCTGAAATATTCCATAGACATAACAAATACACCTGAAATTATTTATATCATATCCATATTTTTACAGCGTGGAGTCATTCAAACAGGAAGGGCCACCAAAAATTGACTTAGTCTCCTATACGACATAGTATTTGTTTTTAAATGAAAACCATATTCTTCAATCATATTCTATGTCACAATCCAAAGATATACAATACAATATTACTGTCTTCAATATCTTACATCATGAATTCCTTTTATAATATTTAATAATTACAAACCATATTAATCATCATCTAAATAAATTCTTCAAACTTTTTCACCTCACTAGATATGTGAGTTTTAATATAATTTATGCATTGAAAATAAAATTCAACACAATTAATCACATCCACTCTAACCTATTTATTCAGGAAAATCCTCCAATATTTTTTTATTAAAAACTATTTAAAATAATGGAAAAAATTAACATATGGTCAACACCTATACTTCAAGAAGAACTCTAAACCTCTTGATTTACCCTATTGAAATATGTTACTTAATATCAACTTCTATCTTTGGATGACTTCAAAATTCATCTAACACATACGGATGTAAACTTCAACTACCTTTGATCATAGAAATATAGAATTCTCACTATTACATTCTCCACAGAACTTTAATCTTCAAATAAATTTTTCCTTTAATTATAATAATATCTCCCAATACCATGAATTAAATGACTTCAACAAACTTCTTAATCAATCCTACAAGCTATGTCATCCAATATTTGAACATTTACAATATTTTGAAAACTTATTCAACAAAAATCATGGAATTTCAACCCATTAATAATGAAAAATTTATTGTCACCATATTCATTAAACATCCATGTTATTTTTTATTTTAAACATACTAGAATCAATGGATAATCATTGACAATAAATATGACACATAAAGTGGTATCAATAGAAAGAAACAAGTTTCATGAAAACTTCCAAAAAGTATGATCATATATCATACATAAAATGAAGATGTATGGTTTTCATAGATATGATCCCAATTAAATTATAATAAAAAATAAGGGATGTTGAAATATATAAAAAAACTTTTATGAAAGCATTAGAAATATACTTTGGAAAATAAAAAGAAACACCCTTTACTTTTGGTGGCATTTAAAAATAAAAAATAATAGAAAAATGAGAATTGGGTTTACTTTAGAAAACCATGAAAAAGTGAAAAATAATATAAATAATGAGTAATGGATATATTTTCATGAAAATAAATAAAGTGGTAATGTTTAAAAAAACATTTATTTCATACTTTTTTAAAGAGAGTCAAAAGTGACTCGTGCAAAAAAAATTAAGAAAATTATTTTTAAAACCTATTTAAAGAAAGATAAAGACAATTAAAAATTAATTTATTAAATAATTTAATTTTATAAAATAAAATTATTGAAACAAATTAAGGAACATTGGAAAGTAGGAGAAAGAGTTTGGGTAAAAGACTTCAAAACTTTTAAATCAATGATTTTAAATAAAACCTCTTTTGATAGTTAAATTAAAAATTCCCAATGAAAGAGATAATATTAGATTGATTTTAAAACCCAATTATTTTCCTTAAAATTATCATAAATAAAATTAAATGGAAATATATACACCACATAAAGGAAATAACGTTTTGAATATAGAACATATCTTAATAAAGGGGAAATTGAGATGGAAAATCCCTTATGACTTTAGTAATGATTGAATTTCATTGAAATAATGAACATGATATGATTTTTAAAAACCAAAAATGACATAAAATAATATTAAAAAATAAATTCATGGAGTATTAATTACACCATATAAAATAAATAATTATTAACAACACGAAACATGTCTTAAGAAATTGAAATTGATACAAATAAATCCTTAAATTTTTTATAAAATTTTAATAAAAACCTAATGAAAGAGATAACATGTAATGAAAATTTAAATACAATGAATAAGGAGTGAATCGTGATATAATATTTCAAATACTTAAAAAATACACCATATAAATGAAAATAGGTTCACAATGAAAAACAAGTCTCAAAGAAGGAAGTTTGAGACGAGAAACACTTACCTCAAACTTCCACTTAGTCGAATGTGATCTAAATTCTCCATATAATAAATTTAAATTTATTATTATATATATATAATAACCATATTTTTATTTATATTACTATATACCATTAAATTATAATTTCTTACTACCCATTTATTAATAATTATTTGTTAAAATAAATATTTGTGTATTAACTATTTCCTTTTCCAAACATGTTTTGAGTTATAGGTTTTAGTTCTTTCTCCTTAGTCATGATTTAATCATATCCATATTTTTCATGAAGGTTCCTAATAAGTATTTAATATGTTTCTATAGTTAAATGTAAATTTTATTGATATTATGGTGATGATTCACATGGAAATATTTACAATTCCATTTTTAAAAGTTTTTATTTTGTAGAAAGAATTAATTTTATTAAAAAATACTAAAATAAAAACACACACATATATATCATAATTAAATATTTTATTAAAAAATAAATTCATCATTATTATATAATATTACAATTATATAACCTTCCTTAATCATTCATGGAATAAATGGTATAAAAATTTCCCTGTAGGCTGTAAAATAAACCAGAACAAGAACACGTTGTAACAGTTGAATAGGTAAGATCATGTCATTGTATAATGATAAATTTTTTTTATATAAACTTAATAATGTTATAAATATAATATTTATTCATTAAATTATTTTTTAGAACCATCCATGTAAGTCGGAGAAGAAAAATGACATATATCTTCAATGGATTCGGTAGTCTGCACATACACATGTGCGATGTTTTAATTTTTTTATTGAATATAAAGGAAAGAAAGTATATAATGATTTGTATTTGAAAATAATAATTTTATACTCATATTTATTCATTAAATCCATATTTATAACCATTATTGTGAGGTGGTGTTGAAAAATGATATACATCATCCATGGGGGTGGTAGTTCACACGTACACATGAGCTGTGTTTTCATTTTCCATTGAATGGAAGGTAAGTAGATAATGGTTATTAAATAAATAAAAAAAATTAAGTATAATAATCATGTTTAAGTAATTTTATTATTACAGTTATAATATATTTTTATGAGTTTTAAGAATAAATAAATTTTAATGGGCTCAGTTAAGATGATTACCACTTCCCTGGGTATCCTCCTTTAGATATCCCTTTAAGCTTTCTTAGGTTTCTATTTTAGTGAGATAAGAACATATAAGTCATGATTAAGGGTTTTTATGAGTTATTTTATTATATATTTTTCAATATAAATTTCTCAAAGTTTTTGTAGAATTGAGAGGGTAAGGGGATCCACTTATAAGTCAGAGGAGTGGCATCCTTATAAATACTATTAACTTTAAAATAATATAAATGTATTTCTCAAGGTAAAGTCGATACAAGTAAACAAGAACTAAATGTTAAGATAATATATGTATAAATTCACTCATAAAATCAAATTATGGATAGTATTTTTTGATATTTTTGATTTTATCACATAGTTTTATCCCTTTTTATCCCATTTAACCTTTACCATGGTGACTAAATTTTATTATGGTAACTTAAATTTTATGAATAAAAATGAAATAGAAAATTTTTAAAGAATTTTAATGTTATGATTCCAAATAAAAAATCAATTTTACTTAATTCAATTTCTATATGTGGTAAAAATTACTTTTATTATAAATACACAAAATATAATTAAAAATATTTTTTAAGAAAAATTCCATTTTAATTATAAAAATGAATGTATAACAAAATCAAGTATAGAATTGATTTTCATGAAAATTATTGGTTTATGAATTAAAAATGAGATTTATGTGACTTTAAAACCAATCCAAAACTGAATGTAACATTGTAATTAATTAATTAAATAAAAGGATAACAAATAGTTCTTTGATTAGAATAAAACATTACTTAAGTTCCAAAATTTCAAACACAAGCTTCTAAGCTATAATTAATATTTTAAATTATTTGTTTTAATTAATAATTTTTTTCATATAAAAATGGTTTTAATAACTTTCAAGTCATTCTTATATCATGACGATTTCATAAAAGTGATAGTATTTGTAAAAACAATATTTTTCACTATTCACCAAAAAATCAACCATTTTAGAAAAATTAAAAAAATCCACCCTAATAAAATTTTTACATGTTGAATTCCAAAATTAAGTTAATTTAATCAAATTAAAATTATAAAATTCATAAATTTTACTTTTAATCAAAAATATAAAATTAAAGAAATACCGATTTTGTAGAAAAATGACACTTTTAAACTTTAAGTATTATTAATCTTATTTCATAATTTTTTTTAATTAATATAGTGTTAATATATTAGTCAATAAATTTTAAATATTACATATTATCAGAATAATCTTTAATTTAATTTCTTAAGATAAAGTATACAACACTCTAAAAAACCATTCTTTGGCAAATATCCCTTCTTAACATTGAATGATTTTAATCACATGTCATAAATTATTTATTCTATAATAATTAAATTTAATAGATTCATTGGAATTATAACATATAAAATTATTATTTAAAATCAATAATAATATTTAATGAGTTAGAATACATGTTTTATATTAAATTATTTAAATTTGTTATTATTTTTTATTTACTAGAGGTTTTATATTTCTTGTAATTTTCTAAATGATGTTTCACTTAATGTTCATATTAAATTGTAATAAAATATATTGAAATTAATTTTAATTTTTTGTTATGATTGAAAAAATATATTCAACCTAATATTTAATTAAAAGTGAATTACATATTGTAATCTTAGGGTGATATATTCCCCCTTACTGAAATTGATTCCTCATAATTTTTATCTCATGTTTGATGGAAAAGGGTTTAAAATATTTTTAGAATAAATTTTCAAGGGATGGAAGAGAAATTAAAAAACCCTTAGTTTAAAAGGAACCCTAACAATTGAACCTTATAATAGAGAAAAAGCGATTAAATGTAGAGTTTAAGATAAATTTACAAAAGTGGTAAAAAATACATTTTAATCCACATCAATCACATTTCCTTCTGAAAATTATTTTAATGTCTAGGTTTAAACTAAGAAACTTGTCACTTATTAAATAAATATAAATTAGACCGTGTGTTTACCATTATGAGACTTGTACATTTTAATGAGTTTATAAAATCTAACACTGATAGCTGATTAATTTTCTCAATATAATACTTAATAAATTTATCCCATCTTAAATTTATAGAATATGAGAAAAATGACATACTCGATATTATTTTTTCTTCCTAATCATATTTTTTACCTTTTATTTCATGTTTCATTTAGGTTCTACCTATGATTATTTCTTACATGAATGATCGAGAGGAATTTATCATTCTTGAAGCATAGAAAATCAACTTCTAAAGGATTATGCAACCCATGAAGGAAAATGTTCTTCATTGTATGGATTTGATGACAAGTTTTCCCTCCTCTTTCTAGCCATAAACTAAAACAAATTGGTTAGAATTAGTAAATATAATAAACAATATATATAAAACTTCATATATGGAAATCATACTTGAATTTATAATACATAAATATTAACAATAACACCCTTAAATCATTTACAAATATCTATATCCATAAAACTCTTCAAAATATTCCTAACCAAATTCAAGAACCAAAAAATTAAAAAAACTTGATCACATATTCTTCCAAGATAATATTAACTTTTATAGAAAAATCTATCAAACCTTTAATATCACCAATCGTCTTCCTTAAAATTTTCTAAACATGTAAATAATTTTCAATATGATATAAAACTATATGCTTCAGTAAATTAACTCTATCTATATTCTTCAAATAATATAAACTATAAAATCACATCACAACCTTTATTTTACATTCACCTCAATCATAAAATTTTCTAAAAACTATAGTGAAATTATTCAAAAATAAATTTAATTACATAGTCCCTAAATCACTTTTTAATCCCCATGGTTATCTATACCCTTCAACACATGTTCCTAAAAATATGATGACCTTTAAACAAAAATACATAATTATAACATAAAAAAATAGAAACCATAAAGGTTATATATCCATAAATCATATATTCTTCTTAAAACCCAATACAAATCTCCCAAAATATCACTATTCACCTTAGAATACAATAATATAAGACCCAAAAAATGGGTATTTGTACCTTTAAACTTATGATCATCCTTAAAATCAACAACACTTGATGATATTTATAACTCTTAAATTATTCTAAACTAATAAAATAATAACCTAAAAATGTATCTCTACCTTTCTCTAATACAAACTATAACACCCTAGATCTATACCCCCAAATCCAGAGCTAAAAGCATATTTTTTTTCCTCATTGGCTTTGATACCACTAAAGCGACCAAAATTTAACCATTCATAATTAAAATACCATCAACCAATATTGAGTCACCTACATACCCAAAAACCTTTAGGTTTATAATTTTATATAATTAATAAAACCTTTAAATAACACAACCCATATCTTTCTCATCTAATGGACATTTTTCCCATTATACTAAGATATTCTTATTTCCCAATAAGTTTTCTACTTATCCCAAAAAAATTATCCACACATGATACTATTATTGAAATATCATATATAATAATCTTATTTATAATATGGGGAAATGGAAACATAATAAGGGTGGGATAAACAATTCAATAAAGGTAAATATATACATTAACAATTTAATATCATAATAGAGCATAAGATGAGGATACGAGTGTGGGTACATTAATCAAAGTGCAAGAACATATCATAAAAGAATAATAACCTATATGTTGAAGATTATAAATTATGAATCATGGAATAAGGTATTTACATAAAATAAGACCTAAATCAGTGGAGTGTAGGATTATAAGTCAATAATTATAAGCCATGAGAGCATAACATATGAAAAAGAATGAGAAAAAAACATAACCCTTACCATTAATAAGGTAAAAACATCCCTTTACTCAAAATATCAACATATTATTTTATAAAATCAAAGTATTTACCTTTGAAACCCATAATAAAAACTAGAAAAACTAGGAAGGAATATTGGGAAATTATATTCATATCACCTTTACAATCACCCTTACAATGGAATAACACACTTGGTTAATTCCAATATATTTTTATCTAGGGAATAAATCATTTTATAATGCATTGGAGAGGTATATCCTATGCTCACCCATCATAATATACAATTCCAAAGTAATATAATTTTTAAAACACTTTAAATCTTGCAATTTTTATCCTAAAACTCTTAAAACATTCATAATTTCATTAAATCTTAATAAACCAATATGAAATAAATGTGTTTCATAAAAACTTCCCCAAACCATGATCATATACCATATATAGAATTAATATGGATGGTTTTATTATGGAATATCCCCAATGATGTATAATAAATATAAAAGGATATCGATATAGATGAAAAAAACTTTTACAAAAGCATTATAAATATACTTTGTAAAATAATAATAAATGCCCTTTTCTTTTTCTAACCTTCAAAAATAAAAAATTCATAGAACAATGGGAATATGATTTATTTGAAAAAACATATAAATTTTGAAATGAATATAAACAATTAATTAAATAAATAGTTTCAATAAAAGGTGATCAAGTAGTAAATGTTAAAAAATCATCTATTTTATACTTTTGTAAAGAACTTCAAAAGTGATCCGTGCAAAAATCAATAAGAAAATTACTTTTAAAACCTTTTAAAATAAAGTTAAAGCTACAAAAAATTAATTTAATAAATCATTTAATTTTAAAAAATAAAATTCTTGAAACAATATAAAAACATGGACATGGAGGAGAAAGTGTTTGAGTCATTGACTTTAAAACTTTTAAATCATTGATTTTCAATAAAAATTACTTCAGTAGTTAAATTGAAATCCAAGATGGGAGTGATAACCATATATGGATTTTAAAAACATTTTATTTTCATGAAATGTAACATAAATTATATTAATTATCAGTACATACACCATAAAAATGTAATAAAGTGGTGAATATAGAACATATCTCAATGAAGGTAAAATTAGGATGGGAAAACCCTAACAACTTTAATGAAGTTTGAATTAAAATAAATTTAAAAAATGAACATGATATGATTGTTTAAAACCCACGAATTAAGTGATATAATATTTCAAAAAATAAATCAAGTGTATTAAGAACACCATATAAAATAAATCATGGTACACAACATGAAACATGTTTCAAAAATTGAATTCGAGACAAATAAATCCTTACAACTTTTATAACATTTTAATTAAGAACTCATGAAAGATATAAATTAAAATGTAACTTTAAATAAAATTAATAAATAGTGAATCATGATATAATATATCAAATATATAATAAATACACTCTATAAATGGAAATTGGTGCATAAAATAAAACATGTCTCAAAGAAGTAAGTTTGATAGGAGAAACCCTTACCTTAGACTTCCACTTAGTCATACAGACTCTAACTTCTCTATATAAAAAATTGATATATATTATAAATATATATTAGAACCATATTTATATTTATCCTATTAGATACCATTTACATATAATTACTCATTAAACATTAATTAATATTTTTTTTTAAAATCAATATTTGTGTGTTAACTGTTTCATTTCCATGCATGTTTTGATTAGTTAGTTCCGATCCTTGCTACTTGGTCATGGTTTCGTCATATAATGATTTTTCATTATGGATTATAATATTTTTATATGGTTATTGAGCTAAATGGAAATTTTATGTATCTTATGGCGACGATTCACATGGAGAGCTTAAAAATTTCATTTTTCGAAGTTTTTATTTCATATAAAGTATTGTTTTTATTAAAAAATAAACACACACACACACAAAAACATTACCATTAAATAATATTTAAAACAAAATAAATTCATCATTATTACATAATATTACTAGTACATAACATTCCTTAATCATTCATGACATAAATCTATAACAATGTTCATGATGGATGTAAAACCAACCAAAACAATAACATGTTATGACAGTTGAGTGAGTAAGAACATGTTATTTTATAATGATAATATCACTTTAATAGAAGATTAATTATGTTATAAGCATAATATTTATTCATTAAATTCAATTTTTGAACCATCCTTGTAAATTTGTGATGAAAAATTAAATACATCATCCATGGAGGCAGTAGTTTGCACTTACACATGGGTGACATTATCATTTATAATGAATGGGTGGGAAAGAAAATAGATAATTATTTATATTTATAGAATAATAATTGTGTAATATATGTAATAAATATTTATTAATTCCTTATTTATAACCATCCATATGAGGTGGTGGTGGAAAATTAAATACGTCATCCATGGATGTGGAAGTTACAGATGAGAAAAGTTTTGATTTTACATTGGATGAAAGGGAAGTAGATAATTTTTGTTACACTAATATAATAAAATTTTAGTATAATAATTATATTGATGTAATTATATAATTATGGTTATAATATTTTTTAGGATGTGGAAGAATAAATAAATTTGAATGAGCTATGTTAAGACGATTACCTCTTCTTTATTTATCATCCTTTGGATATCTCCTTAAACCTTATTAGGTTGGTATTTTGGTGAGAAAAAACATATAGGACATGTTTAAGGTTTCTTAGAAGTTATTTTATCATATATTGGTCTATATAAATTTCTCAAAGTGGGTAGATTAGTGAGTGGGTGAGATGATCCTTTTATAAGTGAGAGGAGTGACACCCTTATAAATATTCTTAACTTTAAGCTAATATAAATTCATTTCTCAAGGCCTAGTGGAACCATGGGAATGAAAATTTGAATTTAGGAAAGTATGGGTATAAATAAACTCATAAAGTAAAATTATATAAATTATTTTGTGGTATTTTTACCTTATTACATAGTTTTAACCCCTTTAAACCTATTTAACTCTTACTGTGATGACTAACTTTTACCATGATAATTTAATTTTAAGGATAAAAATTAAATAAAACTAATTAAACAATTTGAATATGATAATTCCAAATATGGAATCCATTTTAAATGATTCAATTTATATAGGTTTTAAAAATTAAATTTAATATAAATTTGAAAAATGTAATGAAATCAGTTTTTTTATAATAATGCTTTTTATGAATAAAAATGAATTTACACCAAAATATTGTATATAATTTATTATCATGAAATTTATTGGTTTATTACTAGAAAATTAGAGTAATTTTATTTTAAAACCAATGAAAAACTGAATTTAACCTTGTAATTACTAAATTGAAGAAAAGTATCAAAAATGGTTCTTTTATTAAAATAAAACATTACTTAAGTTTCAAAATGTCAAACCTTGGTTTATAAATTCAAATTAATATTTTAAATGATTTATTTTAATTCTTAGATATATATTTGGTTTAATTTTTTTCCACAAACTTTCAAGTCATTCTTTTATCATGATGATGTCATAAAATTGACCTTATTTGTAAAAATCGTATTTCCACCATTCACTAAAAAGTCAACCAATTTAGAAAAATTTAAAAAATTTACCCCAAGAAAATTTTGAAATGTTGAATCTGAAAAATAATTTCACTTTATCAAATTAAAATTTTAATATTCATAAATTTATATTTTAATCAAAAATAAAAAATATAAATGAAATCCACTTTTAAGGAAAAACAAACCATTTAAACTTTAAGTGTTCTTAATATTATTTCATATTAATTTTTAGTTAATTTAGTTTTAATGTATTAGTTTATAAATTTTAAAAATTAAATATTATCATAATAATCTGTTAAAAATGATTAATTAAATTTATTAAGATAAAACACACAATACTCTAAAAATTGTTTTTTGAAAAATATCAATTTTTAACATTGAATGATTTTAATCATATAAAATTAATTATTTATTTTCTAATAATTAAATTTCATAAATTAATATGCATTATACCATATCAAATAATTCTTTAAAATAAATAATATTATGTAATAATTTAGAATAAATGTTTTTATAGTAAATAATTTTATTGAGTTACTATCATTTTATTCATATGAATTTTTACACTTCTTGTAATTTTATTAATGCTCTTTCACATAATTTTCATATTATATTATAATAAAATATGTTGGGGTTTATTTTAATTTAGTGTTACAATTGAAACAATATATTCAAAATAATATTTATTTAAAGAATAATTAAATACTGAAATCTCTTGGTTTTAAAACGGTTGTTGTTAATGACTGTTGAATTTAGATAAGGATGTACAGAAGGAGATCTAGCTCACATAGTATTAACTATAATTTTTTTTGTTATAATATCATTGAATTTTATAAAGAACATGTAAAATTATTCAAGTGGTACACACAAGGTTAATTATTAAGCTTAAATTAATCACTGATTTATATAAAGTTAAGGTGGTTCGTCAAACAGTGGCCTAGAATGGACAAAGGGTTGCTTTCATAGATTGAAAGGTGGTGGAGATTGTCTACATGAACATTGTTTCCATTTTTTGAAGGATGGAAGAAAATAATTCTTTATTATATTTCAAAATTAAAAAATAATTTTTATATAATATTTATTTTATATATTCATTAAATTTATCATTATTATCATCCATGTCAAAATTAAATGAAAAACACACCATGTCGCTTCATGGAGGGGGAAGTCCACATATATGCATGGACAACATTATCATTTTCTAATGGATTGGAAGGTAAGAAGATATATAAGATTTTATAATTAAATAAGTATAATTATGTAATAAATATCATATATATACTTTAAATCCATAATTATATCCATCCGTGAGAGGTGGTGATGGAAAATGAATTACATCGGTTTATGAGGGGGTAGTTCTCCGTACACATGATTGGAAATTTCATTTCCAATTTGATGGAAGAAGAAATGTATGCAATTTATTACATTAAAATAACAAAATATAAGTAAATGGGATATAATTATATTATTATATAATAATGTTTTTATAGGATTTGAATTATGTGTAAGAATAAATAAAATAAAAACACTCAGTTAAGTATCATACATCTTCTTCAGACAACCTCTTTATGTTAGAAACAAAATATTTATTAAGAGAGTTTACTATTCAGAGAAGGCCTCTAGAATGTGGGAAGGGAATTAAGTAATTTTTTTTAGAAGGTATTTTATAAACCAAAATGATCTTTAAGTGTAGAGAGGAGAGGACATGAGATGAGATGTCCTTTTATTAGCGGGGGAGGGAACCCACATGTAAATTTCCTAAAAGTATAAAACATTATAAAATAATTAGAAATACAAATACAAAAAATGACCATATATTTGAATTTGAGATAATATAAGGTATAAATATGATCATAAAATAGTATTTAGACATGTTTAATTGGAAAAAAGTCCCTTATCTTTTGGTATGACCCCCAGGTAAACTCATTTTAAACTTAACAAGAGTAATTTTTTTTTTCTATTTTTATAATTCATTATGACCAAAAATTTAGTAGGACTTATTATATATTATTAAAAATTATTATTATAATTATTTAATCCATTTTATTAAATTTAATTCATTTAATTGGTATAATTTTATTTAAAATTAAATGCGTAGATGTGATGAAAAATAGTTTTCCAAAGAAAAATATTTCATAAGTATAAAAAGTTTTCATGTCAGAATTGATCATAAAATAGATTAAAATGACCTAAATTTGATTAATAATAATATAATTGAACAAATTTTACATTTTAAACCATATTAAAACAAAATATAACTTGTTAAATTCTTTAAAAGAAAATACAATTTTTAATAAAAATCAGTAATTTTCACTATTCATTGAAAAATTAATATTTTTAGAAAATTCTCAAAAATTCACTCTATGTTAATTTTTGAATAATAATTTAAAAAACTAAGTTAATTTTTTAAAATAATGTTTCTACAACTGTAAATAAATAATTTTAAAATAAGTGCACAAAACTCAATAAAACATCTTTTTATAAAAAATACTATTTTAAAGCATAAAATTAAATTTATTCTTATCCCATGATTAGAAATAATATTTGATGAAATATAATTTTTTTATTGAATATATAATATATAAATTTCATTAAAATTAATCAATAATAGTTTTTCATTTTATTTATTAAGATAAAAACACATTGCATCCATAAAACAGTTTTTCAAAAAATATTCATCTTACTCTCAAATATTTTTTTATTTTCATTTATAATCAATTGATAACTAATGAATTTATTTTATACATGTTTACACCATAATTGTTTTAATTTAATTATTCATATTCCTATACACCTATTTAATATAAATATTTTAATGGTATACTGTAATATAGTTTTGATAAAACTCAATGGTTCATGTAACACAAGCTATCAATGAAATTAAATTTATTTGAAAAACATATTTCATAAAATATTGGGATGTTATATTATACCCCCCATTAAATACTTTTTACCTCAAAATTTTATTACTTTAATATAATTAACCAAGGATACTTCTACCTCATCACATCCTTAGGTCCCATTTAGCTTCCTCAAATTGGCAGTTTTGCCACAAAACCTTGACCAGGTGAGTGGTCTCGTTTCATAGAAACTTCTATATGAAATATAAAATATCCATAGGTTGTTCCTAATGATAAATATCTTACTCTAGTGGTATAAAATCTAAGTTTAGTACATGTGAAGGGTCATGTATGTACTTCATCAGAACAGATACAGGAAATGCATTGTGGACTTGAGAGAGGTTCGGTGGAAGCACCCAGTGATAAGAAACCTTCCACACTCGATAAATAATATCTAAAGTGAAAATATAACTATGGATAAAATTTATTTTATTTAATAAAATCATTACTTTATTCCATGGATAAATTCATAAAAAAAACTTCTCACAAAATTCAAATTCCTTATCATATTGACAATATTTAACACAACTTTTCTGTCAACTTTGATCTACCTTGATGTGTTGTTGAATAAATATGACTTTATTTGAAATTTACTATGCTATATAAAGTTAAAATAAATTTATTTCACTAACTTAATCCAAAAAAAATCAAGTTTTACACTTCTTTACACATAGGTATTCATAATGATCTATATAAATGAGTAATTAAAAGTTATTGTTGTAATAAAATCGATTAAAGGAAGGTGTTGATCCCAACCACCATTGAAATCCATAGAATAAGATCTAAATATATCCTCTAGTTTTTGAATGTTTATTTCATACTTAACATCTATTTGAGTAACATATTTAGTGTTGAAACTCAACTATGTATTAAGGGATTTATAAATACTTCTCCAGAAATTCTAGGTAAACCTCAGATCCTGATCACATACAATAGAATATGGTACTTTATGAAACCTTACCACTTTATTAATATGTATATTGTAAGGATATAACAACCCAAGATTTTAAAACATAGATTTTAAATCTTTTTAGATGAATAATGATATAACCCATTCTAGAATTGAGAAGGTTTAGAGTCTTTAGATATTAGATTCACAATATTCTTATTTTATGAAAGATATTCAACATCTCCCATAGAGATCTTCCCACTTAGTACTATTTATATAAATACCTACTTAAAAATTTATTTATATCATGAGGAATATAAACATAAGAAAAAGGTGAGATTAGATGCTTAGTAAGGTTAAAAAAGGTATATATCATACAGAACAGTGGAATAGGGGTAAAAAGACATAATCATAATATTTGAAAATTAGACCCTGTGTATCGAAACCATAATTACGAGTCAAGGAATAGATCTTGGAAGTTCATAAAACTTGAATCCTAAAAGGATAAAAGAACATAAACCATGAGAGCATAACATAAGACATGGAATTGTGGAATTCACATAATAATATTGAAATCATTTCCATATTAGTCAAGGATAATTTCCAAGACTATCATAAAAGAAAAAGTCATTACTAAACTGAGTTTGCTCCTCATTCGATCCATATATTACTGAACCAAGTTTTCTCTTACTCTAGCCCCATATTTGTGAACTAGGTTCACTCTCATTCCAACCTTGTATTATTGAAAAGGGTTTACTCTCATTCCAGCCCTGTATTACAGAACTAGAATAACTCTCATTCCATACATGTATTACTAAATTGGGTTCACTCCCATTCTAGCCCTATATATCTCATGTGATATAAATATTTTCCCAATTCATTAGAGAGAGATATAGGTCCAACCCATAAAATAATGAAAACCATACATATGTGTGCCAAATGAATATAAATCATTCACCATACATGAATATAAATCATTCCCCATATAATAACCCATGAAAATAAATGGGTTTCACAAACATTTCATCACTGCATAACCCATGTAAAAATACAGAATTCATAAAAATCATTCCATAAAAAACATAAACCACACATATAAATAATAAATATAGTTTCCTTGGAAAATATCCCTATTAAATCATAAATAACATCAAATAATGTTTTCAAATATGGAAAATGATTTAGAAATATCACTTGAAATAATTCTTGAAGAAATTATCATTTCCATTTTGAAAACTTTTTTTTAAAAGTCGTGAAATTAAAAATGGATTTTTTTACTCAAAAACAACCTTGTAATATTTTATAGGAATATTTAAAAAATTAAGTAGTCATGAAAGAAAGAAAAATACCCTCATTCCATATAAGTTAAAAAAACATTCCTTCAATAATTTTTTTTGGAAAAGTCACAAAGTACCTTGTTTGGGAAATGATAAAAATATTCCATTAAAACCAATTTGTAAAAATTCAAACATTAGCTTAAATTACTTTAAAAATTAATTGGATAATTATAAAATACTTTTTTAGAATATTTTTTGAAAACATGCACATTTAATAGAAATATTCCCAAGTGGATATTTAAAAATAAACAATCTCGAATAATAATGAGATTATGAAATAAACCTTTACCAATTTCTAATCAATAGAATCGTATTAAACATGAAATAAAGAAAATTATATGGATATTTAAATACCATAATATTCAGGATAATAATCATAAAATATATTCACATGTTTTATATAAACCCCACAAATGAAACAAGTAGTGTATAAGGCATGTGTCCTACCGAAATAAAAGTGAGACAAAACTCTTTTTCTGAAAGTATTGAATTTATTTATTCATATTGAAACCTACTATATAATAAATATGTATTTATTATGAATCTTTTACATGAACATATACCTATAATATCATGAATTATTTTTTATAACATCTTATTATATATTTATTAATAATATTTTTTACTAAAATCATTGTTATGGGTGATAACTGTTTTATTTTCCAAGCATGTTTTGGTTTGGTAGTCCTAATCCTTATACGTTGATGATTTTCCCATAATTTTCAGAATGTTAATAATTTTTTTAAAATAATATATATTCATTATTTTCATATTTATTACCATTCTCAAAAAGTTGAGATAGAAAAATGAATTAAACTATTCATGGAGATGGTAGGTCATACGTATGCACGAGGGATGTTTCCATTTTTCATCTAATAGAATGAAAAAAAGGTAAATAATAATAAAACTTTATAAAATAATTATTATTTTAAATATATCATAATTTTTTATAAAAATCATCTTTATTACCATCCATGTGAAATATAAGTGAAAATGAATAACAACGCTTCGTGGAGATGGTAGTCCGCACACACACATGAGTGACATTATCATTTCTATAAATATTTGATTATGATAAGGTAGACATAATATTTTAATTAAAAATTTATAATTATATTATAAATATCATATATAATCATTAACCCCATCATAATACCCATCCATATATGGTGGTTTTGAAAATGTAATTGTATCGTTATGTGGAGACGGTAAGCTGTACGTACACACAAGCGAAACTTTAACTTATTATTTGATGGGAAAGAGGGTGTATAATGGGATTTTAATAATAATAATAAAATTTAAGAATATTTATGATAATTATGTTATTATTTAATTTTAAAAATCATATTTTTATAGGAGGTATGGAAGATTATAAAAGGAAAGTGATTGGTTAGATTGATTACCTCTTCTTAGAAATGTCTCCTTCTGATATCCTATAAATGGATCTAGGGTTGGTATTTTAAGAAGACCATAGCCTTTAGAATATTTATAAGGAAGTTTATAAGAGAAATTGGAAGGGTATTTTCATTCTACAAGGATTAAATTGACGTAAAGAAGTGAGGTTGGAGGTTCCCTTTTATAATTGAGGCGAGGGGTACTTTTGAAATTTCTCAAAATATAAAAATATAATAAGTATATTATAGATCAAAATGTTTTAAAATGGAATATAAATACATAGGTTATGAAATTTTACAACATATATTATCCCCTTTATCTTATTTAAAATTTTAAATATTTTAAAATTATTTAAAATATTAATTACTATGCACATGGTCTTGTCGCTATGATGAAATGCAAGTGGTTTGATTCAATTACACATCAAGGCTTGTGTGTAGATAGTTTTGGTTTTAAAGTCATTGATATGAAGCATCACCTGTGAAAATATGAGCCATATATTCTTTCATCACAAGACGTAAAAGTATTTTATTTAAATGACCCTTTAAAACTGAAATTTAGTATTATTGTTGATGTTATTACAAGACATATTTTTGAAGAAGGATTAGATGATGGTGATGTTTTGGATGAACTTGTTGGTATTCACTCAAATGTTTCATTATTTGATATGGATGATTCAATTACAGAATGGATTGTGAACCAGAAATTATAACAGAGAATGAATAGCATTGACATGTTTCAAAGTATTAGCTTATATTATTCTGACCTGGTACATATTTTTTTAAACCTTTAAAAATGGTACATAATTAATTTTATTAAGTCTATTATATTTCTTATCTTGTTTCATATTATTTGTATGTTTCTTACATGGTTGTTAAATATTTTAATTACCAAACTATTTTTTAGAATATATTTATTATAGTGTCACATTTCCAAAATATCTTCTATAAAATGCCAATTATTTGAATCTCACAACTCATTCGGGATATATATGTGTGTTTATATTCATATGCCGAAAAACATAAAGCCTTTAATTTTAAAGATCATTGTAACATCCCAGGTAAATAAAGAATATGAAATTTTCATATTTATTAGTATTTGTGAATAAAATATCACTATTACTTTAAAGGGGATGCTATGTTCGATGACGTACCCAACACACAACAACGAGTTTCTTTGAAATCTTACGTTACACACTAATAATATAATAATATTATTTTAAATGGTAGTTAACACCTAGCCATTGTATTGGTAGGAATGAACAGAACTAACTAAAAAATGATTATATATGTTTGTAAATTTTTTTCTTTTATCCAATAAATTTTAGATGCTTAAAATGTGAATGAATCTAATTTTAAGCGTAAATATTCTAATATTCTTTAAAAGGTCGATTAACCGCCTTTTAATGGTAAAACCTTTTTAAATCCACTTTTTGAATATTTTATATCTTATATTGGACAAAATAAAATCCTTCTTTAGAATCAAGTCATCAAAATTTACTTTGTGTAAATTTGTGATTTTTCTGATAAAGTTCATTTTTTTAATGAATAGGGAAAATGCTGTATTTTAATTCAAAACCTTATTTTAGTATAATTTATTTATATGGTAAATTTATCTTTTAATTGGTGTTAAAGTCTAATTAAAATATATTTTTACTATTTAATCCAATGGTGGTCATTTTAATTAATTTCACTTTGAAATTGGACATAAACAAGTGTCAATCTTTTAAAAGATATTACTTCTTAAAGACACGATATTTGTTTTGATAGAGGGAATTGGTTATATAATTAATTAATGAAACTTCTATGTTTTTAATTTGGTAAAATTGATATCATTTTTTAATTTGGAATATCAAATAAATGTTAGGGTTAATTTTTGGTATTTTTCTGACAAATGTTCATTTTCAATAAATAGTGAAAAATACTGCATTTTAATTCAAAACTGCCTTTTCATCCAATTTATTTATATAGTTATATTGTCATTTAAATTGGTTTTAATGTTTAATTTATTTATTTTTTTATAATTTAATACAATTATGTTCATTGGATGTAATTTCACTTTTAAATTGGATGTAAAAACCAATCAATCTTTTGATAGATTTTACTTCTTAAAAACCCGTCTTTGGTTTTGACAGCGAGAATTATTTTAAATTAATTACTGAAATTTGTATGTTTGGAATTTTATAAAATGGGTTCCATATTTGGAATCAAAAGGTACAAATTATGTAATTAATACTCTTTTGTTTTTGGACATTATGAATAGTAATGACGGTAATTGTCTTTAATTATTGTGTTTAATTAGTAGTCAGGTAGTTAAGGGTAATAAAATAATATCATAAAAATATAAGATGACCCCAACATGTGTCCAAATGCTATTGGTGGTGTCGTGGACAACCATGGAATTACTTGTGCCAACCTTGGGACCCCATGGAATCACTTTAGTGAGATAGTGACATTTTATCATTTTTTTAAGGAAAGGAAAATGTAACCAAAGTATGTAACACCTAAGTAAAACAATTTTAATTTCGTCTACATAAATGATATATTAGACTATAAATAGTAGTTGGAAATATAAAAATATTTCCTACATGATGATAATTTTTTTATAATTTTTAGACATTAAATAAATAAATTTATTTATGACACCGTGATGATGTAGTGATTACCTCATTAATGAACGATTTAAACAAAATGAGAAGATAATGTAAAATCTAAGACTTAAACTTGTCTAAAACCTATTTTAGGGGTTTATTTAGAAACCTTATCACCTTATCCTCGAAATATATAATTGTGGGACCTTTAATATCCGAAAATCATTTTATAATAAAGTAACTTTTCAAGACTTTCCAAGAGTGCCCCTCCACCCTCTTATAAAGGGCCCCCACCTCTACCTCCTTACACACACCTCTCAAGACTTTTTTCTCGACCAAAATCTGCTCATTTTACCTCTTCACATCCCTCTCTTAATACTAAATGCCTTACCTTAGGCAGAAAGCTCTCCAAGAAACCCTTTTTATTCAAACCAAAGGGAGTTGCCCGATTTAAAGGTAATGTTTTTTCTTATGTTCTTTTGTTTTATTTTACTTCTCCAACCCCCTAAACTATTTTTATTCATTTATTTTGTAAAAAAAGTATATTCAATATAATAGGATGTTTTTATGAGAAGTATTCGAGATACACATACACACACCTCCATATAAGGGTTAAGAACATACTGTTTCTGTGGGTGGCGAATTATTGTCTCACAAGACGATGATTGTTCAATCTTATTTTAACACCTCTTATGGTGGCCATTAAAATGTCACTGTATTTATATATGATATATATTATGTTTATGTTTTACTTATGCTTATGTATTTTTATTTTATGCCATACCTTTATGGTTTCCATAATGGGTAAATGCGATAATTTCATTTTAGGAAGTGCGGACTACCGTCCCCTCAAAGTGATTTGAATCGTTAATACCATATTTGGGATGTATAAAGGATGGATTTAATGATATTATATATGATATTATACTGTAATTATAATATACCTATTTATAATATTGTTTTCAGTCCATTAAAGTATGAAATAGAAATGAAAGTAGTGTTCATGCGTACGTACGACTTACCGTCTCCATGAACGGTGCATTTCATTTCTTATCTCCAAATGTTATGTAATATTATAAGTACATATATAAAATTTATATAAATTATATATAATATCATTATGGAATTATAATATATATAAATCTCTCATTCAGTTTTAATTCCATTAATATGACAAATAAATGAAAGTAGCGTTCATGCGTACGTACGACCTACTGTCTCCATGAATGGTGCATTTCATTTCTATCTCCAAATGTTATGGAATAGTATAAAATGAATATATAATAGATATATATGATATTTTAATCATTAATAAAATTCTGGATATGATGTACTTATAACTACATGGACAATTCTTTTCAAACAAGTTCATTTTTGACTCATGTACCGAACAGTGACAAAAACGTCTGATATAAACTCACATAATTAACTAATTATTATAACATTATAATATGTGATATGAATTGTATAATAAAATTTAAAGGAAGTAATGAAGAAATTATAAATTTACCAAAGTTTATTATTCAGGAATATAAAGAAACGAAAAAGACAAGTCAGACTTGAGGTAAGGGATCCGACCTCTCTCTTTCTTTTTAAGTACTCTCTTTTTATGTCACTTCTTTTAAGATCCTCTTTCTTATGTTGGAGGATGTTATTATATATTAATCTTACTTTAATTTTTATGTTAATATTATGAGGAGACCCTATTTTATCCCATCAATACATTTTTGGACGTTTTAAGTGGCGCCGTTAGGCTGCCAAATTTTCGTAAGGGGATATCTTATCTCACTTTTAATTCCGCGAGATTTCCATTGTTCGCCACTTATTTATTGCATGTGGTGTATTGTGTTCTTACATTTGATATATATTATCATGATTCTATTTATATTCATGGTATTCTATGATTCATATTGTGTTTATTATCTTTTGGTCATACGACTCGATTGATTACAATGAGGTATGCAGTTTTTATCTCAATTTTTGTTCCTATGAGATTCATGCTATATTTGAAACTATTTCCTTTTGTGTAGTGTATTTACTACCCATGATTGTATTATTTTTGAAATATACTTTAACTTATGGGTATTTACATCTTCATTGTATGACCCTTATTTCATGGGGTGTATGTTTCGAAGGTTACCCAAATCAGTAAGGGAATCTTTCACCCTCCTCTTTTTAAAAGACTTCTTTTTGTTAGGTCTTTTAATTTACATATTATTATGTTGGTATATGTTCTTATATATCCTTATTTCTATAAATGATTTTTCCAAGCGATGATATACCATTTTTATCTCTCATTGTCTCATTTTTTGAATTTTAAAATGACGTCGTTAGGCTGTCGAATTTCTGTAAGGGAACTTCTTTACCCAATTTCAATTCTTTGGGTCAAACCTCCACTTAGTGATTATGTCGTACTATGAATATGTGTGGATGAACTCTTATTTTTTTATACTTAATATCCTCTTATGTTAGGTGTATTTATATTTTCCACACATAATCATGTAGTTGATTTATCCTTAATCTAAGGATACCGACTTTGTAAGAGACTTCGTCTCAATCTCCTTTCATTGAGGCATATTTTGTTTTATACACAACTTTATTTTATATTTTCCACACATAATCATGTAGTTGATTTATCCTTAATCTAAGGATACCAACTTTGTAAGGGACTTCATCTCAATCTCCTTTTATTTGAGTTTTGGATTCCTCTACAAGACATAACTTTTTTTAAATAAAAAATAAATACCATGTTTTACTTTTCTTTTATTTTGGTATTGAAAATGGTTTTGATAATGTTTTTATTATATCAATGTGTTGTGTTGATATCTTGTGATTGAAATGTAAAAATGTTATGTTTCCTTTATGCATGTTTTATGTGATACGATTATGTTATGGTTCTTGGGCATTGTTTATGAAAACGGGTGGTTCCGTGATAAACTAAGGGTGGGTGAGCCCGATATTTCTCTCCAATGCATTGGGTAATGTGAAGGAGTTAAACGGTAAGGTTTCTCCGAAGAGATTTAGGGAATATACTGTGATGGGTCTTCCAAACGTAACCATGAAGGTTGCTCCCTATGTAAGAATGTTATGAATGCCTCAAGTTACATTTATGTATTATGATTTATATGAGTTATTCATAAATCTTATGATTTCATGAGGTATGTTGAAGTGATTATGTTTTATGAGTAAAGTATGATTTCATTGATTTTTATGTATACATGGACTAATGTTTTCATTCCGTATTTCTATATCCCTTACTGAGCTTTTTATGCTCATCCCAAGTTTTTGAAATGTTTTCCACAAGACTTAATGATGAATTGGGTCAACGATGGGATCAAGGAAATACATGCTATCTAAAACATGGAACTATACATGTTTCTTTTTAAGAGTTTTTATTTTGTGAAAAAATGGAAACTGAGTAGGAGTGTCTACTTTGTAATCTTTTGAGATGTAATAGTTATGTCCTAATTCTCTAAAACTCTAAACCTGAAAAGATCCTCAATGTGAATTATTCATTTAATTCATTATTATGTAATGTTTTAAGGACGATTCCTTATAATCATCCTCTTTCAAAGTCCTCACATGGATGGGATTGTATCCATATACTATAAATAACATCCGTGTTTCCAAAAACAACACAATAAAGAACCATAATCTATTTACCATTTTCATTAACATCAGTACATACACTAGTGGCCAATTGATCGACAACCTTGAGATGCACGCCAATACCAAACATAGAATACCAGGCAAAGATTCCTTACTATAAGTAATTCAAGTGTACCAAACATTATCATTCCCATTAAATTTATATATATTTAAATTGTCAACCTGATAAGTTGTGGCTCAAAAGCCTTCATAATGGATTTATCTTTTTCACAAAAAGGAGGGAATCATTCATCATCATTGTCAATTTTTTTTGGAATGAAACCATCTCTAGCCTCATCAATACACACAAAATGAAACTGTAAACATGAATTCATGTCTATTCACATTATTTTCAAGAAATATAGAAAAAAATTATGGCAATTTAAATCAACCTCAATAGTGTCATTTTTTACATGAAAATATCATTTGATGTACCCAAAAATTTATTAAGTAAAAACAATCGAATCACCATCCTAATAGAACATTAATCGATGGGGGATACCACTTCTCATAAATATCATATTGTTTTTTATGGTTGAATAAGAATAAAATCCCAACAGACAACTAAAAACAATTATTTAACTTAGTTTGAAATTTAATGTAGTAGCTTCTTTTATTTTGTAATTTTTTCATTTTGCAAGTAAATAAAATAATTTTAAAAAAATTAATGAAAGATGTAATGTTTTGAAAAATAATATGAATTTTCTTGGCATCTTTATAGTTATTTAATGTTTTGTTATATTTTTAAAATTTTCATGTCACTTTTGGAATTTTCAGGCAATTGGGTCTTATGAAGAGGTTTGTAACAAAATGGAGGAAACAAATCACCGGTTTAAAGAAGCTGGCCTCACATATATGATTTTTCCAGTGAGTACCTTATTTATTTATTGACTATGTAGGAAATTTACACAAATCATATTTAATTTGGACAAGAATCATCAAGGAGAAAACTTTCATTCAATAAGGATAGTTCAGGCACTCCAGAATTTAGGACCGACCTTACATAAAACCCCATATATGTAGCGCCTCATCATCGATGGATCTAAAGTCAACATGAAATTTTCCTCCCATTATGCCCCCACTTATATGCCTTACCCATATATGGGAAGTCATCATTTTTTCCATTTCCTCCTATTACCATGCAGGCTAGTCCATCTCCTTCCTTCCCTTAGCCTTTTTACCCTTATACACCTTCATCTCTACAGGGTACACCTCCATTGTTTATTCACCCTTTATTCCCATACCCTCCCACCCAACCTCAGCATCCGCAGTCTACTATAGAGGACACTTATCCACTTTCCACCCCGAACATAGTGTGCATGAGTGAGCGACAATAAATAGTGCTGTTGGTAAATGTTAAAAAGTAATGAAATTAGTAAATTTTTATAATATTTCATTTATATATGTGTATGAAATATTTATTTATTTTTTCAGAATCATCTTATATCAAAATACATGGTCATACAAAGATGCATACGGTTTGTAATAGTGACATAAAAATCATGGTTCAGTATAATGAGGACATGAAAATTATTGAAAAAATGGTAAAGAATTGCAGAGTTTCATGGGAACACTCAACAATCATAAAATTATTTTTATAGTTCAAGTAATCCAGTGTAAAAAATCCAGATTGGAAATAAAAGACAATGCTGGGGAAGAAATTTGGGTAATATATTTTTTAAAATTAATTTTCAATTTCTTTATGAAGTATTATTTACAAATTTGTTTTAATATTCATCTTAGATATAACTTCTCAGATGGTATTCACATAAATTCAGATAGGTTAATGGAACTGGGTAAGATTTGGCAGGCTTATAAGCATGAATTTCATGTTGGATGGAAAAAATAACAGGTACTGATGTTGGAAATATATCAATCTTCAACGAATGCCCACTTTCACAATACAAAGAATTAATTGCATATTGATGTAGTTTCTCTTTCAAGGTAATTTACTGAATTGAGTATTAATGTTTTTAATAAATTTATTCTTTTTTATTAATCTTAGTTTTCAGAAGTGGATGATTTTATTAGATGTGATTATGTTCAGTTTTATTTTTCACACTTGGTTATTCGATTTATTTCTTGAACTGATTTAATTTTTAAGTTGAAATGATGATTTTTATCCCTTGTGACTTGTTGAAATGCTAGTTTATTTTTTTATAGTTGGATTCATCTAAAAGGAACATAATAAATAAGGGAAGAATGAAATATAATCATACTTTGGGGTGAAATACAATACCAGATCATGAACTTTCATAGTTAATATATGATTTAACATTGAATGTACATTTATTTTTTCATAGATTTGTGTTCATTTTTCATGCAGAAATGAGTACTAAATATTGAAGGACGTGTTCCCTAATCATCATTGTTTTATTTTAGTAGGAAAAATAAATATGGATCTGCTGTGAATTAGAAAACAAATGAAAAAATTGTAAGAATGTTTTTAATTTTTTTGTATATATTTCATAAGGTCCAGATATTTATTTGGTTTTAGTTAATTAGATTTATTTCATGTTCAAAACATGGATCTATTAAAAAAAATCGATCCATTATATAAAACTCAATAAAATAAGTCCATATTTATTAACCCCTTCCTCCTACCATCCCAAACTAAATACCCTCTTATAAAACAATCCTCTAACCATAGGTATTATTTGCAGCAGCAACCCCCAACACCCTAGGACCCTAACTGAGTCCACCCACTAGCCAACTCTATCATGGACTTCATCTTAGAGATGCATCCCTTTTTCCTATCACATAGGGTTTTGAATTTTTTGTTAACCTATGGTTTTCAATATGTTAAAATTAACTAACAATATCTTAATTCCATCCTAATTTATAATTGGAATGAAGGTTAATTTCATTGGCTTATATGCTGTCCACCTTGTTTTTATGGAAAAAACATAGACTCTAAACACTTTTAAATAAGACCCTTACATCACATCGATGTTTATTTAATTCATATCACATTTCTAATGTGGCCTTGATAAAACGTAGTAATAATTTTCAAGTTTTCTATTTTTTTTATTTAATAAGTATTATTTCTATTTTCTCTACATGTATACCATGATATTAAGGTTTTAAAAAATTAACAAGAATAAAAATCAAAACCATGTATTCTAAAAAAAGGAATTGGAGATGCTAGTAACACCATTAAACTTGTATTTCTAGTTTACCATTTCTAAATTTAAAGTGCAGTGGCTCAATTAAATTTTTCACATATAAGAACAAATTACAAGTTAGAGAAACATTAAACGAGCCCGATGTAAAAAAATATCATTATTTTAAAATTAAAATACCTTATATGCAATTTCATCATAGAAGAATCATTTATTAAGAATGAGAAATTCTTGTTGATTAGTGCCATTATAGGTATCTAATGTTGTGTATCATATTTATTTATCCCAAAAATTGATTTTTTGATGTATTATAGGCATCCCATGAGGGTTTGAATGTTTCATAGTAGTTAATTTATGAGTTTTGGATTCACTATCAGCTACATGATGTGTTTTAATCATAATTATGTCATTGAATGCTTGATTTTGGAACTAGTTGAGTTATGGTAATCATGTCATTGAATTTTTTATACTATCTAAGAAGATTGGGTTAGATAAAACCATTTTTGAAATGGTTAATGCTTTGTTTGAGTTATATGGAATGTATATGGGTATTCCGAACTGTGTGGTGCTTAATGAAATTGTAACATCCCAGGTAAAAAAAATAATAAGACATATTTCATATTTATTAATATTTGTGAATTAAATATTAATTTTACTTTAAAGGGGTTTCTATGTTCGATAGCGTACCCGATATGCAACAACGAGTTTCTTTGAAATCTTACGTTGCACACTAATAATATAATATTATTATTTTAAATGGTAGTTAACTCCTAGCCGTTGTATTGGCAAGAATGAAAAAAACTAACTACAATATGATTATACATGATTTTTAAATGTATTTACATTTATCCAGTAAAAGTTATAGGCTTAAAATATGAATGAATCTAATTTTAAACATAATTTACGTTAAAAGGTCGATTTTCCGCCTTTTAATGGAGAACCCTCTTTAAATATAGTTTTAGTCACTTTAATACATTATATTTGACCAAATAAAATTATTATTTAGATTTAGGACATCAAAATTTATTATGGGTAAATTTTTGGTATTTTTTTGATAAAGTTCAATTTTTAATGAATAGTGAAAATACTGTATTTTAATTCAAAACTGCATTTTAATCTAAGTTATTTATATGGTGAGATTATCTTTTTAATTGGTTTTAAAGTGTAATTAGAATATATTTTTACCATTTAATCCAATGTTGTTTATTGGAATTAATTTCACTTTGAAATTGGACATAAACAAGTATCAATCTTTTGATAGTTATTGTTTCTTAAAAACACGCTATTTGTTTTGATAACTGGAATTAATTTTAAATTAATTAATGAAACTTCTATTTTTAGAATTTGGTAAAATAGACATTTTTTTGAATTCGGAATATCAAATATAGCTTCGGCTGATTTTTTTCTATTTTTCTGAAAAACTTCAATTTTTGATGAATAGTGAAATCACATAGTAGTAGTTAAAAAACTGCCTTTTTCATTTAAATGAAATTTTACCACTTATGTGAATTGAATTTAGAAAATCCAACATACATGGTTGTTATTAGTAAGTAAAATGTGGTTCAATAAGATGAAAATAATTTTTGGTGAATAATAACTTTTGAATTTTATTTACCCCAGTTAAAGGTAAATAGGGTAATTCAAGGTAAAAAGAATATTATAATAATTCAAAATTACCTTAACACCTATCCCAACCATATTTGATGAGTAATGTCCGACCATGGGAATCCTTGGGTCAATTTTGTGACCCCATGGAGCCACTTATGAATGATAATGACTCTTTATTTTAATTAACTTATAGTAAAGGCAAAAATGACAAAAACAAATATCTCTTTGCAAATTAATTTTTACACGGTGTTATATAGGTTATCTTTTCAACTATAAATATTCATTGAAAAGATAAAAATATTTCCTACATAATGGTTTTTTTTATAATTTTTAGACGTCAAATAAATAAAATTATTTATGACACAATAATGATGCAGTGTTTACCTCATTAATAAATGATTTAAATAAATAAGATTATAAATATTAAAATAACATCAAAAAACTGTCCAATTCTTATTGGATGAATTTATTTCGACCATGAGTCATCAGATCTTCGAATTTAATGATTTTTGGACCTTTAGAAACCGAATATCATTATATAATAAAATAATATTATCACACTTTTCTAAAGAGCCCCTCCTCCCCCTTATAAAAAGCCCTCACTTCTAACCAATTCCTAACACCTCTCAAGCCTTTTGGATCATCTAACCTCTGCCCAATTAATATCCACACATCCCCATACTACTCCTAGAAGCCTTAACTTATGTATAAAGCACTTCAATAAACCCTTTTGGTTCATACCAAAGGGGGTTACCCAAATTAAAGGTAACCGTTTCTCTTAACTTCTTTTCTTTTATTTTACTTCTCCAACCCCTAAAATCTTTTTATTACTTTATTTTATAACAAAAAAATATCCTCAATATAATAGGATATTTTTATGAGAATTATTCTAACTATAATTACACACACCTCCATCTAATGGGTGAAGAACATACTGTTTCTGTGGATGGCAAACTAACGCCTCACGAAACGATGATTGTTCGATTATCTCCTACCGCCTATAATGGTGGCCATTAAGATGAAACTATATTTATATATGATAAATATTATGTGTATGTTTTATTTATGATTTTGTATTTTTTTTTATATCATACCTTTATGGTTTCCATTATGGGTAAACATGATAATTTCATTTGAGGAAGTGCGGACTACCGCCCCTCAAAGTGATATGACTCATTAATTCTATATGTGGGATGTATAAAGGATGGAGTTAATGATATTATATATGATATTATACTGGAATTATAATATAGCTATGTATAATTATGTTTTAATTCCATTAAAATAAGAAATATAAATGAAAGTAGCGATCATGCGTACGTACGACTTACCGTCTCCATGAACGATGCATTTAATTTCTTACCTCCATATGATATGTACTGTTATAAATAAATATATATATACTGGATATATATGATATATATGATATCAAAATAATGAATATCATTCTGGATATAATATACTATTGACCACATGGACAACTTGTAAATATAAGGTGTTCATTTTTGACTCAAGTACCAAATATCAACAAAACAAACGTTATTAACTTAAATGATTACATATTTTTTATAACATGGTAATAAGTGATATAACAGGAATAATAAACTTGAAAAAGGTTCTTAATGAAGTAGAAATTACCTTTAGTTTATTATTCATGAGATTAAATAACGATCGAGTCAAGTCGGACACAAGGTAAAAGACTTCGTCTCAATCTCCTTTCATTGAGGCATATTTTGTTCTAATACACGAATTTATTTTATACACTGTATAAACACCTTTTACTTTTAATTTCATTCAAAGGAAATATTTTTCTACAAAGCGTTTTACTAAACGAAAAAAATATTGTTTCTTTTTAACGTAAGTGGTGACAATGACCTTTCCGCCACCGCGAGTATTATTTGATCTTTGGCTTCCTTAACAAGCCATAATATTTTTAAAAGGAAAATAAATACCATATACTATTTTATTTATTTTTTGTATTGAAAATGGATTTGATATGTTAATATATTGAAATTTTATATTGTTATTTCAATGTGGAAATGTTATATTTCCTTTATGCTTATGTTATGTGTTATGATAATGTTATGGTTCTTGGGCTTTATTTACGTATACGGGTGGTTCCGTGATAAACCTAGGGTGGGTGAGCCCGAGATAGATCTCTAATGCATCAGGTAACGTGAAAAAGGTAAACGCGAATGTTTCTTCTAAGAGATTTAGGGAATATACTGTGATAGGTATTCCAAAGTAACTCCCTATATAGTTTTGATAGCTACAATGTAAGTATGTTATGGATGACACAAGTTACCTTTATGATTTATGATTTCTATGTGTTATTCATAAATCTTATGATTTCATGAGGTAAGTAAAATAGTTTATGTTTGGTTTGTATTTGTGAAATAATGTTTTCTTTCTTTGTTTTATAACCCTTATTGAGCTTTTTATGCTCATCCCAAATTTTGAAATGTTTTCACATGACTTAAAGATGAATATGTTGAAGGATGGGATTAAGGAAAAGTCATGTAGTCTAAAACATGGAACTAGACATGAATCTTTTTTTCAAGAGTTTTTATTTTATGAAAAAATGGAAACTAAGTAGAAGTGTCTACTTTGTAGTCTTTTGAGATGTAATAGTTATGTCCTAATTCTATAAAACTCTAAACCTAAAAATATACTCAATGTGAATTATTTATTTAATTCAATATTATGTAATATTTAAGGCCGGGTCCTTATAGTTGGTATCAGAAGTAGGTTTAGATAACTTTAGGAGTTAGGGTATTGTTAAATTGATATCCATAAAGTAATTTATGTTAATATTGAAATCATATAGCATTTACATATTACCATTTTGCTTCCCCTAAGATATTTCTGTGTTCAGAATGGTTTTCCATAGAGGAAATAGGGCATCTATTTTGGGACGACATCAGGAGGAAGACAACCTTCCAAATCAACAACCTGAGATGGTCAGAATAGGAACTGAACAATTTGTTGCAGTGATGGAAAAGTTTACTCAGGCTATAAATAGTGGTGGTATCCATGTACAAGATCTTCCAGATCAACCACAGAGGAACATGTTTGTAGTAGAGCATTTAATGAGGCAACATCCCCCATCATTCAGAGGATCATCTGACCCTATGCTAGCATAAGGGTGGATTAAAACACTAGAGAAATATTTTGATGTCATGGGGTGTTCAGAACATCAAAAGGTTAGTCTTGTTGTTTACCATTTCGAAGGTGAAGATAATCAGTGGTGGTCAATGGTGAAAAATATCAGGGATAGTGTGGAGATTAATGCTCTTTATTGGGATGAATTCAAAGGTATGTTTCTTGAGAAATATTTCCTAAGGTGGTCCATCTTAGGATGAAAAAACAATTCCTTGAATTGAGGTAGGAGGATGAATCAGTGGATTCTTATAAACAAACATTCACTCAACTAGTAAGGTATGATCCAAATTTCATATGAGATCTTGACAGTAAAATCAACCGTTTTTATTCAGGATTAAATCCAAAGTATCGAAGAGATTTAGATTCTCGTGAGTTCAAAAGTTATGAAAAACTTTTTCGTTGTGGGGATAAGGTGGAAATGGAGTTTGACCATGATCATGTGTTCTTTGAAAAACAATAGAATAAGAGGTTAAGGTGGCAGACATAAGGGAATAACTCTTCAAAAAAGTCTGATGGTAAGAAACTTAAGTTTATATTTTGTGAAAATTGTGGTAAAAAGCCTGTTGTATTCATGGATATTATGAATAGAATTTTCCGTGAGTTATTGGAGAAGTTTGTGGTTGTGTTTGTTGATGATATTTTGGTTTATTCCAAAATTAAATAGGAACATAAAATTCATTTAAGGGTTCTCTTTCAAACATTAAAAGAAAAGAAACTTTTTGGGAAATTCAGAAAGTGTGAGTTTTGGTTGCAACAAATTTCTTTCCTTGGTCACATTGTTTCAAAAAATAGAATAACCATTGATCCTGGTAAAATAAAAGTTGTTGAAGAATGGCCAAGACCCACTAATATAACCGAGATCTATATTTTTTTGGTTTGACAAGTTATTACTGGAGGTTTGTTGAAAATTTGGAATGGTTATATAGTCCAATGACTAAGTTACCTCGGAAAGGTGTTATGTTCATCTGGAAAAAAGAATGCGATGATTGTTTTCAAGAATTGAAAAGAAGATTGGTGAATGCTCCAGTTTTGGCACTACCTTCCAGAAATGTTGAGTTTGTTATTTACAGGGATGCTTCGTTGAAGGGACTTTGTTGTGTCTTAATGCAGAATGTTCAGGTAATTGCTTATGCTTCACGTCAGTTGAAACCACATGAGTTAAATTACCCTACACATGATTTTGAATTAGTTGCTGTTGTTTTTTCTTTAAAAATTTGGAGGCATTATTTGTATGAAGTAAAATTTTAAATATATACACTAACCATAAAAGTTTAAAGTATATATTCACTTAGAAAGAATTAAACATGACACATAGGAGATGTCTGGAATTAATCAGGTATTATGATTTCACGATCCATTACCATCTGGGAAAAGCAAATAAAGTGGCTGATGCTTTGAGTCGAAAAAGTAATGCTTCATTAACCATGTTACGTTTGGAACAAGATCCTTTTGTTTTTGATTTGATAAAATTTGTCATAGAAGTTGTTGGTACAATTTTTTTTCTGTTTTGTATCTGGTGTCAGTGAGATCATCTCTATCAGACAGAATTAAGAAAGCACATAAGGAAGTCAATGAGTTTCAGAAAAAGGTAGAGTTGGTTCAGAAGGGTAAGTTTCCTAAATTTAACATTGATAATGATTGTTTTTTGAGATTTGGAAAGAGATTATGTGTGCCTTGTGATTCATAGTTGAAGAATGATTTTTTATGTGAAGCTCATAGTTCCCCATTTTCAGTTCATCATGGCAGTAATAAGATGTACAGAGATCTTCAGAGTATTACTGGTGGGTTGGAATGAAAAGAGATATTGCTGATTTTTCTGTGAAGTGTTTGACTTGTCAGTAGGTTAGATCAGAGCGGTAGTTACTGAAAGGGATGCTTCAGCCTTTACCAGTGCCAGAGTGGAAATGAGAAAATATATCCATGGACTTTGTTATGGGATTACCGAAGACATCTCATGGTAATAATGAAATCTGGGTTATTGTTGATTGATTGACTGAATTTGCTCATTTCCTTCCTATTGGAGATACATTGTCTTTAGATCAACATTCTCCATTTTATGTTAAAGAGATAGTTAGGTTGCATGAAGTTCCCCTCTCCATTGTATCTAATTGTGATCCTAGGTTTACTTCTAGCTTTTGGAAAGGCCTACAGAGGTCGTTGGGTACTGAATTAAATTTTAGTACAAATTTTCATCCTCAATCAGGTGGGAAATCAGAATGAACAAGTCAGACCATGGAGGATTTTCTACGTACTTGTTCACTGGATTACCAGGGAAGTTGGGACCAACATCTTTCTTTGGTTAAATTTTCATATAATAACAGTTTTCATTTCGGTATACAGATGGATCCATTTGAGGCATTATATGGAAAGCGTTGTCGAACTCTATCTTTTTAAGATGAAGTAGGTGAAAGGAAGCTGATGGGACCAGAATTGGTAGAAGAGACGGCAAAAATATTTCAGATGATTCAGAAGAACATGAAAACAGCTCAGAGCAGGCAGAAAAGTTATACAGATAACCGGAGGAAGGATCATTCTTTTGAGGTAGCTGATCATGTATTTCTCAAAGTTTCCCAATGGAAAAGTGTGATGTGTTTTAGTAAGAATGGAAAGTTGAGTCTGAGGTTAATTGGACTATATAAAATCCCAGATAAAGTTGGATCAGTTGAATACCAAGTGACTTTACCTCCATGTTTATCCCAGGTACACAATGCTTTTCATGTTTCAATGTTGAGAAAGTATATGCCAGATACATCTCATGTTTTGAGCCCATAAGTAGTTCAGTTGGAAGAGAATCTATCTTACGAGGAATAACCAGTCTGGATTCTTGACCAAAGAGATCAAGTGTTGCAGAATTATGTAATTCACCAGGTAAAGGTTTTGTGAAAAAATCAAATGGTTGAAGAGGCAACATGTGAATCTGAAAATGTAAGGAGGGATAAATACCCCCACTTATTTTGATAAGTAAAATTGAGAGGACGCAATTCCTAAAAGGGGGGAAGGATGTAACATCCCTGGTAAATAAAGAATAAGACATATTTCATATTTATTAATATTTGTGAATTAAATATTAATTTTACTTTAAAGGGGTTTCTATGTTCGATAGCGTACCCGATACAAAACAACGAGTTTCTTTGAAATCTTACGTTGCACACTAATAATATAATATTATTGTTTTAAATGGTAGTTAAATCCTAGCCATTTTATTGTAAATAATGAAAAAAACTAACTACAATATGATTATACATGTTTGTTAAATGTATTTACATTTATCCAATAAAAGTTAGAGGCTTAAAATGTGAATTAATTTAATTTTCTGCATAATTTACATTAAAAGGTCGATTTACCGCCTTTTAATGGAGAACCCTCTTTAAATATAGTTTTGGTCACTTTAATACATTATATTTGACCCAATAAAATTCTTCTTTATATTCAGGACATCAAAATTTACTTTGTGTAATTTTTTTGTATTTTTCTGATAAAGTTTATTTTTAAATGAATAATGAAAATACTGTATTTTAATTCAAAACTGAGTTTTAATCTAATTTATTTGTATAGTTAAATTATCTTTTTAATTGGTTTTAAAGTATAATTTGAATATATTTTTACCATTTAATCCAATTTTGTTTATTGGAATTAATTTCACTTTGAAATTGGACATAAACAAGTATCAATCTTTTGATAGTTATTGTTTCTTAAAAACATGCTATTTGTTTTGATAACGGGAGTTAATTTTAAATTAATTAATGCAAGTTCTATGTTTATAATTTGGTAAAATAGACATAATTTTTGAATTCGGAATATCAAATATATCTTAGGCTGAATTTTTTCTTTTTTTTAAAAAAAATTCAATTTTTGATGAATAGTGAAACCACTTAGTAGTAGTTAAAAAACTGACTTTTTCATTTAAATGAAAATTTACCACTTCTATGAATTGAATTTTCAAAATCCGACATACATGGTTGTTATTAGTAAGTAAAATGTGTTCAATAAGATGAAAATAATTTTTGGTGAATAGTAACTTTTGACTTTTATTTACTGCGGTTAAAGGTAAATAGGGTAATTCAAGGTAAAAAGAATATTAAAATAATTCAAAATTACCTTAACACTTGTACTAAACTTATTGGATGAGTAATGACCGACCATGGGAATACTTGGGTTGTTTTGGGGACCCCATGGAGCCACTTATGAATGACAATGACACTTTATTTTAATTAACTTAAAGTAAAGGCAAAAATAACATAAACAAATATCTCTTTGTAAATTAATTTTTACATGGTGTTATATAAATTATATTTTCGACTATAAATATTAATTGGAAAGATAAAAATATTTCCTACATAATGGTATTTTTTTTATAATTTTTAGACATGAAATAAATAAAATTATCTATAACACAATAATGATGTAGTGTTTACCTCATTAATAAATGATTTAAATAAATAAGATTATAAATATTAAAATAACATAAAAAACCTGTACATTTATTTTTGTATGAATTTATTTAGTCCATTAGTCATCTTATACTTTAATTTAATTATTTTTTGACCTTTAGAAATCGAATATCATTATATAATAAAATAATATTATCACACTTTCCTAAAGAGCCCCTCCTCCCCCTTAAAAAAGTACTCACTTCTAACCGATTCCTCACACCTCTCAAGCCTTTTTGCTCATCCAAACGCTACCCAATTAAGCTCCCTAAATCCCTCTCTTCCTCCTAGAAGACTTAACTTAGGAATAAGAAACTTTAAGAAACTCTTTTTGTTCATACTAAAGGGAGTTACCCAAATTAAAGGTAACATTTTCTCTTAACTTCTTTTATTTTATTTTACTTCTCCAACCCCTAAAATATTTTTATTACTGTATTTTATTACAAAAACAGTATCCTCAATATACTAATATGTTGTTATGAAAAGTATTCTAACTACACTTACACACACCACCATCTAATGGGTGAAAAACATACTGTTTCTGTAGATGGCAAAGCAACGCCTCACGAAACGATGATTGTTTGATTATATCCTACCACCTATCATGGTGTCCATTAAGATGAAAATATATTTATATATAATATATATTATTTTTATGTTTTCTTTATGATTCTTTATTTTTCTTTTATAGCATACTTTTATGGTTTCCATTATGGGTAAACGCGATAATTTCATTTGAGGAAGCGCGGACTACCGCCCCCTAAAAGTGATATGACTCGTTAATGCCATATGTGGGACATATAAAGGATGGATTTAATGATATTTTATATGATATTATACTGTAAGTATAATATAATTATGTATCATTATGTTTTAATTCCATTAAAATAATAAATAGAAATGAAATTAGCGTTCATGCGTACGTACGACTTACCGTCTCCATGAACGGTGCATTTCATTTCTTACCTCCATATGATATGTAATATTATATATATATATATATATACTGGATATATATGATATATATGATATCTAAATAATGAATATCATTCTGGATATAATATACTATTGACCACATGGACAACTTGTAAATATAAGGTGTTCATTTTTGACTCAAGTACAAAATATCGACAAAACGAACGTTATTACCTTAAATGATTACATAATGTTTATAACATGGTAATAAGTGATATAAAATGAATAATAAACTTGAAAAAGGTTCTTAATTGAGTATAAATTAACTTTAGTTTATTATTCATGAGATTAAAGAACGATCGAGTCATGTCAGACACGAGGTAAGGGACTTCGTCTCAATCTCCTTTCATTGAGGCATATTTTGTTCTAATACATGAATTTATTTTATACACTGTATAAACACCTTTGAATTTTCATTTCATTAAAAGGGAATATTTTTCTATGAATAGTTTTACTAAATTACAAAAAAGAATGTTTCTTTTTAATGTAAGCGGTGACAATAACCTTTTCACCGCCGCCAATATTATTTGATCTTTGGCTTCCTTAACAAGCCATAATGTTTTTAAAAGGAAAATAAATACCATATACTATTTTATGTATTTTTTGTTTTGAAAATGGTTTTGATAATTGTTTTGATACGTTAATATATTGAAATTTTATATTTTTATTGCAATGTGGAAATGTTATCTTTGCTTTATGCTTATGTTATGTGTTATGATCATGTTATGGTTCTTGGGAATTATTTACGTATATGGGTGGTTCCATGATAAACCTAGGGTGAGTGAGCCCGAGATAGATCTGAAATGCATTGGGTAATGTAACAGAGGTAAACATGAATGTTTCTCCTCAGAGATTTATGAAATATATTGTGATGGGTATTCCAAAGTAACTCCCTATGTAGTCTTGATAGCTACAATGTAAGCATGTTATGGATGCCACAAGTTAACTTCATGATTTATGATTTCTATGTGTTATTCATAAATCTTATGATTTCATGAGGTAAGTAAAAGAGTTTATGTTTTGTATGAATTTATGAACTAATGTTTTCTTTCTTTATTTTATAACCCTTACTGAGATTTTTATGCTCATCCCAAGTTTTGAAATGTTTTCGCAGGACTTAAAGATGAATTGGGTCAAGGATGGGATCAAGGAAAAGTAATGCTGTATAAAACATGGAACTAGACATGAATCTTTTTTTCAAGAGTTTTTATTTTATGAAAAAATGGAAACTGAGTAGAAGTTTCTACTTTGTAATCTTTTGAGATGTAATAGTTATGTCACAATTCTCTAAAATTCTAAACCTGAAAAGATCCTCAATGTGAATTATTCGTTTAATTAAATATTATGTAATGTTTAAGGTCAGGTCCTTATAGAAATTACTATTTTTTTGTTATCACTATTTTAATTCCAAATGCAAATGTATTTTCATTTTTCTTATTGAATGTCTTTTTAGGTAACTTTTGATTTTTATTTTCTTGGAATTCAAGTGTAAGTTACTTTTTAGACAGAACATTTATCACATATTTATTTAATATTAAACCATAATTTTTCTTATCTCTATTACTATTTAATTTTGAATTTTCTTGGAATTACCATCATGTTGTTCTCTTCATTTTTCCCTAAAACCCAAAAAACCAACAAAAATCCCACAGATGTAGCAGAAAACACTTTGAGACGTATCCTGAATCCAAGGTTGAGGCCTTACCTATAACGACCCAAGATTTTCTTCATTACTATTAAATATTTTTAAGGATAAACAGAATAATAGTATTACACATAGAGGATCCAAAGGTTTAGTGTCTTGGGAAAACTAAGACCATACATAATAATTACAACATCAAGCATAACCATTTATTTAATTCCTTCTTCTCTAGATTCTTATTGGCACTTGACCTATCCTTAGTACATGTATCCACCTAAGGATATACATAAAAATGGGTGAGATAAAATCCCATTAATAGGATATATAAGGACAATATATCATGGGGTGAGCATAATCATAACATAGGCAAAAGATCATGAACATTAGAGGAATCATTAATAAAAGAATTGAAATGTGGCAATGCATAAAAATGAAACATCATGTCTTAGTGGTTACCTTCCATAAATTCTTATGAAGAAATCTAGAATCTTGTTCAAAAATAATTTAACTTAAACTCATGAGATTCATCACTTTACCCAATGTATTGGAGTGCTGTATAATTCTGGTCGCACCTGTCACATTGAAACATTCATATTGCGCTATATAATTCCAGGCGCACATGTCACATCATAACGTTATCATTTCCATGAATGCCACAATGGACATATATAAAAAATGAACATAAATAAACAATGTAAATGAATGGGTTTCATCTCATAATAACACATTCATAAACATTGGGTTCCCAAAATAAAGTGATAATAACATACTAGATACGATAACCATCAACCATGAGTGAGAAGTAAAAGGCGTGTTTTTGAAGGAAGAGTTCTTTTGGAAAACATTTGTTTAAATTAAACTTCAATAGAAAACATTTATATCCCAAAAAAGGTAAGATAATGATGAACACAATATTTTTAAGGAGTGACCATACAAAAAAATGGAGTGAAAGAGGGAGAAACCGAAGAAAGAAAGTTGGGTTCAAGATTTCCCCTTACCTTGTATCCAAACACATTCCTAACTTTAATGTCATATATAACCACATTATATTCATTAATTAACAATTAAAGGACCTTTTTTACATTATTATGGTTCATTATAGTTTCATTAGGTTATTTTATGGGCCTTTGTATGAGTTTTAGAGTTTAAAAAACATTGTTCCCGAATATTCGTTTTTATGGTTTTCTTGGGTGGTTTACTTGTATTCATAAATGAAAGTTCTTGTAGAAAATGGGTAAACATATAGAATAGATATTTCATGTTATTAATGATATTATATAAGTTTAAATGATATTATAATGAGTTATATTATATAACATGTGGTTGAATCATTAGATAAGAATTAAATGATGATTGTTGGGGTTAATTTGGGCGGGTTTTCGACCACAACGAACTTTTTTTGTTTAATCATTTAGTAATAGGCACATAAGTTATATCCATAACATTAAATAGGATATAATAAATATAAAATATTCTGGTTCAACCATAAAAATGGTTTCATAACCAGATCTGAAAGCTGTAAAGGAAATTGAAAACATGTCATTCTTGAAGGCGATAAATTAACACGTCACGAACAACATTCTATTTTATAAAATAAAAATAAGGGGAGAAGGGGGTTGGATGATATAATATACCATTAGTATCATAAAATTAAATTTTATGTATAATAATGGAGTTACCATACCATGTGGATGAATATAGGTGTGGAGAGATTAATAAATGAACCTGAAATTGAAAGGAATTTAAAGGAAAAGGAGAGGGAGAGGAATTACCTCTTGAATCCTCCTCTTCAGATCCTCCTTAAGGAAGATAGGATTGGAATTTTTATGAGAACAGAAGCTCTTGGATGTGGGGGATGGGATAGGGAAGATGGAAAAGTTTAGAAAAGGCATGAATCTTGAGAGGTGTGAGGAAATGAGGGTGTGAAGGGTGGTATTTATAGTGGAGGGGAGATGAGATTTCTCAATATAAAATTCATTAATTTATTATTTACCCACAAGAAAAGGAATAGTGAGTCTTACCAGACTAGGAATATTAATTTTATCATGTGAACCCAAACCAATTGGGCTTACATAAGCATAAAATCATGTGTGACTCTATAATTAGCATATTTAGCTTATTTTGTAAATTATGGTATTTCACTATTCATAAAAATTCATGTATTTCAGAAAAATACCAAAAATTCACACCAATAATTTTTTGACATTTATAATCCAAAAATGAAGTCCATTTTTTTAAAAATAATTTTCTAAGTATGATTAATTAAATTTTTAATTAAATTCATAATTTACTTAAAAAAATATGATTTTTTAATTAAAACAGATTTTATAATGCTTTCAAAAATTACCTAAGGTATCATAAAATTATCTTAAATCTTGAAGACATAGATTTTTTAATTTTTTAATAAATTTTCTTTTAAATGAATTAATTAATTATAGTTAATTATTGATGACTTACAAAAATTCCAATACTTTTACTATGGTTAAAATGTTACTTATAAGATGCCTAAATTTTATTTAATTATTCACGGGTAAGGTTACTATCATTTTGGACGATTTAATATTCATGAGGGTCATATTACTATTCATAAGGGTAGGTTATTATTCGTAAGGTTAGGTTACTATTCACCAAAAATTAAGTTTTTCCTATCAGACTCTAAACATCTTACTGATCACAACCGTGTATGTCAGATTTTCAAAATTCAAAACATAAAAGGGGAAAATTTATGTTTGATGATAACATAGTATTTAGTATCATAATATTTCATTGTACTTCCTAGTGGGATTATACTATAAGGAATAATTATAAGAATGTAATTCTATTGATAAAAATTTGGGTCGTTACATTCTTCCCCCCTTATGAAATTTCACCCTCAAAATTTCACTTTACACAAATAGGTGAGGGTACTTCTCCTTCATCACCTCCCCCGGTTCCCAAGTAGCTTCTTCAAACTTATGGTTCCTCTACAACACTTTGACAAGGTGGGTTGTCTTGTTTCGTAGAACCTTATCTCTCCGGTCCAGAATCTCTATTGGCTGCTCCTCATAGGAGAGATCATCTTCCAGCTGCACCACTTCTGAGTTCAGTACATGTGAGGGATCATCTATGTACTTCCTTAGGAGTGATATATGAAACACATCATGAACTTGAGCCATATTTTTTGGAAGTGAAAGACTATAAGACACAACTCCTATGCAGTCAAGGATCTCAAAGGGGCCAATATACCTTGGGATTAGCTTCCCTTTCTTTCCAAACCGCATTAGTCTCTTCCATGGTGATATTTGAAGAAAGAATTTTTCTCTAATGTTAAAATCCAAGTTCTCTTGATGGTTTTCAGCATAGCTATTTTTCTAACACTGAGCAGCTTTGATGTGTTTCTGGATGACTTTAACCTTCTCTGTCATCTATTGTACAAGATCAGGTCCAAGTAGCTTTCTTTCTCTAACTTCATCCCAAAAGGTTGGAGTTCTATGTCACTTTCCATATAGTGCTTCATATGGAGCCATCTGAATACTCAAGTGGAAGATATTATTGTATGAGATCTCAACCAATGGGAGATGTTGATCCCATCCACCTTTGAATTCTAGAGAGAAATATCTTAACATATCTTTAAGTGTCTGAATAGTCCTTTCAGATTGGCCATCAGTTTGGGGGTGATAGGTCGTGCTGAAATTTAATTTAGTACTCAAAGCATGTTGAAGGCTCCTCTAGAATTTAGACATGAACCTTTAACTGATGATATCCATAAATAAGATCCACCTTTGAGAAGTATTTATCTTCTCTTAACTGATCGAACAAGTCGTAAATCCTTGGAAGAGGATACCTTTTGTTTATGTTGATCTTGTTGAGTTACTGATAATTGATACACAGCTGCATTGTTTCGTCCTTATTTTTCCTAAAGAGAACTAGTGCACCCCAAGGGGATGCACTAGGGGGTATGAACCCTTGGTACAAATTCCCTTGTAGCTACTTCTTTTACTCCTTATGTTCGATAGAAGCCATCCTATAGGGAAAATTTGAGATAGGAGTAGATCTAGGTATGAGTTCTTTTGAGAAATCTACCTCATGATCTGGGGGAATTTCGGGTAACTCTTTGGGAAATATATCACTGTATTCCCTCATGATGGTAATTACTACAAGTTTGGCACTATCCTTTGACTCAACCATTTGGGAAAAATATGAATCTTCATAGGTAATCAAAACCCACACCATTGAAGGATTTTTAAAAGAATATTCATGATCTTCCTTGCATTTATAGAGGAGTATGGGATGGTTTGGAATATGAAAAGATATTTCCTTTTCCTAACAGTTGATATGTGCTCTATATAATGAGAGCTAATCCATTCCCATTATAATGTCTAATTCTACCAAGGGAACTATTATGAGATTCTCTGGAAGAATCTTACCACATACGCTAACATGAAAAGATTCAAACACTTGGGTTGTAATGATTTCACCACTTAGTGTTTTTACAGATATCTCTACTTTACGGTTTTAGGACTTTGATTCTATAGTTCTAGAAAACTTTAAAGATATAAAAGAATGCGTAGAACTAGAATAAAATAATAATTTCTCCATTATTGAGTGCATAGGAAGTGTACCTTGTATGAATTCATTATCTTACTCCACTTACACTTTAGTGATGAAATAAGACTTCCCTTTTTTCCTTTGGCTTTGGTGGCTGCTGATGCTGATTAACCTTGAGAACTCGAGGTTTAATACACTTTCTTTCATAATGCCCTTGCTCCCTACAGTTGTACCATCGAACCATGGGTGGTTTTCTCCATTATTCTGCTAAATTTTCCTTCCTTATCATGTATTTTCGACACTCTTGAGCATGGTGTCCTTCTTTCCCATAGTTGAAGCACTTCCCTGTCCCTTTTAGGCAGTTCCCATGATGTAACTTCCCACATTTTTGGTATCCGGGTCATTGATTTTTCTTCACACCTTTTTCATTAGATCCTCCTAATTGAAACTCCATATTTTGTTTCTTATCACCATAGCCATGAGACCATTATCCAAACTCTATATCCACTTTGAGATCACACTGAAAAACTTATTCATAACTCCCAAAGTATTGAATTTCAAGAGCCTTTCTAATGTGTGGTTTTAATCCACTAAAGAATCTATAAATTTTACTATCATTGTTGATAACAAAACCCGAAGTGTACCATGAAATACTTGTGAAATTCACTTCGTATGTTTTGATATATTCTTATTCTTTCTTCATGAGCTCTATGAATTATCTCTCCATATTCTTATAAAGAGTTCGTGGGAAATACTTATTAAGTAACATGATCTTAAATTATTCCCATTCCATCTCTTCAATTTCCTCCCTTGGCTTGGTGTTCTTAATCAAAGACCACCATTGATATACCTTTACATGTAGTAGATAAATGGATAGTTTCACCTTCTCCATCTCAGAACAGTGGAGCACATAAAAAATCTTCTCCATGGAGTTGACCCACTGTTCTGCAACTTGTGGATCGGAAGATCCACTAAACGACGGTGGTTGTTGCCGCATAAAACAATCGATAGCCAGTTTCTCCCTCTTTAGTGAAGGAATAATTTCCCCATTATTCTGGTTCTTGTTCATAACATGAGATAGTTGGGTAATCATCTCCATGATGTTTTGATCTCCACCTCCCAAATCATTGGGTATGTCATTCGGGCAATCGTTGCATTGGCCCTCGCATGAGTTGTTGTCCTGGTTTCTCATGGTTCCTACCATTTTATAAAATAGAATAGGTTAGAACATAACATAAATCAAAAAGTCAGGAATAACTTATTAATTTCTATGATTTATACTAAAATAATAACATATGGGATCCCTATGTAAATATTCTTGTGTGCATATTGGTACTTATTCTCATGCTAGAGGTTTCATCTAGGGTTCACTAATCCTAATTCCCAAATTAACTAAACCTTTCCTTTGATACCAACTATAGTGACCCAACATTTTCTTACATTACTATTACATCATTTTAAAGATAAAAAACATAGTATTATTACACATATAGGATCCAAATGTTTAGTTACTTGGTAAAACTTGGACCATACATAACAATTACAACATTAAGCATAACCATTTATTTAATTCCTTCTTATCTAGCTTCTTATTAGAACTTGACCTATCCTTAGTACATGTAGCCACATGAGGACATACATAAAAAGGGGATAGAAAAAAGACCAGTAAGATTATAGATAAGGACAATATAGCATGGGGTGAGCATAATCATAACATAGGCAAAAGATCATGAACATGAGAGGAATCATTAATAAAAGACTTGAAATGTGGCAGTGCGTAAGAATGAAACATCATGTCTTAGTGGTTAACTGCCACACATTCTTGTGAAAAAAGATAGAATCTTGTTCACACATTATTTTACTTATACTCATGATATTTATCACTTTACCCAATGCATTAAAGTGTTGTATAATTTCGGGTGCACCCATCACTTTGAAACATTCATATTGCGCTATATAATTCCGGGCGCACCCGTCACATCATAACATTACCATTATCATGCATGTGACAATGAAAATATATCAAAAATGAACATAACTAACCCATGTAGAGGAATAGTTTTAATCTCATAAGAACAAATTCATAAACATTGGGTTCCGAAAATAAAGTGGGAATAACATACTAGATATGATAACCATCAACCTTGTGTGAGAAATAAAAGGTGTGTTTTTGAAAGAAGAGTTGTTTTTGAAAAAATTTGTTTGACATAAACTTTAGTAAAAAAAATTTATATCCCATAAAAGGTAAGATAATTATTAAAAAATTATTTTTATGGAGTGACCATATCAAAAATGGAGTGAAAAAGGGAGAACCTGAAGAAAGAAAGTTTGGTTCATGATTTTCCCCTTACCTAGTATCCGAACGCTTTTAACACATTAAGGTCCTATATAACCACTTTATATTCATTAATTAACAATTAGAGAACCCTTTTTACATGAATATAGTTAATTATGTTTCATTAAGTTATTTTATGGGCCTTTTTATGAGTTATAGAGTTTAAAAAACATTGTTTGGGAATGTTTGTTTTTATGGTTTTCTTGAGTGGTTTACTTGTATTCATAAATGAATGTTCGTGTATAACATGGGTAAACATACAGAACTGATATTTCATTTTATTAATGATATTATAGAATTTTAAATGATCTTATAATGAGTTATATTATATTCCATGTGGATGAATCATTAGATAATAATTAAATGATGATTATTTGGGTTAATTTGGGCAGTTTTTCGACCACAATGAATTGTTTTGTTTAATCATTTAGTAATGTGTACATAAGTTAGATCCTGAACATTAAATACAATATAATAAATATAAAATATTCTGGTTCAACCATAAAAATGGTTTCATGACCATATATTAAAGCTTTAAAGAAAATTGAAAACATGTCATTCTTTAAGGTGATAAATTAACACATCACGAACAACGTTCTCTTTTATAAAATAAAAAGAAGATAAGGGGGTTGGATGATATAATATATAATTAGTATCATAAAATTACATAATATGTATAATAATAGAGTTACCATACCATGTTGATGAAGATAGGTGGGGATAGATTAAGAATTGAACTTGAAATTGAAATGAATTTAAAGGAAAGAGAGAGAGAGAGAGGAATTACCTCTTGAATCCTCCTCTTGAGATCCTCCTTAAGGAAGCTAGGATTGGTATTTTGATGAGATGAGAAGTTCTTGGATGTGGGGGAGGGGCTAGGGAAGATGTTTGGGCAGAGTTTAGACAAGTCTTGAAGCTGAAGAGGTGTGAGGAAATGAGGGTGTGAAGAGTGGTATTTATATTGGAGGGGAGAGGGGATTTCTCAATATAAAATTCATTAATTTATTATTTCCCCACAAGACAAGGAATAGTGATTCTTCCATGAACAAGAATAGTAATTTTATCATGTGAACCCGAACTAATTGGTATTACATGAGCATAAAATAATGCACGACTCTATAATTAGCATATTTAGCTTATTTTGTAAATTATGATATTTTACTATTCATAAAAAATTCAAGTATTTCAGAAAAATCCCAAAAATTCACCCCAACTATTTTTCAATGTGTAAATACAAAAATGAAGTTCATTTTTCAAAACTAATTTTCTAAATATGATTAATTTAATTTTTAATTAAATTCGAAATTTACTTGAAAAAATACAGTTTTTAAAATTAAAACTGATTTTATAATGGTTTCAAAAATTACGTAAAGTCTCATAAAATAATCGTAAATCTAGAAGACATAGATTTGTTAATTTATAAATACATTTTATTTTAAATTAATTAATTTATTATAATTAATTATTTATGACTTACAAAAATACCAATACTTTTACTATGGTTAAAATGTTAATTATTTAGATGCCTAAATTTTATTTAATTATTCATGGGTAAGGTTAATATTATTTTGGATGATTTAATAATCATAAGGGTCATATTACTATTCCTAAGGGTATGTTACTATTCATAAGGGTAGGTTACTATTCACCAAAAATTAAGTTTTTCCTATCGGACTCTAAAGATCTTACTGGCCACAACCGTGTATGTCAGATTTTCAAAATTCAAAACATAGAAGTGGAAAAATTATGTTTAATGATCACATAGTATTTAGTATCATAATATGTCGTTGTGCTTCCTAATGGGATTATACTATAAGGTATAATTATAAGAATATAAATCTATTGATAAAACTTTGGGTTGTTACATTACCAATAGTAGATTTATATCCTAATGAATATTCTAGACAACCTCTTACTACTCCCCCTACCCTTATTTAATGTCCCTTAACTTCCATCTACTAGGAATTACAAAAATCCCCTTGAACTGACAACCCAAAATCCCCATGATCGCGTCTTATCATTCTTTCTCACTTGAGAAAACACCACATCTTTAAGGTGGAAAACTTGATGAGACTCTAGGGTCACTGAGGGTTGTATCCATATAAGACCTCATCATAGTTTCTCTTCCACTACTTCCAGATGCTAATACATGTTCCTAAGTACTCCTCTAGTTATACATCTATAGAAGACTCAAATTTCTCTACTTCCTCTTATGATGTTGTCTATGTTGAGTATTTTTTTTGATGAAGATCAATAACATAAGAAGTGAAAATGCGACCCACACCCTGAAGAAGGTTAAACTGTCCATTATCTTCATATATAAGAATATCTATAGGGAGACCATTTGGAGCTTGAATGCGAGATATTAATGATAGGATAACAAAATCAATGATCAAAATAAGTCCATGTAAAGACTATATAGTTAATCCAATTTTTTATCTTTTATCTAAGCATAAAAAAAGCTCACAATTGAAGGTACTAAATTAGATAATGTCATCCTTCCTACACTATAATGAATGGATCCAAGGGAATAAAATAATTGATCTAACATAGGCTTTATCTATTGTACCAATTAACACAACAATATGTAATATGATCAGTTTAGTTGTAAATATTTCATTTACAAGGTGACCTAAGAGGCCAAGACCCTCTTATGATTCTCTATTTTGTGAATCGCATATGTCACCATCTGGAAGCTCACCCAGAAAAAAAACCTGAGTTAAATTTAGTGCATCCAATTTTAATGGATGGGGTGTAAAGAAAGCGAGACCCTGAATCAAACTAGTAACCCCACACTTGTGTTAGTGAAACATACCTTATACTAAAGTTATTTTTTCTCAAATTCTAGGCATTTATCTATCATACCCAGAAGAAAAATAATTCCTCTATCTTAAGATGCAAAAATGATTCAAAAATAGATCAGGATTTGGTTCATCAACATTTTGTTTTTTTGACTCAAGCTGGAAAAAAGTAATTATATTGTAATTTTATATGAAAGGAATAAGGCCAACTTTTCTAACTTTAAAGGCATAGAGCACATATTTAATCCAATACCTTCTAAAAATACAGGGGCACAACCATACATTTCTCTTATCTAAAAGTAATCTCAAATAGGGTCTTTATGAAAATCTAGGTGGATCCCTAAAGGAGACTATGCAAACCTGAGTAAAATGTAGAGGGTCAAATTTATATGACACAATATCAAAATGTGACTAATAATTATTTTACTTCTGATGAGATATATTTAAATCACATGATTCACATCATCAGGTTCTCAAGAAGCTATAAATGAAAAATTTGATAAAGCCCTGCCAAGGTACTCCACAAATAGCTATAAAAAATGCTCTTTTTCCAACTGAAAATCAAAACATCGAACAAATGATGTGAGGGAAATAATTTTTTCATTTTACTTCCACAATAAATAGTAAAGTTGGCCCAACCCATTTAACAAGAACCCGATAGTGGGATCAGTTTGATCAAATCCAACTAGCACCACTTGAGCTGCTATGGATTTCAAATAAATAGCTTCTACATGTAAAAAATTCATTAGAAACTCATATTGAGAAAATTTTAGAGCTACTATTTTCTTGTTACTTGATATATTGAAAAAAAAACTAAGTCATATCAACCATTATACTTATCAAATCTACAACATTTCATATCCATTTAATTTGATCTTCCTGGAGGGAATCTTCCCACAATTCAGGGGGAAAATGTCGTCCCATGCCCCAAATAATTCTATTTTCTCAAATATATGACAATTATCCCATTAAAAAGGTTTGGGAACATGATGAAGCATATTTTTCTATGTTGGTTCTTAAAGATCAACCAGAGTGTCTGCAATGTATACATGTAGCTATTTGTAGCCCCTTATTGTAGACTTTTGAGTTGATTATTTTACCTTTAATACTTCCTTAAAAAATACAGCTCTTGTTTTTTATTTCTCAATCAACTTAGAAACACCACATAGAGGTTCAATATCAACAAAATTGTCCTCTACAGTTACTTCTACAAACACTTACGTGTGAGATCAAACTTCTGTAACAAATCAAAGAGTCAACTATTATCCTTCATTATTGTAAATTTTACTTTTTGTCATTAAATTAAGATATTTTTATTTATAACTTACATTTCTATTTTATATTATTTTTTTGATTATATATAAAAATGGTGACACCATTTTATAGGATGCTCTTCAAGCCCTAGCAGTGAAGGATCTAGACACATTTATACCAAAAAATAAATTACATTAGGTTCTAGGCGATGAGCATAGTGGCTGTGTTTATTGTAAACCTGAAAAAGAAAACCATGTCGTCTAAATATTGGTCATCATATTTTGAACCTTCTATAAATTTTATTTGAATTGTTACCAAATAAAAATTACATGCCTCTATTGAGACAACAAATAAAAAAGTTAGAAAAGAGTCTCAAAAGAAGTGGAAAAAATAAAATGAACAATTATTCAAGGTGATATCAGCTATATTCTCTTCACTTTATCTAGAGGGTGCATGAATAGTGGATGGATGTTTATTGAGTCTTATCTAAATGTATGATAATGTTGATGAATGTGTAGTGATTATGCTGGTGGGGAGGATGAATATGCTAAGGATACTGGTGGAGAGGCTAATGATGATGGAGAGGGTGCTGGTGGAGAGGTTGAAGATGGCAGAGAGGGTTCTCATGGTAATGATGATGATGATGCTATTAGTGGTACACATGTTAGTGCTATTGATATCGGTGCTGATGATTATGTGGATTCAGAAGAAATTTTGGAGTGACATTACTAATAGTTTTTATTTCTATCATTTTTTTTCATTATTTATAAAATTTCAATTTTATCTGTATTAGTTTTTTTTTATTTGTGTGGAAATGAGATGTTGAAAGTGTTTCTAGAATTCGATATTGTAGGTGTATTTGCATGGTGTGGGTGGTTTTTGTTAGGGTTTCTTGGTTTTTGGAATTTTGTACTGCAAGTGGTTATGTTGTTGTTTTCTAGAGGGAACGATCCTATTTCTATCATTTTAACTGTGGTAATAAGTGGTATATTTCAATGGTTCAGACCATGAAAATAGAATGCCTATAACCACTATTAAACTGTGGAAATAGAGATATTATTTCCATGTTTAACTATGGCTATTGGAATTCCATTTCGCTATTTTTAATAGTGGAAATAGACCAACTATTTCAACGGTTAAAACCATGGAAATAGGGTACCCCTTCCGCAACATCTTTATCCGCCGCAGTTAGGGAAAAATGTGGCAATAGGCCACTACCATGATTTTCTGGCCTATGACCACGATTCCAAACCATTGTCATAGGTAAATTTTCTAGTTGTGAAAAAACCTAAGGGTGTGTTAGAACCAAGGTTTTATATGGTTTATATTGTTAGAGAATTTTAGATCCTAGATCGAAGGGTCAGAGAAATGCTGTGTTTTTTTGAATCCCGGACTAGAGGGATTGTTTTTTTGGTTGGAAGTAGACTTGGAGAAGTTTGGAAGTTATTTAAGTAGGTTTGGAGTTGATTACTTGAAGGAAGAGTAAACCATAGTGCAATAAATATTCTCAAGTAATAAAGGAGTCAATGTATGAGTAAATTTAAGAGATTGTGTTTAGTCACACTAAAAGGTAAAATCTCACATTATAGAGGTTTAGTTCCCTCTGTAACGATGTCGTTATGAAAATATGTTTCTTGTCCATTTAGGATGGTTAAAGATGCACTGTTGAATTTTTTAATATATAAATACATCATATATTGGTCTATATACGTTTAGTTTTGGATCACACATTAATTTTTTTGTGTCAATTAGTGAAAGGAAGACCCTTACACAATGAACTAACCTCATGAGAATTTAGGGTAACTCCCTTTTTTACTTTGAATGGGTGATCACACTACAACATGGATAGTCATTCCACAATGGGTCTAATTAAGATTAACATGGATTTTAAATACCATGCTATGAATTGTAATAAATTTAAATTATATTTGAGTTGAATTTTGTAGAACTATTTAAAAAAATGGAATGTTACTTGAGGTGGACCACCACACCACAATTTCATGAAAACAGATATTATCACATTGCAATTTTTGGAGTCATTCCACGATATAGATATTTTCTGACCATTTTTAAAATTCAAATATTTTTTGTATTGGGGGAGATTAGATTTCATCTTGGTTGTTTTAATTGGAATATTAAGGATAGTTTTGAAGTAGATCAATGGGTGAAATGTATAAAATTTAGGTGGGATTAATTGAGATGTAAATATGAAGTGGTAAGATGATTCTTGATAATATATTGTACATATAGAGGAGAATTGATAAATTTGGATTTTAAGAGAAGAGGAATTACAACTGTGGAAGAAATAAATTGAATATTCATTTTTAATAGTGGATATTTAAGTATAATGAAGAAACCCTTACTTTTTGATGTTATTAATTTATGTGGAAATCATTGTGCCCTACCCACGTGTCAAAATCTTCGTATGTTTTCTATATCAAAGTAGTAAATAGAGATATAAGTTGAGGGAGTGACCCTAATATCAGAAGTGAAGTCTTCTTAAATGTTTTAATCAGGATTGTGGATAGTGATTTTGGTATATAGACACATTGTTAATTATGCTCCTCATATGTACCACTTAGTGGTGAACAAAGTAAAAATCTATCTTCCACAACATTTTTTTTTCATGTTGTTTTGTGTTGGGTGAATAACTCATTATGACTAGTTCATATTATTCTTAACAATATGGGAATAGTATAACTAATAATTCAATAAGAAATTGACACCTTAATTCACCCACCCTATAAGGGTATATTTAGAAAACTAATATTGCAAGAGATACCACTATTGCAACCACAAGGTCCTAAATACCATAAATGGGGGTTAATTAAGGTGATTAAATTCATTCATGAAATATTAATTGATATCTTTTTTTATGAAAAATCAAAATTTTCAATCCTATAAAAAAACTTATGACATCTAAATATGAAAATTTCAAGTGCACATAATTGAGTATTCTCACTTTGTTCACCCGTAATAGATTCATTTAAGGATCATAAACTAACGATTTGTTTAAGAAAAAAGAAACCACTTCATCAATGCTATTATTAAAATTTATAGAATCAATTCACTATTTATTCAATGGGCCACTCCTTACTCTCGCTTATCTATTAATTATTATATGATAGAGAGATGAATAATAAGACTAACATGTCATTTTTAATGAAAGACCCAATAATAAGTCAGTAAACCAAATATGTAAAGGTGTTTCTCTATAAATATATCTTTATAAAAGAATTTATATATTTAGATACTTATAATTTCATTATAATTGAAACAAAAAACACCTTATAATTATAGATTGTCAAAAATTTCTTTTGGTGTGATGTGCTCTCTCTCAAGTTACGTTTCTATCGATTTTCCTTAATATTGAAATGAAACCTTTAAACTCTTTATAAAAAATCTCAAACATGTTATGCCACATGACATATTTTGATTATTTTCCACACCACAAAATTTAATTTCCTTTTTATTCCATCCATTTTTTTATTCTTACTTTTTTCCTTAAATTCCTGGTCTATCTCTTTGATTTATTTTTGGAGAACTTTAGTTCTTTCCTTTCATACAGTTAACACATGATTTTTAGGAACCATTTAGTAACCATAAATATGGGTCAAATATATATTTTATGAATTTTGTGTTAGGTCCAAAAGGGGTGATGAAAATGAAAAAGAGGGGGTGAGTTGTATTTCTTTAAAAATTAATCATATTTTAAACTTCATGATCAAAAACTGATCTATTCAAATGATAAATAATTCAATCACACCGCTATAAGAAAGAGAGAAAAAAGAAAAAAAATAAAGTAAAGGATAAATATAATAATATTATAGTGGTTTAGATCTAAATGTTCATGTTCCACTATTCACACACCAACCTAGTGTTTGACACCCACTATGATATATCAATTCAGAAGGAGAGAAATAAATGTTTTCAACTAACTTTTTCACACCTAGAGGCTCAACCCAATTATCTTGTCCGTTATGGTTTAGATATAAACCAAAAATTTTATAGGAGAAGACCCATCCTAGAATTTTATATTCTCAATTTTAATCTCTTTCCTTTTTCAGGGTTAGAAAAAACCCAGTATTTTTCAGGTGAAAAAATAACACGTATTTTACAGGTACAGTCGCATCCTAGACTTTTATAGGCTTAGTCCAAATTGCTTCTCTATTATCGGTCAAGAGGAACCTATTTCTATAAGGGAAAAAACTAATTTCAAGCTCTTACATGATAATTGTTTCTCTATTGTTTTATGGGTTAAGTACAACCCGATCATCTAAGGGTATACACTAAACCCAATATTATAAGGGGATAGACAAAACATAGATGTATTTTCTTTGAGAGTAGTATAACTTCGTGAATGATGCAGTAAGGGTTACAATAAAACACAAAAATTATATAAAAAAGAAAGAATAAAACAATTTAACATAGTTATTGATTGTAAATGAAGATGACAATGTTTAGATTCAGTAGTTCTTAGGCCCTTCATGATGTTGAAATAATGAATCTTGGGAAACTAAAATTTTACTTCAGTTAGTAGTTAAACCAATGAATCTTCAAGACTCTATTGAAAACTATACATCATGTAAAATAAAATAAGATTAATGTATGCATATTCCTTCACTACAATTCTCAGTATTTTATACACTAAAATAAAATCAACTATTTTTTTAATTTCCACAATTCTCCTTCATAAATTTCAAATATAAAATATTTTAATGGAAGAAAGTATTAATTATCTTTGATATACTATAAAAAAGAAATACATTATATAAAAAAATAATCTCAATAGGATAATAAATAAACAATTAATTCCATAATAAAAATAACTATAAATATTGATAATAAATTCTTTGGAAAACTCTATGAATTTATACAAGACTAACACATCATATTTCAGTGGTAATGAATATGAATATTTTAATTTTTAATATTTCAGCGTGTATATCCATACACACATAATCCCTTGTGAATATTATTTAATTATTTATAAAATAATATAAAATATTCTCTCATGGAATATATAAAATTAATGAGTAATTTTCAAACAAATAAAACATTCAGAATATTCCAAATAATATTGCAATAAAAATTAACATGAAATATTACATAAAAAAGTATATTTCCATATTTAGATCAACATGTGGATATTTATATGACCTTGTAGTAAAAAGTTATAATGTAGGTGATTTTCACATATTTGAATTTACATATCCTAAATATCTATATAATTTAATTTTACTCGGTAAGTGAATCAACATAGAAAAATTCAACATAACTGAATCAAAATAGCTAAATTCTACTACGTAAAAGAATTTCAGGTAGCCAAATTTCACGATGTAAGAAAATTTTACACAGCTAAATTCCATTCATCCAAAATTCAATGCATCTGAATTCATGTATCCAATATTTGATACAACTAAATTCATGTATCCATTATTCATGTAACTAAATTCACATATCCAACATTTTGAAATTTGTAAACAACTTGACTTATCAAATTTAATACCTAAATCAAGAATTTAAATGGAAAGACCATCTTTGGTTCTAGTTTAATTATATTTATAAAACCTCATTATATTTATAAATAATCAATAATCACTTTAGTATATCATATGTAGATCATGTTATTATTAAAATAAAATTAAAAAAACAATTATGAAAAACTATAAAATTTAGACTGAAAATATGAAGTGAATTATATCCTAATTTTAGACAAGATAAAGATAGTTTAGTAATTTTATTTATTCTAATTAAATGTATATAATTTTCTTATATTTATAATACCGGAAGAATCAATTTAAATATATATATCCCATGTTATGTTCAAAATATAAAAGGTAACTAAATATAGAAATATGGATATGTTGTTTAAAATTTGGTTATGTGGATTTTCAATTGGCTACATAGATTTCCAATTTTGCTATTTTTGAATATTACGTTGGCTACATGGAGGTGAAAATCATGTATAAATGATATTTTGGGGTTCCAAAATCACATTTTTATCCTAGGAACTCTATTGAAACTTATAGAACTTGTTATAAACAATCTAAAAATGAAATCAAAAGATAATTTGGGAAGATAAATAGAAAATTCAAATTATATTCTACCATAATCAGTATATAAGATAACAACCTAAAGACAACACTTAATTAAGTTATGTTAAATTATAATTACACAAATAAATGTTTTAAGAATTAAGTGAAAGGGAATAAAAAACATAATTTTTTTTAATTATCAAGACATTAATGGTTTAATAAGACACTCAAAATTCTCTCCCTTTTTTATTATTAGAAAACCAAGTATAATTTCTAAACGACTCCCAATTTTTGAGATTATCTAAAGATAATGTGTCAATAAGTTATCCCTTTTAAGTTAATTGGAAAGAAACTAACTCTTGTAAATTAAACATTAGAAAATTAATTAATAAATTAACCCCATAATTCTAAGAATTCTAGATATTAGATCTTATAAAATTAGTATTGAACATCATTTTATATGATTAAATTTAAATAAACAGAATTGAAACTTTATAAAATAAATATAAGAGAAATAAATAACTTCTAAATTCCAGAATCACTTGAAAACATAATCTAAGGAGAAACTATAAATATTTATATTATTAGAATGTTATGTGGTATAAAGTGAGTAGATTCAGAAGGGTGTTTATAAAAAAATAAATGAAAAACCATTCATAAAATAAACATTTGGGTGAAGTGAATTTTTTAGAAATAAATTGACATCAACCAGTGTTTATGGGAAGGATTAAAAAGTAATAAAATAAGAAAACGTTTACATCAATTTAAAATAATAAACTAAAATACATATTCCAAATTACAATAAATTTAATCTAAATCTAAAAATTTCAACATATAACTCCCACTTAATTTGAGCATTAAATATGAAACATGTTTGTTAACGCTTAAAATATTTAAAACAAATTTTATAAATTGAAAACTCCACATGTTAAGACTGCATAACTTATTATTTATAAAAATTAAACCTTTAAACATTCCCATGATTTTTCATTCAATGCACTAAAGTAAATATTTAATATTTTTTCAATCCCAACAAAATATAATTCAACTTACAACATGATTGAAATAGACATAATAAAATAATAAATTTCTAGTAAAAGTTTTGGAATTGAATAAGGTTATCTCCCCCTTAATTGATGCATTCTATATATCAAATAAAATAATATGAATTTAAAATTAAAAACTCCACCTCAATTATAACTACATTATTAGGAATAAATAGACTAGTTTATATAGAAATTGAATTCTAGTTTAGATAAAATAGTGAATATGCCTTTTTAGTACACACATTTAATTTGATAAATCAAATTTAAAATTAAAAACCTATACGTATTTTAATTTTGAAAAAAATTGCACACTTTTAAAGAATATAAAACTAAACAATATAGATTTAAAAAAGTGAATTAAAATTCTAGAAATTTAATGATTATATTGTTCAGAAATAGGTATTAAATTTAGAAATAAGAAAATTTAACATAAAAAATTGTTTATATGTTGTTTTAAAAACTGAAATATCCAAGATGAATTCAGAATTAAGAAAAATAGTAACTCCCCCTAAATTTATGTTTTACTTTCAAAATAGAAATACCAGATAAATAAAAACAAAATTTTAATTCAAGTAATGAATAATCCTTAAAAAATATAATTTAATATCAAAAGGAGCCGTGAAACTTGTCAAAATATTTTCAAATAATTTTTAAAGTAACCAAATGATTATATCATACAAGTAAAAAAATATGTATCAGAAATACCATACTCATTGACCTAATAAGGATATTAAATTGATTATAGTTCATTCCAATGTACCTGATAATATAAGATTAAATATATACGTACTAAACCATATTTATGTTTACGTTATCCAATCTTAAAATAAATTGAATATTACTCAAGTTCACTATCCAAAAATGGAATATAGCATATATACTAGCATCCCATACGATAAAATAAATGAAGGCTAGCTAAAAATAAACACTAATGCTTATAATGTTCATGCCAACATGCTAAGGATAAAATGAAATTTTAACATAAGAATTAGAGATTTTATATATATTACATGGGTATAAATAATGGTTTAATTTCACATGAATTAGAATATAAAACTTTAGGTACCCAATATATAGAAGGTTTATATTTTATTGCCTTGAAATCATATTTAGACATAAAATTCATTTTGTGAATAAAATATTCAGTGGACTTCAAAGGAAAATAAATATCACAATGACCGTAATATCCACATTTAAATTAATTTATTGAAAAAATCTATCACATTTTCCTTTTAAAATATTATTTTTAACATAGTAGGAAAAAGAATCATAACCAATTATTTTATATTTATCATCACATTTATTGAAATAAGAAATAATTGAAATAGTGACATTTGAAGAACATTTGTTATAAATTTCTCTTTTCAGAAAAATATTTTCATTTTGATATTATTCAATTCATTATTTGGCCTTTAATTTTTCATTTTGAGAAAATTCCAAACCATAAAAAACCTTTTCATGTGCAGACGAAGCTGTGTTTATATGTTTTTTATTTAAAATTTTATTTTCTTCCTTGAGATTTTTAAATTTTGAGTCAATATTCATGAATTTAAAAATATAAAATATTTTTCTTTCCATGAAACCTTCTATATTTTTATTTCAGTGACACATGTATTGAATCCATTTATTTTATTTGTTATTCACATGAATCCCACATTTCCATTAGAATATGAATATTTGACACATCATTTCCTTAATTGATGGTAATATGTAAATTACATCTAAAATCACTATATTTAGTTATACTTTCCAATCATATATTTCCATATTTTCTATTATATTAACCAATATCATTTGAAAAAGAAGAATTAACAGGTTAATATGTTACCTTAGAATATATTTCAAATAATTAAACATTACTAGTTTGTTTTAGTCTTCGAGCCTTGTTGCTTGAGATTTCAGAATCACTCCAAGTAGTCAAAACTTTATTTTATTTCATTTCGACCTTCCTTTAATTTTTGAACTTTAAGAACCTATATTTACTGTTTAATTTCTTCCTACAAAAATAAAAAAAGATACGAATAATATATTTTCAAATATTAATTACATTGAGTGATATATCCTTCAAGAAAATGAGGTTCTCCATTTTCTTAGATGGACACTCCATTTTAATGTTTCCATACTATTTACAATCAAATAAAATATATTTTATCGAATATCCATCTTAAAGGTGGTTTTTTCAATCTATTTCCAAATTTTATGTGCAATGTTGTAACTATTGTTTTTCAAAAGAATTTCCAAAAAAAGTAAAATAAAGAATATTCACAACCTTATAATTAAGATCATATTTAACAATACATTATACTTTTAAATCAACTAGATCACATTTTGGTAAAACATAAGATTTAATCACAATATCCCAAAATATATTGTCAATAGTATTTAGATAATATTTAATCCATACCTTCCATTGAGTATATTTACTACCATTGAAATGTGATGTCAATTTTGTATTCAACCCATTTTTATTTCTTAAGATGGACATTGGTAAAATATATATTTATGTTAATATTTTTAAGGACTCGGAAAAAAATGTTAGCACGTTTATTATAAATAATCAAATTAATCATGGTTTATCTTAAAAAAATATCCAACCTTTGATATAAATTGATATGTAAAAAATAAAGTGACAACCCGACTTATCCTCAAAGTGTCAGGATTTGATTCCAATTTTTATGTATTAAATAGATCGAATTACTAAACATATCTTTGTAATAGCCATTATTTGATACCATTTTTTAGGTCCTGAAGGGGAGATAAAACTTGAAAGATGGGAGATTTTATTTATTTAAAAATTAATTATAGTTAAAACAGTATTAGCATAAAGTTATCAGTTCAAATGTCTAAAAATTAAACAACATTGATATAAGAAAAGAGATAAAAAAGAATATTCAATAATGTGAAATATCAACACAAATTTTTTAAATAGGAATAGATCTAAATGATAATACTCCACTATTAACACACCAACCTAGTGTGTGGAACCTACAATATTCTATCACTTTTGATGGAGAGTGGAAAATCTTTACTTCTTCCTTTTTCACACCTAGAGGCTCTACCAAATTTCCTTATCTTTTACAGATTCATAAAAATCCTTTCTTTTATAAGAGAAGACCCAACCTAGAATTTTATAGGGTCAATCCTAACCTCTTTTTTTTTTTTGATTTTAGATGGAACCTGGTCATTTCTGGGTGGAATCCAAAAAATTTAGTTTATAGGTTCATAAAAAACCTAGAGATTCATAGGATTAGTCCAAACAAATTTTATGTTATGAGTCAAGAGGAACCAAGTCTTGTAAACTGACAGAAAAATCCCAAACTCTTACAGGATAAATTCTTTCCTATACTATTTTATGGGTTAAGTGGAACCTGGTATTCTAAAGGGATATACTAAACCTAGTGTTATAATGGGTCAAAAAACCCATGAGTACATTTTATTTGGGTTGTATAACCCTATAACAAATGAACTAAGTGTGATGATACAATATAAATAATTACAACACATATAATGAATAAAAAAATAAAAACCCAAAATTATTGTCGATAAAGATGTAGGTATTTAGATTTGGTAGTGCTCATGACCTTCAATCTATTGAAACTATGAAGCTTGAGAAAGATACTGTTTACTTTATAAAGTAGTTGAATAATGAATCTCTTGGAATCTGTTTCAAACTATACAAAACATAAAAGTAAAATAGATTCATCTTCGTATCTTCCTTTACTAAATGTTTCTATCTTTTTATATACAAAATAACACCAACTATTATCTTTAAATCCCAAGTCTCTGCTTCATAAATTCCAAAAATATTCACATGAAAAAATATTTTAATTATCTTTGATATACAATTAAAATGAAAACCATGATATACACAATTAAACTCATTAGGATAATAAATAAGAAATTAATAAAACAGTAAATAAAACCATAAATGCTATGTTGCCAAACTGTGTAGCCCAAGTTATGGTTGAAAAATGTTATCTGAATATAGAAATTTGTCTACATGGTTAATAATTTGGCTACATGTATTTAAAATTTTAATTATGAAAACAATACTTTGGATACTTTGGAGTAGATAAAATTAAGTATAAATGATATTTCCAGGTCCCAGATGATAAATTTATCATAGGAAATTTTCATTAAACTTGTAGAAAATGACATTAACATCCAAAACATGAAATATAAAGATAATTTAAGAAAATAATTATAAGAATCAATTTAATGTCTATGTTAATAAAAATATAAGATAACAACCTAAATATAAAACTTAATTATTCTATGAGAAAATAAAATAATAGAAATAAATATATCAATACTTATGTTAAAATGGAATAAAATAAGTAATGTTTTGTAATTATAAAAACATGGAGTTCTTCAATGATATACTCAATATTTTATACTTTTGAAACATGGTTTTCCCAAACCATAAATCAAAACTGTGCATTGTGCGATGGTTTGTCTTGTGAGAGGTGCATGGTTAGCACATAGTTTTGTAAACTATGCAGCCAAACTGTGTAACATTCCTAGTTTTTTAAAATTTTTAATTTTCTACTCTACCACTCTCTTTTTTCATCCTCCTCAAAAATCCCCCGCACCCCTATCACATGAATATATCTGTAAAGATACTTAGGCATGACATACCCCTTTCTTCCTTAGATATTTGGTTTATTTTTTTTAATTTTAGTTGCTTCTCCTATGTAAAGATCGTTTTCTTCCTCTGTCCTCCTTAAAAAATTTCTTTTTAACTCTTACCAAGTCTAATGTTCATGGTGTAAAAAACCTAGATGGTATTATTGTTCAAAATCTTTGTGGTTTTGGTTTTTGGTGTGGGAAAACATTTATTTGGACCTTTCTCTCTTCAATATTGAAGGGTTTTCGAAATCTTCATTTATTATAGGTAGTTGTTTCCATGTTTTCCATTTTTACTAACAATCCAAAACATATTTATGTTTTATAAGTCATTTTTATTGAAAATAATTTATTTTCTGTATGTGATTAAATTCCTAGTTAGTTTTTTCAAAGGAGAATAATTATTTGAAAAATTGATGTTTTCAATTGTGAATGGTTCTTCATGAGTCACTAGTGTATTTTCTATTCAATCATTCTTTAAGTGGAATTAAGTGTGTGTTTGAAATTGTTTCTATTTTGTTTATGTATTGTACATTATTATGGTTATTGTGTAATTATTTAATGAGGTTGTGGTTTCTGTAATATTTTCTAGTTTTAAAGTGATATTTTCTCCTTAGTTTAAATATGTTTTCAAATGGAACACAATTTCAAATTAATTTTTGAATAAGGTTTATAAATTTATATATGTATGTCTATGTGAATATATATACATATATCTGTATATATATGTATATACCTACCTAACTATATATATAACTAATAGTTTTGGAACTGAAGTACCATTTGGAACTTGAAGAAAACAAACTCAAATACTATTTTTTAATAAATGTATTTTCAAGAAGATTTTGGAAGGCTTCTAACTAGTTTCAAAATTAAAAGACTAGTTTTAAAATTATTTAAATGGGTTTCCATTAAATAATGAATTTCACCCTCACTTAAATCCCCATGGAAATATTATTTGGTATGTGTTTATGATGAATTTATTTATTATTGTTTTCATTAATGAGTTGGAATGGAGTATTTATAGATGACTATTTTCAAGGGTAGGTTGAGGGTAGTCATGGGAATGGTTTTTTTATACTCTATCATCGGTGTCTTCTTGATAAGGCACACACCCTTAACCGACCTCTATTTCTAGTATTACATTCATGGGTGTCTAAGGAATATTAGTAATATATTTATAGATGATTACTATCTTGTCATAATGAGAAAGACTATATCCCCTTAGTATTGAAGGGAATGGGTGAGTGCCACTGGAGAGTCTATTTGGGAGAATATGATTAGTTATAGGCCCATGATGCATTGATAGGGCAAAAAATAGTTCCAACTAAGTATGTTTAGGGTCGTATCCTCAGTTGTTTTGGAATTGTCTATGTTTTATAAATATTACTTTAAGTTTTATTTTTATAATTTTAGATTATTTGGTTACAGGATATATTATTATTTTAGTTTTATAGGTAGTGTTTACTTTTATTTCATGTCTTCTTAGTCTTGATATATTTAAAGAACTATTTTTATATCCTAATTCTTAACTGTATTTACTTGATTTTTAAGGTCTAAAATATATTTCAAAAATCATGTTTCAAATGGATTTTAAAAGAAAAATCTATTGGATTGGTTTTCAAGAATCATTCATGTTTAGGAAAGGAAAAGGGGGATTTTAATGGTAATTTTTATGAAATAATTTCAAAAAGTATTAGGGAATCAACTTTTAAATATTTTATTTCAAAATTTTACTTATTACATGTTTTAAAAAAGGAAAAACATGGAATATTTAGTAGAATACCACCAGGTAGTTTATGATCTCATTATACTTACACCACTAAGCGTCTATATATTGAGTGGATTCCAATAGTCTTAGGTTCATATTCTCAAGAATGTCTAACTTTTAGACCTCTCATTATGGGATTCTCATGGAGCGGTTCACGGTTGTAGTTGGATGGTGACCTTTGAATCATAGAAATATTATTGGATGGTATTTTGGTTATATTTTGTGTCATAGTTGTATTTTCCAAGTAGGTATTCATTATATTCTAGATTATTTTTTATGATTTATTTTATTGATTTAGATATTTGTTTTTATTCTCTATCATTTGGTTTATTTTTATTTGTATCTTGTTATGGTTATCATGCATGGATGACCAATGTTGAGATTTACTATGCTATAATTTAAGTAGAATTCCTCTACATGTGGACTCTTTTTTATCTAGGAGAATTCATTCCCTCTTGACTATATTATAATGATTTGAAACTAGTTTCTAGTTTACAGGGATTAGGGATGCCCTTTAGGTAAGTCACATGTTAGCTGAGGTTCTTTGTTCCAGGGTGGACTAGATTTTGTTCATGACATTCATCTTCAAAACCTTCTATAATGGTCATGTTAAATATGTCATTAATAAACCTAATATTTCAATATTATAGAAATATTAAAACTTGAAAAATTTTCTACTATCTAGAAAATAATTATATAATGATTCTTATTATAGTGTAATTTTATATAGTTACTATATCTTCTTGAAAATCATGGCTTTATAGTTTTTTTATCTCCTTGAAATACTTAACTTTGAATCTTTTTCAAGATATACTGACTATGGAATAACAAATTTTATTATGGGGTAATCCTTCTTTCTTCCCTAATTTATTTCCTTAAAATTTCATTTATTTTATAAGATGTAAAAATTAACTTTTCATAATTCTTTAAAAAAATCCAAATTATACCCCATGACATCATATTATGGAATGATTTATAAATATGAAAAGCATACTCTTTAATTAAATTGTAGCTCACTATCCATAAACATTTGAATGGAATATTTTCTAATTATATATTTATATTGTGATGTGATTATCACGTGATAATAAAAAATGACACACAAATAATTCATCATTTAGTGTTATGTGATAATAATCTTAGTGTAATATATATATCATTTATTGTGTAGTATTTATTTTATCATCTAACAATATTATTTTTTAATAATTCAACATGAACACAATAATTTTGGTTTGGTTTTTATTTCCCTCATAATTTCAACACTAAAATGTTTCAAAAAATATCTAAACTTAATTATAAATTTCCCAATGAAATATTTTATAAAAAACTTACTATTTATAATAAAAAAATTCACTTATAAAACTAATTCCATCATTTCACTCACCTGATCAACATATGATCCAATATTACACTAATGTTAGTTGGTCATTGTCACATAAATGAATAAATATAAATTTATTAATTTTTTTGTATATTATAGAGTTTGGTATGGTTACGTTTATTATTTATAATCTAGGATATATGTGAAAGCATATCCCTAATATTTCTCACACTACATCCCATCCCAATTGTTTGTTTGTTTGAAAAATAATTTAATTTTCCTTTGCATTCATCTTTCACTCAATTACTCTTAGTTTCAACCATTTAAAAAAATAAAGAAAGTTAGTGTAAAAGAATAATTCTAATAAAAATTTGAGTAAATAGTCATATATATATATATAAAATTAACTTAATTTATCTAAACCTATAACTCTTAGGTTCAAAATTGGATTTTTAATGTTTTATCCAGTTATTATTCTTTTTATAATCCCTAAAATTAATTAAACACCTTTTTAATACCAACTATGAGTACCCATAAAACACATACATAAAATTTAAAACATTTTAAACAATTATACATAATAAATGAAGATTAAAATACACACTCGAATTCCAAAGGCTTATTATCTTTGTGTATTAACTATATATTTTATCTTGATAAATAAATATTATAGAATTTTTCAATAAAATATTCACATATGAATCCCTTATTGGTGTTTCACTGTATAGAAAATCCAGTTGAGATAAATAAAGAATGGAATGGGTGAGTTAATCACTCAATAAGGTAGTGAACATTGGTAGTTCCAAAAGGATATACAAAAAATGATTATGACATAATTTTATGGGAATATATGAACTATGTAGCTATAAAAATAAGTGAAGGATAACCACTAAGTCATCATAACATGGTGGAAAAATGTCCATAGTGGATTTTTTTACTTCCTAACCCCATACAAGACATATCATGCAACTAAAACATTACCCAACGCATTGGAGCACTATCAAGGTGCACCGATCAAAATATCTACATGCACATGTTTGCCACATAGATTATTCACCATAATGTAATATTTCATCACATTTAATCACAAGACTAAGGATTGTGGTTTAAATAAATTTTAGTAAATAATAAATGAACTATATGTACATCTAGGTGAATACATTTGAGTAGAAATGGGGATGAGTATTAACTACATAATATTTTGGCATGAAAAATCACAGGGAAACTTCAGTAGCATAACAAAGGTACTTAAAGGTTCATGGGAGGTATTAATGAGAGTGAATAGGGTATTTAATAAATTTTACATCATAAGGGAAGTAATAGGAGTTTTTGAGAATATATTCAAACATGAAAAAATGGAAATAAGGCATAACATAAAGGGGGTGGTTGAATAAGGAGAAGAAAGTGAGGATCCCTTAACTTGAGAGGATGACTCTAAAAAATTAGGATTAATTTCTTGAGAGATTGGGGAGACTTAGTATGGATATATATAAGGATGGTTAGAGTAATTTCATGATCCAATAGTTTTAAGTAATGATAAATGAGGGGATGGGTGGGTTTATATAGAAAAAGATAGGAGATTTCTTTATTAATTTCCAAACTTAGTTTTTGACTCTATATGATAAAGTAACCAAAAAAAGAGTACTTAAAATGTTTTTCTGATGGTTTCTAAAACATTGGAGTGATTTTAATTATTTTAAATGTTTAATAACTAATATCATTAAAATAATACCCTTAGTGATGTGGAAGTGTGTCATGTCTACAAATAATTGATTTTAGAACCACAAACTTCAATATAGATTTTCGATGATTCATTAAGGATTTATAAAATTAATCAAATAACTTAAAAAAAATTATTTTAAATTATAAAAATAAATTTGTTCATGGATAGATTTTATTACATATATTAAAATACTTTTGGGTAATTATGAGGTCATAATAGACACTATATATTTATACTGTATTTAATTTTTACCCAAAAAATCAACTTTCTTTAATTTTTTTGAACAAAAACCATTATCTATTTTTGATATAATGATTTTAAAAATAATATTTCTTTATCATAATAATTTTATATATAAGATAATTTATTCTTCTAAGTCAAAAAACTATATTTATTTAAAAATCCTGGTTTTTTTGACAATAAAATTTTTTATCCATTATAATTTTTTTGACTTCATTAAATTATATTACCATTTATATTTTAAAAAAATTATTTAACAATAATATTCATTTAAAATAACATATATTTAAAAAATTCTCGAAATCATTAAAATAGAGTGTCTAGATTGAAATTATACATTTCCCGAAAATATAATTTTTGTTTCATCATAAAAAAATCTACTGTTTTTTTATCAAAAGAATTATCTAATAATTTTAAAAGTATGTTTAAAAGTTTAAATATAATCATTATTTTGTTATAATAAAGTATCCAAATTTTTATAATTTCATCCAAGTTACATATCCCTTTATTACACCAATGAATTCCCTAAGGGTAAGGTATACGATGGTGAGATTTTCTTAGGGTGGTTTGACATACATGGTTTGGGATGTGATCTCGATGAACTTTAACTTCTCCCATAAATAGTTTAATTCATGCTTTAGTTGTTGTATCTTAGACTTTTCTTGATCAAGGTAAAATCCCAGTGATGCTATCTCCCTTAGAAGTTTTGATAAATGGGATTTATTGGGTATGATCCTACTAGTCGAGGCCATCACTTATTTCATCAATATCAATTGGACTTTACCACAACCCTTTATTTATAATAGTAAAAATATATCTGTTCAATTAATATATTATCATATGTTATGATTCGCAATAGCCTTTTAAATTTGAAAAGCCACATAACAATCCAAAATAATGAGATTCGTGCATGTTTTTTCTATAACTTCATTATATGATGAGGCATCTAACCATTGAAAAAGGGAATTTCAATTATAAATGTTTGTTTTGTTATAATAGAATATCATTAAAATAATTCAAGGATAACCACTGATATAAACATAACATAGTGGAATAGGGTCACCACCTATTTTCCATAAATAAAAATATTTTGAGATATACTCTTTATCTAATGTGTTGGAGGGATATTCAATTCTGATTCCACCCATATCAAAATGAAAACTGTACATTTGTGTTCCATATAAAAATGAACAATAATCATTGAACATATCATTATTTACTGATTAAAACAAATTGGGATATAAAATAATCACATTATAAATATTAAACTTCCATATAAAGAGGGAATATGAAACCAAAATTTAAATCCTTAGATGAAGTGAAAATAGATAACATAAGACATATTCTAGGGTTGGTATGTAAAATTGTATTAACAATGATGAAAAAATATTTTATAAGAAGTGAATAAATTATAGATTATTTAAGAATGGAATTAATTATTTTTTAAGCAATGTTGAAATATTCTCCAATAAAGAAAAGTATGGTTTAAATATCATTTTTAATAAAAAACATAATAATACCCACATATGAAAAATATATTTTCATTATGAATAATAATTATAATATATAAAATGAATTAATGTAAATTAAGTAGACTATTGAATGGGAATAGATGAAATGGTAAGAAAATTTAGTATAAATATCATTATCATTTTCATAGTATATAAAATAATTAAGAACTAAATAACAAAGAAAGGAAATAAAATAGGTTTTAGTAGTTTTCAGAAAAATATTAAAAAGGAATGTAAATAAATAGAAAATAAATAACATGGATATGGAAGAGAGAAATTCAATCCAAAGAGTGATCAAGATGAGGGTTCCCTATAACTTAACTCCCAAATTATCTAATGCACTCTAACTCCTAATATAATAATTATAGTTTTATTAATTAACTATTTCAAAAAATTATTTATATTTATTTTATATAATATTAATTACTTATATTAATTTATTACTTATTTATTAGTTAGTCATACACTACAGCAGAATAGGGGACCTGTGGTAGTTTAAACTAGTGCGCAATAGCTCCATGGTGGTTTTTGTAAACCACTGCTAAAGTTAGTGTCACTAACCAACTAGTGTCGTTTTCACCCATTTAGCAGTGGTTCCTAAGAAGTATCAGGAACCAATATTTAGAGTTAATTGTTTCAATTTTTAGTGGTAGTTTTTTCTCTCAAAACCATCAATAGTTTAACAGCAGATTAAACCACTACTATATTTAATAACACATAGTGGAAGTTTAAAAAACCTTTAATTTTTTTTTACCATAAATAAAAGTGTTTTAAAGAACTTCTATATACTTATATTTAAAAAATAAAACTTATAGAATAATATTACATAAAACAGTACCAAATATATAAAAACCTTTTAAAATACCTACCTTTAACCATGACACCATTAATAAAACATATTCTAATTCCTCAACCATATCAACTTTAAATAAAATATTATGAACTAAAAAATAATTCACAAATATAAAAAAAGTAAATTAAACAATAATAAACCTTAATTAAATATAAAATTAATGAATTTGAAATATCATAAATCAAGATCATATAATAATGAATGAAAGACCTTATCAAAAAACCTAAATCCACCACTAAAATCAATAAAAAATAAGTTATTATAAAATCAACATAAAAAACCATATCACGTTTCCACATCATTCATGCATATATAAAATCACATTCCAAAATATTAAAAAATTACTATATACAACCACATAATCACATAACCACACCTTATATATATAATCCCACACTTCATTTTACAATGTCACCACCTTTTCATATCCTTTGCACCCCTCTTTAACATTTCCACCACACATACTCATAAATCATCATCACATCATCACAAAAAAATTTATAACACAACAAAAATAAAAAAATATTCTAAAATCAATTTATATTATTATTTTCCCATAACAATTCCTCCACATAACAATCCAACAATGAAATTATTTCCCATGATCTCATCAAAATTTCCTCCATCATTCACTAAAAGTTTCCACACCTCACTATAAGATAATAAAATTTCCACTTCAGCCCTACCTTTAATAAAGAAACTAAAAACACCCCCAATACAATAAGAAAATAAATGATAACATGAGAAACAATTGATAAAATCCCAAACTTATACACCCATGACTTACTTCTATCCAACTCATTATATGGGCTAACCTTACTCTCTTTCTTAAAGTGAGCCTACTAATATCCCTAATTTCATCATAGTAATTATACAATACCCATCCCAACTCTAATATAACATTCGTGGAATGGATACCAAGATTACACAATGTCATACATCACCCATCACAAAACACAACCCCTATACTATTAAAAAGTCTCTTTAGTAGGATACCAACCAACCCATATTTATCTATTTTACCAAATAATTCACCAGTATTAAGATATAATAACATCACTTGTATTAGTATCAAAATAATAAAGGAAATAAAACAAACTCCCAATACAAACCCCCAAGAATAGGAACCCATCGACCATCAATAATTCCACAACAAGTCCTGAATTACCAAGACTATTCCCATCCATCTACTCTACCAAAAGAAATGTAAAAAATTTATAAAGATATAATAGAATAATTTACATGGAATCATTGAAAAAATAAACAAAATCACCTAAGAATGATGAGTATAAGGGATAATTTTGAAGAAAACATAGAAAATAAACCAATCATAAATATTTCATGTAATGGATGGGAAATGAAAATATCCCCTACCTCAAAAAACAACATGGTTTTTAAATCCCCATATTATTGTGTTAGTTTATATTGATATTATTTACAAAAAACCACAACGAAATCTGAAATCAAGACTCATCACTTCTTGGTGAACTAAGATCCATGCCATCACTTTCTTCATCTATATTTGCACTCCCTTCTCCTGAAACCTGTATGAAAAATTGTATGAAAATTTAAAAAATGTTTAATATTTAAATTTAAACATAAAAATAATAAAATTTTGTGTACTCAATGATTCTGAAATTGTGTGATATAACTTCTCAGACTAACCATCCATCAACCCAATTTCACTAGGGACATATCCAGTCATATTCTAATATAGTTCAACCAATGCTTTCCGTAGAGCAATAATATTTTCATCATATTGCTATATATGAGTCCCATGTTACTGGATTATTATCCCCTATTTCTGAATTATATATTTCATTACATGAAACTACCTCTTGGAATCTATAGGTGAGGAGCATCTACAACTTGGAGTAGTTGTTGATGTAATCCATGATGGCCTTCCTTAGACCTCATATAGTAATAGTCCCAAACCCAACCTACGAATGTGACTAGGATGCTCATTCCTAATGACCTATCCAACTAGATCATCCTGGTAAACTGAGAAGGACTATATAGAATTGAGATCACATATTTCAATTTAGTTTTCCCTATTAATCAAATATCAATAAAATTAAAATTAATATATATTAACAAAGTGAAAAATGAAAATAAAGTGTGAGCCTATGAAAGAAAGAATATATTATAGTATTGAATATGTTTGTGTGAAATATTTTAATAAAAATGATTTCATACCCTAGATTATTTGAAAGAGTCAGTCACATAATTGAAAGTTCCTCCTAGGTGACTCGATTCCCTAAATTATCTTTCTACATTAAATTCAGATAAATAGAAAATTTTATATATAAAATAGATAATATTATCATTTAAATATTTTAACTGATGAAATTATTACCATAGTGGATTGATTTCTTGAAAAACACTTCGAACTGGTGGTGTGGGGGATGATTTTTTTCACTCTACTTGATAGATTTTTTCTGGAAACTTTCTAAAATAAATAACATATAATTTAATAGTAATGTTTTTAATGTAAATCCTTTTCATATGAATATATATATATGTAAAACTAGATTAATATAATAATATATTGTTCAAAACCATATGCTTTTCATAGAAATGGATATCTTTCTCCACTGGACTCTAGGAACCCCTCCAGGTACCTTATCATACTAATTATAAGTGTTGAATGATTTATTGTTGAATTCATTCCATAATCTCTATTTAAAATCTTTCAATTTCTTTCCCAAATTTTTCATCATCAACTTTCGTGTGATAAGATAAGTGACAATAATGTGAAATGACATATATAAAAAGAGATATATTTTTGTTATATTAGAATTTAATTAAATAATAACATTTAATTGGGCCTTAATGTATTAAAATATACTTTATCTTGGAATCAAATACTTAATTCTTCCATGATTTAGGCATATGCATCCAATAAGAATATGTAATCAGAAGGGTAACTAGATCAGTCCCCAACTAGACTTTAATCTCTCTAAATATCACTGTGGTATCATTTATGTAGATCTCATGATAATTAGTGTGGAAAAATATCTTGAATACATTTAGATTGATCACATATGAAATAGTAATATTTTTATTAGTGGTAGTATTGTTTACATAATTTATGAAATAAATTATTATTTGTTTAAAAAAATTAAATAAATTTATTCACATTAAAAATATTACTTATAACCATCACCCTTTAATATCCTCATGAGGAAATAGGGGTGACCAAATGTTCTATTATTATAGAGTCATCACATGCTGAACCTATTGAATTGGGAGGATGTGTGCCAAATATTGATTAAATGGAGACTAAGGGTGTGAAAGACACTGGAAGGAGGTGGAAGATGGGCGTGGGAGTTGCTGATGGGATGGAGACAGAGGGAATCCCAATTCCTATAGGGAGGGAGCCCGAGGAATCCTTAGGTAACACTAATGATGTATTTATAGTCGATGGAGTGTCAATTGGGAGTTGAATGTGATTAGTGAATCACCTCTTCTTTGTAATTAATGTCGTTTAAACAAGTATGAATAACTCCAAAACATATTTAATCAAAATATTCATGCGAGAAAAGAAATTTAGAAATGATAATTGATGTAGAGTTTTGAAAAAAATAATATACAAAGGTATGTTAATGAATAACTACAGATACAAACAAATATAACACTTACTTTTTCAAAATTAGACAAATCATGCATAAAAATAAATTTAAATTTGATAACAAATCTAAATTAAAAGAAATGAATAAAATTTAAGTTATGTAGTTTGATAAGTTTATAGACGAATTCATATACAATCATTTTTTTATTCAATCATGTATTTATCATGTTCCATCATTACTTCTTCAACTTCATACACCATTACAAGACTAATATTTTCAATATCATGATGGAAAAATAATTAAATTTCATTCTTTTGATTGGATTCAATGTTAGATTTCAAATATTCCACTTCATCACCCATTTCATAGAAGTATCTTTGTTTTATGTGAACAACTACACTCAAACCTTCATCCATGAAATCCTTCACACAATATACCATTTTTTCTTACAATGAGAAGATATAAAGATCATCTACTTCATGGTATTTAATATCTATCAGGTGAGTGAAGTTCATAGAATTAAATTTCAAGGAATCTCTTATCGTACCCCTGGAAATATCAACCCACTTACATTTGAATAAAGAAATTGAAAAATGACTATGGTAGTTTAATTAAATAATATCAATAAAAATTTCATAGTATCCCAATTCATAAAATGTAATTATATCACTATTCAGAGTTTTTAAATCCCCTTCCTGATTGAATGTATGAAATCTGAATCCATTCACAATGTAAACGTCAAAATTTATAGCATTTTTTAGAGAACCATGATCTATAAACATCAAATATTATAAAAACTCATCCTGAGTATCATCATTCATGACTAAAAAAGCAATATACATTATTATATTTATATAATATATATGGCAACCTAATATCCATGATGATTTTAGTATTTATGAACTTACATGATGTGAAATCCATTCAACAATATCTTTATTAAAAACTTCTGTTATATATTTCACATTTCATGTTTGACTTCTCCTATGTCTCTTTGTTTGTATCTTTATCCCTTCAATAAATGAATCTACAATTTCACTATTCAGTATCACATATCTATGTTATTATAATAATTCCATTTCTACGAGTGTAATATTTAAGAGCCTTATAACTAATTATCCAATAGTAAGAAAGATTTTTTATTTACCTCATAGTTGAAATTGTGTCAATATGTTGAAAATACATTCAAATATATTTAATCTTGCCTCAATATCACCCAATTATCTAAAAAAGGCAATAGACTCTTACACTAAATTGGATTCAAAAATAGAACCTTCATGTTGAGATTTATTTTTCAGATATGATTTTAAATGATGAAGTTATATTTGAGGTAAAATGAATAAAATAGAGTTACATATTTAATTATGTGTCCAAAATGGTTTAATTAAGAATAAAAACATAAAAATAAAGTACCTCTCAATTTTAGACATCCATATATAATGTAAAATACCTCCTAATTTTGTTTCCTCAATCAAATTCATAATTAAATTCATCATGATAATAAAAAATGATAGAGGAAAGATTATCATCATTTCATAAAGATTCGTTAAAAATCTATACTTAAGCTTGTCAATCTTAGTTGGTTTTAGAGTATCCTAACACAATTGTATGAAGAATATGCAAAATTGGAGTACAATGACATTAAATATTTTAGTTAATAATGTGTGAAATTCCAATGGTAGTAATTACTATAACAGAATATGTGAAGAATGAATTTTCAACCCATGTAACATATGATTATTCATTTTGAAACACCTTGAGATATTACTTGAATACACATTAGATACATTGAAAAGTTTTAAAATTCAAAATAATATATCTTTATCCATATTTTTCATTAAAAAAAATGATGGGGAATACTTTAAATTCTCGTCTGGACATAAATTGGGCTTTATATTCATTATTTGTATGTCCTTTTGAGAATTGAGACGATCCTTATATTTTCCATTCTCATTATGTGTTGTGAATATCAAATTTTCACAAAAAATATTCTCAATATGGATAACATCAGTATTATGACACAATAAATTAAATTCCCAATATGGAATTTTGAAGAATATACTTTTTTTCTTTGAATTTTTCATTCTGATTTCAAATGATGATGCACTTTTAACTCATTTCCCACTATCATTAAAATGATGAACCTTCCCAAATTCCCTTTCAACATTTTCTAGTTTTGTTGATATTTTAAAACCTACCACGAAATTTGGAGTTGATATACAATTAGTTGTCCCATTGAATTTTTGAATTGTTGAACTAAAATCTATGAGGTGCATTGAGAAATATGTTATCACACAAGAAGAATCAATTTTTACTATAAGGTAGCGGTTGATGCTAAAAATAAAATTTACAAAATAAACAAGAAAAACCCATGTAAGTGTTTCGACCAGATATGTTCCCAAATATAGGTAGATCACTAATGGTCCACAATAGAGTAACATACATTTTGAATATTATAATAGAATATGTATCATATATTTCCACACCGTTTCTCCATAACTCTTAAAATTATTTTTTTAGAGGCTATAAGTATAAATAAATATAATTTATAGATATTTTTTATTCGAATAATAATTGAAATGATAAATGAAATTTCTTGTATACACATCCATATAGGTAGATTTTAGGGGATCAAAATAACCAAAAAATTAGATAACTAGTACTCAAAGTCCCAAATGGGCCAAATAAATTGATATCTAATCTCAATTTCACTTTCATTGGATTGGATGAGAAATATGGGTTTAATAAATCAAATGTCTTCCAAGATTTTGAATCTATTGGATGTCACATTAACCCATAATTATTATTATCTATAGAACACCACTTTATGTTCTTGATGGATTTCAATGACATGAATAATCTTTTCAATAGTGGTTTTAAAGGTAAGAAACACAATACCTTTATACGTGTGTTCATTTTATTCTTCATAGTAGTAGTATATTGATTCATAATTCTGATATCACCCATTTACTTCCATTTAGAAGATGAACATTTTTTTTTCAATCCTACCTATGTGAATCCTCTCCCCAATAAAACATAACATATTTGGGATAAACATGTATTTCTGTATAATTCAAACCAAGATTATGAACATTTTTTTTGAAATCATAAAAAGACTCAAGGATCTTAGCTTTAGGAAATGCATCACACAATAATTCCAATATTATGGACATCTCCTTATTTATAATTCTATACAAGAATTTGATATGGTTAAACTTATATAGAAATGAAATTTTTGGATAATTTAGACATCCTCCATAAAACTCTTGATTTCCATAATTAACTAAATCATGAAACACATTGGTCTAATCTATGAATTTCTATCTTACATTAGTCTCCACAACATCAAGAGGGGGATATAATGATATATTACAATCTTGTTCTTGTTTTCCTATAGTCCCAATTTATTTTCAAGTTATAATTTATAACACTCTCTACTGGTTCAAATAATATGTTTTGATACTGATAATGTTTCCTTGAAATTTGAAAATCATAATTTATATGGTTCTGAATTTCATTTTCCATTGTCAATGATGTTGGGAGATAATTCTATTGATTGAAATCAGTACTCAAACTTTTTATAATTTTTGATACAACACACTAAATACAAAAAATATATTTTGTAGGTAATTTATTCAATATCAAGTGTTCATAAAATTCATTAATTTTAAACATATTGAAAATTTACATTTAGGGTATGAATATCTTATTATACCATTAACAGATCGATTAGAAATCTAAAAATCTAAAAACTCTTCCAAACCCTTATCATACTGATGCGTGTTATTTGGTAATGTGGTCCAAATTTTATCGATATATCATAGAGTGCCAAACTTCATTAAAAAAAATTAAAACACATATGAATTATTATTCCATTTAAATAATAATTACTAATTTATTATAAGTCAACAATACAAAAAATTATTTTTATAGATTAATTTGATAAATATTTTTAAATAAACTCATTTTTGTAAGATTTTAATTTGAATGTAGAGAATCCATCACAAAATGTTAGGTTTTATATATGCACATTTAATGAGTTGAAAAATAAAAATGGACATGATAGTATGATGTTAAAAAAATTTCAAATAATTCAATAACTTTACATTCCACACTAAAGTATAATTATAAAATCAAGAGAGTTTTTTATAAAAAAATGTTTAATTTCTACACATTATTTCATAATAAAAAATATCATATAAATAACCCATAAATATAGTTTTTAAAGAATGGATTGAAGTTGGATAATAAATAGAAACAAAATAAATTAAAGGTAATAAATATTAAATTGAAATAGATATTCTATGAAAATCACTATTCATCAGTGAGAAAGGGGGTTGATGAAGCAGTGTGACTATAGTGGATGGGGGATGTGCATGGTGAAATGGGAGAAAGGGAGACTATGAGATTGAGGGGGAGGGAACATGAGCAGCTGTGAGGGATTAGTGTCTTGGTGGAAAGGGATCGATAGTTGGAGGGGGTGGCGATAGATCCACAATAGAGAATAATTTCTTAGAGGGGGAAAGATGAATATGAGAGATTTCACATTTATAGGGGAGGGTGGGAGTGGTAGTGGCGAGGGATTAATGTCTTGGTGGAAAGGTCTAGGGGGATAAATGGGATTGGGGGTTCGATAGTGAGGCCTTGAGGGAGAAGTGTTGGATTATTGGAAATGAATCCGAGGGAGGGGAAAATTGATTTTTATTATTTTCTGTAAAACTTTCGTAGTGATTTTTGAAGAAGAGTTTATAAAATATTTAAATTTTATTTAGTGATGGTTTCTTAAAACACCACTAAAAAACCAGTATTAAACTATATTTTTTGTGAAGTGATAATTTGAATCTATTATTGGATATTAGTACTTCCAATTATTCAATGATTTCTTTAGTGTGGTGGTCGCGATCACCATTTATTATTCTTGAATTTATTATCTCAAGAATATTAAAGGTAATGGAATAGTAATTTTATAATGATTTATATTGTCGCATAATCATTTAATATAAGTTTCAAGTACATTTCTACTTGAATAAATCCATAAATCGCTCATTTCAGGTAATTTTATAAAAAACAAAGTCTCTTATTAATGAATATTTATTTGAAAATTTTATCTTTAGAAACTAAAAAACATAAATCATTAAAAAATAAAGTATATATTTGTAATTTATATTTTTTATAACCTTTCATGATTATAATTAATAAATTTGAGTGGTATCAACCTTGTCTGTTTTGGTACCGACTCAGACACAAACTTGAAAAAAATGAATGGATGGTTATAAAACCAAATATATTTCATTATTATATGCTTATTACATAATTATTTTTATTTTAATTATATTTTTTAAAATATCTAAATCATATTTAATAGCAGGTAGAGGGTGAATATAAAACAAACAGTCATCGAAGAAGTCATTACTTTTATGAAGTCCGGTCATCACTTCCAACCCCTGCTTTTAATAATGTATTGGGTTTAATTTTAACAAGAGGATACTATAAATGAGAAATAATTATGAATAATGGAATTTTATTATATATTTAATAAAAAATTTAAATTTATGTGTGTTTTTTAATGGGCGGAAGAAGTCCCCTTATATAGATAGAATTTGAGTAGCATATTTACAAATACGTATTCCTTAATGGTTAAGGAATATAATTTTATATATAAAGTGATTCATAAATAGAAAAAATTAAAGTGTTTCATTATTTTTTCATCCAAACATATATCAAGATAAGGTTTTTATATTAAATTATAAATCATTTTTATCATTATATCATATATACTGTATTTACAGGGTTATTTTCACTATTCATCACTATAAATTATTTTTCATAAAAAAATAAATTTATCCTATTACCTAATTTTTGTGTTCTAATTACAAATAAGGAATACATTTTATTAAAATTAAACTCTAAATATGATAAATTAAAATTTTAAATATAAAAATAATATATAGAAGAGTATTTTTTTAAAATAAAACTCTTTCTTCGATAATGAATAAATATTTTTTTTATTTCTTATAGTTTATTTAGTATTATTTTTATGTTAATTATTTCCTTATAAATATGAAAAATATATTATAGTTTTTATATTTAACTATAAATATTTTGTTAATAATAATACTCATAATAAAATATATTTAAAGTGAAAGTTTTAACACATCAGTAATTATCTATTGATAACATCCTAAAATATACACACATAACTCCTAAAGAAATATACATATAACCTAGTGATTATTTGTAGATCATTAAACTTTTCATGTTACAATAATTAATTATTTTGTGGTGTTGAGGAAAAGTTTAGAAACAGATGGTTGAAGAAGAGTGGTTTTCATTGAAAATTTCAGCTATAAGCCGAAATCACATCATAACGTGTCCTAACACATTGATTTATTGATTATTAGAGTTGGAGATTTTTATTTTCCACAAGAATAGTGGGTATATCATTATCATTATTATTAAATCATGAAGGGTTTTAGTGCATCATAAATCCCAGGACATGATATTTGGTCTGCCCTTGGTTTGTGCACTTGGCATGATAATGGACATTTCACCATTATGTTATTAAGATGGATTTCAAATTGAATATGTGAGTCAATTTTGCATATTAAAATAAGTTAATGTTTTTACTATGAAATTTTTAGGTCTATCCATTTTTTCATGATGAGGGTTTTTAAATCATGATCGTATTTTGTATTATTGATTTGGAATAGTCATTGACCATGTTAATGGGGTGAGATAAAGAGGGATTTGTGTCATTGTTTTAAAAGGATCCTTTGACCCAAATTCATTATGATGTGAAACTAGGAATCAATCCCCATTTATGTTCACCTAAAATTTTATTATAAATTTGGAATTATTCTGAAACATCTATTTTTTTCATTATTTCTTGACCCTAAGTGATTTCTTGGATTTTGTGATCCCTTAAAAATAAATATTCTATGGTTTCTTGAGGTTCCCCAGAACCACACTCTCGGTTCAGATGCTAAAAATACTAACTTTTACAAGTTAACTTTTATACCAGGTGAGATGATCCAAGATAAACTTTCATAAATTTCACATTAATATTACATATCATAATATTCTAACACAACTCAGAGAACATTTTGGTTTAATTTCCTTGAGGACCGGTTACATAGGAAACATATTTTACAAAACCTGTGATCTTTTTTCTATAATTTAACCATACTATACTCCCATATAAACTTAATATAGGTCACATTCATATTCATAACTTAGGTAAATAAAACACAAGAAATGGTTGAGCTCAAACACTCAGTAAGGGAAAATAACTCATTAACATGTAATCAAGGGTTGAATCTTAAGTATGAGAGAAAACATGACTATAGATAAATTTCTTGTTAAAAATAAAATGAAACAATAAGAGTTTTTTCACAATTAATGATCAAAGGACATATGATCTCAAATGAACAAACATATACCCTTAAAAATGGGTATGAAATCAAGAGATAATAAATATGAACCAATGAACATATTCATAGGCATATGGTATGGATATGTATCATGAATTCAAATATATAATTACACTGAACTTTGAAACAGACATAACCATATGTAAATTATTACATTGTTAACAAAAACATACTCATTATTTATGTTGTGAACCAAAAATATCTATGCTTATTATTCTAAACAAAACATACGTCCATGATTCCTATTTTAAATAAAAAAAATGTCCATGCTTCCTATTCTGGACAAGAAAAATTTCCACTCTTCTTATTGTGAACAAATAAAATGTTCACTCTAAACATCCTTATCTTTTTGAGATATAAATCATTAACCAATAATCCTTACATTTATGTGCAACTTGAAATAAATAAATACACCATAAAGAACCCATCGAAGGAAAAACGAGCTTCACAACATTTCTATATGGAATTACTAAAATTTATGTCAAGAATTTAAATGATTGATAACCAAAATTGAATTCACTACTACAAATATGGCTTATAATAGCGCTAAAAACGACCTTTAACAGCTCTAAAAAAGTGCTGTTAATCTTGACGAAGATAAAGGGGGGTCCCCTTTATCAGCGCTAAAAATAGCACTGATAAAGGGGGACTTTTATCACTGCTAAAAAAGCACTGATAAAAGTGTCCCTTTATCAACGCTAAGTGAGCGCTGATAAATGTAGTATTTATCAACGCTATTTTCAGCGCTGATGAATATTTAATATATCAGCGCTCTTTTGAGCGCTGATAAAAACTACCTTTATCAATGCTCAAAATAGCGCTGATATATTATCCATTTATCAGCACTTAACTAGCACTGATAAAGGCCAAAGATCCTATCCAAATCCAGAACCTGCACATAACCTGCCCAGCACCTGCACACATTACAGCACCTGCACAGTCCAAACAAAACCTGCACACAGCACACACAACACCCACACACAAAGCACAGAAGAACAAAAAATGATACATACATTTACTTGAAATCGTGAACACAAAACAACACACTTCTATATACATTTCAAACAATGTTTAATTTGGTTACAATTACATTTATCCAAAAAATAGTTAAAAAACAATGATGTTCCATCCTTTTTGCATCCATTTTCTCTAAAAAATTGTCATCCATGGTGGCGGTTTCCGAACAAAGCATTCGAACTGAGGAAAAAGATTTCACCTACATAATAAAACAAATATTATGTTAGTAATACAATAATGAAATAAAGAATGGGGTTGCTAAATGGAATTATACTAGTGAGGCACAAAACAGAAAATAACCAATTATACTAGTGAGGCACAAAACATAAAACAAATATTATGTCCCCCCATTCCATAAAAAAGTAGCACCCTTGCCCCCTTCCCCAACACACCCCCTACACACTGCCCACCCCTGAGCACACCCCTACCCCTGCAACTCCCTGCCCCCTGAACACCCCCTGCCCCCTTCCCCAGCACACCCCTTCCCACTAAACTTCCCCCCTGCCCATTGAACACGCCCTTCCCACCCCCTATATATTTCAAAAGAACCCAGCACACCCCCTACCCCTTCCCCCTACCACTTTGACCCCTTCCCCTCCCCCAGAAAACCACCCCTGCCCTCTCACCCTGTCCCCCGCACATCATAAAGAAAATACCTTATATGGAAATTGTGCTCAATTTAAATTATACACATCATATATATCAACACATTCTCATGTACTTTCATTCAATGTAAATACACATATATAGAATCTCTACATCTCATAAGAAAACCCTCTTTAAAATTCACAAACACATTAAATCCATTTGAAAACACCCATCACACAACTTTCTCATTTCTTCAAACACATTTAAAGGACTTAAGCATGAAAATCCACAAGAAATACAACTGCATTCATTTTAAAAATAACTTTCAAGTCTATACACACCCCAAATTCATTTGATAACACATTTTTAACCACAAAAACATTTCATATAGTACACTTAGCAGGAAAATACTGGATAATAAAATCATCATATAATGTAAAAGCATGGAATCACCTACATAAAGCGTGTAATCTTCCGAAATCTACTGGAAAATATTAAACCACACCTCCACAATACCTTAATAAGGACTAATTAAACATTAATATTGAATATATTAATGGAAACCCATGTTTAACTTGTGGTATTCCATGAGTTTAACATCCCACAAGGATAGAGGGTCATTATTTAATGTCTTATAGAGATGTAAGACCTGGGTGGATCAAAACACTTATAAAGGTGGATTAGGTAGGTACATCTCTAGGAGGGATCACCTGGAATGTTTACCAGATAGATGGATCAAAACGCCCAATGAGGTCTGACCCAAGTGTGGTGCATCCCATAAAGGTAAGGTTTCTCATTTTGAAGAATTATTCGGATGCCACTAAGGGAAATAAAATAGGGAAAATAAGCGAAGGTGTACCCTAGTGAGGGGGTCACCATGGTTTACGATTGGTTGGGATTTAACCTCATGGAGGCTTCCTACATACCCTATTTAGAATAAAAGGATCAAAACCCATATATTTAAAAGAGGTGTGTTGTGGGTATTACCCATGGTTAGCTTCCCTTCACACTAGTAATACTCTTGGTTGGATGCGTATGGGTCTTTTGGGGCTTATGCATTATCAGATTCTCAGGTTCTTCCAAGAGTAGAAATGGGCCGAATGGGACATACATGCTAAGATGGACCATGTGAATGGAGTGATCCTTGTAAAGAGGCATGAGGCACAAAAACATGTGGAGATGTCTGTAAACATTATTTATAGTGGCCATGTGGCTTATCAGACTCCCCATACCTTCCATAAACACCTCAAAACATCACGAGGACCAGATTCTACATGATGGTGCATCACAAGGTTGATTCTTTTGATGATGTACTGGTCATTTGAGCTTGGATTTCATCTCAACCAGCCTTTCCCTTACTTGAATTATCCTGGGACACATATTTTGGTTCCAAAAAATCCCTCAACAATACTGATTATCTCATGCATCTACCTAGAAATAATTGTGCATGTCAAACAACAACACATGTGCTCAAATACATGTTCAAACAAACGAGATATAAAAAATGGATTTTATTGATCCTTAGTGGTTTCTTCGTTCACCCCATACACACTGCACACCATCATGCCTTACTTCAATATTGATTTGTTCAAAGATCAATAATATGAATCCGAGGATAGAAAACATTGAGTAATAAATTAAGATTTCAATACATCTGAGCATTCTCAATTCACCAAAGAAAGTTGGAGGATAATCAATGATCATATATAGATAACATAAGTGGTAGGAATTCACCTTCATCCTATTTGTGTACAATCTTCCATCAGGTATGTTGCCCATTCGTTTCTAAACACATGTATATCATCTTCTGAATATGAGTTTTTGCGACAGTCATGGTAGTACTGAAAAAATATAAATACACAAAGGATTAATAAATATTTTAAATGAACTCATAATTATTTTCAAAAATACCTCATCAGGGATGCTAGTTTGTTGATGAAATACGATATCTTTCATAAATTTACAAACATAATAACCACAGTCCTTTCCGTTTGTTTATTTTGGACACTAAAGAAACATCGACAACAATAAGTAATTTGTTTTGATATGTGTTTGGATAGTGAAATGTTATTATATATACCCAGATACTTTTCCAGTTGTAGATCTTATAGGCGTGCTTATCCTTATGCCCTGGATTTATTCCATGCATTAGACGATATTGATGCACCGCCCTATCATAACAGAATCCTCATTAAAAGATAAAATAAATTATATAACTAGATGTTTAGTTTTAAAATGTTGGATCTAGTGCATTACAAATTAACAAACGCCATCTTGCGTGGTCAGTTTGTTGGATATCCATGCGTTGAATCCAGAAAATAAATCTTTGGAGTATCCAAATTGACTGCAATCAGCATCCAATGCTCCCTAAAAATACAAAAAGGAATAAGTAACGAAAGAAATGAAAATATAGTTGATATGATTAAATTGTAGAGTTTTACCCCTGCATCGTTGGTATTAAAAAGAGTCTGTCATCCATAATTTTGTTTTCAAAGGATTTGAGTAGGGATGACATTATTGCAGCCTCTTTAACAGAATCTATTTCGTCTTTTGAAGATGTGGTGTGAGGACTAACGAGTCCAATTTTTTGTTCATGGGGAAATCCCTTCAATTGTTTTTCATATATACGTCTGCGACAAATATAAAATGTATTTAGTAAAAATTATCAGAGTATATCATCTTTTGTAAAATCAAATCATGAAAACTTACCTCATGTATAAATTTACAACTGAGGTTCCTAGCCATTCATACTTGAGGAGTTCATTTACATTTTCAGCACTAATGAAATCTGATATCTCCTCTCCATACATATCTTTTTCGAAAGAAACTATGTGAGTACTGTCGTCTTTCTACTTTGTATCCACATGAGCCTGCAATGATATTAACTGTGGATATAGAATGGGAGGGGTGAAGGTGCTCTCAGTAGACCGTTTCAATCGGTTGGTTGATCCTTGAGATAGTTTTGAGCTGATATTTCATTTCACACCACAGTCTTTGTCATTCTGTAATAACAGTCATCGGTTCAGACCTTTTTTCATTAAATGTTAAAGGTCCAGCTTGAAAAATAAATAAGAAATGAATACCTTTTTGTCAACATGTTTTTTACAAGAACTGCTGGCCATGCGATGAATGTTCCAACAGCTTGTTCAACTGCATGAATGTCTTCATTGTCATTTGGAACATGTATCTCGGCACTCGGCTCATTAGCTACAATAATTGACACTCTAAGATGATCATTTGGAAGCTGTCTGTTGTGTAGCATGTCATTTTGCGTATTGAACACCGTAGCCCTCGCTACAAGGAGATAGGTGGGAGTGGATAAATATAAATCACAGTCATTTTCACCCAATGGAATATTAGTACAGGAAAGGTATCCGTGTCTATGTAAATCACATTTCATAGAAACAATTATTAAAACATTGATTACCTCATCTAAGTCAGGTTTTTAGGGGAATGGCTCACCTCAAAACTGGTGGGGGGTGGGGCGAGATCGTCACGCATGGGTTATTGTTGAGTTTTTTCTTCTCTTTGCCTCTCCCCCATCAATTTTTCTATCATCTCTCTCTGGTATTATAATTCTTCTTGAAAAATAGATAATTGTTCTTGCAGCTTTTCCATTTTTTCATTTTGATCCTCCGCTTGTTTTTGTTTTTGAAAATATGTTCGGTGTGTCACCCCAAAACCCGCACCTCTGACGTGGCCATACTTTTCTGGCTACTTCAAGGCTGTTGAAAGTATGTCTGCATCTGGTGCGGTTGTTGTTGATTCTTGTGACTATTTCAGATAGAAAATATAGAAAAATAAGTAGTTATTGTAATGTAATAGCAATTTAAAGCAACTCAAATTTATATTATGTCATACTTACAAATGTTTCCCACACTTTTTGTGTGTTTTCATCTATCAATGTCCCCTCTTTATTTACACGAGCCTCCTTCCATAGCACATGGTGTGGGATGGATATGGATTTCGATTTCGATTCATCAATCTGCATATAAACAGAGAAACATGGTTATGGTGTTGTTTTATGTCACATACTAGTAGTAGGGTAGATTTAAAAGACATACCAATTTTTTCTCAAGTTCAGCATACCCCATCCTTGCTTTACGGTAAGGGTACGCTGGTTCTGTTGTGCGTTTTTTATTTTCAGCACTCAGTAGCTGTTTCATAAATAAAAAACTGTTAATCAGAGTGATGAATACAAGCAAACGTCAAACAACTTATTACCCCACACAATGTACCTGAAAAGTGTGCTCCCCACAACGGTTTCTAAATGCATCCCACGCTCCTTGGGATATCAAGTGTGTGTAAAGAGGAGGTAGGTGCGGCTTGATTTTCCCTTCTACATCTTTACGATGATATTTCGTTAAAATTGTGCGGAAACCTCTATGAATCCTTCCTGCAACTCTTAATACATTCTCCTTGTGCAAGACATCTACTATAAACGCACTCTGCAATGGATGATGAAGAGTAAGTCAATGTTTTGGTATTTTATTTTATTTTAATAAATTAAAAAAATGATATCATAATGTTACCGTAATCTCTTCTCACATTAGTGTCTTTAGCCCGGTGACAACACGGTGCCACAACTGTACATCAATCGGCACGCGTTGCCGAGTGACGATTCCAATGTAGCTACTAAAGAAGGCTTTTTTGGGGTTAACATGTTGGCCTCGCTTATTCCATCCCACCTCAAATTTGATGCCTTTTTATTTTTCCTTAAGGATTTTGGCCAACACTATCAAAATACGACGCTCTTGTTTTTTTATGCTTTCAGGGTTTCATTTCCTACCATTTCCTCAGAAGTAGCATCAATATCTTCCCCCGGAGCGCTATCATCGACAATGGGACCTGCAGAAATAGGTTGAGAAACCTGTTGTACCTCAGCACTAGGACCAACAACAACAGGTTGAGAAAACTTTTGTTGCTCTGCACTGGGACCACCAGCATTTGGTTGAGAAACCTGTTGTTGCTCTGCAGTGGGACCACCAGCTGCTGGATGAGAGACCTTTTGTGCCTCGGGATTGGGCGCATCAGCAGGTGCAGAAGTCATTATCTGAAGAAGTGGTTTAATATTTAATTTAGATTATATAAAAATGGAAGCGAATAGATAATAACATAACGTAACACAATGTATGTTACAATAAATAAATAACCTCATTATTGTACTCTCTTTTTTTTCTTTAAAGGCTGAAGTGATTTGACTCCTCTATCGACTATGTAAATTCCTTCATTGTGGTCTCCTCTGACATACAAAACGCCGTCTACATTTAGACCGCTGTGAAATGATTGTGAAGTCCCTATAAAAGGGTCAACCTCCGTTGAACTTTCATCTGACCCTTCAGTTGTTTTGGTCGATAACAGAACAATTGACCAAATTCGATTTGCGGGGTCTGGAACATAAAATACTTGTACTGCCTGTGATGCCATTATAAATGGTTCGTCTTTCTCCCCTTTCTTACTGAAATCAACTTTCATGAATCCTAATTAATCTATTTTAACAGTAGTCCTGTTATCAACCCTCTTGCATTGAAAAATCGGCACTTTGAATTTCGTATAATCCAACTCCCATATTCGTTTGATGATGCCAAAGTATAACATATTCGCATAAATTGGATTTTTGTCCTTAGCACCAGAAACATGCATCGCCTCAGCCACAAGTGTAACCCCACTATTCTTCATGGTACTGTCTTCATAATGTTCATTAGTATAGAATGTATAACCGTTAACTGCATAAGCATTGTAAGATAATACATACACACTTGCTCCTCCAGCCAGCCATCGAAGTCGTTCTGAAATTGACTCTGGATATTCTTCTAACTGCTTAAAAATATGGTCTCAAAACCATCCTATAAACGGTCGATTATGTGTATCTGATATCCATTTTTCATCCCTAGAAGGATTCAAATGCCTAAGAATTTCTTTGTGGGTTTGAACATATGGGTCAACGTCGAAACTGTTATGAAAAACGTAAAGGTGGGCCTGCTCCCGATCTGTAATATTGATTGTGACAACCTCTATTCCAGAAATTCCTTCACCCTCAAGCCACTTAGTGTGACAAGATTTCGGTAGGCCAACGATTTCCCCACCAGACAGGTATTCGGTACAAAATTCCACAGCTTCCTCAACAATATATTGCTCCGCAATACAACCCTCTGGCCGACTTCAGTTTTTGACATACCCTTTCAAAATCTTCATATACTGTTCAATGGGGTACATCCATCTATAATGTATAGGACCACATAGTCGAATCTCTCTCACCAAATGAACCATCAAATGAACCATCATATCAAAAAATGTCGGTGGGAAGAACATTTCCAATTCACATAATATGACGGAAATTTCTCTTTCCATAGATGGCAATTTCGCGGGGTCTATAACTTTGCTGCATATATCTTTGAAGAAGAAATAGAGATTCGTTAATGTATGGCGGACATTCTTGGGAAAAATGAAATGTAAGCTATAGGAATTAGATCTTGCATCAAAACATGGAAGTCATGTGATTTCAGACCCTTTAATTTTAAATCTCCCATTGACACGATGTTCTTGATATTTGATGAATACCCCTATGGGACCTTTACGTCATTCAAGAAGTTGCAAAATTGATATCTCTCCTGCCTGGAAAGAGTGTAAGCAGGAGGAGGAAGAAATGTTCGTTTTTCACCCTTCACTGGTGCCAACTCTTCTCGTATTCCCATTTCAACCATGTCCAATATAGCTTTAATTCCATCCTTTTTTTGCCGGGTGCATTTCTCAACGTGCCGATGAAACTATCACATACATTTTTTTCAACATGCATAACATCAAGAAAATGTCTGACATACAGACAATTCCAGTATGGTAATTAAAAAAAAAACTGATCTCTTTTTCCAACCAGTTTTCGTAAGGTTTTTCAAAAATGGTTTACCAAAAGTAGTGTCGAAATCTTTCACTTTCTCAAACAATTGATCACCTGTTAGTGGAGACGGTGCTGTACGTTCCTCTGAACTTCCATTGAATGATGTCGTCCAAGATCGGTACTTATGTCGTCGGTGTAGAAATCTGCGATGTCCTAGAAACCCAGTTTTCGATGAATGTTTCAACCTAATTGACGGTGTACCTTGTTTGCAAACGGGACACCCTTGAGTTCCTTTAATGCTATATCCTGAAAAATTTCCATAAGCAGGAAAGTCATTTATCGTCCCGTACAACATGGCTTTCAAAGTGAACTGTTCATTTTTGTAATCATCATACATTGTAACACCTAAATCCCACAATATTTTCAAATCCTCGATCAATGGGGCCAAATAAACATCAATATCATTACCTGGTTGTTTTGGTCCTGATATAAGCATAGATAACATGATGTATTTTCGTTTCATGCATAACCACAGTGGTAAATTACAATTTACCAACATAACCGGCCATGTACTGTGAGTGCTGCTTTGAAAACCAAAAGGATTCACCCCATCTGTAGATAACGCCAGACGAAGGTTTCTCGGCTCATTCCCAAATTCAGGATAATCGTGATCAATTCTCTTCCACTGAGGAGAGTATGCAGGGTGACATAGTTTCCCATCTTTAATTCTTGTATCTGTATGCCATGTCAATTGTCTTGCAGTCTCCTCACTTCCATATAGGCGTCTAAACCTAGGAATGATTGGAAAGTACCATACAACTTTCGTAGGACTAGAATCATCGTTCTTGCATCGGGAATCACCACACTTTGGGCATTCTTTAATTTATTTGTGGTCCTTTAGAAACAATATACAGTCATTCGGGCAAGCATGTATTATTTCAGAGATCATACCCATCGATCGTAGCATTCGTTTGACATCATATGTTTGTATTGGGAGTTCATTATCATCTGGGAGCATGTCATTCAGGAGAGCAAGTAGTTCCGTAAAACTGGCGTCACTCCACCCGTTGCCTGCTTTCAAATTATACAGCTTCAATACTGCTGACAATGCTGTATATTTAGTGCAACCGACATACAATCACATTTTTGCACAACTCTTTAACTTATCAAACAATTTTGGGCAATCACGAAGTTCATCTTCAACTGTCCTTGTCATTTCCTCAATACGATCTTCATCATCATTCACATCTGTAATCACACCCTCTATACGATCGTCTTCACTGTTCACGCTTCTAATCATATAAGATGATCTATAAAATGTCGTGTTCTCTGAGTCACTACCTACATTGGTTTTTCCCCGTGTTTATTCCAAAATGTATAACTTCGATCTATTCCATGACAGATCAGGTGTTCTTCCAACTCCTCTGGACTAATTTGTCTTGAATAACAATAGCATAAACACGGATAAAGGATTTGAGAAGGGTCACATGCATGATATTCTGCAAACTTGATAAAATCTTTCACACCATCTTCATACTCTTTTGTCAACCGATTGGAATTCATCCATTATTTATTCATATTCATCGTCTTTATGGGTTTGATCTCAAGAACTTGCCTAATATTATTTTTTAATTAATCAGGTAGCATTTTTTGGGTTTTATAAAAACAAATCATGGTACAAATTCCTTTAAACACATGTGAAATCCATATACATGGTGTGTCCAGTAGGGTGAACATCGTGTATGTATAAGATACCTGATTTAATCTGACATATATCAAATTTATTCCAAGTTAGTCTTACAAATACTGAATGATGCCTTAGAAAATACATGACATGCGAACAAGAGGAAACCGATGAGTAACAGGAGAAAACAGTAATAAATATGATGCTATCTCAATGTACTCAAGGTGATGATAAGATGTTGGTCAAGATCAACTATGGGTTGGGAGTACACTAATATTTAATTGAAAAAAACTACTAAAAACTGATCCAGAAAAGGATGAAATATCCTATTCATCAAGTCCCTTAATACAACCAATGCATTAGTTAAACCAACAATCATCGCTAAAAAATCATACAGGCCATAACTACTCCTAAAAGCAGTCCATGGTAGGTCCATCGATGTCCAACTCATCTAATGGTATCCTAATGTCAAATCTATCTTGGAGAAGATCATAGAACCTCATAGATGATCAATGTGACTATCAATGCGTGGATGAGGATACATATTCATGACTCTCATCAGGTTCAATCTCCAATAATCCAACAAAATAATAAATAACAATCAACCATATATTTTAGAGAACTATAAAACCCCATGGTAAAGTACTATGCCATATGAAACCATTATATTCTATATCATCAAATTGTAATTCAAACAACTGATGCTCTTTTGGTGTTATTTTAGAAATTGTGATAGAAACTGAATTTTCTCCCAAAACTAACTAGATTATAAAGTTTATCTCTTTATTAAGAAGTAAATTTTATACCTCATCAGTGAAAACATCCTAAATATGTACTGCCATTGGGGAAAAAGAATCCTACAACATTCTAGCAACATCTACAATATACTTGACTATTTGAGCCATTAGGGTACAGTAAATATATAATTATAACATGCTATTTAAAATGAAATGTGGAAACAGGAAATCATACAGACTCCTGATAAACCCATAATACAAAACATATCACCTAGTATGTCTGTCACATATACAAATAAATAAATTAGAAAAAAACATGCTACAAATCATAAAGGTACCATTAAATACTTACATAGGTCAACATGTTTTAGAAATTGTTTATCTTCATCCGTGCCTTGTACTTGCACCCATGAATTTTAAGGTGAGTATGCGTACATGATAGTTGACCTTATTAGAGAAGAGTTTGTGGAAGAGTATAAGAGACATGAAGCAATGAAGATCTTGTTATTCATTGTGGTAATCGGCTTGTACAACGTGGCCTAAGTTACAATTCCTGCAATTTGTAACATCGGTCACGTTGCACAAGCCGATTTCCACATTGTTTGTAGCAACCACATTTTCTCCAACACTCTAATGATCTTCATTGCATCATGTCTCTTATACTCTTCCAGAAACTCTTCTCTAAGAAGGTCAACTATCGTGTACACATACTCACCTTCAAATTCATGGGTGCAAGTACAAGGCACGGATGAAGATAAACAATTTCTAAAACAAGTTAACCAATGTAAGTATTTAATGGTACCTTTATGCTTTGTAGCATGTTTTTTTTATAATTTATTTATTCGTATATGTGACAGACATACTAGGTGATATGTTTTGTATTATGGGTTCATCTTTGTCTAATCATATAACTATGAGATTACACTATGTGATGAAAATTAATATGGATCCATCATCATTTCCATTTGGATAATCTTTGGGAATCCATATAACCATAATATTAAAAACTATTTCCTTTGTATCTCATACATAAATATTCAACTCGAAGGGGTAGAACTTACCGCCCATGGTAACTCAAAACAAAAAAAAAATGAAAATAAGGGTTGGTTATCCACAGAAGTCATCACACATAACCTTGGTAGACCTCTCACACATGTGAACCATCATAACTAAACAATTATCATATACTTCATCTTAGAGTCAAGTTATCCCTATGGAACCTATAGGGTATCCAATTCCACATCATTCACAAACTACCCACTTGTGTTGATAAATATCAATAACATCTCTTATTTCAACACTCATCACTAATTATGAATCACATCCCTAGACATAATCATAATCACATTAAGACCACACTATCTATTATGGAAATCCTTACTGGAATTAGGCTCAAGATATGGTATTATTCCTATCTCACATCTATATTCACTATTTGGTCCTCACACAGACAATACATAAATAATATACCAAGGGAATACCATCCATGGAACTCACATCCCACCTTGAGAGCACGAGGAGGAGGAAGATGAGGCGGCGGTGGTTGTGGCAGCGAGGGTAGAGGCGGCGATGGCGGCAGAGGCGGCGGCGGTCGCGACAATGAGGGTGGAGGCGGCAGAGGCAGAGGCGGTCGCAGTAGCGGGAGCGGGGGCGGAGGCGGCAGCTGCAGTGGAGAAGGAGGAGGACGAGGAGGATGAAGGAGGAGGAAGGAGGAAAAAGGAGGAGGATGAGGAGGATGAGGTCGCACGGTGAGGGGACTGGTTCAGCTTCCGCGAGAGCTTGACCGCGTGCAAGCGAGGATGGTCTGTTAGGGTTATTAAATAAAAACCGAAAAAACCATTATCAGCGCTCGTTAAAAGTGCTGATAAAGGTATGTTTTATCCGCGCTAAAATAAAAGCGCTGATAAAACATTCAGTTATCAGCGCTTTTTTAGCGCTGATAAAGATATACCTTTATCAGCGCTAAAAAACGCACTGATAAATGTTACCTTTTATCAGCGCTAAAAAAAGCACTGATAAAGGGGTACCCTTTATCAACGCTTATTTTAGCGCTGATAAAGGCATACCCCGTTATCAGCGCTTTCTGTTTAGCGCTGATAAAGGGTAGCGCTTCCCTTGTCCTATTTTGTAGTAGTGATTACCCCAAAATATTATTTCATATGAACATTTAAAGGGTGGTTCATGTAAAAAACATTCTTTTGAAAATTGGGGGATATAAAATATGAAGCTCAAATGAGATAACTCATAATTGAATTTGAAAATATAAAGGAAAAACATTAGAGGTAAATGAAAATATACATAAGGAGGGGAATATATCATTAAATAAGATGAGAATAATTCACAATAATGATATAATTTTAATGGTGAATCAATTTATCGAGGATGAAGATTTGAATCTGAAGTGGAATTTACCCTAAGAGAAGGAAAATGTACCTTGAAATAAAATCTTCAGTTGGAATCAATCAATATTGTAAGAATGATATTCAATAAGAATAATTACAACTCAATGAATATATTTTATTTATAGAAAACCCTCAAAATATTGGTGACATAAAAACTGAAAAACATAAAAGGGATACCATGAAATAGACAATGAAATATCATGAAATTGAAGATATTAATTATAATTTAAAGGAATGGGGTAGTGAATACACCATATAAAATAAATTATAGTGTGAAATATCAAAAATGTATCATGGATATGAAAATGAGACAAAGGAACACATACAACATTAGAACCTTTTAAATCAAACGCCATTAGTGAATATGATTTCAAATGAAGCATTAAATACCATGAATAGAAAGAGGATGACGATACAAAATATTAAAAGGTGAGTGGATACACCATTAAAAATAACAAAATAGTGTAAAATAAGAAATATTTATCAAGAAATTAAATTTTACAATAGGAAACTATTCCTTAATTCCCAAATTCCATTAAAGTACTTGAATCCCATTGGGACCTTAAACTTTCTCTTAAAGGTCCCTTGAAATTGAAGAGAATATGTTGACTTGTTTAGACCATTTTCTTATGAAAATGATAGGGGTTTATAATAAGTGAATCATGAAATATTTATTGGTAGATATTAAATGGAATTGTTGTGGTATGAGGTGATGGAAGTGTTCCTCATTTATAAGTGATGAAAATAGAACCTTTGTGAACCCCAATTTTGTTTCAACGACGGAAATACACTATTTAAGGGTCGAAGGATCAAAAAGAAATAAAAAATGTATTATAGGATGGGATAAGGTTGAAAACACTCTAAATCTCATTTGAACACATATTTTAAGCATAGTTTGTTTCATTTACCATTACATTTTTTAAATTTTACCATTCTTGTTTTTTCCCAGCTAACTAGTTTTTAACTAAGTAATATTTGATTTACTAAAAATATAAAATAACCACTCTTAAAAAAGTTGTTTTTGATAAAAATAAAATTTTACACTATTTAATCCAATTTAATTTATAAATAACATAAAATTGAATTTTAAATTAAATCATATATAGAAAAACTATTTTACAAAAAATTATTGGTTTTTCTATTAAGTGTTCTTAATATTATTTAGCATTGATTAAAAATTAAATGGGTGATAATATATTTATATATAAGTTCAAAAATTATATTAAATTCATTTTAAAAAAATGTTTATTTATTGTATAATATATAATTTACATAATTTTAATAAAAAAATTCTTTTAAATATTACAATTTTACCATTATAAGACAATTACATCAAGGCAATTTAGGCATGTGACAACAAGATAAAATATGAAATTATAAGAATAAGTCATGGATAACCACTGAGGAATCATTACACAATGTTATTAGGAAAATATCCCATTCACCATAAATGGTATCTCATTAGATTAAGACATTAAAAAAAATGCATTATAGGGATATATAATTTCGAGGCCACCCATCACATTCATATCATGTACATGCATTAGTGTTCCACATAGATTACACACCATAAGAATAAAGTTCATCAAATTTAAACACATGATTAAGGAATTTTTTCTATGTATATGGAATATCATAATAAATAAATTATATGTATAGCTAGGTGAATACCCTTGATGAGAAATGGGGATGGGTTTTCACTATAAAAATGTTTGGCATGGAAAAATCATGGGATAATTTCAACAGTATATCTAGTGTACATAATGATTCATATAAGAGTTTAATGAGATAAAATGAGGTATATAATTACTTTTACATAATAAGGAAATTAAAATAGATGTGTAAAAACACATTCCAGAATGAATAATTGAATATCAAATGACTTAATACAAAGACAGTGCATGAATAAAGAGGGGGAGGAGAGAATCCCTTAAATTAACATAATAATAGTTTAGTTAAAGGTTATAATGAGAGGGAATACATGATATATAATTCTCAAAAAATAAATTAGAATATAAATTGATATGTATATATACATGAAAACATAATAAATTGTTATTTGAGAGGATAAATAGAATTATGATATGTGAATGGAAAAGTGGAGTGAGAAATCCCTTACCTTGAGGGGGTGCTTCTAAAAGACCGGGAGGAGCCTATTAAGATATTGGTTACACCTTGGGAAGGATTTAGATAGTGATAAGGAATTGATATTCATTATAAATGGTTTTTAGTGAAGAGAAGTTGGAGGTTGGGTAGGTATTTATAACAAAAGAGTGGGAAACTCTTTATTTAAGTCAAATCATAGGTTTTGGACTATATATGTTAAAATAATCAATACTAAAAACCTCCCCATGGGTTTTGTCCATGGTATCTACAAAACTGTAGAGTTTTTGAATATTTTCTTGTCTAAGAACCGAAAATATTAAAATAATACCCTTGGTGATGTGGACCTGACTCATGTTTATAATGAATTAATTTTAAAACCATAAAATATAATATAGGTAATAGAGGAATCATTAAGGGTTTATAAAATTTATCAAATAACTTCAAAGACACAATATTATAAAGGGTAAAGATATTTTTGGTTATGGTCACTCTTTATACTATTTATGACATCACTTTTGGGATATTGTGATGTCATAACACATACCATATATTTATACTGTATATTTTTTTTACCCAAAATTTTTTCTCTCCCAAAAAATTATTGAAAACTCACCATTGGATAATTTTGATTTTATTATTTCAAAAATAATATTTATTTCATTAAAATTATTCTCTAAATTTGATAATTTGAACTTTTAAATAAAAATTATCATTTATTTAAAGATAATTATTTTTATGATAATAACAATTTTCTACCTTTCATAAATATTTTTTTATTCTTAAATAATTTATATTATCATTCATATATAAATATTATTTAATAATTATATTATATCAAGATAAATTTCATTACAAAATTCTTTAATTTATCAAAAACAATATTTTAATTAAAATATAATTTTCATCAACTCATATATAATTTGAATAATTAAAATGGATAAATATTATCATTATTTTATTAAAAAGTAAAAGATAAAGATTTTTACTACAAGGTTATAAATACATAACCCCTTATTACACTAGCGTGGACCCTAAAGGTAAGGTGTGTGATGGTGGGGATTTCTTGGGGTGGTTTAACAAATATGGATTAATCCATGATCTTGATAAACATAAACTTATTCCATAAATAGTTTCATTTGTCCTTCAGTTTTTGAATTTTGGCTAGGACTTGGTCAAGGGAAAATACCAATGATTCCATATCCCATAGAATATCTGATAAATTTTCTTTATAGGGTATGATCATATTGGTTAAGGACACCACTCCTTCTATCTGTGAAAATTATAATTTATTACAACCCTTAATATATACTCTTTTTATTAGTCATCGTACAATGGATATATTATCAACTATTAATATGATTATTAGTCTTTTAAATCCAATAATATATATTTGATAATTGGTCCCAAATAACCCAATTAGTGTATGCATTTTCTATAATAGTAATAATTAATAAGGAATTTATTTATTAAAAAATGAATTACATTTATAAAAGTTGGGATTGTTACATTATTACCCCCTTAAAAAATTTCTCCAATAGAATTTTCATTTCACACACTAAAATAGATTTGGTTAATTCTATTAACTACAACTTCCAATTCCCAATTTTCTTCCTCAAACCTTTGGTTTCACCACAATACTTTGATCATGTGGGTTGTATTCTTTCATGGAGCTTTGTCTCTATGATATAAGATATTCACTGGTTTCTCCTCATATAAAATATAATTAACCAAGGGAACCACCTATGGTTTTAGTTTATGTGAGGTGTCTAGTATGGTCTTCCTCAATAGGGATAAATGAAAAAATTGTGTACTTGTGATAGTTTTGGAAGGAGTGAAAGTCAATAGGACACAACTATGATGTGGTGAAGGATATTATAGGGGCTGATATATCTTGGAATAAGATTTAATTTCTTCCCAAACCTCGTGAATTTCTTCTATAGTGATATATGAAAGAAAAATTTATCTTTAACATCAAACTCAAGGTCTCACTGATGATTTTATGCATATTATTTCTATCGACATTGCATGAATTTCAAATAAAAATAAATGGTTTGAAACTTCTCTTTAATCCCTTTCATATAATCCGGTACCATCAACTTATACTCTCCAAATTAATCCCATCATGTTGGAGTCAAACACCTATTCCCATATAAAGCTTCATAATGTGGAATTTTATATTTAGAATTAAAACTATTGTTATTTGAGAACTCCACTAGGGGAAGGAGATAATATCAATATCATTTGAAATATATTGAAAAAGATCTCAGTATATCCTCTAGAATTTGGATTTTTCTCTCAGACTGAACATCCATATGATGGTCATTAGTAGTAGATAACCTTATCTTTGTATCAAACACTTATGGAAGGATTCTCCAGAACCTCAAGTTATACCTCAGATCTCGATTAGATACAATGGAGAGTCCCACTACATGTAGTCTTACCATTTACATTATGTATATATTTTTGAGTTTCTCATGATATAAATATTCCTTGATAATAATGATATGTGATGACTTTTTAAGGTGATTGACTACCATCTTGATGGTGTATTACCTTTAGATGTTATGGGGAGTCCTAAAATGAAATTCATGGCTGTGTTTTTCCATTTAACAACTGGTATGGGAAATATTTTCATCATACTTTTATAATTCTATCATTGAGCCATAAATTGATGGCATACCAAGAATTGAGATACAAATTCTACAATCTACCACTTCATGTTAGCCCACCATAATTTATTATTCAAAACTCTTTGCATTTTAGTGTTTCCTATATGAATAGATAAGGATGATTTATGTACATCATCCAGAAGTTCCCTCTTTAGTTTCAGTTTTTATGGGACATATATATGGATTTAAAACCTTTTAAATCCATTTTTATAAAAGTTTAACTCCAAAATATTCACTACTATTTGTTATATCTCCTTATCATCTATTTGGGCCTCCTTGATCCTATCAAGAATGGATAGGTGAGAATTTATTTGTGGAAAGTTAGATGAAGATTATTTTATTATTCCCATATCCATTATTTTCATGTCCATGAATATTGGGTCCCTTTAAATCATCATCATGGATAGGGTTATGTGACCCTTTTTACTTAGAGCATCTGCCACTATGTTCACTTTCCTAGGATGATAATGGATTGAAAATTCATAATCATTGATCAGATCTTACACCTTCATTAGAACATTGAGAGATTATTTTGGGTTAATATATACTTAATTCATTTATAATCCATGTATTTTTCACACTTCCATTTTTATAGATAGTTCCCATTTTTGTTTTAAAATGAATATCACTATTGAAAATTCCAGATATTTGGATTTGCAGTTCTACTCAAAAATCCATAATTGGATGAATACATTGGCTATCAATTTTTCATATTTCCAGAGTACACAACCCATTATATTTTTTCATGAATCATTGTAGACCAAAATTACTTCCTCATTGGTGTGTAATGTTAGCATAGGTGCTAGGATTAGACTTTTCTTTAACTCTTTAAATCTTTCCTTAAATTAATCATTCCAAATAAACTTCACCCCCTTATGATTTATCTTGGTTAGTGATCTAGAAAATCATGAAAAGTTCATCATAAATCTATGATAATACCCAATTAATCCAAGGAAAATATAGATCTCTATACCAGATATTGGTTTGGGACATCCTTTAATTGCCTTTTTTTGAAGGATCCAAGGATATCTCTTTTTTTTTCTGGTGATAACATGACCCATGAATGATACTTTCTCTATCAAAAACTCTTATTTACTATCATTTCATATAACTTTTCATTTCACAAGGTCTTCAGTAGAGAATTCAAATGATCCACGTGATCCTCCTTAATTTTGGAATAGATAATATTATCTTCTATAAATACTACTAAATATTTATCAAGTTAATCCCTAAAGTGTCTATTTATGAAGTCCATGAATATATCTAGAGTATTATTGAGTCCAAATGGAATCACTCTGAACTCCCAGTGACCATACCTTTTGAGAAATGAATTCTTCGGGATATCCACTCTCTTTAACCTTACTTACCAATATCCAAACTGATGCTCCACCTTAGATAAATATAGGTATTCATGTAGATGATTGCAAAAGTTATCAATCCTTGGTATAGTATACCTGTTCTTTATCATGATTTTTTGGATCTCAGGATAATAAATGTTTAGATGCATTTACCCATCCATATTATTTATGAAGAGGACCCATGAACCCCTTGTTAAAGCACTTGCGAATATAAAGCCTTAAACTATATTATCCTAGGCTTACTTTTTCAGCTTCTCAAGTTCAATAGGTGCCATTTTATATGGATTCTTGGTTATTGGAAAAGTTATAGGTATAAGATCGATTGATAAATCAATATCATAGATTAGAAGAAGACCATAAAATTTAACTAGAAACACTTAATCATATTCCCTAAAAATGAGAATTTCCTCAAGGATGATCTTTTCCTATATCTAAATCATTTGAGTTAAATAACCTTTCTCATAAGGCAATAATATCAATGTATGAGATGATGATTCCAATGAAGATTCATCCTCATCATTACAAATGTATAGAATCAAAGGGCGATTCATGATATTGAGGATGATTTCCATATCTTGAAAATTTATGTTGGATTTATATTAGAAAATATAATCCATACCTAGAATTGCATCGAATTATTCTAAAGGGAGTATCATATGGTTATTTGGGATGTTATGATTTCAAATATGGAAATGGGAGAAGTTATATACTTGAGATGAAATAATTTTTCCATTTTTTATTTTTATAGATAGATCCACTTCCATGTTTTGAGTTGGTGTTTCAATATTTATAGTAAACTTGTGTGATATGAAATTATGTATAGAACAATAGTCACATAAGACATTTGAAGTTTATGATTGGAAAATTAAACAACCTTTCACTATTTTATTCTTGTTCTAATCATTTACTAATCAAAAATAGACTTATGGAAGCCAATTTTAAAATTATTAAACATATAAAGGGAAACTATGGACATTGAATGGATAACCCATAAATGAAATATATTTATTAACCGATGAATTTATAGGTTTTAATCAGAGTTATACATAGTATATTTCCTAACATAAACATTATGGTAATTTTTGTTCCCTTCATGATGGTTCATAAGGATCATGTGATTTTACAGAATAATATCCCCTGAGTGCATCAAACTAGGTGTACAGTAAGGACTCTTTATTGTTCTGTAAGTGATGATCAAGTTAAAACCTAATTCACCTTTTCTAGGTTATTACCCCTATATACAATTATGCTAGATCCATATCCACTTGTAGTATCCAAACATGGATTTTGTTGCTAGGAAACTACTTACTATATACTTTACCATAATATATAGATGTTTTAATTTATTTATTCCAATCCTTAATGATTGACTAGGGTTTTATAATCATAATTCCAAAAATAACAAAGGCATTCCTATGATACCACCTTTGACAAACCATACCTTTAATACACCATACTTCATGATTTATTACATAAATATCCACAAAATAAAATCCCAAAGGATTGATTGGAATAGTGTCTTTGATAAATTAACTACATAAAAACATAACTTGAAATAGGTATACAATTTTTTTTATAAAAATAACACTTTTCCTTTAAAATATTGCGTATTATTAATCCTATTTTGTATGAATTAATAATTGATTGAAATATTTTTATCTTCCATAGGCTTTATTCATGTTATAATTTTCATATCTAATATGTATGGGATTTTTTTAGTTCAATGCTGCACGTGGAATAATTTATCAACATAATTTTTATTTAAAGGAAAAAAAATTATATATAAAATTTTTGGTTCATTAAATGTTTGATCTTTTATATCCATTAAAGCCAGATTTTCATCAGACAAGGTAATTATCCCTTCCTCTTCTTCTCATTATTAATTCCTTATGTCACTGATAATTTTTTTCCATACCTGAGGTGATATATTGACATTATAATTAATTTTATAGGTTTTTATAAGGATTATTATGAGTTCATTAGCATCTGATATCATTTTATTTCTCTTAATTTGTGAGTGATTGTTAAAGCTTCATTCAAGGTTGGTAATTCTTGATTTATCTTAATTAATTATGTTATAATTTTGGAATTATAATACCTTTCTTATACTTAGATAAAGGGTAGATATTAGACTAATGAATACAATAATATTGAGCTAAATTAATGTATGTTAAAATAGGAAAAGTGTAACAAGTTTTTTTTTGATTTTATTGTTATTTCCCTGATAATATTCAATTATTGTGTTGATTTTTCTAATGAGGTTAAATTTTTTATGGAGATATTAAATAATATTTTAGTAAAATAAATAATAATATGATGAAGGTAAAATAAAGAAAGTGGAATATGTAATTTTTGATGCTTGAATTTTTATTTGTCTAAGGATGAAAAATTATTAAAAAGGAGATGGTAAAAATTAGAAAGTTTGTTCTGATGATTTTGAAATTATTATCTTATTGTCATTTTGATGCTGGTTTGTTGGAAATGACATTTATTTTTTGTCGTTGGATTGATGTGTCTATCATATCTTGGATTTCTAGTCTGTGAACTCCCTATGCTTGCGACTACAGGATGAGGGAATAAAAACCAATGCTAAGGTATACACACAGTTATAGGTGGAATTAAATCTATGTAACCTACCATATACCGGTGTACATCCACATCCACTATAATATACATGAAAGGTGAATATGAAAAACATCAATAATTCATGAATATAAAAAATATCCATGATAAAATATAATTGATGAAAATGAGACTCTAGGTATAACTCACACATCCTGAATAGATGAAATCACATTCCTAAGGACACGAGGGTGGGATTCATCATGATATATCCTACCCACAAGCTACAAAATTATTCCATTCACATTCAATCTTTACAATCATCTAACCTATAGATCAACTGATCTACATGGACATAAATAAAAAATATGTGCAAATGTGCATGCATGGGTGAGTAGAATAATAACCAATATGATTGTATGTTGTAGTGAGAAAACCCTAATAAATGTTTAGTTTCCATGTGAATAAAAGATAAATAATGTGTATACGTTTTGACATCCCCCAAAATCATTAATAGGAATGACCTTGATCCATCCTAATCATATAACCCCAAGATTTCTTTGATCATAGTCTCTAAATATCAATGACTTAAACAATGAAATATAAAACATATCTCACACCCCATCATTAAATTCTAGACCAATATTTCACTTTAGATGCACTGATCCTCAAATTTTAGAGGAAATAAACATCTCAAATACCTCATAATAACCAGAGGAAATAAACATATCCATCCATATTTGAACTACTGAAGGTAATACACCTCTACATTTGGAGAAAATATACATCGTAAAATATATCATTGTTTACATGATCGATCACTAGAGGAAATGCACAACTCTAGGGCTAATGATATATGTTATAATAGTAGAGGAAATACATATCTCCAGGGTTATAACCACGTATTAGGTACTCTTAATCCTAGATCAGTGAGCAATGAGTGGAGATAATTTTAAGATAATTATCATACCCCAAAAACCCTGTACTATGTAAGACAAGGGAGCATACAATTTAGTGAATTACTATCCCACACATTATGGATATAAAGTATTTCGGAGGAATTACCCGTATCCGCATATCCCATTATTCATATTTATGTGTTGGGGATACTGGAGGAATTATCCATTTATATTTATATCATCCATCATATCTTCATATCAAGGATACTGGATGAATTTCATATCTCTTTTTATAATGTTTGGGAGATGTTATAGAAAATACCCATATCAAACTATATCATAGAGATATCTGATCAATTTTGAACCAGACCTACGAGTGAGTAGATGTAGATATGTGAATGATTCATGACCAGTCTCTACATAGATAAGTGTATAAGAAAACATATATTTAATGATGTACCACTATAACTTTAGGCATAGGATGACTATAAAATAGATTTCACCACATCATGTCATTGTGATCAATATCCATCCATCACAGGTTGCATCACATCTCAATGAAGATGAATACACAAAATCAATAACCTAAAACAAAATAATGGAACCCTTATTAGTCCTATAAGGATATTTTGTAGTAACCTTGAACTACTATATAATTCTCATTGATTTACCATACTGACCAAGTGACCAGATCATTAGATGAGTAAAAATATTTATTTATTTTCCTACTAACCTTAGTATAATGGTGAGTAGGGTCAAACTCACAGAAAATTTCTATTTACAATCTATGAAAGTTTTAAAAAAAACTCAAAATAAATGACTCAAAACAATAATAAATAAGTTTGAAAATTAATATATGGAAGTGAGAATCATGAAATAGGGATGAAATGGATTGAAAAACAAATAAGAAAAATGTGAAACAATTATGAAGGAAAGTTGATAGTGAAGAAAAATTTATGAATTATTGAATTTTAGTAATTTGAATTAATGAAAATGTATTCTTTTTCATAACATAATAAGATCACAATTGTGCCTAAATATGTGAAAATATGGTGTAGAATGACTTCACTTCCATTTGGAAATAAATAAAATTCTACAGATTCACCCTTAGGATTTAATTTTCAACTAAATACTCTTATAAATGACGATTCATTCATAGAAAAGTTGAATCTTATACTTTCCCAATTGAGTACATAAATTTAACATTTTAAGGTAATGTAATCTCTATTAATATTCTATTGGTACATTTAACAATGTAAAATTGATTCCATGATAATTAAAATTGAGTAAAAATTAAAAATAATCACATAATTATAATTCTAGAAAAAAGAACCATAGTTTATCGATATATCAAAGAAAAAACACATAATAATAGTGAATATTCTTCATAAGGACTATATAAAAGAATGAAAACCTAGATAAAATAGAAGAAAATAATTTTATTCATCTCAATCCAATTTCCTAAAAAGGAGTTTAGTTACAATTTTTAAAGGAAGTATTAAAAATATATAATGGATATATCGTGTAAACAATCATGAAAGAAAGAAAATATTAATGGGATGATGGATCTTCTCTATCAAAATTGATCCTCTCTACAACTCCAATTGCTTCAAAACCACTACTTCGAGCACTTCCACCTTTTATTCTGGTCGATTTAATCCCCTTCCAAGTTTTTGGAAGAATACATCCTTTAAATTAATCTACACACTAATAAAAAATACTTTCCAACACCATGGATCACATTCAACCCCTCTAGTCTTTAAATTCCACTCTCATTGTGGATATGGTCACTAGTCATCATCTCCTTTGTTGTGACTTGGAAGAGCTTCCCCCCATAAATTTTAACCTATATATGTGATTTGTTACAACTTAGTACATTCCAAACCTAGGAACATATTAGGCTGGGTTCATTCTCTCTACTTCCTCATCAATCATTGAGATATTCAGTTCCCACATCTTTTTATTTTGAATAGAAAACTAATAAATGCATGAAAATTTTAAATTTTAGGCCTTTGAAGATGAACATAAATTAGGGAACACATTCTCTTTCAACCTTGTGAAATTCCTTCTTAACCATATGAAGAGGGATTATAACCTTATGAGATTTATCCAGAATCATATGTGATTTATCTTAAAGAAATATAATCTATAACCCATGTAATTTTATGATATCTTAAAATCCTTTATTATATGATTTAAATTAATATACAGTCATAGATTATAAATCTATGAATTTCATATTATAAAATTTCAATAAGTCTAACAAACTCTTAGAAGTGTCTTAGAAACCTTATTATGTTTCTAGAGAACCTTATGAGGTGGCTCATAAACCTTATGAAAATTTGGGGTGTTTTCCCAAATTTCATTTTCTACCAATAATTTAACTTATAAAAAAGTTAGCATCTACAAAAAAAGAAATACTATTTGAGAAGTTTTTCCCTTAAAAAAATACCAAACTTCAATAAATTCTAAAAATCAATAGAAGAATTAAAATTTGTTCCAAAAATGGAAAATACACAAAAAACATGGAAATTTGAACTCATTTTTGTTCCAAAATAAGAATTCTATTGAAAAATTTATCAAAATGATATTTCAATTATAATTTCACAAAAAAATATTCAAAATATTTGATCCTAAAAAATAATAAAATTAAACTAAGAAATTTTTTGTCAGTTTAGTCCCAAAAACACACAATACCATTAAAATGGTCAAATAATAACAACTTCTACTCCAAAATGTTAAAAACTGAAAATATTTCCAATAAATACACATTTTCCCTCAAAATATAATATTTATATGTAATAAATGTAGAAAAAATGTATTAAAATAAAACCACAAAAAATTTACCCATACTTAACGCATTTATTGTCCTAAATAAATTAATTCATCATTTTCTATAAAATTTTATTAATCTAAAAAATTAACGAATTTTCATGCCGACAAAGAGGTGATTTTAGAAAATGGTTTCCCCTTTGAACTTTTTGAAGTATGTAAGTATGATTAATCTAGAGACCCAGACATCTCATACCTAAATTTTACATCTTAAAACATGAATATTCATTACATGACATAACGATCCACAACAAAATCTTTTATTTGTTGTTCCTTTGGAAACATGGACACATAAGAAATTCATCCATAAGTGATCTAATTCGTCTCCCACTATATTTTTTCATAACTTTTACCTTTAATAGACATATCATATATAATACATTTATTCATTTCCTAAGGAAAGGAAACATAATATTAGGTGATCTTAGATTCTTAGTAAGGGTAAACAAGGGGGATAACAATGTAACATGAGAAAATGAGTTTTAGAACACAAGTATAACATATGAAAACCATACCCTTCACATCAAAGATAAAAATGTTGTCTCATAGAAAAATGATTTGAAGTTCATAATACATAAATCATAATGGAATAAGATAACATGATCCATGAAAACATAATATTGGAATAAGACATATATTTTTTGCATATAAATAATAACATAAAATCTTATGTCAAGTCTACCCACCAATACATTCATGACATTTTAGGCCTAGGATAACCACCAGTGTACATGATTTAGTCATGGGATAACCTTTAGTGTACCCTATTTTGGTCTTAGGATAACCTCCCATTACCCTCTTGTAGGTTTGGGAAAACCTCCCATTTACCCTATTTCTAGCTTGGGATAACCTCCCATGTAACCTCTTTTGGTCTTAAGATAACATCATGTGAACCCTCTTCCAGGCCTGGGATAATCTCTCATATACACTTTGATATAATATAACATCAATCATTACCCAATTCATTGGAGGGAGATATAGGTCCAACACATCACATTATCCCTATATCTTTGTGCCATCATATTATAACCTGTGAAAATAATTGGGGTTCATGAACATTTCATCATAGCATAACCCATGGGTAATGAAGCAAGTTTCCTAATCATTTTATCATTGTATATACCATGTATGAGAAATGAGTTTCTTATACATATTGTAATCATAAACATAAAAATTTAGAGAAATAAATACAATTATATCCTTGGATAATATCCTATGTAAAGAATAAGTAACATTAAAGGATGGTATCTTAGATGGAAAATGATGTTGAAAGATCACATGGAAATTTTCTTGTGTAAAATAGCCTTAAAACATTGAAAAACTTTTTTAAAGAATAAATTTTTTAAAAATCCCTTTCTTTGAAAATAACCTTGGAAAATTATATAGGATTATTTTAAACCTTGAGTGGTTATGATAGTATAAAATACCACTCATTACATATAAATTAAAACTAATATTATTTTCATATATTTGGTAAAATTCAAATAGGGATTGTTTGTAAAATGATGCGAAAATTCATTTCAATTATTTTTAAAAATAAAAATGCGGGTAAATATATCTTTAATAAATCATTTTTATAATTTTATAAACATTTTTAAAACACTTTTAGAAAATATGATTTTTAAATAATTTTTTTGATCGAAGAGAGAAATAAAGTTGGTTTTATTTTAAAAACTTTATTTTGGACACATGAGTACTTAAAGAGATTAAAATGAAGGGAAACATTTATTCTCTTGAAATAACTAGTAGAGAATAAAAATCATCAGATATAGATCATAATATTTCATCATCGGAAGGATAAACATAAATAATCTTGATAAACAATGAGATTGTAACACTGTACATTTACTCATCTCGTATCTTTTGAATCATATGACCCATTAGAGAATAACATAAAATTAAACTATGAATATATTTAAAATAGGGATATTAATGATATAAAATATTAAAGGGGTAGTATATATGTAACATCCTGACCCCACAAGGCTAGAGCCGATTCATTACTTTATTACATTAGCATGATTACAATAAATCATATCCCGAAGGAACGATCTATTTAGTAATCTTAGAAATATATATTACATACATGATACCTATACTACATTTTGAAATAGGAAATAAAAAAAGATACACAAAAAAATGAAACAAAATGTATCCTTGAATGCTTATTCAAATATTTCTTCTTCACAATATGCAGAAAAGAAACATAATAAGGGTGGGATCAAATGATCAGTAAGGGTTAGTAAAGTGGAAGAAATAATAAATCAATAGGAATAAATTAACATGTAAATGTAAATAATTGATAACAAATTACATTTAAATTACTATATATGACAATATCAATATAACAAGGTAAGAAACTGAAACTCATAACATCTAAATAAATAAACTGAGAATGAAATGTTTCCATAGATATGTCCATGAAAAATGTAATGGATGAATAATAACTAAATATAAATAAGGGAAATGATTAATTATTGGACCCCATTTTTCCCAGGTACATAGAACTAGTACCATCAATACATTTCAAAATATGGTTTAACTATTATGTAAAAACACATCTATTTGGATAACTAATTCATCTCAGGAGACTTCTAATGTATCGAGAGGCTATCTATAACCGAGCCCTACCTGTGTCATACATATCCCAAAAATTCCTTATATCTAATAATCAATTTAAATAATAAAAAATTTTCCTTATAAAATATTCGTATTGAGTGACATATATAGATTTATCAATTATTCTTCAGTTAATCAAATAACTATTAAAGTAAATACCGTATGAAAAATGATATAGGGTTTAGGGAAGTAATAATATCAATCGTATGAAAATATGAATATTAAAGGAAATATATAAGGAAAATTGATTTACCATAAGGTGTTTTTTTCAAGAGAGATTTGACAATACCTATGGAAGTGATATTCCAAAGATAATCATTAAAGACATTCTTGAGGATAAAATTATTTAAACATTACAAAGTGTCCCATACCACTTTGACACATTTAAATCATAATAGCAATGAAGAAATAACATTAAAAAAAGCTTATAATACCATGATAATAAATAAATTCATGATATAACATTTCAATGGTAGTATATACACCATATAAAAGAAACTAAACTTGGTGCATAACTACAAATAAGTCTCAATGGAATGTAAATTGAGTTGAAATCCCTTACTATAACATTACTTTCTAGTTGTGTTACCTTTATCCTCCTGTATAGTGGTTTAAAATTTATTATTAACTTATTCCAAAACCATAATCATGTTTATAATATCATATATCATCTTCTTATAATATATTATTACTTGTTTGTTAGCAAATTTTCATTAGTTTCACTATTTTGGGCGTTATTTGCCTAGTTTACTCAAGTATGTTTTGAATTTTTATTTTATTATTCTATTAACTAGATAATTATTTCATTATATCCATAATTTAATACATGAATTAATTATATTATCTATTCAGTACATATCTATTTATAATAATATATAAAGCTTGGAGATAAGAAATGAAATGCACCATTCTTGGAGGTGGTAGGCCATATGTATGTATGAACACTACTTTCATTTCTTTTAAAAATAAATGACACACATGCATATATATATTATAATTAAAATATCATATCTATGTTTTATATTTTGAATAATTTTATTAAAATTATCCTTAATACATTCCATGTATGGAATGAATGAGTCATATCTCTTTAAGGGGGTGGTAGTCGACACTTCCTCAAATGAAATTATCGCATTTACACAAGATGGAAATAATAAAGGTATGTTTTAAATAAAAATTACATAAGAATAAAGACATTATAAATATCATACATATAATATATAAATATAGTTTCCATAATAATAGACACCATGATAGGTGGTAAATGAAAAACGAACAATCATCATTTCGTGAGGCAATAGTTCGTCATACACAGATACAATATATTTGTTACCCATTAGATAGAAGTGCGTGTAAGTGTATTTTGAACCCTTTGAATAAAAAATTCCATTATATATTGTTCATTTTTTTATATAATAATATAATTAGGATATTTTAGTAGGTGGATAGTGGAAATAAAACTGAAAATATTAAGAAAAGATGTTATCTCTTAATTGGGTAACTCTTTTTGGTTTGAACCAAAGGCTTCATTTTATCATCATAACATTAGATTTTTAATCTAATAGGGCAAGGGAAAAGGGAAACAGACAAAAAAATGAGGCCTAGGGGGTTCTAAATTAGTAGAGACCAAGAGAATCCCCTCAAATCAGATTCACCCCCTCGAGTTTAAAGCTAGAGATTGTTTGAAGACATGTGACATTTGAACCTTGGACGGCCAAAGAGGCAAGATGGTCTGCAACCTTGTTTACCTCCCTCCATGTGTGGGATGCACGAGCATTACTGTTGATGAGGGTTTTTCACTTCCTGATCGTGTAGGATATTTCCCACGAAGTGGGATCTTTCCCCTACATGGAGTCCATTACTGAAAATGTGATCTATACCAACGGTTTTGGGAAAACTGTTGGTATAGTTCACTAATTTGGACCAATACCAACGGTTTGGCAAAAAACATTAGTATAGGTCCCAAAATCAAAGAACCTATACCAACGGTTCTCAAAACCATTGGTACTATGCCAACGATTTTGAGAACCGTTGGTATAGGTAAATGTATTTTTAATGGAATATTCTTACAGTGGACATTAAATAAATCAAATTTTAAAATCATTATGATAATAAATATATATATTTATGATATTATGTTCACAAAATTTTCTTAGTTTAGTGGTTAGGTCGTTCAATCACAAATGGGAGGTGCTTGGATCAAAACTAACCGAATGATTATTTTTTGAATTACATATACCAATGGTTTTATGGAACCGTTGGTATAGATTTTCATATTACTTATACCAATAGTTTTCAAAACTGTTGGTATTGGTGTATACCAACGGTTTTCCCAAAACTGTTAGTATAGACCTATCCCCATGGATTACTTGTCAACGGTTCTCCAAACCGTTGGTATAGACTATACCAACGGTTTGGAGGCCTATACCAATGGTTCAAAACCGTTGGTATAGGGTATTTTTCCAATAATGGTCATGTATAATCTTGGAATCCATTTCAACATGATATATGTCAATATTCCACTGCTTTCAAAGATTAAGTCTTGTAATTATAATCCTTGGCCTCCTCTTGCAAGGAATTTCCTTTTCCATAGTGTGCTGTGAAAGAAAGGATGACACTACCTCAGGAGTCACGAACCCCCCCTCGCATATTCTCCACACTATAAGAGCCTTTTGTATTGTGTTTTAATCCATTGTCGGGTGGTTTCCACCGCACCCACTGGCCTTTCCTGGTGAGGGGTTAGGCCAGAGTAGAAATAAATTGAAGCATCCTTAGGGAAGGAGCATCCTTCCATCCACTGGGAAGATTAACCAGGTCGATCATAAGGCATCTTTCTTGGAAAATGATGGATCTCCCTATTGGAGATGACCCCTCACAGCTCACCTGGTTTGGAGCAAGCCACAGGCACCAGCAACCCACGTTGAAGATGATGGCATGAGCCATCCTTTCCTGACTTTTTTCATTTGTTCCCTGGAACCAGTGATGTAAGAATGTACCATCTTGAAGGTCATGGGAGAAAGCAGCATTGAAACTGCCAAAGTACCTCCGCACTTCCTGAGACCAACTGCCTTCAAAGAAGATGCAGTTGATTCTTTCTTCCTTATTATTACTACAACACTCGCAACATGATGCTAGAGGAATACCCGGTTTTTTGATGTTGTCATCCATTGGAAGATCTTGGTTCCTCATTCTCAAACTTAGAAAGCTATATTTTGTTGGAATCTTTCAACACCATAATATCCCATTCCATTCATCATGGTGATCATGATAGGTGAAGGTCTTGTGGAAGTATCTCATAATGAACATTACTGAAGTAGAATGAGTGAAAAAACTTTTGTCTAGCTCGGCGTTCAAGGAGATTAACCCATAAGTACCAAAATGATCCTCATTCAGTACAAGATTGATGAACTACGAGTACTAATTTGACTCCTCGAAGGAAATTTCAGGGACTAAACACCCAGGGAAGCCGAGCACATCCCCTGCCTAGTTGCAGTGCAAGAAACGAATGTTTCTCTCTCCAAAATCCCATCGAGAGTATATCTGGAGGCTTAGAATAAGAGGGCATATCTTAGCTCAGAGAGGGTATCCTTGAGTACCCACCATTTACACAATGCTCCTGGTTGACTGAGACATTACCTTATCCCAAAGCGTATGTTCTTCAATGACTTCCCACATGAGTTTAGCATGCATGTCGAGGATCATGTCACTTAAGCTTCTTACATTGATCCCAAACTCGATGATCGGTGTAGCTATCTTATCCCAAGATATCTAGTGCCTTTTTTCCTTCAGATAGAGCATCCCAAATAAAGTTTTCCAGGACCTTATCAATGGCTTTAATGACTCCCTTCGGCACATAGGTTGATGCAATCACATGCACATTGATATAGGACAAGACTGTAACATCCCGGGTAAATGAAGAATAATAGGTTTTCATATTTGTTAATATTTTTGAATTAAATATTAATTTTCTTTAAAAGGGTTGGTATGTTCGATAGCGTACCCGATACGCAACAACGGGTTTCTTTGAAATCTTACGTTGCATACTAATAATATATTATTATTATTTTAAATGGAAGTTAACCCCTAGCCGTTGTATTGGAAGGAATGAAAAAACTAACTACAATATGATTATACATGTTTTTCAATGTATTTACTTTTATTCAATAAAAGTTAGAGGCTTAAAATGTGAATGAATCTAATTTTAAGCATATTTTACATTAAAAGGTTGATCTACCACCTTTTAATGGAGAACCCTATTTAAATATAGTTTTTGTCAGTTTAATACATTCTATTTTAACAAATAAAATCCTTCTTTATAATTGGGATATCAAAATTTACTTTGTGTAAATTTTTTGAATTTTTCCGATAAAGTTCATTTTTAATGAATAGTGAAAAATATTGTATTTTAATTCAAAACTGCATTTTAATCTAATTTATTTATATGGTTAGATTATATTTTTAATTGGTTTTAAAGGGTAATTAGAATTTATTTTTACCATTTAATCGAATGTTGGTCATTGGAGTTAATTTCACTTTGAAATTAGACATAAACAAGTGTAAATCTTTTGATAGTTATTGTTTCTTAAAAGCACACTATTTGTTTTAACAACGGGAAATAATTTTAAATTAATTGATTCCACTTTTATGTTTTGAATTTGAAAAAATAGACATAATTTTTTAATTCAGAATATCAAATATTTCTTAGGCAGAATTTTTGGTATTTTTCTAAAAAACATCAATTTTTGATGAATAGTGAAACCACTTAGTAGTAGTTAAAAAACTGACTTTTTCATTTAAATGAAATTTTACCACTTCTATGAATTGAATTTCAAAAATCCGACATATATGGTTGTTATTAATAAGTAAAATATTGTTCAATAAGATGAAAATAATTTTTGGTGAATAGTAACTTTTGACTTTTATTTACCGCGATTAAAGGTAAATTGGGTAATTCAAGGTAAAACGAATATTATAATAATTCAAAATTACCTTAACACCTATCCAAACATTATCGGTTGGGTCATTTACAACAATGGTCATCTTAGGGTCGATTTTGAGACCCCATTGAGCCACTTGGGAGTGATAATGACACTTTAGATTAATTAACTTAATGTAAAGGAAAAAATGACAAAAACAAATATCTTTTAGTAAATCATTTTTTATAAGGAGTTAAATAAATTATACTTTTGACTATAAATATTCATTGGAAAGATAAAAATATTTCCCACATCATGATATATTTTTTTAATAATTTTTAGACATTAAATAAATTAAATTATTTGTGACACAATAATGATGTAGTATTTACCTCATTAATAAAAGATTTAAATAAATAAGATTATAAATATTAAAAAAATATCCAAAACCTATCCAATTATTATTGGATGATTTTATTTCTACCATGAGTCATATTATATTTGATGTTAATTAGTTTTGGACCTTTATAAACCGAGTATCATTATATAATAAAATAATATTATCACACATTCCTAAAGAGCCCCTCCCCCCCTTATAAAAAGCCCTCATTTCTAACCAATTATTCACACCTATCAAGACTTTTGGATTGTCCAAAATCTGCCCAATTACTCTCGCAAAATCCCTATCCTCCTCCTATAAGCCTTACATTAGGCAGAAGGCACTTCAAGAAGTCCTTTTGGTTCAAATCAAAGGAAGTTAACGAAATTAAAGGTAACAATTTCTCTTAACTTCTTTTATTTTATTTTAATTTTCCAACCCCTAAAATCTTTTTATTATTTTATTTTATAAAATCACCAGTATCCTCAATATAATAGGATGTTTTTAAGATAATAATTCTAACTACACTTACACACACCTCCATCTAATGGGTGAAGAACATAATGTTTCTGTGGATGGAAAACTAACGCCTCACGAAACGATGATTGTTCAATTACCTCCTACTGCCTCTCATGGTGGCCATTATGATGGCACTGTATTTATATATGATATATATATTATGTTTATGTTTTATTTATGCTTCTGTATTTTCCATTTATATCATACCTTTATGGTTTCCATTATGGGTAAACATGATAATTTCATTTGAAGAAGTGCGGACTACCACCCCCTGAAAGTGATATGACTCGTTAATGACATATGTGAGATGTATAAAGGACAGAGTTAATGATATTATATATGATATTATACTGGAATTATAATATAACTATGTATCATTATGTTTTAATTCTATTAAAATGCTAAATAGAAATGAAAGTAGCGTTCATGCGTACGTACGACTTACCGTCTCCATGAACGGTGAATTTCATTTCTGACATACAAATGCTATGTACTATTATAAATACATATATATACTGAATATATATGATATATATGATATACAAATCATGATTATAATTATGGATATAATGAACTTTTGACCACATGAACTTCATGTAATTATAAGAAGTTCATTTTTGACTCAAGTACCAAATATCGACAAAACGAACGTCATTAACTTAAATGATTACATAATGTTTATAACATTGTAATAAGTGATGTAAAAGGAATAATAAACTTGAAAAAGGTTCTTAAGAAAGTATAAATTAACTTTAGTTTATTATTTAGGAGATTAAAGAATGATCCAGTCAAGTCGGACACGAGGTAAGGGACTTCGTATCAATCTCCTTTCATTGAGGCATATTTAGTTTTATACATGACTTTATTTTATACGGTGTATAAAACCCTTTTAATTTTCATTACATTCAAAGTGAATCTTTTTATATGAATCATTTTAATAAATAAAAAAAAAGGAATGTTTTTTTAGCGTAAGCGGTGACAATGACCTTTACACCGCCGCAAGTATTATTTGATCTTTGGCTTCCTTAACATGCCGTAATGTTTTTAAAAGGAAAAATAAATACCATATAATCTTTTTACGTATTTTGGTATTGAAAATTATTTTGAGAATGGATTTATTATTTCAATATATTGAAATGATATTTTTTTATTGTAATGTGGAAATGTTGTCTTTCCTTTATGCTTATGTTAAGTGTTATGATCATGTTATGATTCTTGGGCATTATTTATATATACGGGTGGTTCCATGATAAAACTAGGGAGGGTGATCCCGAGATAGATCTCCAATGAATTGGGTAACGTGAAATAGGTAAAAGTGAATGTTTCTCGTAATAGATTTAGGGAATATACTGTGATGGGTATTCCAAAGTAACTCCCTCTGTAGCTGTGATAACTACAATATAAGTATGTTATGGATGCCAAAATTTACCTTTATGATTTATGATTTCTATGTGTTATTCAAAAAAGCTTACGATTTCATGAGGTAAGTAAAAGAGTTCATGTTTTGTATGTATTTATGAACAAATGTTTCTTTCTTTGTTTTATAACCCTTACGGAGCTTTTTATGCTCATCCCAAGTTTTGAAATGTTTTCACAGGACTTAAAGATGAATAGGGTCAAGGATGATATCAATGAAAATTCTTTGTAAAAACCAGAGATTTTATGGGAATTATTCTTTTTAATTTCATTTATTTCTTGTGTTGTACGCTACACCAAATTTAGCTTGTGCTATATGCAACACTGTATCAGCTTGCAGTATACGCAACACTATTCTTGGCTCGTGTTACACACAATTTCAAGTTCGTTTTGTAGAAATTATTCTACACAACATTAAGTATAGATTTTGTTTAATGTATAAATTAAATAAGTTTTAATTATGTTATAAGCAACAACAAAGGGAGCTTTCACTTCACGCAACCTTGACTTGGCTTGCGTTACACGCAATCACGACCTTCCTCAATAGCGTGTGTAATACGCAATATCGAGTTTCACTAAACAATGATATATTGTTATAAAATTATTATGGACTAGACATTATGAATAGTATTAACTACATTTTGAATTTTATCACATTATTATTAATATTACACATTTTCTAGAACATCGTATGAGAACAAAATAAATTTTTCGAGTAAAATATGTATTTTTCAAAAAATGCAGTTTTGCCGCCTTTTGATGGCGCACCCACTTTAAATCTAGTTTTTGACAGGTTTATAAGTTCAATTTGACAAAATAAAATTATTCTTTGGAATCAGGATATAAAAATTTACTTTGGATAAATTTTTCATATTATTCTGATAACTTTCATATTTTAATGAATAGTAAAAACATGCTATATTTTAATTAAAAACAACTTTTTTCATCTCAATAATTTATATGGTTAAATTATAATATTTAATGGTTTTAAAGTATTAATAGAATATATTTTTACCATTTAATATAATTTATGTCATTATAATTGATTTTACATTGAATTCATAAGTAAAATAATTTCAATCTTTTGCAATGTTTTAACTTTTAAAGCTCATTTTCTTAACAACAGGATTAATTTTAAATTAATTTCTGAAACTTCTATAATTTGAATTTAAAAAAATGGATTCCAAATTTGGAATCAATATTTCCAAATTATTTTAATAAGATACTTTTTATTTTTAGGCATTATGAATACTAACTATGGTAAATTTTATTTACCATAGTTAAAGGTAAATCAGGTAATTAAGGGTAAATATAATATTATAAAATTACCCTAACACTTGTTTTAATATAATTGGAATATTATATTTTTACCTAAATTATACTTGGGTCGAAATTGAATCTAATGGAACCCACTTGTATTTGATTATGACCTTTAGTTTATTTTATTTAAAGGAAAGTGAAATATGTCTCACTCAAACTTTAATAATTAAAGTATTTTTAATATAAGGTTATACCAAATATAAATTCAGTTATAAATACTCATTTGAACTCTAAAATGTTTTTATTTATCATGATAATTTATTTGTAATTTTTAAGAAATATTTAATTACCTTAATAGCTTAAATATTAATGATGCAGAAATTCTTTATTTAGTTAAAAATCAATAATATAGTTTTTATTGAAACAGTAATACATATCGAAAGGCCCAGAAATCTGAAAAAACTTCTTGGTAGTGTATATATAAACCCTAATCATCCACTGGACAAATGGTTGACCATTTGGATCCTTATAAAGGTGATTATGACACTTATATTATTTTATTTTAATTGATTCCAAAGTTGTCACCTTCATAATTTAATACATATAAAAATTTACATGTTGTGATTTTAAGATGATTAATTCAATTAAAAGTATTATTATGAAATCTATGAGATTTATCTTAATAATAGGATTTTATTTTTAATTTTTATGAAACAAATACGTATATTAAATAATTATACAAAAATGTTGTACTAATTATTTTATTAAGAGATATACCAAATAAATGGTTTTAAAAATATTAAAATAAATATTATATGAACTATTTAATGTGCTCCAAGAATTTTCTATATACATTTGACATGTTAGGAATCTATTAAATATATTTTTTAGAATATATCCTCTATGTGGAGATTATTTAAATTAAAATAAATGATTAATGTTAAAATTGAAACTATTGTTATTTTATAAAAATAACATATTATAAAACTGTTTAAAAATCACAAAAATATTTAAAAATTATAAATTTAAATTTATATGGTATAAAATGTCATAAATTATCCAATTATTGACAATTCACTACACATAAGTAATTATTTATAACAATTTAAAAATTAGAATCTTATTACCGCAAATAAAATTAAATAGATTAAATAAAAATAAATCAAGTTGACAATGTTTAAAATAAATTCCCAACATGTCTAAATTTTATTGGTTGATGATATTACAACCCTATAGCATATAAAATTCAGATTTGAGTCATTTTAGGAGGTTTTTAAGTGAGGTTGAATTTATTATAAATTAATATTTCTTATGTTACCAAAGGTGACCCTCTCCTCCATTATAAAAGGGCACCTCCTCCCTCTTCTCTTTACACAATTTTGAGCCTTCAAGATCGGCCAAAACCTTCCCATTTCCCTTATAAACTTCCTTAGAAACATTATAGAGGTTTTGGTCTCCTCAAAAGACCAACTCTAGTGCCTTAAGAGGAGGATAAGAAGAGGCGCGTCAAAGAAGTGGTAATATCCTTTACCGATTCTTTCCAATTTATTTCTTCTTCTACTTATTATTATTTATTTATTTCATCATAAATTAATAACATCAGTATCACTCATATACTTATATGTTATTATAAATATGAAACAACCCTATTTCATCTTCTATCCATCCCATCGGAAACGAAATCACCGCGTGTGCGTACGTACGGAATACCATCTCCACACCGCGGTGTAATCTGTTTTCCACCACCACCTTACTTGGATGGGAATAATGGTGTAAATAATTAACTATATATGATTATTGTAAAGTGATATTGATTCTGAAATATAATACAGACACTTGAATACAATTCCATGATCATGGGAATGATATCATCGCTCATGCGTACGTACGGACTACCGTCTCCACGAACACGATGAGATTTATTTTACATGATTAACAATTCAAGTATGATTATAAAGTATATATAGTATGTAATCATGAAATATATTACATAATAATGATACTGTATTTATGTACATATATGTTTCATTTAGTTAATTCCATTTAATTCAATAAGCAAACGAAAATAGCGTTCATGCATACGTACGACCTACCGTCTCCATGAATGGTGTATTTCATTCCATTTATCGATCTATCATATATATTTATATGCTGAATATATATTATATATAAATCATACTTTACATTCTGTAATTAAGTAAATCAGGATATAAGTAATAATATCAAGAACAACAAGTCCAAACACGTACGATAAATAAAATGATTTTACCCAAAATGCCTCTTTAACATGGAATTTACAAAAGAACGGGTAATATAAAGTAATAAGTGAAACATATATGATATCATAACAATGAATATGATTCTATAATAATTCAATCACATTATTTAAATCATTATACAGGATGTTCAGATACGTACGAAGCATATCAGACCTAAGGTAAGGGATAACTTTTCCAATATCGTTTTTATCCGAGATTGTTTATTCGTAAGTATTTACTGGGGTTATTGTTATCATCCATTTCCATGTTTTCTAAAAGTTTTTTTTATGTATGTTTAAAGTCCTTTTTACCGATTTTGACTTTTACCACAAGAAATGAAAGGAATATTTCTTTTGTTTACCATACGAGGAACTTTTTGACTTTTCCGACAAAAGTACGAGGAGAATGTTTTTTAACTTATACAGCATGAACAAATTTTTACGGTTTCATAAATCCTTATTCTCATAAATCTTACTCAACAAGACTTCATTACTATTTTCAACAAAATCCTTTTGTTTTAAAATTTCATGACATTTTGTGAAAAGAAAATGATTTTGAAGAAGAAATTATATTTTCCTCAAGAATCCATTTCAAGTGTTTTATCAAAACCATTTTCCATCTAAGATGACATTATTTAATATGTTTATGTTTCAAGTATAATGTCTCTATGATTTATGTGGTTCCACTTTTATTATGATGAAATGATATCCATTTTTTTTATATGGATTATGTTATGATGGGATGATGTTTATGAAACCCATTTTATTCTTTGGGTTATGATGAAGGATTTATGTTTATGTTGTGGAACACGTAAGAATGATTTCAGTATGAGATGGGTGGGACCTATATCTCCCTCCAATGCATTGGGTAAAGATTTATATCTCATGAGACAGAGATGGATGAAACGGTAATTTAATCTGGTTCAATGTTACAGGACAGGAACGAGGAGTGAACTCGATTCAGAAAGGGACTTTGTCCACTAAGATGGTCTTGGCAGTAGTGCCTTAGCTACTATGGAAATCATAACATGTGATTAATGGTTTTCCACAATTATATGTTTTATTCCAATGACATTTTATCATGATTTATGTTCCTTTATGATATATGCCTTACATACTTCCAAGATTTATGCCTTTGCTCAAGATTTTGATGATTATATTTTATGTTCAAGTTTTTGCATTAAAATGTTTATGGATTGTTTTATGTTATCTATGTTTAACCTTACTGAGAATTTGAGATCACCCTTTATATGTTTTCTTTTCCACAAGATTTAAATAAAGGTTTTAGGTATGAAAACAAAATGGTAAGACCTTTATGGGAGATGTTGAATATCTTTCACCATGATTAGCAGATTATGTTCCGAGTTTCCAAAGACACTAAACTGTTATGGTCCTTGAGAGTTGATTCTTGTTATGTATTAAGTATTCTGAAAAAGTAATGTAATTTCCATGTATGTCAGGTTTGGGGTCTCTACAGTTGGTATCCGAGGAATGGTTTAGTTAACCTTTGGAAAATAGGATGCAAAAACTTTAGTGAGATCCCTAGAGATATTTCTAAGGTATGTATAGGGATGTAACTAAGGTTTATTATAACTATAGGTTACAGTCCTAGAGTTATTTTGACAATCATGAATAACCTAGGGTGAACCTAAGGTATCATGAATTAAAGAATGTGTGATAAGTTAGATATCCCATAAGTGAGTTTTAATGATTATGTGGTTCCTCGTTATTTTAAATGTTTCTTACACTATGGTTTCTGGTTTTAGTCAATGGAGGAAACGAGAAGGAATTCAGTTAACATTGATTCCGATGGACAAATTGGTGACTGTGATCAAAAAAATTGTGTAACACCTAGAGAGAAATATATTGTGATTATGCCGAGTCAGTCATCATGATATATGATTAACAAGGTGAACTTTGGTGGTATTCCTAAGTCATCAAATAAGAGGAAGATGAACTTTTATACATGTTCTCATGGAGAGGAACATAGAGTAAGGAAGATGAAGCTTTGTACATATTAAGAAGTAGGTAAGAAGAACCTTGAGGAATCCCTCAAATGGAGGGGAAGATGTTATCTGTGTGGAGAAAAGGGTCATAGAGTGACAGACTATTATGGAGTTCAATGTCTTATTTGTGGAGAACATGGGCATTACCCTACTCAATGACCTGGCCTAAGAGGTTACTTCTAAATCAAGGAAGGACTTATTCCATGACAATCATTGAATATGATGGATTGAAGTGTTTATGTATTCGTATTCAAGAATAATGTTCTTGAGGTACTTTTATGGTATATTGGATTATTTTTGTATTAGTATATTGTGATTTTCAATAATTTTAGGGTACCAGTAACCATGAAAAGTGATTGAAATATTTTTTTGAAAGATGATGATATGCGCATAATGAAGGGATAAAGAGAAAATGAAATGAGCTCATGACTGATATAAGGACAAAGTTATATCATGGTTTGAGTATATAGAAATTTTTGGATTTTGGTATGTGGAAAGAGTTAACTTTTTACAGCATTCATGTTTTCACTAAGGTTCAATGGGTATTCATTTTTCAAGAGAATACATGATTAAGGTATTCAAATATTTGGAATGTGACCAACAAGATATATCTTATGATATGTGGGAGATAAATGATGGTATTCACATGCTTGGTAGATGACCTTTCTAATATAGTTTTCTTTATACTATGAGCTTGGACGAAAGTATTTTGGATATGCCTAAAGATTGGAATGAATTAAGTTAGACATAAGATAATATTGTTTAAAGATAGAAGTTTTTTTTAATATTATTTCTGGAATGTTATAATATTGTAGTTTTAGAAAAAGAACAACCCATAGGACGGACAACAACCTATCGTGTCAGACAGGGGTGCAGGAATCGAACCCACAACTGAAGTGCGACATGTCTTTATCACCTACCACTGGCCTACAGGAAGTCCCTGGTTAGTAGAAACTAGTTTTATTTTATTAAGCGGTATGATAGATGAAGTATAAGTCCATTTTTGGAATCATATACGATTAACCTCACCATAGATGGACTTGTGTATATGTGATAACTTTTTCTACCCTTTTGTTTGAGACAAATGGAATGACCCATCATTCTATCACATGATCTGCAAATACTTTAAGAATGACTAATTCAACTTTATTTCTTTAAGAGATGAAGTAGAAATTGTTCAAGGCACGATCAGTGGTGAGATTGTACCAAAATAAAGTAAGTATTTCTTCTATTTCAAAATTTTCAACTATAGGGAAATGATATTGAAAACCATAAAAGTTGTCCTAGTGCTCTGATATCTTATGAATCAGACGGTACTTTAGATCATCACAAATTTATGGCTTTGTGATTGTTGGATTTTTCAGAGCCATGTTCTCTGCCACTCTCCATCAGAACTTGATGGTTAGATTTCTCTTCCATATCCATATTTTCACTGATGTTCTCCTTTGTGGAAACCCAGTGATGAATTAATTTGGGTAACCGTTATGTTTTATACTTCACTTTTTAAAATTAAGTTTTAGTATTCCTTTTTATGATGTGGGTTTTATGAAAGAAACTTTAAAGTAGTAAACCATTTATAACCCCGACGATTTCGAGGGAGAAATTCATTTTAAGGGGGGTAAAATGTAACAACTTGAGATTTTATGAGAATTATTCTTTTTAATTTCATTGATGTCTTATGTTGTACGCTACACCAAATTTATCTTGTGCTATACACAACATGGTATCAGCTTGCAGTATACGCAACACTATTCTTGGCTCGTGTTACACACAATTTCAAGTTCGTTTTATAGAAATTATTCTACGCAATATTAAGTATAGATTTTGTTTAATATATAAATGAAATAAGTTTTAATTATGTTATATGCAACAATAAAGAGAGCTTTCACTACACGCAACCTTGACTTGGCTTGCGTTACACGCAATCACAACCTTCCTCGAGAGCGTGTGTAGTATGCGATATTAGGTTTCATTAAACAACGATATATTATTGTAACATTATTATGGGATAGCCGCTATGAATAGTATTAATTACATTTTTAATGTTGTAACATTATTATTCATCTTACACATTTTCTAGAACATTGTATGAGAACAAAATAAATTTTTCGAGTAAAATAAGTATTTTTCAAAAAATGCAGTTTTGCCGCCTTTTGATGGCGCACCAAATTTTAATCTAGTTTTTGACAGGTTTATAAGTTCAATTTGAAAAAATAAAACTCTTATTTGGAATCAGGATATAAAAATTTACTTTGGATAAAATTTTCATATTATTCTGATAACTTTCATATTTTAATGAATAGTAAAAACACGCTATATTTTAATTAAAATTTTTTTTTCATTGAAATAATTTATATGGTTAAATTATAATATTTAATGGTTTTAAAGTATGAATAGAATATATTTTTACCATTTAATATAATTTATGTCATTATCATTGATTTTACATTGAATTCATAAGTAAAATAATTTCAATCATTTGCAATGTTATAACTTTTAAAACTCATTTTCTTAACAGCGGGATTAATTTTAAATTAATTTCTGCAAATTATGTGATTCGAATTTGGAAAAATAGATTCCATATTTGGAATCATTATGTACAAATTATGTTAATAAGCTACTTTTTTATTTTTAGGCATTATGAATAGTAACTACGGTAAATTTTATTTACCATTGTTAAAGGTAAATCAGGTAATTAAGGGTAAATATAATATTATAAAATTACCCTAAAACTTGTGTTAATATAATTTAATGATTATATTTTTCCATAAATCAGACTTCGGTCGAAATTGAATCTAATGGAACCCACTTGGATTTGATTATGACCTTTAGTTTATTTTATTTAAAGGAAAGTGAAATATGTCTCACTCAAACTTTAATAATTAAAGTATTTTTAATATAAGGTTATACAGAATATAAATTCGGTTATAAATACTCATTTGAACGCTAATTTGTTTTTCTTTATCATGATAATTTATTTTTAATTTTTAATAAATATTTAATTACCTTAATAGCTTAAACATTAATGATGCAGAAATTCTTTATTTAGTTAAAAATCAATAATATAGTTTTTATTGAAACAGTAATACATATCAAAAGGCCCAAAAATCTGAAAAACACTTATTGGTAGTGTATATATAAACCCTAATCATCCACTGACCGAATTGTTGACCATTTGGATCCTTATAAAGTCGATTATGACACTTATATTATTTTATTTTAATTGATTTCAAAGTTGTCACCTTCAAAATTTAATAAATATAAAAATTTACATATTGTGATTTTAAGATGATAAATTCGAGTAAAAGAATTATTATTAAATATATGAGACTTATCTTCATCATAGGATTTTATTTTTAATTTATATGCAACAAATAAATATATTAAATAATTATAAAAAATTGTTGTACTAATTATTTTATTAAGAGATATACCAAATAAATGGTTTTAAAAATATTAAAATAAATATTATATGAACTATTTAATGTGATCCATGGATTTTATAGACACATTTGACATTTTATAAATCTATTAAATATTTTTTATAATATATCCTCTGTGTAGATATTATTTAAATTAAAATAATTGATTAATGTCAAAATTGACACTATTGTTATTTTATAAAAATAACATATTATAAAATTGATTAAAAATCACAAAAATATTTAAAAATTATAAATTTAAATTTATATAGTCTACAATGTCATAAAATATCCAATTATGGATAATTCACAACACATAAGTAATTATTTATAACAATTTAAAAATTAGAATCTTATTATCATAAATAAAATTAAATAGATTAAATAAGGATAAATCAAGTTGATAATGTTTAAAATAAATTCCCAACATGTCTAAATTTTATTAATTGATGTTATTACAAACATATATCATCTAATATTCTTATTTGATTCATTTTTTGAGGTTTTTAAGTGAGGTTGAATTTATTATAAATTAATATTTCTTATGTTACCCAAGGTGCCCCTCTCCTCCCTTATAAAAGGGCACCTTCTCCCTCTTCTCTTTACACAATTTTTAGCCTTAAAGTTCGGAAAAAACATACCAATTTACCTTATCAACTTCCCTAGAAATATTATAGAGGTTTTGGTCTCCTCAAAAGACCAACTCTAGTGCCTTAAGAGGAGGATAAGAAGAGGCACGTCAAAGAAGAGGTAATATCCTTTACCGATTCTTTCCAATTTATTTCTTCTTCTACTTCTTCTTATTTATTTGTTTCATCATAAATTAATAACATCAATGTCACTAATATAATGATATGTTATTATAAATATGAAAAAACCCTATTTCATCTTCTCTCCATCCTACGGAAAATGAAATCACTGCACGTGCATACGTACGGAATACCGTTTCCACGCCGTGGTGTGATCTGTTTTCCACCACCACCTTACTTGGATGTGTATAATGGTGTAAATAAATAACTATATATGTTTATTGTAAAGTGATATTGATTCTGAAATATTATACATACACTTCAATACAATTCCACGATCATGGGAATGATATCACCGCTCGTGCGTACGTACGGACTACCGTCACCACGAATGCGATGAGATTCATTTTTCATGATTAACCATTCAAGTATGATTATAAAGTATATATAATAAATAATCATGAAATATATTACATAATAATGATACTGGATTTATGTACATATATGTTTCATTTACTTAATTCCATTTAATTCAATAAGGAAACGAAAACAGCGTTCTTTCATACGTACGACCTACCATCTCCATGGACGGTGTATTTCATTCCATTTATCGATCTATCATATATATTTATATGATGAATATATATTATATATAAATCATGTTTTATATTCTGGAATTAAGTAAACCAGGATATAAGTAATAATATCAAGAACAACAAGTCCAAACACGTACGATAAATAAAACGATTTTACCCAAAACACTGCTTTAACATAGAATTTACAAAAGAACGGGTAATATAAAGTCATAAGTGAACCATATATGATATCGTAAAAATTAATATGATTATGTAATAAGTAAATGAAATTATTTAAATCATTATAAATGAGGTTCGGATATGTACGAATCATATCAGACCTAAGGTAATGGATAACTTTTCCAATCTCTTTTTTATCCGAGATTGTTTATTCGTAAGTATTTACTGGGGTTATATTTGTCATTCATGTCCCTGTCTTCTAAAAATGGTTTCATGTATGTTTAAAGTCCTTTTTACAAATTTTTGAAATTTACTACATGGTATGTAAGTAATCTTTCTTTCGTTTACCATACAAGGTACTTTTTGACTTTTCCCACAAAAGTATGAGAAGAATGTTTTTTTAAACTTATACGGCATGAACGGATTTTTACAGTTTCATAATGCCTAATTTTCATTAAGATTCCTCTACAAGATTTCATGATTATTTTCAACAAAATCCTTTTCTTTTAAAATTTAATGGAATTTTGTAAAAATAAAATGATTTTGAAGAGGAAAGGTTATTTTCCTCAAGAATTCATTTCTAGTGTTTTGTCAAAACTATTTTCCTTCTAAGATGAAATTATTTAGTATGATTATGTTTTCAAGTATAATGTCTCTATCATTTACATGGATTGATTCTTCTTATGATGAAATGGTATCCATTTTTTATAAGGATTACATTATGATGAGATGATGTTTATGAAACCCATTTTATTCTTTGGGTTATGATGAATAATTCATGTTTATTTTGTGGAACAAGTAATAATGATTTCATTATGACATGGGTGGGACCTATATCTCCCTCCAATGCATTGGGTAATGATTTATATCTCATGAGATATACATGGCTGGAACAGTAAGTTAATCCAGTTCAATGATACAGGACTAGAACGAGGAGTGAACTCAATTCAGAAAGGGACTTTGTCCACTAAGATGGTCTTGGTAGTAATTCCTTGGCTACTATGGAGATCATATCATGTGATTAATGGTTTTCCACAATTAAATGTTTTATTCCCATGATATTTTATCACGATTACTATTCCATTATGATCTATGCCTTACATACTGCCATGTTTTATGTCATTGATCAAGATTTTGATGTTTAAATATTATGTTCATGTTTTTAATTTCAAATGTATATGATTTGTTTTATTTTCTCCATGATTACCCTTATTTAGAATTTTATCTCACCCTTTATATGTTTTCTTTTCCCTAGGCTTTAAAGAAAGGTTTTAGGTAAGAAAAAAAGGGGAAGATCTTTATGGGAGATGTTGAAGATCTTTCACCGTGATTAGAAGATTATGCTTCGAGTTTCCAAAGACACTAAACTATTGCGGTCCTTGAGTGTTGGTTCTTATTATGTATTAATTATTCCAAAAAAGTAATGTAATGTCTATGTACGCCAAGCTTAGGTCTATATATTTGATATGTATAATAATGATTATAATTGAGGTAAATAACAAATATAACATATAAATTATTCTGTATGTATAATCTACCATACAACTACATACGATTTGACCATAAATAGAATAATATTGTCGCTCGTGCTACGTACGACTTACCGTCTCCACGACGTGATGAAATTTCATTCCCCATCATAACCATTCAAGGATAATTTTTATTTTAAGATTAAAAATAAATTTTAAAGAACTTAATAACATTATGTATATGAATAAAATATATCCTATCCATAACAAACATGACTTACGTAACAAAACATATAAAGGAAAATGAATCAGTTAACACCCAAAACAATGATACTTCTGAAATATCATTAACAAATCAATATTATAAGATCATATATGATATCATATTTATGTATTTGGTTCTTGTGTAATTTAATAATGATGATTTCACCATTATATAGGAGGTTAACATACCCTCAACTAAGGAAAAGTACAAGGTAGGGGTTAATTCTACAATCTATTCATTATCCAAGGTTATTTATACGTAAGTATTTACTGGGACCTCTTCATCATCCACATCCGTGTTTCATAAAAATGTATTTCAAAACATTTTTACTATTTCATAAACTATGGTTAAAGTCATTTATACCTTTTTTGAATTTTTATAAAATGTTTTGAAATGAATCTTTCAGTCGTTTTCAAAACAAGTTATTTTATGACCTTTTCAACAAAATTAAGGAAATATTTTTTAACTTATATGGCGGGTGCATCTAATTTCCGCCATTATAACACCTTATAATATTCTCTTACAAGCTTATAAGAATATTTTCAAAATAAATGTTTTCATTACTTTTGAATAATTTCAATGTAGAATGAAATATTTCACTCAAATAGTTTTTGGATTGATTTTAACTATGTCAACATCCTCTATTGGATTTTATGTTTGTTTGAAGTTAATTTATTATGATATAATCTTCCATATTGTATTGAAGGTTTTGTGATATGTTTGACTATTGATGTTCTATTTTTATACCATTAATGGTTTATGGTTAAATTATTGATATTTTTTATGTTATTTTTAATACGAATGTCTATATTATGTTTCAACCCTTTCATATGAGGGATGAATTGGACTTAGTAAGTGATGAGTGGATCCCCCTATAGCTCCTCGATGCATCGGTAGGTCTCATGAGACAAAATAGTGTCTTGGCACAAGGCCTTGAAAAATATTATTTGTAGTCTTGGCACGAGGCCTTGACTATGTGGTTATGATGTCCGACATTATGTATTTCATCATTACGAAATTAGCTATTGATATTACATGTGATTATTTGACTAGTAGAATATCAATGTAAATAAGTAAATGAAATTATTTGATTTATTATTTCCATATTATGCTGAAATTTATGTTTAAAAGTCTTTTGTTTTAGTCTTTTACAATGGATTAAATGTTTATGCTTATTTATGATAGTTTGTGCTTTATTATTATCCTTACTGAGCATCTGAGCTCACCCCTTTCTAATGTTTTATTTTCCCCATGATGTGAATAATTATATTATGATTGTCCTATATGAATAGGCTATGGGATAAGAGTTTTTTCAAAGGGGACACAATGTTTTTGTTTTTCAATTTCATAATGTAATGTAAAACTTATGTATGTATCTAATACTTCCAAGGCTACTAAACTGATCGGTCTTTCGGGACATGATTTCTTGTATCATGCCAATGTTATCTAATAATGCACCAACTCTGGGTAACTAGGGTCATGGTGTTACAGTTTGTATGAGAGGAAGTTTAGTACAAGCCTTGGAAACTAGATATTGAAAAACTCTCATTAGAGAATATTACCTCACGATAGACTTTGAGGATTATTATAGAAGAACTTCCTAAAATTTTGGTGATGTAGAGATTTTGTAAATTTTCCTAGCAATACGTCTCTGTCTGGATACAAGTAGGTAGAGGTGGCTCTGGAAAAAATGTACCTAGGAGTGAAAACTTCGACAAGGAGTTTTGGGCTTGACTCGGGGTATCCAGGTACACGACAATGGGCCTTGCTGCACTCTTGGTTACGACACTCCTAGGGGATATTCTTAAGATAATTCATATTTTCTTTACAAAACATTATGAAATATTTATGAGTAAATACTTCCTCAAATAAATCATTTTTAGGATTATGGATTATATCCATAAAATTTTCAATTTATGTTAAGTGTTTTACAAGTTTGGAATTATGTATTGTGATTAATAAACTAATCTAGTGTATGCCATTGTTTAGAAATGGAGCCTTGTGGGTGGAATTGAAACCATTTAAATTCACATAATCCATGAAAGGATTTCCATCATACTCAAGATAATTATAGTGGAGCTGGTGATGAAACTAGTGCTGGATAGCTTATAACCATACTGGGACAACTCACTTAGTTTATGAATAATAATTTTACCCGTATAGAGCACCCTGATCCACAACATCGAGGATCAATTTTATACCGATTCATGAGGAAACAAACAACAACATTCAATAGGACTACAAATCCATTTGTATTTGAGCAATGAATATGTTACTTAGAGAAAATATTTCATGCTTTGGGGAGTAACGAAAGGGAAAAAGTTGTCATGGTAGTTTATTGACTCATAGGATATGTAGATCAATCGTGGTCGCTGATTCAAAACAAAAATAATGATGATGAAGTATTAAATATGGAATCGATGAAGTTTAATGAAATTTTATTAGAAAAATAATTTCATTATGAACATCAAGCAGATATAAAAAGGCTATTTTCGAGTCTGAGGTAAAAGGAAGATGATAATGTCGCAAAGTGTGAGGCTAACTTTACAAAGTTAGAAAGGAATGTTGTAGATTATATATGGAACCCAGGGGGTAAAATTGATTGATTATTTTATGGGTTAAAACCGTTTCTACGTTGATCATTAGTCTCACAATCCTTCTCGTCGTATGAAGATATTATCTCATGTGCTATCAAGACCGAAAAATAATTTTCTAAGTCTTATGACTTCAAAGAAATGTTAGAGAATAAGAGATCTGCTAAATACTTTGGAAATGGACATAAGGGGAAGAAGGGAAAAGGTGAATATCCATCCCGAAGTAAATGTGTGAAGAAACAACCTTGTAATTTGCTGAAGGGAATGGGAGTTTGTTACAAGTGTAGTGAAAAAGCCCAACAAGATCATGATTGCAAGGGGAAGAAATAGGATATCAATGTTGAATTCTATAATTGTAGAGAAATGAGGAATTATGTAAATTAATGCACTAAGTTCCAAGGAAACTTACCATAGAAAAGTCCAAGGGAGAAAGGCTAAGATTATGCGATCACAACGGTAGAGGTTGAAGTTCCGAATGACGTGATGGAAGGTAAATTAATCATTTACTCAAATTTATCCAATTATTTATTTGATTCTGGATCATCAAATTCTTTTATATATTCCCAGTTTTCCAAGAAAATTAGATATTCCCATTTTTATTTAACAAGGTACTTTTCAGTCCAAACTCCTAAGGTAAGTATCATTGTAATAATTTTTTTTGAATTAGTTACCATTACAGCATTTAAATGTGCTTTTTTTGCTGATCTCATCATCATAACCATGATTGAATTTGATATAATCATTGGTATGGATTTTATTTTAGACCATGATGAAAAAATGTACTGTAAGAATAAGAGGGTTACAATTTTTGATGATGAAAAAGAATACCTTATCTTTAGAGCAGAAATTTCACCATCTGATTCTCATCTAAATCCACCCCCAGTATCTCAACTATATTCAATTATTGGGGAAGAAGTGAGTGAAATTACTATAGGTGAGGAAAAGAATGTTCAAATAGTGTATATACCTATTGTTCAATAATATTTTGATGTGTTTCCAGAGGATTTACCTGGACATCCTCCAGAATGAGAAATTGAGTTTTCCATTGATTTAATTCGTGGTTCAAGGCCTATATCAAAGAACCATTCTAGAATGGCCACTGTGGAATTAGTGGAACTAAAGAAACAACTAGAGGAATTAAGTAATAAGGGATTTATTTTCCCTAGTTTCTCTCCATGGGGAGCCCCTATTCTTTTTGTTAAGAAGAAATATGGATCTATGAGGTTTTGTATTTACTACAGAGAGATCAAGGCTATAAAAATAAAGAACACATATCCCATACACCGCATTGATAATTTATTCAATCAACTTCATGGAGCTTAAAATTTTTCAAAGATTGATCTGTGATCTAGATACCATTAGTTGTGCATGAAAATGAAAGAAATTCCTAAGACAACATTTCAAACCAGGTACAGGCATTACGAGTTTACCGTAATGAATTTTGGACTAACTAATGCACCCTCTGTTTTCATGGATCTAATGAATAGAGTTTTCAAGGAATATATCAATGAATTTTTAGTGTTATTTATTGATGATATATTGGTATACTCCAAAATCTAAGAAGATCATGAAAATGACTTTCACACTATTCTAAAGTCTCTTAGAAGAAATGAATTATATGAGAAGTTTAGCATGTTTTGATTCTGGATTCAGTATATTTCTTTTCTTGGCTATATTGTCTCTAAGGATGGAATATTTTTTTATCCTTATAATACAAGAGCAATACAAGAATGGATAGCACAAAAGAGTATAACTGTGGTATGCAATTTTATTGGTTTAATAATTTATTATCGGCATTTCATCCAAAATTTTAGCTGATTGGATAACCCATTAACCAATCTCACACGAAAAGGGGTTAAATTTTTTTGGATAAAAGAGTGTGAATAATGTTTTGAAGAATTGAAGAGAATATTAGTCAATGATACTATCTTGACTATACCATCAATGAATGATGGGTTTGTTATTTATAGTGATGCTTTAATGAAAGGACTGGGTTGTTTCCTTATACCGAATAATAGAGTTATTGATTATGCATCGCGAAAACTAAAAATTAATGAAAAAAACTATCATATTCATGATCTTGAGTTAGTAGCTATAATATTTGCTTTGAAGATATGGAGAGACTATCCTTATGGTGAAAAAATGCGAGATATATGATGATCACTGGAGTTTCAAGTATATTTTCTCACAAAAAGAACTCAACATGAGGCAAAGGAGATGGCTTGAACTAATCAAGGATTATGATTTCACTATACACAACCACTTGGTGAAGGCAAATAAGGCGGAATATGATCAGAGTATAAAATATTATGGAGTTTTGAACAAGATGAGAGTTGAAAGGGATCCTATGTTCATGGATCTAGTAAAGATAGATATGGGAATTATCATGGAAGGTGACACATCAATACTTTTTTAAAAGAAAACTAATGATGTGAATGATGGGAGATTAATCGACTTCGTATATGAAGATAAGGTTTTGAAATTTGGGAAAATTCTTTATGTTCTGGATATAACTGATATAAAAAAAGAATTTTTGGATGATTCTCATAGATCCAATTTCTCTATACACCCTAGTAGCACTAATATTTTTAGAGATTTGAAGGAAGATTTTTTTTGGGACAACATGAAGAGAGATATTGTGGATTATGTGTCAAAATATATGGTTGGTCAATAGGTGAAGGCTTGAAGACAAATTCATAGAGGATTAATTAACCTCTTCCCGTACCTGAGTAGAAATGGGATGATATTACGATGGGGTTTTTCATTGGACTACCAAATACTCATAGAAGGAATGATGCAATATGGTTCATTATTGATCGTCCTAAAAAATTCAGCACATTTTCTTGCTATAAGATAATATTTGCCACTTGAACCTTTAGAAATACTATATATTAATGAAGTTTTAAGACTTCATGGTGTACCCCTATTGATTGTTTCTAATCATGATCCCCGTTTTACATCAAGATTCTGGAAATGTCTTCAGAAAGCCCTAGATACTGAACTTCATTTGAGCACTGCCTACCACCCTCAAACTGATGGAAAATCAGAAAAAACTATTCAAACTTAGAATACATGTTGAGATCTTTTTAACTTGACTTTTAATGTATGTGGGATCAGTATTTACCTATGGTAGAATTTTATTATAACAATAGCTTCTAATCAAGTATTCAGATGGCACCTTATGAAGCGTTATTTAGAAAGAGATATCGCGCACCGACTTTTTGGGATGATGTTTGTGAAAGAAAACTCATTGGACCAAAACTTTTCGAGGAAAAAATGGAAAGAGTGAAGATTATCCAAACCCACATCTAAATAACTCAAAGTAGGCGAAAGATCTATGCCGATAATCGAAGGAAGGATTTGGAATTTTAAGTAGGAGATCATGTTTTCTTCAAGGTATCTCCATGGAAGGGTGTTATATGATTCAGTAAGAAGTGTAAATTGAGTCCTATGTACATTAGATCTTTCAAAATTCTATAACGAATTGGAGTTATAGCCTATCATTTGTAAATACCACTAAATCTCTCCAAACTTCATGATGCGTTCCACATATAACTGTTGAGAAAATACATGCCTGAACAACCCATGTACTCACCTATGAAGAAATAGAACTGGAACCTGATATTTCTTATTGTGAAGTTCCTATCAAAATTCTAGATACTAGATAATATTTTTTGAGAAACCGTATGACTCGTCTGGTAAAAGTTCTTTGGAGAAACCATAAAATGGTAGTGGAAACGTGGGAACCGTAGGAACTTATGATGAAGAACCACCAAATATTTTTATGCAGTAATATTATAGAAATTTCAAGAATGAAATTATTTTAAGGATGGGAGAATTTAACACCCCAAGCTTCCATAATATGTTTCTCTTTGAATAATTCAATTTCTTGCATTGCATGCAATATCGAGTTCTAGTACACCACGACCAATCAAACTAGTCGTTTAAAAAGTAGTTATGAATAACAATACCCAATTTTTGAAATTTTATAAATTTTATTTTTCAAAATGGACTTCATTTTTGGATTTGTAATATCAAAAATAGCTAAGGAACAATTTTAGGTAATTTTTTTTGGAAACTTTCAATTTTTGATGAATAGTGAAAAACACAACATTATTGTTTAAAACCAAATTTTATTTAAATAATTATAATTTTTATTAAAATTTATTTTAAAATAATAATAGATACATAATACCTATATTAGTACAATGTAATTCATTGGAGTCATTTTATAATATGTAAAGACCCGTAATTTCCATGTAATATTTTTTAATAAATGAGAATTTTACGAGTCAGTGAAAATTGCCAGCATGTGATTCTGAGGCCCGAAGTGCCTAGAATAAATTTATGAATATTATTTTTGGTACATTCATTAAACGTATGATCGGGTGTTTATAACTTTTAAATCAGTGCTTGAAATTGAAATCCAAGGGCACCGCTGAACTCGCAACGCCGGTTTTCACTTAAGGATAATTTCACCTCGACGACAGATGGTCGATGGTGAAAGTTAGTTTTTGGGTTTTTCATGGAAAAAATAAAATAAAATAAACACATGTTTAATTTTATTTTGTTGTAACCACCCTCCATGTGGAAGTTGGTAGTGGGTACCACCAAACCTTAACCTCCCATGAAAGGTTATGGTGGTGGGGACCACCCAAGCCTAACCTCCCATGAGAGGTTATGGTGGTGGGAACCAACCGACGCCTAAACCTCTTGAACACCCCTCATTATAGAGAAAAACCTGTCAACCTGTCTCATTAACATGGAGGAGCCTCTTGACTTCCTCCACATTAATTGTGCCAATGCACATACCTTTAGTATGCCAAACCTCCCCTTTAATTAATTGAGTCAACACATCAATCAATTAATTAAACTATTTGAATTTTTTCCAACGAACTAAATAGAGAACATAATCTATTATCCTTGGTATCTTTGGTGGAATTGGGAGGAAGAAGTACTTAGGGGAAATCTCTTCAACGAATAATGCATTTTTCCACGAAGAACACTCCGTCAACAAAGAGCACCGACCCCCTTCGACCTTCTTCCTTAAGACTTCTTCCAACACGGGACATCCTCATCTACGGATAATCGATGACCGTACTACCTTCTTGTGCCAATGTCATCAAGCAAATGAGGTAGGGGTTTATTAATTAACATTTCCCATGCTCTCCCCTTCTAATTATTTTGTGGGATTTGGGAATAGAGATTGAATAGGGTTGTGGGTAATGATGTTTTAAAATATCTTCCATGCACATTCATGCTCCTTTCTTTGTGAACCGCTTGACACCACTCTAAACACAAAGGGTGCGGCCCAAAAAAATATGGCCCAACCCCTCCACCATTCTTCTTTGACGTGTTTCTCGAAAGGGAGGAAGGCGATGAAGGCGACGAAGGCAACGATGCTGCCGCACCGCCACCATCTGCTGTGCCGAGCCACCACGCCACCGTTGTCCGCCGTGTCGAGCCCCCTCGCTACCGCCGTCTACCGTGCCAAGCCGCTGTGCCCCCTCTGTCCATCGTGATGAGCCGTTGGGCCACCACCATCCGCCGTGCCGATCCACAGCACCGCCCCCGTCTGCTGTGCCGAGCTGCCTCCCCGCCACCATCCGCTGACCGCCACTACTGTCCGCCAAGCACCCCTCGCGGCTGGTCCATGCGCCTCATGGCCGGTATGCACCCACCACTGCCGGTCCGCATCCTCATGGCCGATCCGTGCCCCTCGCAACTGGTCCTCACCCCTCGTGGCCGGTCCGCGCCCCTCGCCTCCGATCCGCGCCCTCGCGGTTGGTCCGCACCCACGCGGTGGGTCCGCACCCTCACGGTACCCGCGGCTTGTCCACGCCCTCACGATACCCACAGCCAGTCCACACTCTCATGGTACCCCTTGGCCAAGACACCCTCGCGGAACCCTCACAGTCCTCTCGGGCCGAGCTGGGTCAGGTGGGGTCGGTCTGACCGGGTCGGACCGGACCCGAGCCCACTACGACACATTTACTTTCTTTTGGCCATAACTTTGGCACCAGATGTTTATTTGATGAACCATTAGTGGTGATGGAAGTCTTGGAGATAGACGGTCCCTTTGAGTGATACCCCACTGAGTTTTGGATTGAGATGGGGAATGGTCAGGTTGGATCGAGCACGAATCCAATTGGCCCCCCAGGACAAAATGACTAATAACTCATAGATCGGGCGTCAGATTGACGCGCCGTCTATTTCGTTGAGACCCCTATGACGAGGCGGACCTTTGAGATACTTCTTCTCAGGACTTCAATGTAGTTGGAGTATCGACCAGTAGCTCTTGCAGGGGATCCTACTGGAGATGAGCGAGCATAGTGCGGAGACGTAGTGGCTGGCTGAGACTTGACGACTATTGACCGTTTTGACTCGGAGTGACTTGATAGGCCCAATGGGGAGTGCCTTGGTGACGCGGAAGACCCACGGTACTTGACAGGAGGAGTACCTCAACAGGACTTATGGGGGAGTGCCTCTATGTGATGTAGTAGACCCATGATACTCGATAGGAGGAGTACCTCAGCAGTCCAAGGTTAGTGGGAAACACCTCTGTGTGACACGGAAGGCCCACTATACTCGATAGAGGAGGAGTTCTCTAGCATCTGAGGTGTTCGACGTTGTGTTCAAAATGTTACTTGATAATACCCCTTGAATAAATCCTGGTTTGAGCTGAGTCATAACCCTTGTGTTTTCCTCATGATTGAGATGGATTACGTAATAACTTAGGTATATGTATGGGAATACAACTAAGTAAGGTTATCTATTGGTTTCATACCTTTGTGTTTTATCCATGTTGGATTTTGTGAGACCTAGAGGGTATCAGGGTCCCTACTGAGTATCATTATACTCACCCCTGCATGGGATATTCCCGAACCTTGTTGTGTTGGATGCAGATGACAGACAACGCTAACTGAGGTCGAGAGTACCAGGACTGGATGGTACCTAGAGGTGGACCTTACGACGAGTCGATACACAGAGGAGATGGAAAGACGAGAAGTGCCGAAGAGGCGATATGTACCTACCCTTCAGGTAGGAACCTTAAAGTATGACCTAGCAGCTGAATTTCCATTTTCTTTAGTTGTATTGTATCACAGTTGTACTTGTACTTTCCAATTAGGCTTGTATTCTGGCCCCTTTTACTTTCAGCACTCTTTTGTTATACATTTTACTTGGTGTTTTGTCCAGCTGTGTGCTTGATTGTGTGTGTGTTTAAAGGTTAGAAAGGCAATTCCTTCCCAGTTTTAGAGAATTACACATTTGGTGCTAGTTTCCAGCCCCTGGCCTATGGAAGGCGGGCTTAGGGTAGTCACGGCACAGGCCCAGGGGGACGGGTCGTGACGTAATAAGATTAGATATATAAAATTTTATTGAAATTTTTAACGTCTTTTACCCACCTTCTAGGAACATTCTCAAATTTGTATAAAACATAATTTTACCACTTCTGTGAATTGAATTTCAAAAATATGAGAGACACAGTTGATATCAATAAGTAAAATGTGTTTCAATAGGATGAAAATAATTTTTTGGTGAATAGTAAGTTTTGAATTTTATTTACCATGGTTAAAAGTATATAGGGTAATTAAAGGTAAAAAGGATATTATAATTACCCTAACACATGTCTTAATTCTATTGGATAAGTGTATTTCGACCAAAATCAATATTATTAAAAAAATATGATCATTTTTGATCCACTTAGATTAGATTAGGACATTTATTATATTCTACTTAAAGAATATTTAAAAGTGTTAAATTTAAATTTTAATAACTAAAACATTTTTAATATAGGGATATAAATAAGATAAATTCTATTATAAATATTAATTAGAAATCTAAAAAGATTTCCAACATCATATTTTTTTTTATAATTTTTAGACATTAAATAATTAAATTTATTTATGATACAATTATGATGCAGTAATTATCCTATTAATTAAATATTAAAATAATTGATATTATAAATAATAAAATATATGAAATTGAATATTTTGGTACCATCCACTAATTTATTAGTTAATATGACATTTTAGGGTTGATTCAATGTATTTTTTTTGAAGAAATCAGATTGTTATGACTTTGAAAAAAGCCAAATACTAAGTAGTGTCAAAATTGACACAAATGAGTTCTTAAAACAAATAATAATTTATTAAATGATATAATATTACAAAAAAATATAAGGTTATGAAAAAGGTCTTAAATAATATTATATATTTCATTAATGAACTACTTGAGGTTCTCTTGGTAGTTTATAGTACGTTTATTAACCATTTATTATAATAATAAAAGAAGACATGGTAAAAGATAAACTATTTAACTAAGAGTTAAAAATAAATGATAAGGTTAATATGGTAACCTAAAAATGTCTAAAACATATTGGTTGAGAGGTTTTAGAACCATCCCCACCTTATCCTTGAAATAAGTCATTTGGGATTCATTAGAAACAAAAAATGACTTTATAATAAATTAATATTTCAATATTTTCCTAAAGTGACCCTCACCTCTCTTATAAAAGGGTACTTCCCATTATTTTAATTTCACACCTCTGAAAAACCTACTCAAATATCCTCCCAACTATCCTCAATTCAATCTAGAGGACTTAATTTGATCATAAATCCAACCTAAGGAGCACTTTTTATCAAATCAAAAGAAAGCAGCCGAAGAAGAGGTAATTATTTCATCACCTCTTTCAAGTTGTTTTCTTCTTCCACTTCCTCTTTAATTGCTGTTTACATACCAGAATAATAAATCCAGTAAATTCTACATACTATGATGTTTTTTTAAATATGGTACAACCATATTCATTATTCTTTCCATCCTATGAATGACAAAGTCACCATACGTGTGTACATATGACTTACCGTCTCCACATCGTGGTGTAGTTTGTTATTTAACGCTTCATTATTTAGATGGGTATAATAATGAGTATAATCGATGTAAATAATAAATATAACATGTTAATGATAATTTATATATAATATACCATCCAACTACATATGATTTCACCATCAATAAAATGATATTGTCCCTCGTGTGTACGTACGCCTTACCGTCTCCACAACGTGATGAAATTTCATTTCCCATTATAACCATTCAAGAATAATTTTCTTTTGATTAATAAAAGTAATGTTTAAAGAAATTAATATCATTATGGATATGAATTAAATATATCCTATCCATAACAAACATGACTTACATAACAAAACATATAAAGGAAAATAAATTAGTTAACACCCGAAACAATGATACTTCTGAAATATCATTAACAAATAAATATTAAAAGATCATATATGATATCATATTTATGTATGTGGTTCTTGTATAATTTTATAAAAATGTTTTATCCATTATACCGGATGTTTAAGTACCCTAAATTAAGGTAAAGTACAAGGTAAGGGTTTGTTATACAATCTCTTCATTTTCTGAGATTGTTTATACGTATCTGCTGGGACGTCTTTATCATCCACATCCGTGTTTCTTAAAAAATGTTTTTAAAAACATTTTTAATATTTCCTAGACTATGGTTAAAGTCATTTATACCCTTTTTTGAATTTTTATAATTTTTTTTGAAAGGAATCATTTTGTCATTTTCCAAATAAGGTACTTTATGACCTTTTCGTCAAAATTAACGAAAGATTGTTTTTTAACTTATACAGAGGGTAGGAATACTTTACACCATTATAAAAACTTCAAATATTCCCTTAAAAGATTATAATAATATTTTAAAAACAATTTTTTTCTTTACTTTTGAATGATTTCAATGTAGAAGGAAATATTTTGCTCAAATTGTTTTTGGATTGATTTCATCTATGTCAACATCCTTCATTGGATTTTACATTTATTTGAAGTTGATTTATTATGATACAATATGACATATTGTATTGAAGGTTTTGTGAAATGTTTGAAAATGTATGTGATACTTTTTTACCATTCATGGTTTATGGTTAAAGTATTGACATTTCGTATACTAGTTTTAATTCAAATGTTAATATTATGTTTCAACCTTTTCATATGAGGAATGCATTGGACTTAGTAAGTGATGGGTCGAGCCAGCTATAACTCCTCGATAAATTGGTAGGTCTCATGATACAACTAGTGTCTTGGAACAAGACCTTAAAAAGTCTTTTTTGTAGTCTTGGCATGGGTCCTTTACTATGTGGTTATGATGTCTGACATTATGCATTCCATCCTTATGAAATTAGCTATTGATTTTACATGTGATTATTCGACTTGTATAATATCCATTAAAATTAGTAAATGAAATTATTTGATTTATCTTTTACATATTAGGCTGAAGTTTAAGTTTAAGAGTCTTGTGTTTTAGTCTTATAAATTGCCTTAAATGTTTATTCTTATTTATGATAGTTTCCGCTATATTGTTTTCCTTACTGAGCATCCATCTCACCCATTTATTATGTTTTATTTTTCCCAAGATGCGAAGAAGTATAATATGATTTATCTATAGGAATATGATATGGTATATGAGTGTGTTCAAAGGGGATACAATGTTGTCGTTTTTCCATTTCATAATGTAATGTAAAACTTATGTATGTATCTAGTACTTCGAAGGCTACTAAACTGATCGGTGTTTCGGGACATGATTCCTTTTATCATGCCAATGTTATGTAATAATGCACTGAATCTGGGTAACTGGGGTCGGGGCATTACATAAATTCATCATACTATTAACTTCCTCCAAAATAGTAACTTTGAATACATTTTTCCTTTACACAAATAAGAGAAATGACCTCAAGTTCTCATAATAATTTCTTATGTTCATTTACCAAAAAATAATATCTAAAAAACTCTTGATAGTGGATATAGGTGAATTTTTTTTATCTAGAATGTTCTAAAGATTCACATTCTGATACACTAAATAGATTGGAAAACATTTTTTTGAACTTTAAAGTTAAAAAATAACACTCAAATATTCCTTACCTTTGATAAAATCATATTCAGTTGAAAACCATATTGAAAGAGAATCAATGAGCTATGGAGGAAATTTTGAAAAATATAAATCCTAACCGGGTTAAAGGGAGAGGAATTTCTCACAAATAGAGAGCAAGGAGTTCTAACCAATAACATGTGAAGTATTACCAATAAGGAATATTTTTTTTTTCCACTTCAAGATCAATATTTCTGAATTTCCTAATTCTCCTCTCAATCCTCCGTAGTGTTTAAAATTTCTTAGTTTAATGAGATTCATCATAATTAACCTTTAACTTCCCACAAACCAATTCTTTAATTATTTCCTTATAATGGACATGAGTATCCTTGTTTTATCTCTAAATACCTATTTTACAACATCAATTAGCATTGAACTGAACTCTAGTGAGTATTTTATAAATAAAATGAAACATTTTTGAACATAATCAATATGGAAAATCAAATTTCCTTTTAAAAGATCAATAAAAATACCATTAGTAAAAAGGAATAGCCTGACTTAAAATATTGGAATATTTTTTCACACTCTATTTCAATCAATAAGAAATTATTGGGAAAAGTGATCTTCCCCACTTGGAATAAAAGTTCATTCACCCTTCCAATTGGTCTAGTGATGAACTTATTATCAAACTATAAAATAAATAAAAGTGGAATTCAACTCCACTACACCCAATTGTGGAAACAAGAAGCGAGGAATAAGTTTGAAATTAGTTCCTTGTCTACAAAACAAGTATTTTCTCCTAATTTTATTCTATTTTAGAAGGAACAAAAGAAATTCCATGGTCATATAGTTTAATAGGTAACTTCCTTTGAAGTAAAATACTATATTATTTAGTTAAGTTTATTATGTTAATTTTATATAAGTTCATTTTATGAGCTACAATATCTTGAGAAATTTTACATAAGAAGTAATTTTTAAGGCATAAAAAAGTGGATTTCTAAGTTACAAGTCTTGAATAAGTAAAGGAAATTCATATAATTAGGGTTATTATTTTTATTTTGGACATTTTAGGGAAAGGGAATGGTTAATACATATTAAATAAAAGCATGGAAATTTATCTATTTTCCCTTAATCCCAAAATTATCCCTTTATTCCTTGATTAATCACTTTTCATATTCCTTAACTCCATATATTTCTCACAGAAAAAATCATTAGTCATTTTAGTTTGTACCTCATTGTCCAATTTTCCAATTTTATTATTTTTAAGATTTTGATATTTATAATCCCCTAAAACGTATGTCACCTCTTCCCCAGTTTATACCCTAACATCCTCTTTAGTTTTCAAACCACTTATTATTGTAATAATCATCACATTTTACATAGTATTTCATTGTATTGTATTAGGTTTTGAATGCTAGATTGTTGAGAATGCACCTTAGTGATCATATTTGCAACGTCTTAGACCAGGTGCCACACACCGATGCCTCAAGCCTGTCGGTTACATGACCTCAGGTACGCCTCCTCGTACGCCAGAGGCTGCCGACTAGTAGCGAGGTTCTATTATCGATCTTGGGGGGACTATACCCTCTTTTTTCATTTATGATATTAAATTCCATAGGAAATAACAAACAATAGTGGAAGCATAAACATAACTGGAAACAATTCCAATATATAATCATGTACAAAACTAGAAATAAAGGATCAAAGCTAAACAATAGATATTCCATGCTAAGTATGTGCTAGGTGTCAATACACAAAACCCAAAATAAATAAACACCCTGAGAAATAATCCTAGAGGGTTCTGAACCATGTACAGATCCCTAATCCATTATCCATTCCCAAATTAACCATCTAACACTGGGCATTTTCCCTTAGCCTGTCCAAAAAACACAAGGTCTATTTAGGTAATGATTAGGTAACCTGAGTAGGGTGTGAGTAAAACTTAGTAGGCCACCACCAACAATATCTAAAACAAATCTATTCAATAGTAAGTGTATGCAGTTGTATAAAAATAATAATCATAATGCATAATTGAGTAGTTATCACATTATTAATTAATCTTTGTTGAACTACATAGAATATCGGGTTTGAATCATTTCACACATTTAATTATTAAGTTATACATATTTATCCTTGGTGTTGAACTCCATGTCTAACACCCAAAATCTAATTGGTGTAGAATCCCATGTCTAACACCCCAAATCCCATTGGTGTAGAATTCCATGCCCAACACCCAAAATATCATTAGTGTAGAATGCTATATCTAACACCTAAAATCCCATTTATTATTATTTATCATCAGTGTAGAACACCATTTCAAACACCCAAAATCTCATCGGTGTAGAATGCAATGTCTAATACCTGACTGACTGAAAATTATTTTTTATTGAAAGAGGAGAAAAGCCGAGGGGAACAATTTACGGAGGGCGAAAAAAGTGGAGACCAAGTGCATCCTTTCGGATCACATTAACACACTCACACGGGAGGGAATTTAGACTGTCGAAAACAAGCAGGGTCTCCTCCGGCCTTCCCCCACTAGCCAAAACATCTGCCGCAAAGTTGGTTTCCCTTACACCATGATGGATCAGCTTACCCTGATTTGTCTCCAGTCTGCATCTTCTGAGAACATACATCAAGTTCCATGGCACATCACATTCCCCTTTGAGGGACCGTACAAGAATCTCCGAATCGGATTCAACCTCCGTCACATGCAAACCTCTTCTTCTGCATAAAATGATACCTGAGAGGAGGGCTCTGAACTCCGCACCTAACGAAGTACCCGGTCCATAGTAAGCGCTAAAAGCAATGTGAACTGAGCCCGAGCTATCCCTCAGGAGACCACCACCTCTCATAATCCCCCTCGAGCAGGAGCCATCCACATTTAGCTTTAAACCGCTGGTTGGAGGCTGCCACCGAAACCATCTCCCTGGTTGTGGTGCCTGGGCCCACCGTCCCTCAACCATATTCCCCAGAAAACCCGAATGCATGCCCTTCTTGAAGAGACCGGCCAGCTCAACTATAAGCAACTTCATACGGACCTGTAAAGCCAGCAGTGAGCGCCTTCCTCCCAGCCTCACCTGATTGCGCGCTTCCCACAGAGTCCAGCAAATGGCAATCAGAACAACCAAACCTGCAGAGCGTTCCTCATCCCTGTTACCCAAGGCGGACAGCCAAACCACAATGTAACCACTAACCGAAGGAATCTCCTCCACAGGGGCTCTAAAATGGGCGAACTGGGACCATAAGAACACTGCCCACTGACCCTGAAAGAACAGGTGTAACGTAGTTTCCGCCGATGGATTCTCACAACAGAAACAACGTGAGGCCATGCTGATCCCCCTCTTCATAATGTTCTCCTCCGTGGGTACCGCTCAGTTTTGCACTCGCCACAGCAGGAAGTTCATCCTCGTCGGGATTTTTTTGCACCACGTCCCACTGTGAACTGGTTCTCTGATAGGTGCCCTCAGAGCGATTCTTCTGAAGCCGTTCAAGTTGAAACGGCCCGTACCGGAAGCAGAGAAGCAACACCTGTCAGGCCCATCACTCAAAACCACGCCATTGAAGGGAAGAAGCTGCGCAGGGTTAAGATTCCCGTGGATGAACTCATAATTCTCACACGCATCCCTGAAAGAAATGGAAGGGTAAGGGCATCCCTCATAGCCGAGTCTTTCTTCCAACCATGCATCGTCCCAGAAACTGATATCTCCGCAACCAATCACCCATCTGGTGTGGCCATGCAGAACCTCCAAGTGTGAAGAGATGCACCTGGCGAGGGCCGTCATACAGAGCCTGCGTCGATCACCCTGCACTACATACCTTTCCTTGTAGAATTTGGCCCAGAGGGACTTGCCCACTAACACTTCCCAAGCAAGCTTAGCTTGGAGACCCTGGATCGTTCCACCAATATCTCGAAGACCCACCCCTCCTTCCTCCACAGGTCGGGCCATCCTTCCCCAGGAAGCCCAGTGACATCTCCCCTCTCCTTTCGCATCCCAAAGAAAACTCGTCATAATGCGTGCCATCCTCTCCACCGTTCCCTTTGGTGGTTTGATGACAGCGAAAACGTGCATGGGGATCGAGAGAAGGACACTGTTGATTAAGGTGATCCTACCTCCATAGGAGAGTAACCTATTCTTCCAGTTGAAGATCCTCCCCAGTATGCGATCAACGATGTCATTGAAGTGGGACTTCAGAATCCTTCCGCACGACAGGGGAACTCCTAAATACATGATGGGAAGCTGCCGTTGTCCGCATCCTAAGTCTTCTTGAATAGTTTTGCACCTCAGATCCGGGCACTTGTTTGATATGAACAGATGACTCTTGGACCTGTTGATATCCTGTCCACTTAGTTCCCCATATTGCGACATAATTCCTTTGAGTATCCTCAATGCTCTCCTTCCTCCATTCGTGAATATTAAGATGTCGTCCGCAAACATGAGGTGTGAAACAATGAGGGAACACCTTCTTCCTCGAAACGGTTTCAACCTCCCCTGCAGTGATTCCTTCTTCAGGTTCCTAGATAGGGCGTCCTGGGCAAGTACAAACAGAGGGGGGGAGAGTGGGTCGCCTTGCCAGACCCCCCTTACTGATTTAAAAAAACCGAAGCACCTGCCATGAAGAGAGATAGAGATCCATGGAGAGGCAAAGCACCTAAAGCATAAATCGCAAAAGGACTCTCGAAATCCGAAGCCCCTCATCACCCGCAGTATGAAACTCCATTCTAGCTTATCATAAGCTTTGCATATATCCACCTGCCAGATCATATTAGAACCCACAGCTCGTTTGTTCAGGTCCTGAACCAATTCACTAGCAATCGCAACCGCCCCCTGAATACCCCTCCCCTGGATGAAGCCGTGCTGCTCCTCAGATACCAGCCTTGGAATCACATTTGCTAATACCTAAAATCCCATTTTTTATTATTTATCATTGGTGTAGAATGCCATGTCTAACACCCCAATTTTAAAAAATATAGATAGATCTATCATTAGTGTAGAAGATCATGTATAGTACCCCTATATCCCATCGATGTAGAACACTATATCTAATACCAAAAATCCTGTTCATTTATTTACAATATTGGTGAAAAACTCCATGTATAACACCCCAAATCCCATTGGTGCACAACACCAAGTATAACACCCCATTTCTCAATCATTCATAATATATCCCATATATCACAATTTACCATATTTCAAAACAATCATGGTTAATAAACATTAACCCATTATCAAATTTCACATCACAATGTCACATTATTTAATTTAACAATTAACTAATTAGAATAAAATATTTGCATAATCACATTGATCCCTTAATTAATTCAACAATTAATTAATCACTTAAAACTAATTAATTAATTCAACAACTAATTAATCACAAACCATTTTCATTAATTAACCCAATTATTAATTAATCAAATAAAATTCATTAATCAAATTTCAAAATTAATTATTCATAAAAATACCTTCAAGTAATTCATAAATTAATTGGTCACTAAAACTCTATTAATTAATTCAAAAATTAATTAAATATATAAATTCAATTAATTAATTTAAAAATTAATTAATCATTTCATGATTCAACATCTAATAATTAATTCAAAAATTAATTATTCACAATTTATAATTCAATAATTCAATAATTAACTCAACAATTAATTATCCCCCAATTACATTACTAATTCAATAATTAGTTGTTCACAAAAATACGCTAAATTCATTCCCCTATTAATTAAGGAAAACAATCTTATGAATTAATTCAAAAATTAATTAATAAATATCCATAATCTCAAAATCCTGTAATTATCTATCTCATTCAAAATCTCAATACATAATAATTAATTCCACAATTAATTATATCAATTCCAAAATCTCAACTTCTCAAAATTAATTCATCAATTAATTATCCAATTTACAAATATCTTCACCTCCTAATTAATTCAAAAATTAATTATTCAATCTTACCAATTCAATATCACATCAATCCACATTAATTAATGTACTAATTAATTAATCTAATTTATTTAAATACTCCCTCAAAAGATTCCCCACTAATTCATTATCCAATTAATTAATCCAACCTAGTAGTCATGATATTACATCCCTTAATTAATTACCTAGTTAATTAATCCAAATCATCTTGATTAATTAATTTGGTAATTAATTAATCTAATTTCAACCCTTCAATAAATTCACCAATTAATTATTCCAAAACCATAACAATTCAATAAACCCAATTAATTCATAAATTAATTATTCCATATCTATTAAATCAATCACCCTAATTAATTACTCAATTAATTGTCCCACATCAAACAATTTAATAATCACAACAACTCTAATAATTAATTCTACAATTAATTATCCCCATTCAAAAACTTCAATATAATAATAATTAATCCACCCATTAATGATTCAATCTCTACAATCTCTATTTTGGCATAATTAATCCAAAAATTATTTATCTAAATTCCCAATTTCATAATCCAATACATTTCCATTAATTAATTTAACTATTAATTAATATGATTCAACTATATTAATAACAACATAATTAATTCCCATAATTAACTATCAAATTCAAAAATCCCAAAAATCATAATTAATTCTTAAATTAATTTTCTTATTCAATAATCCATAAATCTATTTATTTTACAATTCCAAAAGTAATTATTTCACCAAATTAACTAATTCTTCTTGGAAATTAAATTGATAAACAGATCTATCAATTTTACAACTTGCGTATATGTAATTAAAAATTATGACTATTGGATTTGAATTTTAGACCACCTACCTCTAGAATGGTGATGAAGAACGCTCCCTAACAGATATCCTCACATTGAGAAGATTAACCCAATAACATGAGATCATGATTAAATTACACAATTTGATAAATAAAAATCACCTAATATGAAGTAGATCAATCAAGAATATGATTAATAAAAATATATTTATTCAATCCCTAGATCTAAGATTTAATCAAAACAAGATCTCTTAATTCTAGATCTAGATCCAAAAATCCTAGATCTAGATTTTAAAAACTAAAGATCTTGATCCAAAATGACTAGATCTAGATTCAAAAAATCTATATCTTGATCTAACTAAAAAGAGTATAAAAAACCACCAAAAGAAAAGGAGAATAATGGAAGAGAGACAGGAAAAAAATCGGGAATAAAAAAGATACCCAGATAGATACAAATCTGAAAACCGGGTTTCGAATCACTAGAAACGGAGGTTGGGAGCCTTTAGAAACCATTTGGGATCCTCCACGAATGAGGGAAATCCATTAAGATTGAACTAGTATTGATTTGGGATTAATATGGGGGTTAAGGATAATTTAAAATTAATTTTATTTACTTCATTTTCCGCATGCACAGTTTTCTAGGAAAAGTCACACGATTAGTACTAAACATGCACAATCCGTGCAACAAGTTTCACACTTAAGATGCACACTTAGTGTAACCATGTATAGTCCATTAAACTAGCCTACACACTTAGTTTAACCATATTCAAACCATACAAAAACCATGAAATCCTTGCACACTTAGGCTATACACTTTGTTTAACCACGCTCAAGACTGGGAAATCCTCTACTTATTCCAAAACTCTCCACTTTTCACCCAAATTCACCCAAGTTAATACCCAAACAAGTTATAATCGTAATGAAGAAATAAAATACCTCTAATAGAGCATGAGATATCTTCTAAAAAAGGGTCTTCATCTTATAATCTCCCCACCTTATAACAGCTCTTCCTCAAGCTGTACTCCCAAGTACCTTTAAGAAAAACCATGTTCTTACTGTATACTCACATTATAATAGTTGTTCCTCAAGATGTGCTCCCACGCTCCTCTAATATTCCTAGTCAAAGAGAGGTTGGGCCACTCAGCCCTCTTATCCACTTCTCTCTCCCAAGTTTCTTCCTACCCTCGTCCATGTTTCCACAATAAATGAACTAACAAAAAAATATTTCCCCGCAACACCTTCTCATTACGATCCAAAACGTGTATAAGATGCTACTCAAAGGGCATATCAGTCTCATAGTCAACATCATCAACCTACCAGACACATATCCCAATTAAACATTTGGGTATATCCTTTCCATAAAAACTTCTAGGAAACGACGTACGTCTACAACATCCAATTCCCACCTAGCCTTCATCTAAGTAATTTAAACATGAACCTTACAGGTTCTTCATTGAAATCATGATAGCACTATTTCCAACCCATGTTCTGGATCCATTCACCAACTTATGACACATCTATCCTCATCTTTGGTGCTTCATTAACAACACATTGTCAAATAACTCAGCAACCACAACCTTTGGCCACAATATCCATTGAACCCTAGTCCCTCATAAGAATCTGAACCGTAAACTATTGATAGCATAACTCACACCATCCATCTATACACAAATACTACTTCATAAGCACAACCTCCAAGGGGACCCATATCCAACCAAAACTCATTATTTTAGCTGGGTGTAAATCTAGAGCTTTCTTAGTGTACCTAGGATGATGTTATGGAAGGGGACATGATCATCACTAATTAAAAGTACATTAGGAATTTGTGGATGAATAAAATAACCAATCTTTATTACTGATGTTACCTCCCACTATTGAAAGAGCTTAACCCATTTAAAGTCTCGGGCTTCCATGGACTCCAATCATCACACCACACTAATCTAATACCAGATAGTCATCCACACAAACCATAATTGAGTTCTCAAACTATGGAATTCTCACTACCTAAACTACCCATATCAAGGGTGAAATAAATATAACATTGGAATAATAAATCATAACATTAGCATAGTTAAAAGGATGGATTCACACAAAACCATATCAAGTCCTTCCCCCTTTATCCCACTACACAGTCAAAATAGATGCACAATATCTACCCTTAACCATCCTACACATTCTCATTTGATCAAGTTTCACATTTAGACACACATTTATTCTCTTATTACAACATTTAACAATATTTCTCAATTCATGTTAGGAACTATTTTCATTTCAATTTCACAAGCATGAGAAAATAGTTTTAGTTCAATAACTTACACAAAACCCATTTTCCCATGTGTGCCTAAAATAATGCATGTTCACAAAATAATCCTGAGGGCCGATATTGATGCATATAGACTCAAATTTTGTTCCATTCAGGTCCTTAAGTCAATCTTAAAAAATTGAAAAAACATTAATCACATCACACAACAAGTGTGTAACTCGTGTTGAAATAATATTCAACCATAACAACATACAATAATAATAAAAATCGCACCCTAGGTACTTGGGTTATCCCCCATAAATGGGAATGTTACTCCCATGCACACACTCATAACCAAGCCTTGACTCTTCCTAGTCTCCTGTACACCTTTCTCAAATAGTAATAAAAAATAAGAAGAAAAGAGAACTAGACATTTGCTACTACTTTGTAACATCCCGACCAGGGTTCCATACACCAGTGCCCTGATCCGGTTAGTCACACGAACTCTGGCGTGACTCCCCATATACTAGAGACTGCTGACTAGAAACAAGGGTATATTATCGATCATTGGGTGACTATACCATCTTTTTTTAGATTAAACACCAGTGGAAATAATAAGCAATTGCAGAAGCATAAACATAACACGAAAAAATACCAATATATCATCATGACCAAAAATGGAAATACAAGTTCAAATCTGAACAGTAGATATGCCATGATATATACATTCCATGTGTCAATATTCAAAACCCAAAATAAATAGACACACTGAAAACTCTTCCAAGAGTGTCTCGAACCACATCTGGTTACCTCATCCATGATCCATTCCCAACCCATCCATATACCACATGGACTTTTCCCTGAACCTGTCCACAAAACACAAGGTCTATTTGGGCACTGATCGGGTATCCTGAGTAGGGTGTGAGTACAACTCAGTCGGCCACCACCAATGGTGTCTAAAACAAATCTAGTAAAGATAAAGTGTATGTAGTTTTATAAAGAAAATAATCACAATTCATAATTGAATAGTTATCCTGAAATCAATTAATCTTTATTAAACCACATAAACTATCGGGTTTTAATTGTGTTACATATTCAATTCTTAATTTATACATATTTATCCTTTGTGTTGAATTCTATACTAACACCCAAAATATCATTGGTGTAGAACTCCATGTTTAAGACCCCAAATCCAATTGGTGAAGAACACCATGTCTAACACTCAAAATCTCATTGGTACAGAACCCCATGTCTAACAACTAAAATTCTATTTGTTATTATTCATCATTTGTGTAGAACACCATGTCTAACATCCAAAATCTCATTTGTGTAGAACTCCATTTCATACACCAAAAATCCAAATTGTTATTATTTATCATTGGTGTATAATTCCATGTATAACACCACAATTCTCAACAATACATATAGATCTATCATCGGTGTAGAACAACATTTTTAGCACCCCATATCCCATTGGTGTGGAACTCCATCTCTAACACCCAAAATCCTATTCATTTATTTACATTATTGGTGCAAAATCCCATGTATAAAACTCCAAATTCAATTGGTGAAGAACACCGTTTCTATCACCCCAAATCCCAATCATTCATTTATATTATTGGTTAATAACGCCATGTATGACACCACATTTCCCATTCATTCATAATATATCACAAATATCACAATTTACCCTATTTATCAAAAATCAAGGTTAATTAACACTAAACCCCTTATCACATTTCACATCACAATGTCACACAAATTAATTTAACAATTAATTAATAAGAATAAAACATTTGTATAACCACATTGTTCCATTAATTAATTAAAAAATTAATTAATAATGTCAAACTCATCAACTAATTCAATAATTAATTAACCTCTACCCATTTTCATTAATTATCACAATGATTAATTAATTATATAAATTTTGTTAATTAATTTCCACAATTAATTAGTCTTAACAATCCCTTTAAATAATTCATCAATTAACTAGTCACTACAACTCTATTAATTAATTCAATAATTAATTAACCATATAAATCCCATTAAATAATTCAAAAATTAATTATTCATTTCATGAATAAAAATCTAATAATTAATTCACCAATTAATTATTCACAATTTATAGTACAATTATTTGATAATTAATTCAACAATTATTTATCCCCAAATTCCATTACAAATTAAACAATTAATTTTTTCACATAAATACACTTAATTAGGTCCCATATTAATTAAGGAAAATAATCTCATTAATTAATTCATAAATTAATTAATCAATATCCACAAACTCAAAATCTTGTAATTAATTCCACAATTAATTATCTCATTCAAAATTTTAATAATTTATAATTAACTCATCAATTAATTATCCAACATACAAATCTCACTGCCTCAAAATTAATTCAATAATTAATTATTCAGTCTTACAAATTCAATATCCCATTAACCCACCTTAATTAATCTGACAATTAATTAATTTAATTCATTCAACTGCACCTTCACAACATTCCCCATTAATAAATTCACCAATTAATGAATCCAATTGAGTAGTAAAAAAATTACCCCCATTAATTAATTCCCTAATTAATTAATCTGAATCATCTTCATTAATCAATTCTCTAGTTAATTAATTTAACTAAAACCATTCAATTAATTCACCAATTAATTATTCCAAACCATAAAAAATTGATAAACCCAAATAATTCATCAATCTGTTGTTCCATATCCATTAAATCAATCACCCTAATTAATTACTCAATTAATTATCCCATGTAAACTAATTTAATAATCATAACAAATATAAAAATTAATTCTACAATTAATTATCCATATTCAACAACTTCAATACAATAATAATTGATTCATCAATTCATTATTCAATCTATAGAATCTCTATCCAGGCATAATTAATCCAACTATTATTTATCCAAAATCCTAATTTCATAATCCCATCCACTCCCCAGAATTAATTTATCAATTATATAATCTGGTTCAACCATCTTAATAACTCCATAATTAATTCCAATAATTAACTATTAAATTCAAAAATCCTAAAACATGTAATTAATTCTCCAATTAATTATCTTTTGTTAAATAATCCCAAAATATCACAATTCCACTATTACAAAATTAATTAATTATATTTTGAAATCCAATTACTAAATAGATATAGAAATTCTACAAATTGTATATACATAATTAAAAATTACAACTATAATATTTGAATTTTAGACCATCGACCTCAAGAACGGTGAAGAAGAATGTTCACCCATGAATATCCTCAATTTTGGCAGAACAAAAGCGTTGCATGAGATCATGATTCAATTACTCAATTTGATCATGAAAAATCACCCAATTTGATGAAGATATATCAAGAATGCGATGAAGGATTAGATCTTGATTCAATCATTAGATCCAAGATTTAAACAAAACAAGATCTCTTAATTCTAGATGTAGATCAAAAAATCCTAGATCTAGATTTAGCAAATCTAAATATTGATCCAAAATGACTAGATCTAGGTTCAATAAATATAGATCTCAATCTAAATAAACATAGGGTAAAAGAATAATGAAAATGAATAATGTCAAGAAGGATATAAGATAACAACAAATAAATAAGATAGAATAGAAGAAAAGAATTCAAATCATGTATGCCTAATTCCCAGGAAAGGAATTTATTTATACCTGTTTGAGGAAATAGAAAAAATATAAAATATATACATCTCAACAATAATCAAGTAAAAATAAAATTTGAAAAGGGAATATTGATATACTCTATCAATTTTAATCCTCTCTCTAGCTTTATCTCCATATGAACTAATGCATGGAGCACTATGCCCATTGATTCTTATTTCTCTAAACCCTTTCTTAGTTTTATGAAGAATTCATCCTTCAATTAATGATATGCGTCAATAAAAAAGAGTTCCCATCATCCTGGATCATATACAGTGCTTGTAGTCTTGAATCTTCTGTCTCTATGTGGATCCCGTAATTATTCATCATTTTCCTCATCATGTGTCGAATAGATTTCCCAAAACACTACTACAAAACTGGCCTTTAATGGCGCTAGTATTTATCAGTTCTAGAAAAAAATGTGGATAAATTAAATATTTATCAGCACTAAGGATAGCATTGAAAATTTTAACCTTTTATGAGTGCTTTTTTTAGTGATGATAATGGTTATCCTTTATCAACGCTTTATTTTTTGTGCTGATAAAGGATAACATTTATCATCACTGATATATATTTATTTCATAAGCACTTTTTAGAACTGATAAAGGTACGAATAAATAAATTTAAATTATTAAATAAAATAAAAATAAAAATTCTGTTTATTAAAAAAATATTACACATTTTATTAATTAAATAATTATTGATAAAAATGAATAAATTGATTATACATTTTTAAATATTAAACATTTTATTAATTAGTTAATTATGATAATTAATGTTATTAAATTGAATATATTAATTATGTAGATATATATATATTAATATATATAAAAATGATATATATATATATATATAAATATTTATGTTCTTTACATTAAATAGTCATATATTTATTGAATAATGGTTTATAATTAAAAATTAATAAGAATTAAAAATATTGACTAATTGCATAGTACTCGACATATAATTGAATGTCATTTGATTTTTTAATTTAACATAGATATAATCTTTGTTATATTGACTTCAAATATATGAAATTAATGCATTTTTATATAAATTGCACACAAATCAAACTTATCCATTTTTTCAATATTGTTAAATTGTTCATATTTTTAATTTATTCAATTTTACTCATTTTAAAGATATATGCACACACTTAAAATTATATATTCATTAATAATACTAAAAATATATTTGTAAAAAAATATTTATAAATAATTATATTTATAAATGTACATTTACTATATTTATACAATTTTATATTTATAACTATAAATAAATAAATATATACATATTTAAAAGTATTTATATAATTATAAATAAATAATTATATATTTATAAATAATTAGTATATTTATAATAAATTTATAATAAATTTACTTAAATAATGAATATATTTACAATATTTATATTTATATTTATTTATTATATATATATGTATAATTATATAAATATATATAATGATATAACTTTTTTAAAATATTTCTATTGTTATAAATAAGAAATTATAAAACTATAATAAATATATTTAAAAGGAATACATTTACTATACATAAATATTTCTTTATTAAGTATATATAAATATTTACAATTTTCTTATTTATAATTATAATTATAAATCATTTACCAACACTAATCAAAGTGATGATAAGATGAACATTTATCATCACTATAAGTTTAATGTTGATAAATATAAGTTTTATCAACACTTTTTTTTGCGCTGATAAAGACCTACCATTATCACTGCCAAAAAAGCACTAATAAAGAGCTATTTTATGAGCACTTGAGTAATAAGTGCTGATAAAAGGGCTCTTTATCAATGATTTTTTATAAGTGATGAGAAAAGTATCTCGATCTAATTAAAATCTCTAACCATTTATGAACCTGTTGTGATATCAAAAGTTTTCCATGGAATCCACCTACTGTCGGCCCTCCTCCTTGGTGAATCGAATCTCGAATCACACCACTCTACTACCTCCAATTTCTTGAACATCTCATCCGGCATCTAGTGACTGATTGTAGTTAGGGTTTCCGAAGAGGGTATCAGATTTTCTTCAACCAAGTGAGGTATTCCTTCCAATTTTATTTTTTATTTATGGTATCATTTTTTATTTATTCTTGGATGATATCATTATTTGTGGTTCAGTGATTTTATAATAGAGAGGTAGGCCTTTCGATTTTATAAGTTTCCAATTTTGATTCAACTCTTAATCATTCTAGGAGAGTTTATTGTTTCTGGATTCCTTTGTGACACATGGGGTCACATGGAGTTTAATTGGTCATATTATTTTGTTTACATTTCCCAAATTGACCTCCCAAAGTTGTCATACATATTTTTCATTCTGTATTTTATCAATTTATTCCATACATGTGAAATTTTAGAAATTGAAATTGGGGTTTTTGTGTGTGAGGGAATTGAAGGTAGGTTAAAGAATTTCATTACATTATACTTCTTCATCTCTTCTTTTTTCTACATATATAGGTTACTGTGGTAATCCAATGTATGGATGTATCAGGGTAGTTTTTATTTAAATTTTATTTCTATTGGTTTTTAATATATAATAATTTCCATTTATTTTTATTTAAATTATAACGAATTATTTCAGGACCCAACGCTTTGAAGGCACCAGATTCCAAGGCCCGGTGATCCCGAAATAGAATTTTGAACTTATTTTAAGTTCATTTAAATAAACATGCAAGCATGTTTTTCTAAATTTTTAATCGGTTATTGGATCCAAAATCTGAGGGCACTGTCAAACTTAGAATGTCCAGATTCTCTTATAAAGTACTTAAATTCGACCGACAAGGGTCGACTGGAAAACATAGTTTTCAGAAGTTTCAGAAAATAACAAAATAACATAAAAAGTTATTTTTTTTCTCACAATTGAGTGTTGGCATGCCAAAAATGTGGTGCAGAAACAAGGTGGCAGCGGTCCCCTTTAACGAGACTCCTTAAAGGAAGTGAAATAGAAACACTATTTCATTAATGAAACAGAGTAACAGAAACACTACGACAAATTTCTCTATTAATGAGATAACACGTTGGGGAATCAAATGTTGAATTTTCTCTGATGAACCTACAATAAAAATCCTCTCCTATGACGAATGAAAAATGAGGGAGAATAACTAGAGATGTCAGAACAACTCGAAGAATGGGACCAGAGGGAGACTAATACTGACGTCTTCGAAGAGAACTTGAATCCATGCAGGTGGATGGCTATAGTGATGAACAACATTGAGTTAGGGGTTTTCTTTGTTTAAGTTTCCCCATTCACTATTCTAAATGATGAGTGCATATCAACCCAAAAAATGGTTGACCCTCGGATTGCTCGTTTTGGAAGGAGGTCACTTTTCATGGTGTTTTGTTCCGATATTATTTGATTTAATTATGATAGAAAAAAAATCATTTCCCCATGTTTTATAAACCTCAAACGTGGAGGCAACAGGTTGACCCAGACATGTCCTGAGCCCCTCCACATTGTGTGTTTTGTACATTCTTTGTGACCATGTCTTAAAATTCACAAAAAGGGTTATTTGAATCCATAACAATAAATATGGAATCCCCTAGAGGCCATAGGTGTAAGAGGCATGATGAACAGACCATCAAAGGGGACTCGATGCTCTATAGAAGAACCCGCTGGAGCCCTGCTGTCGGCTACAGCCATGACGGTGTGACAGTAGCCGTAGGTCTCGGTGACGGTGGCAGGCAGCGGGTGGAAGCATCCACCTAGATGTATCGTAGCAATGTGTATGCGACACCATCCTGAGTCGTACGCAGAAGTCCACAGTCAATCGACCATAGTGGTGGGCTAGCCCAGTGGATGACCCGTCGGGTAAGGCGAAGCCGAAAGCGGCTTCCAGCCGCATCCCAGCCAGGCGGAACCTGTCTGCCCTAGTAGGCTGAGCCAGACCCGTGACCCAATGAGCTGGACCCAGACTGGGCCATGTTCGTGTCAATATTTCAAACCAGATGTCTGATTGATGAGCCTGTTGTGGATCTGGATCCCTCACGATGAGGAAGATATTTTGGAATACACTATGAAGGATTTCTTGGAATTTGAAATTATGATTAATGACTTGAGAAGCGGTTCTCCCGGAATCAATTACACTATGTGCATAAACCCTTCTATTGGTTGAGACCTAAAGACTGATGACAAGCGGCCCTGTGTGGAGAATCTACTATGGCCTAGTGGGAAGCAGCTTTTGTGTGACCCAGTAGGCCCATAGTGTAGAGTGACTCTCTGTGACCCAGAAGACCCATGATACTCAAAATGAGGTGTACCTCAGTATGGCCAATGTGGGAAGTATCTTCTGCATGACCCGACATTCCCAGAGTGGGGAGCGGCTTCTGTGTGACCCGTTATAGCCACAGTACTCATTGGGTATGAGTAACACATCAATCCAAGGTTAGTGGGAAGCGGCTTTTGTGTGACCCAGGAGGCCCACTGTACTCATTGAGGAGTAATTATACTGCATCCCAAGGTTTTTGATGACATGACTGATGGTCCTACTTTCCATACTCTAGATTATACCTGGTGTGAGCAGTCTTGTTTCATGGTTTTCTTTGTGGATTGATTTGTAGTCTTTCCTTGGTGGTTTCAGTTCCCTACTGAGTATATTGTCACTCACCCATCTATAGGCTTCACCCACAAGTGTTGTGTCTTATTCAGAAGTCCACTTCCTTGATAGAGGACTTGGTGGCACAGGACCCGGTGGTGTTTAGTGAGACCAGGAAGGCAGAGCGTACTTTTACAACTTCCATCAGCAACTCTACACTAACCCATTAGGTGGGGTTTCTAGCGGATGGATTTCAAAGTTTTCCTTATACTTTTCTATTTTAATTTTATCTTTTTTTGGGTTTTTATTCTGGCCCATTTGACCTACAATTTTTAATTTTACTCCGTGGTTGTTTAGTGGCATGCATGTTTACTTTTACAGCTTTGGAATGTGGTTGTGTGTTCATGTGTACAGGTACTCAAGAAAATGCCTCCCACTTACAGGTTGACACCTTAGGTTTTAGTGGCTAACCCATGGACTTTTAGAGGTGGTCTTGGGGTACGCCACATTATGGGCCTTGGGGGATGGGTCATGGAAAAGTGGTATTAGAGGCGGTTGGTTCTACCTCAAAGACTAAGATTCTGTTGTTTTGTTTTTTTGAAAACGATGGAAAATGTTTCAAGTTTGATTTTCATATTCGGGGAGTCCAGTGTTGGTGCAGCGACCAACTTATCCATACACCCGGACCATTAATTCTTCTTTTCAACTCCATACATAAAAACACTTATTTCTTAAATCATATAGGAATCTTGTGTTTCCTTATTTTCTTCATGAATAAGAGTCATCTCCCCATGTATAATATATTAACCAGAGTACATATTGATCTATATCAGGATGCCTCTATGCAGATGAAAAACTTGGATTCTGATGCATGATTATGAGGACAATCTGCCTAGTGATGAGGCATCAATTCAGGGACTAGTGCTAGTGATGGACCCGCTTGGTGGTGCAAAAACGTTACCACCGCCCTTTGCTCGATAGTTTCTACAAGCGGTACTAGTAGTGGACAAATGCAGGATCAACACCTTTCATGAGTTCTAGAGGTAGAGAACTCTTAGATTCATGGGAGAGACAGATCCTCAAGCTGCTGAGGACTGGTTGGAGGTGGTGAGGTGAGTATTCCTCTTAGTGAGGAAGCCACTCGACCAGACGATGATCTTAGATACAAGCCTTCTTAAGGTATTGGTAGGGAGATAGTGGATCCTGATGATTCCAAATCACGATGAGGAGAACCTCTCTTATGATGACTTTGAGTAGCTTTTACGAGAGGATTTCTTACCCACTACCTTGTGCTTGGTGTGTATAGAGGAGATTCTTCACCGATAGTAGGGAAAATGGTAGTGGTTGAGTAATCTATGAGTTTTGCATACCTCTATCGCTACTCTATAGATATGGTGTGATACCCTTTCTTCAGGGCCTAAACTATTGAGTAGGGACTTAGACAGGAGATCCAGGCATCCATTGTGTCTCTCAGCATACCCACTTAGGCTAGGGAGATTGAGCGAGCCCTTATTGTGGAGATATTCCTAGAAGAGAAGCCAACAATAGCCGGAGCCACCAATAGATATCAGACATAAGAGTCTTTAGTAGTGATCCGCAGACAGTAGACCCAGTGACTCAAGTGGGTTAGATCTTTTAGGGGAAAACCCCCAAACATGGGGTCGGTAGCGCGGGGCTCCCAGAAAAAAGGGAGTAAGAAGGGAACTAGGCAGTGCTTCTCATTCGGTTGGAAGGGACACATGGCTCATGACTTCTCGACCATCCGCATAGATGATTAGATGAAGGTCGAGTGACTTTCAAGGTAGAGGAAGAGGCTAGAGCGAGGAGGTCCTTTGGGTGGCAGACGTGGCATGGGGGAATGACAAGTGGCAGGGGGAAGATGACAGTTTGAGGTGCTACCACCACCATCCCTAGGTGATCCACCACGAGCTCAGGGAGCTGTCAGAAAGGGGTGAGTCCAACTTCAAGTGATGAAGGCCTTTACCACAGTGCTCTAGAGATTATTAGAGGTATGATCTATGTATTATCCACCTTATCTGTAGTTCTAATAGACATAGGATATAGTCACTCTTTCCTTTCCACAGATCTCGTTTGAGTCATGGAGATTCCAATGGAGCCATTAGCTTATTCCTTACTATTAGAGACACCTATAAGAGGGTATTCGACAATTATACACTGGTGCTGGTAGTGTGATCTTACACTAGGAGGAGAGAGATTCAACTGAGATCTCCTAGTAGTAGCACAAATTCCTTACAACATCATCTTGGGTGTGGACTGATTATCTATAGATCATGCTCAGATCAACTGTATTAGGCACACAGTACAATGTGTCCTTGAGAATGGGTCCAGGTTTTCCTTCATCAGGGAGAAGGAAACTTTTACAGCCCAAGATGGACTTTCTTAGAGGAGGGTATAGCCAATCACTCACCAGTTGGCAAGCCTCACCCTTGGTGTGGTGGCTGAGAGGAGTCCAAGATTTCCTATAGTGGTGGAAGATTATGAGGTTTTCTTTCCAGAGGATGTTTCAGGAGTACCTCCTTACAGGGAGGTGGAATTCGGCAAAGACTTGTACCCTGGGATGACACAGATATCTACACCGACACAACAGACGGCTCCCATGGTGATTCGTGAATTGATGGTAAAACTATAGGACTTTTAGGAGAAAGTATTTGTGAGGACCATCATTTCACCATGGGCAGCCCTCGTGTTATTTGACAAGAAGGAAGACTGGATCTTGAGGCTATTCATGGACTTCCAGTTCTTGAACCAGGTGACTATGAAGAATAAGTATCCACTGATGAGGATTGATGACCTCTTCCTTTAGCTAAAGAGAGTGAGGTGGTTCTTGTAGATAGACTTGATATCAGGCTATAAAGAGCTTCAGGTATTGGATGAAGACGTACCTAAGATAGCCTTTAGATTATAGTATGGACACTACATGTTCTTGGTAATGCCCTTTGTCATGAACAATACCCCAGAAGTGTTCATGGGACTCATGATTAGGATCTTCCATCCTTACCATGATCATTTTCTGGTGTTCTTCATTGATGACATCTTGGTGTAATTTTCATTAGAGGAGGAGCGTGCTACACACCTACAAATAGTTTTGGATACACTCTGAGAGCACCAAATTTATGGTAATATCTCAAAGTGCTAGTTCTGGATTCAGGAAGTTGACTTTCTGGGTCACGTCATCTTAGAGGCTGAAGTTGCAGTGGATCCAGCAAAGATAGAGGCAGTGCTTGTTTGGGATCTACCCAGGAGCATGACTGAGGTGTAGAGTTTTTTGGGGTTGGATGGATACTACCGTAGGTTCGTGCTTGACTTTTCCAGACTAGAATCACCTTTATCAGCATTGAAAATGAAGGTAATTTCCATTGGGTGGATGGGGATGTGCTAACAGAGTTTCTAAGAGCTGAGGTGGATACTAATGAGTGCACCCATATTGAGACTACCAGAAGAGGGTGTTGGGAATGTAGTATTTTGTGATGCATCAGGGATTGGTCTATGTTGTGTCCTGATGCAGGAGTGAGAATTTATCGCCTACGACTCATGGCATTTGAGACAACATGATCCAATTTTTGCAACCCATGACCTGGAGTTAGTAGTAGTGGTATTTGCCTTGAAGATGTGGCGGCACTACTTGATGGGAGAACAATTTACCGTCTACTCCAACTAAAAGATTCTTAGGTATATATTCTTACACAAGGACATGAAATTGAGACGTAGAAAATGGATGGAGCTCCTCCAAGACTATGAATTTAAGATAGTTTATACTTATGGGAAGGGGAACGTGGTGGAAGATGCACTCAATAGGAGGTCTAGTTTACATTTAGTGAGTGAGGTGGAAAATCAGTTGTCCACAATGAAAACATTGTTCATGGATGATGATGGAGCAACTTATCTTTAGTATATGACTATCACTCCCTTACACTTACAACGAGTTTGGGAGGCACAACTTGTGGATGTTGACTGTGAGGCCCAATGTGCTCAATTATCCCCAGGAAAGGCTCCTGATGGATTTTCAATAGGTGGGGAGAACATCATCCTTTTTAGATGGAGCACTGTAGTACCAGTGAGGTTGTGGGAGTTCCATTCATTCTTTTTGGCGATACATCTTGGTGTAGCGATGATGTACCATGACCTTGGTCATTAGTACTGGTGTCCAGGGATGGAGGAAGAAGTGGCAGAGTTTGTTTCATAGTGCCTTACTTATCTGCAATTGAAGGCTGAGCATTTTCTTCCAGTAGGCTTGGCCCAACCATTTGAGGTACCAGAGTGGAAATGGGATGGTATCTTGATGAACATCATGACGGGGTTACCACACACGTACTGGGGCCACAATTATATCTGGGTGATTGTTGAACAACTCATCAAGTTGTATCACTTCCTACCCATCCGAGAATAGAGATCGGTAGAGGGCTTAGGCGGCTTTAAATCTTGGAGATAGTGCAACTTCATAGGGTGACTTTGACGATTGTCCGAGACCGCGATGTATGCCTTACATCCTGATTGTGGAAGGGATTTCAGGATGTGTTCGGGACTTAGCTGTGCTTGAGCACAGTCTTTCACCCTAAAAAAGATGGTCAGATGGAGTAGACCATATATACCTTGGATTATATGCTTCATTCTTGCGTCCTCGATTTTGGTCATAGTTAGGAGGACCACCTACCACCAGTGGAGTTATCTTACAACAAAAGATATCACTCCAACATTGGCATGGAACTGTTTGAGGCCTTGTACGAGAGACCTTACAAATCACCTATATGTAGGACAGACCCAAGGGAGTCAGCACTCATGTGTCCAGAGTTGGTATGGGCTACCACTTAGAAGGTGAATATCATCTAGGAGATTATGGGGACTGCACAGAGTAGGAATAAATCTTATGTTGACAGTAGAAAGAGATCCTTGGTGTTTGAGGTGGGAGACCATGTGTTCCTTCTTGTCTCACCTCAACGAGGATTGAAGTGATTTGTCCAGGGGGAAAAGTTATCTCCATGGTTTATCAGACCATTTTAGATTCTGATCAGAGTTGGTGAGGTGGCGTACCGCCATGATCTTCCCACATAGATACACCAAATGTATGGTGTTGTTCACATGTCACAGTTGAGGAGGTACATGCATGATCTATTGGAACGTCATCGATAGGGGTGAGCTAGACATTGATGATGCAGAAATGTTTGCAAAGTTCCCATTAGAAATAGAGGATTGACAAGAGTGGGTCCTTTGTTGATGGTTGATTTTTCTGGTGTGTTCGATGGAAGCACGAGGATCTCCAAGAGAGAACATGTGAGTGGGAGGCTCATATTCGTACTCAGTACCCCCATTTGTTTGTTTATCGTTGTTTTTGGCTTATGAGGATGTGAAGCCCAAAAGGTTGGGAGTAATGTAATTTCCTGGAATTCCCATGATTTTTTTAAATTATATTGATTTCTTTCGAGACTAGACGCTTTGACGACACCTGATTCCGAGGCCTAGTGAGCCCAAAATAGAATTTTGAACTTATTTTAAGTACATTTAAATAAATTCATGAGTGGGTTTTTCTAACTTCTAAACTAGTGTTTTCATAAAAAATCCTAGGGCACCGTTGTACTCAGAACATCCAGTTTCGCCTAGAAAAGACTTAACTTCGATAGGAAAGGGTCGACCGAAGAACATAGTATTCAGACGTTTCGTGAAATAATAAAATAACATAAAAGTTATCTTATTTTATTTTCTCACCATTGAGTGGTGCCACTCTAGAACTAAGGTGCATAAAAAAGGTGGCAATGAGCTGGTTTAATGAGACTACTTAATGGAATTGAAACAGGAAGGCTGTTTCATTAAGGAAATAGTGTAACAACAACACTATGACACATTTCTCTATTAATGAGATAAAACGTTGGGGAATAAAATATGGAATTTCCTCTGATGAATATTTGGTAGAAATCCCCTCCAATGATGAACAAATAATGATGTAGAATCGTTAGTGATATCAACACACCTCGATGAATGGGACCGGAGGGCGATGAACACCAATGTCTTCGAAATGAACTTGAATCCTCATGGAAAGAACACTTCAGAAGAAAATACCTTTGAGGTAGGGGTTGTCTTTGTTTTATGTTTCCCCATTCTTTCATTCAAATAATGAATGCGGATCAACCCATGAATAGGTTGATCTGCAAATCACTTGTTCTTGCGGAAGGGAACTTTTCTTGGAGTTTTGCACCAGGGTTATTTGATTTTATTATGATAGAACATCAAATAATTACCCCATGTTTTCTAAACCTCTAACATAGAGGAAATAGGTTGAAAAAAATAATTTCTTATCCCCTCCAGCTTGTGTGTTTTGTGCGTTCTTTGTGACTGTGTCTTTAATGTGGAGGCAAGGGGGATTCGAGGACATTGTAGGCAAGTTGAAATCCCCATGAGGCCATAGGATCTAAAGGAATGAATAAAAGAACACTGGAGTAGACCCGATGGTCTGAGGAAGAACCCAAAGGCACACTAGGGCTGGTGCGTCACGAAGGCACGCCGAGAGGAGCATTGCGGTAGTGCGACAGTAACCACTAGCTTCTGTGCCAGTGACTGGCAGGGGCGGACATGGCCACTCGGCCACATCGTTGCACCACGATCATGGAACCACGCCATGTTACATGTGGAAGGTCGCGGTCAACTGACTGTGGTTATGGGGTGGCCCCATGGACAACCCGTGGGGCAAGGCAGAGCCAGACGTGGATTCCAGCTGTGTCCCGACGAGGCAAACTGGCTAGGTCTTGGGCAGCCTCAGTGGACCTGGATGATCTCGCGACCTAACATTCTGAACCTAGGTTGGGTTGGGTCTGAGTTGGGTCGGGTCAGTCTGACCTGGTCAGACCAGACCCAGACCCAACTGAACCCTTTTTTGAAAAAAACCAATATATTTCAAACTAGATGTCTAATTGATGAGGCGTTTACGACATTGGATCCCTTTCAATGAGGTAGATATTTTTAAATACTATTTAGACACTTTCATGTAAGTTTAAATTATGAAAAATGGATTGAGGATCGGTTCTCCCTGATTCAAGCGCACTATGTGCGCAAACCCTATGGTTGGAAAGGACCTAAAGACTGCTGAGAAGCGACCCTATGTGGATCCGCTACTATGACCTAGTGTGAAGTTTCTTCTATGGGACCCGGTAGGCCCATGGTGGGGAGTGGCTCTATGTGCCCCGACAGACCCATGGTGCTCGACTGGAGTAGTACCTCAATATGGCCAAGGTGGGAAGCAACTTCTGTGTGACCTGACATGCCCATGGTGGGGAGGAACTTTTGTGTGACCCGAGATACCCAAGGTACTAATCAGGGATGAGTACCACAATAGTCCAAGGTTAGTGGGAAGGAGCTTCTGTGTGACCCATCATGCCCACTGTACTCATTGAGGAAGAATTCTTCACCATCCCAAGGTGTTCGATAATATAACTGATGATCCTTATTTCCATACTCTAGATTATACCTGGCAAGAGATGTCTTATTTCGTGGTTTTCATTATGGATTGATTTTTGGTCTTTTTTTTTGGTTTGGGGCCACTACTGAGCATATTGTTACTCATCCATGCACAAGATTCGCCCGCACATGTTGTGTCTGGTGCATACTAGTACCGCCTTGATGAAGGACTTGGTGGCCCAGGACCTGGTGGTGCCCAGTGAGACCAGGAAGGTGGGATGTTCTTCTATGGTTTTCAGTAGCTACTCCACACTTACCCATTAGGTAGGGTTTCCATATGATGAATTTCAGAGTCTTACTAATACTTTTCTATTCTCAGTTTATCTTTTGATCGGTTTGAATTCTGGCCCATTTGACCTACAATTTGTACTTTTACTCAATTATTATTTAGTGGCATTCATGATTTCTTTACCAGATTTGGGATGTGGTTGTGTGTGAGTGAATATAGTTACTCTGTAAAATTCCTCCCACATATAGTTTGATGCCTTCAGTGGTAGTCGTCAACCCCCAGCCTTCGGGAGGAAGACTTGGCGTATGTCACAACATGAGCTCCAGGGGATAGGACATGACATGTTTTGTTTATTTTTAGGGCCAAATCATTCCAACCGTGTTGTTTTTGATGCCCTAGTGCTTGTTGCAAGCCCTAGGGTGATATAGAATATCCCTTGGACACTATGTGTCTACACTTTTCTAAAAATTTATTTTATTTTTCTCCCTCTTTAGAATAATCCAAAATTATTTATAAATCATTTTAATAATAAAATATGAAATATTATACCTTGATGCTACGTACTATTTTCCAACAAACTTATTATTTTTCATCATCCTCCTACTCCACCTCTCTCAATAAATTTCAAAAAAATATCCTTTTGAGGTTATGCCTTTCTAGTTATACCAGTTTTTTTGAGATCTATATACCACTATAATACATTATAATTTCTTGCTCAGAAATATAGATTTTCAATAATTTCTCCCCCTTCTGAGTATTTATTTTATTAATAATAAGTGTTTTTCCATGGAATCACTTTGAAACCGATATATATGAAATTTAGAAAAATATTATTTCAAACCATTTTAATAACAAAAATGTTGGAATATAATGAATCTCCCACACTTTATTATATATATTGACATTCCACCCACAACATTTGATTTTTTTTTCAATTTTAAATGGGTGTGAACATGGGTTTTCAATATTCCTTTTGAAATATATAAAAAACTTTCCTCGATACATGGAACGAGAAATAAATATCCCATGAATTCCATGAGTTTCCTATAAATAAAGGACAAGGTCAAATCGCTAATCATCAACATTTAAATATTGGTCATTGTTACTGTAGAAAATTATCATCATCGTTCATCTATTGAACATCCAAATATTATGTCATCTAATTTGATTAAAACTTTCAATATATGCATAGAAATATTTTTTATGTAATTATTATGATTGATTTTCCATTTTTTAAATTAAAGTTTCTTTAATAATTAATTTAACCTTCAATACCAAGCTCTATGTTCTTGTTTTAACTCATACATCACCTTTTTGAATTTACAAACATTATTCTCATATTAAAAAATGAGAAAACTATTTGTTTTTTTGAAGTAATTCTTATTCGTGTAATCCATTAGTAAATTCTAATTTTACATCAAGTTTTAGAACCTTGAATTTCCTTGGGATGGGTTGTTATGCTACTTGTTCCAATACATTTTTATATCTTGGATTTGATTTAATGAGAGTTTATTATTCTTGTTTTCCATATTTGTGTTTCTTATTACTCCATAATTTCCTATATTATATTTTAATTTATTTATGGGATTTAAGAAAGATATTATATGGATTAATTATTTTCTTAAATTCAATTACCCATTTTCCTTAATATATTGTAATTCCTTAAAATAATCAAATGCTGAGTTTCCCTTGTTAGAATTGTAAACAACATTCACTTTTGATAATTAATATATTATATGTATTTATTTATATACAGTATAAAATTAATATTTTATGAAACAAATATGATTGATATGAACCAAAAATGGATGAACACTAATACTTTGACAAACAAATGTGAATATAGAGTTAAAGAGTTCACTATGTTTTCAAGAGAGCATGTAGATGACCCTTTTAAAATCCTATTTTTGTGTTTACGTTGTTATTATTCTAGAAATATTAGTTTAGAAGAGTTATAATAATATCGATATCTATTTGGATATATTGATCAGTGGATAAAAAACAAGTATTGGTTGTTCAAAACTCACAATGTTAATTAAAAAAACTAAGGATTCTATGTGAACTTCACTAATATTGGTTAACTACTACTTAAAATAGCATCTAACCTGAAAATCCTACCTGGAGTCCCCTTGATTCTATCATACCACACATATAAAGAAACAAACTAATTATATTCCTAAACATATAGAGAAATTTTTTTATAATAATATAATTCATTGGGTAATGGTTTTGTGGAAAACACATATGATTGAAGAAACAACATGAGAATCAGAAATTTATATGAAAGAAAAAATATTACCACTTATTTAGATAATGAATACAATTGGGAGGAAGATAAGGAATAGTTAATGATGAATGGTGATTTTATAGAGATGGTTTAAAGTGTGTGTTGTATTAGGGTATCATAGGTATCCCGGGCAATAAGTTCAGGTCAGATGCTATGATAAGCAGTTGTTAACCAACAATTGTGAAGTTCATAGAGAATCATTAGTTTTTCTATTAACTTAGTGAGTGATGCCCAACTAATCCTTTTTTTGGATCTATTAATAAATAGATCCAAATAGATATCAATATCATTAGTTGTCTCACAATTTCCTTATATATGGACCAAAAAAACCCTTTAGAAAGATGTAAAGGTAATGTTAAAATATACTTTCTCAATTTTACCAAAAAATTATAAAATGAAACGTTGATTTAATATTCATTATTCCTTACAATGTTTGTTTACTTTAGAATATTTATATCCATGTGTCATGCCATTTCAGGAAGGTAAATGATGCTATCTGTGTTCAATCATAGAGGTAATCTTGATGTTTTCACAGTTAAATTGTCATCCAGAGAATTAATTTGTTTTTTATATTTATGTTTTATTTATTTATTTTTAATATTACTCACATAATAATTTTTTTCTTATATAGGTTGATTATTTTGTTCAAGTTCAATAACCCTACCCATCTTTTATGCCCTTCTGCACCATAATTTTCACAGACTTATTCACGCTCAAAACCTTTTCACCAGTGTAGTTTCACATTTATCACTTTCTTCCTTGTTCTCTTCACTGCATTTGTAGGAAGAGAAAAGATGCCACCTATACTCAATTAGAGAGTTAATATTGATGTTTTCAGATTACATTCATTTTCCATATAATTAATGTATTGTTTCATATTTATGTTTGATTTATTTCTTTTTAATATTAATTACATAATAATTGTTTTCTTATACAAGTTGATTCTTTTGTTCAAGTTAGGGTGATATCTCCAAATTTTATGATTCTTATCCCTCAAAACATTTTCACCCCTACAGTGTTTCATTTATCACTTTCTTTCAAGTTTTCCACACTACCTTTGCAAGAAGAGAAACACCACTACCTCTTCTCAATTACAGAGTTAATCTAGATGGTTTCACTATAAAATCATTTCATATAGAATTAACATACTGTTTCATATTTCCATTTTATTTATTTAGTTTAGTATTACTATCATAATAATTTTTTTATTATAAAGGTGGATTCTTTTATTCGAGTTGGGGTGCTCTGTCCATATTTCATCCCTTTCTACATCGAAATTCCATATGCTTCTTATCCCTAAAAAAAATTTCACCCTGTAGTGTTTTATTTATCACTTTGTTTCATGTTCTCTCCACTGCCTTAGCAGGAACAGAAAAAAATACTGAATCTGGTCAATTATATAAGCAATCTTGATGTTTTCCTTGAAAAATCATTGTCCATAGAATTAATTTATTATTTCATATTTATGTTTGATTTATTTATTTTTAGTATTAGTCACATAATAATTATTTCTTATATAGGTGTATTGTTTTGTTCATGGTGGGGTGCTCTCTCCAAATTTCATGATTCTTATCCATGAAAACCTTTTCACCTCTGTAGTGTTTCATCTATCACCTTTTTCATGATATCTCCACTACTTTTGTAGGAAGAGAAACGATACCACATCTGCTCAATTATAGACATAATTTTGATGTTATCATAGTAAAATCAATGTTCATAAAATTAATGTACCATTTCATATTTATTTTTAATTTGTTTCTTTTTAGTATTACTCACATAATAATTGTTTTCTTATACAAGTGGATTCTTTTGTTCGAGTTTAGGTGATCTGTCTATCTTTCAACCCTTTTTTCACATAAACTTCCATAAACTTCATCTCCCTCAAAACCTTTCACCCCTATTATGTTGAAATTTATCACTTTCCTTCATTTTACCTCTACTTCTCAATCATAGAGGTAATCATGATATTTTCATAGTAAAATCACTATCCATAGAATTAAATTATTATTTCATATTTACGTTTTATTTATTTATTTTTCATATTACTCATAATAATTGTTTTCTTATACAAATGGATTATTTTATCGAGTTGATGTGGTTTGTTTGAAGCTTCCCATGCAATGTCGGCAGTTTGAAGTTATTCATGTTGGGTTTTGAGACTTTGGGATGTGTAGGAATCACCATCACCTCAGTCCGACACATGATCTGATCCGTATCATTTAAAGTAATGATTTTTTAAATTGATATTATTTTGAGTAAAAAGGAAACCTAAATCAATATGTTTATTATCATTTTAAAATCGAAATTTGACATTAAAAAGATTCAGTCACTAAAAACCAAAAAAAATTCTCCGATTTTCTTGATAATTTAGGCCATTGATTTATAAATCATTTGTGACGTGTAGGAATTGGTATCACATAAAACATACACACAATGTGGTCCTTATGAGTCCAATTGTGTGTTTCAATTTTAAAATTTCATTTTAGAAAAAAATATAAGTGACGTACTCAAAACTAATAAACCACATTCAAATTGTTTTGATACTTTAGGAAAACAATAAATGAGTGGTTTGAAATGTGTAGGGATGAAACCCACCTCAATCTGATCCATAGTCTGACCAATGTGGCTCTACATGCATCTTTATTTAAATTTAACAGCAATTTTATTAAAAAAACAAACTAAACTACTAAAAATAGAACAAAAACATTCATATTGTTTATATACTCTATGAAAATGATCTAAAAGTGATTTGAGAAGTGTATGAATCAGTTGAACCTCAATATGATGCATGGTGTGACCGATTTGAGTCCAAGTGCATGTTTTTATTTAAATTTGACATCAATTTTAGTAAAAATTACAAATAACCAACTCAAAACTAATAAACCCATTCAAATTGATTAAATACTTTATAAAAATTATATTTAAATAATTTGTGATGTGTAGGAATCAGCCACACCTCAATCAGATAAATAATGTGATTAGTATGAGTCAAAGTTCAAGTTTCAATTTTAAAATTATATTTTAGTAAAAAGGAAAGTGACATACTCAACATCAAGAAAAAACAGTCATATTATTCTGATAATTTAGTAAAATTATCCATAAGTAATTTGGTATGTGTATGAATTAGCCACACCTAAATCTGACGCATGGTGTGGCTGATATGACTCAAAGTGCATCATTTTATAAAAAATCTTCAATAATTTTGGTAAAATGGAAAAATGTCCTACTCAAAACCAAGATAAACCATTCTGATTGTTTTGATACTTTACAAAACCGATCCATAAGTCTTTTTTGACATTTTGGAATTAGCTTCACCTCGATCCAATACACGATGTGTCTGATATGGCTCAATATGTCTGTTATAAGTTTAAAATCAACATATTAGTTCAAAATGTGTCACTCACTAAAAAATGATAAAAAACGCTGTTATTTTCTTGATAATTTAGCATAATGATTCAAAATTCAATTTTGATGTGCATGAATCTATTTCATGTTAAACCGATAAGTGATGTGATTAGAATGAGTCATAACTGTATGTTTCCAGTATAAAATGACATTTTTGTAAAAAAGATAACTGATATACTCAAAATCAAGCAAAAACATTCAAATTATTTTGATACTTTCAGAAAAAATACCAATTTCATTTGAGACATGTTGGAATCATCCTTACCTTAATCTAATGCATGGTTTGACTGGTAAGAATCCAAGTACATTTTTTATTTAAAATTGACATCATTTTTTTTAAATTAACACTTTTTTTAATTAATTTATTTATATAATTACTACCATAATAATTGTTTTCTAATACATATGTGTTATTTTTCTCGATTAAGGGTGGTATTTTTGGAAATATCAAGGGTTATGTCAGGATTAAAATACAAATGAACATTGATGTTTTTGAATGTATGTAATAATTTGTATTTATTTAATTGTATGAATTAATGTTTTAAATGTAAAGAATATAATGTTTTTTTTCTTATTTTTGTGTTGTAAATTTCATCTCATTTAAATCTTGTATTAGGAGTTGTTTTTATTGATATCTGACATGTTTCTTGTGATGCGATGTGCTATAACATCACACTGCATTAGTGCTGTAGTTTGGTCCTTTATAATCTCATTTAAAAGTGATAATAAAGGCCACATTTATCAACTCTTTTAAAAGCATTGATAAATTTCTACTTTATCAGTGATCAAAGCAGTGATGATAAATGTCTATTTTATCAGTGCTCAAAAAGCGCTGATAAATGTTTCCTTTATCAATGCTTTCAAAAGTGCTAATAATGGTCCCATTTATTACTGATATTTTAGCACTAATAAATGACCCCTTTATATGTGGTTTTTTAATTTTTGATAAAAGACTAGTGATTTTATCCTCGCTCATGTAGTAAGCACTTTTTTAGCACTGATAAAGGCCAATTTTTGCACCGTTAAAGGCTGATTTTGTAGTAGTGAAAAACTGAAACCTTCATATGTGTTATATCAAAATGAACTATATTAAATGCTTAGGAAATTATTTTGGTTGGTTTATTCCCTCATCACCCTATATATATTTGTGGTATTCCCTACCCAATTAATATTATCTTAAACAAAAAACTATGGCACACATGTCACTTTTTAATTTTTGGCCTTCGAAGTGAAACTCAAAATTATTGTACAATTTCACTTTTGAGATTACAAAATTGATTTTGAACTCTATGAGGATGGATTTTGATCCTTTTTAGCTTTGACTAGAATCATACAAGATGCATCTTAAAAAATATAATTTTATATCATACACTCTCTGATAATGTTTTAATAGGACTTCATACATGATTTTAACTCTAACACATAGATATCTTATGAAGCTACTACTTGTGTCTTATGAAATTTCAAGAAACCATACAAAATATAAGAATTGGCCCATAAACCATATGAAGTCTCTTGGGAACCTTATTAGATAGGCCAAACCCTATGAAAATCCAGTGACTTTTCCAAAATTTTATTTATAACAAGGAATGGTCATTAGAAAAAATATACAACCTAAAAATAAATATAAACAATTTGATAAATTTTACCATTAAAAAATAGAACATCAATAAATACCAAACATCAACATAGGAATTGTTTTTTCAAAAAATATATATTTTTAATATAAAAAAAATTTAAACGTATTACTTCCAAAATTTTAATTCCAATAAAAAATTGATGAAAATTAAATTTCAATTAAAAGTTCACTAAAATTATGCGAAATATTTGATATTAAAAATATTATAAATAAACCACGATTTATTTTATTAATTTAGTCCCAAAACTCATAATTTCATTAAAGCATTCAAATAATAAAAGCATCAAGTCCAAAATGATGCAAACTCATAATATTTCCAATTAAGAATTTTTTTTCCTAAATACATAATAATTTTCTTAAAAGAGATGAGGAAATCATTTATTCAAACAACCAAGCTTATACGAATATCAAATATAATTACATAATGTATGAATATTATTTATTAAATTATTTAGTTGGTCACAACACAACATAGTCAATATTACCTCGCACCCATTCAATACAAGTCGGCACAAAATCCCTAACAGGTCTCCAAAATCATATCTCGTCACATTCTTGGGATAAAAATTCAATAAGTATAATTATTTTTGTTGAAATATTCACCTAATAAAATTAGAACCTAGATAATACCAATTTATTAACTTAGAGTTTCATCGACATGAACTTGAGTAATAAAGTTTACTTTAACACTTTATCTAATAATTGTCATAAATTACACTAATCTTCATTAGAGAGATTCCAATACCTTAGTCATTGTAGTTCAAGTCCCCTTCATTAATAATTTCTTATTGATTATTAGATATTCATTAAGTATTATCAGTTCATTTTTAGTCATATCTTACTATTGTAGAGATTCCCCATCCTCTATGTTATCAAAATTTTCTTCTCATTATTATCTTATAACATTAGAAACCATTACCCATTAATAATTTAATAACATTATTCACATATATTACACCAAAAAAGTAATCTCAAACTATGATATAAATGATTACATTTATATCAAACAACCAACTCCAAGAACTTTATTATTTCTAATAAAATCTATAAATAACCACATATTATTAATTCTATATTCTCCATTTAATTAGTCAATTATCATTGATAATTCTTTATTTGATAATCATTTTCCCTTCAGATAAATCCTTTCATTCCATGGATTCATTTCCATATATTTCAATCAATCATAATGAATATTTAAAATTTCAATTTCCATAAGCTTTCATTTGTTCTTAATAATTTTCAACCTATTGAAGGGATGATACCTCTGATCACATTCATTGAGTTTTAAATATAGGCCTTCCCCAGTTCTAATGGTTGAGCAATTCATCCACTCATTTAGTTCATATCCCTATTAATTCTAGGTATCATCCCATTGATATTTTAACTACTTTGAAAAAATATTTTTTCTTAGCCGACATAATTGACTAGAAATCAAGGTATATGAATTTTAATTTTTTTGAGTTCCTTACTTACATTGCACAATTTTTTCTAATTTAGAGGAATTGTTTCACTTGCACTTATGTTTGAACCAACATAAATTATTATTATTTTTAATAATAATATGTTTCTGGTTTCATTTAATCAATTTAACTTAATTAATATTTATTAACTTCTCAAAATGGAATTAAGTTTATTCCATTGTGTTTAATATGTCTATAGGGGTCCAACACAATTTTATACAAAAATAATGGGGCTCCAATACTCATATACTTCCCTAATGAAGTATGTACCAATTAGGGAGGTGACATGTAGAACCCTATGCACCGATTTTTACATTAAAAAATCTTACATGACCTAGTTTAACCATGATTATCTAATCATTAGATTGAACATATGAAATTGAGACACATCAATTTCCTATATTGCCAACCCTCATTGCGTGACATCCGTTCAATATTCAAAATTTAATGCCCGTGTCGATACAAGTAGTTTTCCAGATCACTGAGAGGGATAAAATTGTAAATATTTTTTATTTTTATTTCAATTAATATATACCCACCTTCATTATATGGGGAATTATATCATTTTTGTAATTTTGATGTGTTTTGAGCTTAATTGTGAAAATTACCTAATTTTTCAATATTAACATTTTTCACAAGTTTGTTGTTTTGAGAATATTTTTTTTCTATACTAATCCAATTGTAAAAATATTTTCTTGGAAACCTGTACTCCTAGGATGCATATTTCACAAAAAGGCCAAATTCTAAATTGGGCATCTATAGGCCCAAAAACATCATCCAAATTGAACAATAATTTTTTAGAAAAAATTAAATATCCTTTAATAAGTGATGCGTAACTCGACCCAAATGTTTTCAAATTAGCTAATCTAACCTGTAAATGAGAGAACAAAAAAGGTTTCACCTCCATGAGAAATACCATGCTTAAATTTGATACAAAAAATGGTCTTTGTGTGCATGAAATTATAGAAAGTTGAGAAGTCACTTCGAATTGAAAAATTTCACCCAAGTAATTAAATAATTACATTTTCTATATAATTCCATATATTCTTAGACTTTGTAGGGATAAACAGGACTTGCGTGTGAGAAAATATTTTTGAGAAACCTCCGAACTATTCATCCTGTAATATATAAAAATGCGAAGAATATTTTTGGATACACATTCTGGATAACACCATGGCTACCCCCATTCTCTTTGTATTTTCCATATCCTCTTCATTTCAAAGGATGGTTGGATTGAATGTGGGTGATATGTTGATGAATATATGATGGATAAGTGGAGTTATATTGAATATAATCACGGAATTAAGGTCTAATATCCATGTGGTGGTTGGTAGTAGAGATAAGAGGATTCATCCCATTTGAGTTTGTGTTCTTCATTGTGAATATTTATCTTTTGAATTATTATGGGAATTATTTTCCTAATTAATGGATGTATCGTTCAGTATTTTTTTAACATTAATATATATTTTTCTATATTTTTTTATCATCTTATTACTATAAAACTGTTTTCTTATTATTTAGACATATTTGGGAGAGGTCTCCCCAATGAGAACAATAATTTCAATTAGGTTTGATTGCTCAGAGGACTTTGGGTAATTGAATCACTTTTATAAGTGGGAAAACACACATAATTGAGGTATAGTTATTAGTTTTGGTCAATATAGGTGTATAATTTTAGTTATTGAGGTATAAAAAGTATAATTAATTTATAATTGGATTGTTGGAGATGAAAAATGGAGTGTCTGAGGGTTAAAGTTTATCCAATGCTTCCTTCTTTAGTTTTTTTTTCTTGAGTGTGGTTTTCTTCTGATTTCTAATAAATAATGTATATTTCTATTTTTAATATTTTTTTATCATTTGAAATAGTTTAACTAATTTCAAATCCACTATTTTATTTTTAACATTAACAAAATCAAATAAACAAAGTGTCAGTTTGATAGATTAGTCTATAACAACCTTGTGAGACAACCCCGTAGTCACTACTGTTATAAATTTTAAGGTGAAATTAATTATTGGTGTTTTTAAACTAGAACTATAGCATAAATTTGGATCTATTTATATGGATTTTGACTAATGTTTTTTAATTATGGGATTTTAACCACTAATTTATAGTCTAAAAAACAAAAAAAATTGGATTTTTACATTGACTAATCCTATTATTGGGATAATTATAAAAAATTTGATGTGTCTAGTCATGATGAAATTGTAAAATTTAAACTCCAAAAAAATTCTTTCCAAATGTTGCAAAGTGATTTGGAGCTTCCACATTGAGCTTCTATTATTCAAATTTTAAGAAAATAAATGAGAATTATTTACAATAAATTAAAAAAATTGAAAGAATTGAAAGCTAAAATAGAGGATAAAGATATTGAAAATCACTTCCTAAATACTTTTGAGGCCGATTAACCATTTTTGGATGAGTTAAAAACTGATTTGGAATCACGTTTTTTAAATTTTAGGGAAACATTTGTTAATGATTCTCTAATTGATGTGTGTTTTGGAAATCAAAACTCTTTAGAAAAAAATGGGGATGAATTTGATAAAGATTAAATTTCATGTGAATCTGCTATTTTTTAAATTGAAAATTAAAAACCTTTTTATGAATCTTATTATAAATAGAAAGATAAGCTAGAGACTTTCATTTTTTAAGAGCACTTAGAAGAACCTGAGCTACTTTCTATATTCTACACAAAAATTTTTGAGACCCCAAAAGTTCTGGAACATGAGATGGCATAGAGAGATGTGTCAAATTTTGATGCAAATTTTCCAGAATATTTTGATAGTAAATTTCTAACATGTCCCCCTATGCAGATTTGTAACCAATTTATTTTTAGTAGATTAATTTTTTAGAATAAGAGGATATCATGTTTGAAAATGAACAAAGAATGATGTGTTAATTTGAGTACACTAGTACAAATGAGGATGGTGGTTCTGAGCTTATTTTAAATGAAGAAATTATTTTTGAAGATGAAATTGATGAGGAACCACATCGTGATATTTATATTAAACAACAAGTGGAGGTTTTTTGTGAAGATACATTGATGGTAATTTTCCTTTAAATCTTGTTCCCTCTCCATTCCACCTTTATAACATAAAAATCCTTTAGGGTAACCTAAATAGATCTATTTTTGGGATCTTATAAAATTTTTGTGACCTGTATAAATTTCTAGATATTTAATTTTGGTGGTTTATGGAAAAGAAACTTCCTCCACCTTTATATGGTGGGTGATCCGCTAGAACTGTCTGACTAGGGGTAGGGAAATTCTAGCACCCACACTATGGTTCATACTAAGGCTCTTTTCCCATTTTATTTTTTTTATTTTTCATTAATTTCCGTCAATAAAATTTTGTTTCTTTGTTTTTTTCATGTATGTTTCAAAGTTCCATATTTTAAGAGGCTATGTTAAGGTTGTTACTGCTTTATAAAAACTAGGTTGTGTATTTCCTCTCCACTTTTTTTGTGATGTATCATTTTATTTATCTTAATTAATTATATAATATTTGAAAAATGAGTAAACTTTAAAAAATAAGTGTTGGAGAAGGATCATATATGTTATATTAGTTTTTTGTGTGTTTTATTTTCAAAGTTCTTTTTTATGTTTTCCTTTAAAATTTTGGGTTTTTGTTTTCAATTTTTTTTGTTTTACTTAATGTTTTGGGTAAAAAAACATGTGAGATTCAAATTTTTATCATTTGGGATTTGAAATTTTTTATTTATGGAAAAAACCAAATTGATTCATATATTAAACTTAAATGATTTCTGAAATGTGATTTGTTCTGGATTCAAGTTGTATATATTCATTAAAAATCATTTAATTCTGAATTTCATGCCATAAATTTTTTATAACAATAAAAATTAATTTCTCACAAGGATTCTGAAGCAATTTCTCATATTATTCACATTCACCCCAATTCTTTATTGAACCAAGTAGTGCTTATTTTAACCATAACTTTCCTTTTGTCTTTCAAAACCTATGGGCTTTAAAGAATTTGTGTTCAAAATGATTGAGGATTTTTTTTGTATTTGAAATCCTAATTTTCCTGATAATTATTTTTATTATGGTATTCCTTGAACATTTTTTCTCTTTTAATAACTTTTTATCCTTTTACGGCTAGAATAGAGGGGAAAATTAGAAGACAATATCCATATCGAACCCACTCTTGATGTACATTGTATTGTTTTAGTAAAGCATAAGTGTATGTCTGGGGGGGAGATAAATTGTAGTGTGATACATAATTTAGTGCTTATTTGGGTGGAAATTAATTTTTTGAAGAGGTTTTATCGATGATGAATGTAATCAACTAAATGTCATTCCCATCTTGACCTTTCCTGGAAAATGGATCTATCCCTTTCTGAAGCTCCCAAAGAAATAAAATTGTGCCTATCTAGAGCTTAAAAAATTTTATGTTTTGGGAATAAATTGATGTGACATTACAGATGAATTTTTTATGTTATGGTATATTCATGAAAACAATTTTGAAATTGGTTTGGGGATGATTTTATGTCGTGAAGAAAGATGAGAAAACTATGCTTAATTATAATCTAAAATCTTTCAATTTTGATTCAATAAAGATCCAAAAAATAAATTTGGTATCCAAAGATTTTGCATGAAATTGGCATGGTAATTGGGTATCCTACTCACCTCAATAAAGAAACTTAGGTTGTTTGATTTTGACATTTTTCCAGAATTCTAGGGGCGATTGATTTGATCTCCACCTTGATTGATTATGTAACTCTCTCCACTACCACGGATAATATCCATATTTTTGTTGTGTATGAAAGGAAAACCTTATTCTGTATTGAATGTGTGGATGTTGGGAATTCTATAGAGTTATTTTGGAGGAAGATATCACGGGACAGATGTGGGATGAAGGGTCATGCAACAACTCTCTATAGAAGGAAACCTGAGAGGAAGCATGTGGCATTATCAAAGTTTCTTGATCACGATAGAGATGTTTTAAAAAAACCATCTTCCACTAAGGTTGAGATGTTGGATTATGATAAGTCTGTTTGTCTTGTGAATAATTTTAAAGTCAAAGGAATAATTGTGGATAAGTCCCCGATGAGTGGTCCCTCCATTAACCTGGTTGATTTTTCCAAGGATATTACATCCAATAATGGTTATGCTGTTACTCCCACTAGATTAGTTGAGACTGAAAAAAATGCTAACCTCTCTCTTTCTGGATCTCCTACATGTACTGACCCTCCAAATATATGCATGAATTATTGTTCTGGTGTAGGTTTGCTACGTGTTGAGACTGTTGAGTTGACTCTTAACACTGGGGAACTTCTACAGGTTGACTATCATCAAGAAATCTAGATTCTTTTGAACTCCTTTAGGATATATGGGAACTAGGGTGATATCTCTCTAGAGGAAGAGATTACAGTGGGTAGAGATGGTCCTACCTCATTCAAAGATGCACTCATTTCTAGAAAAGGGAAGATTGACGATTGTTTGGAATTCACCCATTCTCCCTTAAAGATAAATCCAAGGAAGAACTATTTTAATACACCTCACACTTTATCTACATGATCTTCTAAGTTATCAAGAATGTTCAATTATGATATTATTAAGATCCTCAATCAGGGTAAGTCCCAATATGAATGTGAAATTTCTAGTGACTATAATTACGAGAATGATATATATTATTATGATCTATAACTTTGTGCTTGACGGATGAGGGAAATACCTTTGTTTTACCCCAACTTTATACTATGTACATTTTTCTTTTATTTGATAAATATTTAGAATCTTAGCTTTTGGTTAGACCTACTAGCTAGGTGGTTATTTATAAACTTTCCAATCCTATGGAGAACCTTATATTTTTTTGAATGATAAATGATTTTCTCAAAATAAAAATCATGTGTTAAGAGAAAATAAAGTGAGGTACTAATACTTTTGAATGGTGAAATGAATGAAATAGGAATGGTCTGAATAAACATAATGAAAAATTTTGAATTAAATCTATTGAATACTCATGATGAGTTTGGTATTTTTATTTTGAGTGTGATATTTTCATTGACATGTGTTTTGAAGTTTTGTTTGAAATTTATTCTGTGTGCTCACTTGTTCGGGAGTCCAAGTGCTAAGTGTTGGTGAGTTGATAGAGTTGAAATTTTAATTTTTTTATTTGTAATTAAATAAATATATCCCCAAAAAAGTGTCATTATATAAAAAATTGTATCATTTTGGGAATTTTGAGGTTTTTTTGAGCTAAATTGGAAAAATATCATCATTTTGGAATTTTAATAGTTTTAATAAATTTTTTCTTCTGGGAATATTTTTTATGTGGATCGTATTGGAAAAATATTTTTTAGGAACCATTTTCTCATTTGATGCATATGTTCCAGTAGGGCCAAGTTCTGAATCAGCCATCTGGAGGCCCAAAAAAATCATTCAAATTGGAAAACCAGTGGATTATTTAATAACCATGATCCCAATGTTCCACGCTCTTACCTCTAGGTATAATGTTGTGAGATAGGAGATACCAGATGGATTATTTAATAACCATGATCCCTACATTTTTTCCATCACTAGTGAAACCTATGCACTACCACTTATTTGACCACCTATTTTCTTTAAAAAACATCGTAAACTAGATAATTTCAACCCCATTAATCTAGATCTAGTATTGGTTTATCAAATTTCATAAATTAATACACTATAAAATCAAATTTAAATGAAAGAAGGTACCAATTTTTCCATTAAATATTTATCACTATCAATATCTTATTGGAGTGTTTCAAAAGGTAATTGATTTATATTGATAATACCTTTTAAATGATTTATCAAAAGATTTGATATTTTCTAAAATAGAAAGATTATTAATATATTTCTATAAATTCCCCTATTATTTTTCTCAAAGTTATATTATAATATTAGTTTTAAATTTTATTGAATACAAGGAAATTTGAATCATGATAAAATAGGGAATAACATACTATGATTTCATTGAAAAATTCATTCATTTGGTATTAAAATAAAAGGAGATAAATTTATGAAAAATTAATGTAGTTTTGTGTAATGAACCATGCCTTTTCCATACAAGTTTCAATCTATGACGACAACCCCCCTTTCCTCAATATACCTAAGGTGGATATTCTATGGTGCCTCCTCTTATAAACCCTTGATTTCATATGATTTTTCAATTTTTAGGGAGGGAATATAGGTTAAAAAAATATTAAGAATTATTATTTATTTTTAATAATTCCTCTAAAAATGTATCGCCACAGCTTCATGATATTTTAACATATCCTAAAATCTATATAACCTCATATTATAAGGGAAACACCCTATTTTTTACTCAAATAAAAAATCTACTTTCCTATTCGATAACTTGATTATGATTAATTTACCATCTGACCATTTTTAATGAAAATAATATTATAACTGAAATTCAATTGTGGAAATAGATCAAGACACTAAAGTTATTCATTTATATTTAAATGAATTTTAATACATTCATACATTCTAAATTGTTCATCAGATATCTATCGCATGAAAAGAACCTCATAAGTGGGATATTATACCATCGCACCCTCCCCACATTAAAACTTTTCATCCTTAAATAGAAAATATCCTTAAACAATGGTTCTTAGCACTAGTATCATCCTTCCAAATCAAAATAAAGAACAATCAAATTAATAACTATCAAAACTTTAATAATGATGGGTGGGATGGTAGTCAACCAAAACTACCACAAATAATTATAAAATCTTAAGATAATATGTTCAAAATGTTTACCCCACACAGAGCTATCCCTTAAAAGGTTTCATTTTAAGATATATTCATTTGATCAATAATTCTAGATATATGTACCACAATCTAAAAAAATAAAACCAACAATAGAACCTAATGATTAGAAGTCTTATCCATTAGGGTATCGTCAATCAATTTAAAAGAATACCCAATAACTATTTAAATAAAAAAACAAAATACATTCAGGTTATCATTTTTTTATCATGAGAAACATTCTATATACAATACTTTACATTCCCCAAAAATTAACTATACAACCACGGAAGATCATCAAGCTCTCTACTTTTAAAAGGTACTAGGTTCATGTGATAATAAATTTAATCATAATAAATACCCATTCAAAATTGTATTCCAAGAGTATCTGAGGGTTCTTATAAAGGTTAATGAGGGGTCATCTTGAGAAGAGAAAAAGGTATTACACACCTCGTAAAGAAAACACTGATCAAGATTCATAAAAAAATATAGAAAGAACTAAATTTTATATTGATATTGTCAATGATATAATCACAGATATATACTTTTCCTATTTCTCCCACCTATTACTCCTAACAAGAACATTAAATATCTTGGTTGATTAATCAAACTAATGAAAGCATATTCCAATATCTGGTATCAAATTCATGATAGTCATCCAGCAAAATTAAAGAATCCCATTAAATTAGGATTATTTCATCTATTTTTCAATCACTATTATCCATAGATAAATACAAAATGTCATAGTATTCATGAATGATCTAATGTAAGACAATATTAATTCTTCGCTATTTGTTTCCATATTCCTACAAGGCACATATCTGGATTTCCACTAAGGGATAAAACACTAATAACCTTTATTTTCTATCATCATTACACTAGCACACAAAAACCATGATATCTTTATGAAATTTTCCAAAATAATTACAAAAAATATATTCATCGCTTCCTTAGTATATATATGATTTTATCAATTCACAAAAGTTGGTTTAATCAGCTCATTTTCAATATTGAAAGGAAGATACCACCAGGGGTGATATTGAATTTTGACCCTTCTTTCCAAACCATGGAATTAAATAAATGATAGTTTATTTAGACCCCTTAAACCCCATCAAGGATGTTTTTTCCATCCTCATAAAAACAACCCATATAATTTCAGTCCAAACTATAATAAATAACCTATCTAGAGTATAGTGACACTATAGATTCCATAAAAAAGGTTCAAAACTAGTATTATTATGTTCATTACACTAATTACTATAGGTAATTATAGTATTTAAAAAGATATCTAATCCCATAGATATTTTTATCTTAAATGAGAATTATTAAAATGCATCCCCATATGGTGTTCCCTATCCTTGAAACTAGGAAAAATGAGCTTTTTTACTTTCCTTAATAGAATTTATATTTCCTTAAACCACATGAAATCCTATCAGGAAAAATTATTTATTTCAAGTGAATACACCACTAATTGAGATCTCTCATATCACTCCACTTTTCTACTACACTTCTCTAACCCCAAAAATCCATTAATATCAATATATCCCCTTGTGACACTCTAACCAGAGAAAACGTTGTGGTATAACTCCCAAATTTACGCACAAGTCTATAGAGTCTTTGATATTACTCCAGAAAGGATTTAAAAATCACAATAAACTCCAAGAACAAAAAAAATTAGAAAAAATTGATGAATTTTTCTATCATTTCTTGAGAAATAAGTAAAACCAAATGACATGACTACTACTTCTGTCTATTTGGGTCCTTGAAAATCCTCTATCTAGAGCTATGCTACAATGAGTCGTCAATGGTATGCATCGAAAATCACCATCATAAAAATTTATATACAAAACAATATCTCCATCATGGAAATCCATTTCCACTGTATCCTGTAAAACATATCAACATGGAGCTTATAGAAATCAATGAGGATGTTAAGAACTCTATTCCATCCAATTCATATTATCTATAGATACAATTCAATCAATAATGTAATAAAAAGTTCATGACCTATATAAATATTATGCATGATCTCCTCCATTAACTTCCATATTTATGTACTATGCTCTTAGACCCAAGTCGTAAATAAGATAAATTTTTAGATATACATAATTTTATGATGACTACATGTACTTGAGATCTTAATTAGGGATTTCTCTAGAATATCTCAATCAATCCACAAAGGTGCTTAACTCCATAATCCATTATTTCAACCTGATACCAATATGTCACATTCTCATTTATTAGTAGGTGAACTTATTAAGAATGTATCCACTATTCCAAATGATGGTGGACAATGATAATGTATCTGAAAAATGATGGTAGTAATTAGCCCTAATCAAATACCCACAACAATCATATATACATATTCATGATAATATGATTGAAAAGTTAATAAAAAACATAAATAACACAAAAATATAACAAATAACTAAGGTAAAATGTTACTAATAAAAATGAAACCCTAGATACATCTTATACATCCCAAGAAGATGAAATCCGGATCCAAAAAACATGAGGGTGACTGTAATCATGAGATCACCATCCAATAAGATATCAAAGTCTACTATCTATATCCAAGTCTCATGATCATCTAATCCCATATCAATAAATATTCATGGACACCAGGTGTATAATTCATAAGTTAAAATGTGTGTGTGAGTATAAAAACAATAATTATGGTCTTCCTAAAAAGCTATCTGACCCTAATAAATATATAATTTCATTGTGAATCAATAAAAAGTAAAGAGTATAAAATGCTACATCGCCCAACATAATCAACATATATTATCCTAATCCATCCTAATCAGAAAAACTAAAAATCACTTTCATGATGCTCACAAAAGTAAATATTCTAATAAAAGGATAAAAATACATATCACACAACACATTATTGAAGAACCACCCAGAAAGTTACCCTAGATGCACTGATTGTGAGATTTTAGAGGGAATATACATTTCCAAATTCATGATAATAAATAAAAAACATATCTCCATCAATATTTTTACTTTTGAAGGAAATAAACATCTCTTACAAGGAAAAATTAACATCTACAAATCTAGAAAGAAATACGTGTTTAAACACTAGAGAAAATACAAATCTATAGTTCAAAGTTGTATGCAAGAATACTGGAGAAGATACACATCTCTAGGGTATAATAAATATGTTAGGTACTTCCAATACCATTATAATGAGTTAGGAGCATAGGTGTATTTGGTTTATCATCACCCCCTAAAACACTTTGCAATAGGAGAGATGGTTGGTCAAAAATCAGGTGAATTACTATCCCCCACATTATCATATTAGATATTCTAGAGTAATTAACCATTTAAACCTATCCCATACATTTCATTTTCATGTTAGGAATACTAGAGAAATTACCCATTTCCACATATCCCATCCATTTTATTTACATATCAGGCATATGGATGGAAATACCTATGTCCATATGTCATGTATAGGAGATGTCATATAAAATATCCATCTCTAACTATCTTCTAGTTTTATATGGTTTATCTCAACCTAAATCTGTGGGTGAGTAGTTATAGATACATGAGTAACTCATTTCTAGTATCTACCCAATTCAGTGGGTGTGAAAATGTATAATCACTAATGTCTCACTCCACCAATTGGAATAGGGTGAGTGTAAATGAGAATCCCCCACTTCATCTTATTTTTATCAAAATCCATCAGTCATAGGATATGTCACATAATAATGAATATTAATACACATAATCAACTACCTCAAATGAAATCAAGGATCTCTTATTAGTATCACAAGATTCTTGAGTAGTAATTTAGATTGGATTAATCGTTCTAATTTATTTCCCCTACAATACAAGATCCTAGGAAGAAAATGATAATTAAATAATAGATAAATAATATTCATTGATTTATATTTCTAGTCACAGTATAACAAAATTTATATTTTCTCCCACATGTTCATCACTAGATGCCACAACATCCCAAGAAGGTATCAACAATTAAATATCACTATAAGAAAGTGATAATAATTCAATATAAATAATAGTTATTATTGAATTATTCAGTTGAGAACATCAGAACTAGTTCGATACAATAATCTTAACTTAGAGTTTCATCTACTTCAACTGAAGTAAAAAGGGTTACTATGGTTCTTTATATAGTCACTCAGAACAATTTCACAAATAATTACAAAGGAATCTGACTACCTTGTTTACTAAGGTTCAAGTCATAATTATTATTACCCTTATATATATTAAAGGATATTAATTGAGTATATCTAGTTCCCTTGTAATCATATCTCACCATTAGAGGGAATCCCTATCATTTATGTTATTATCATTTCCTTCTCATTATTATCTCATAACATTATCTTTCATTGACCCCTTAATAAATCATTCATATTATACACATTAATTATTAAAAGGCTTTTTATATCATACTTTGACATACATGATTAAATTTATATCAAATGACTAACATTATAGAGTTTTATTCTTTCTAACACACTCTATTATTCACCACTTTTTATTAATGTTACTTCCTCTAGTTGAGTAGTTAGGTCAATTTTAGGATTTTTATTTGAAAATCCAAATCACTTGGAAAAAACAATTTCCTTCCATTTATTTATTCCCTTCAATTAAAAATAATCTAGATAAACATCTAGAATTTAAATTTCCATAAGGATTTATAATTCATAAATTATTATCAACCGATTAAAGGGAAATCATTACTAAGTATAAGTATTTACTATTCTTTATGTGACATATGATCACATCCATTGATATTTTAATAAGAGAAATTATCCACCTTTAGTTATTGAGTGTTTCATCCACACATTTATTCCAAGTTCCCATTAATGCTAAATATATTACCTCTAATATTATTATTGTCATGTAATACTATTATTTATTAAGTGACATATTTAACTAACATACATATTTATGAATTTTAGTGTTCAATGATTTCATCACTTATGTAACTCAAATACATATAATTAGTAGGAATTTATTGATGTCTCCAATTTTTTAAAACAATATAGATTATTATTATTTAATAAAAATACATTTTTTTCACTTGATAAATTTTTCTTTATTCATCATCCTTACCCTGTAATAATGACCCAAACCTGATTCTATCAGGTATAGGATATTTATATAAGTATAATGAAATATTTTGCATCAAAAATGGGGTTCCAACATATATAAATTCACTTAATGAAGTTTGAACCAATTATGGGGCCTCATGTGGCAACTCAGGTGTTGTCACATGTGCACCAGATCACACCTTCCCTCAAGTTTAACCACATACGTCAAATTATTAGATCATATGACACATATTTATCCAAGTTCGAATCTCAAATCCACCATCCTTGACATAATATAACTATTCAATTTGGAAGATCGAACAACCACACCGCTTCCATATAGTGTGCCATGTCACACTCAGCTAAGATTGAAATTGTAGTACTTGGCCATGTAATTGCTATGATCAAATTCTCCTATGAATGATACGATAAAGGTTAATGGTACCCATTCTAAATCCTAACATCGGTATTTCATAGTGATAGTGGGGTCATACAAGGGATTATCATATAACTAGGATCTGTCTACCACATTCGTCACTAGTGTCCCTAGTGCTTCATAGTAAAAAGTGGTTTCAATGATTTTTCTACCTCTATTATTCCATGAAAATTACACACTAGATAACATTTATCCATCGAATCCTAATAAATGCCATGTTTCTCAAAATTCAAACTCCAATACACTCAAAACTTATACAGAATTTGAAATATAAACTTCTATCTTAAATATATCTCATTGTGAAACTTCAATTTGAGTTATTACATAGAGATTAAATTCACGTGAATGATACATTTTCAATAATGTATCATAGACTATGTTATTTAATAAAAGTAAAATTTTATCAATATATTCATAAACTTATCCAATGAATTTTATCTATGTTATCCCATAATCCATTATTCATATTTTGATGAATATAAGGGAATCAAATATTTTATAAAAGGGGGAATAAAATACTAGGAATTAATTAAATGATCCATCCATTTGATATCAAAATGAAAGGAGGTTATTTTATGATCAAATAAATGGAATTCATATTAAATAATTATTATTTTATGTGTTGGACTAGATCATTATTTTTGAGCACTCATTCTCTAGAAAACCTCTAGTGGATCATCTATGGTAGATGCTCACATAAATCCAAGATTACCTTTAAAATATAGATTTATATGAAGGGAAGTTAGGTTAATTCTAAAGTAATTATTATTATTTATTTTTAATAATTAATATAAAAATTCATTTCCACCACTACAAATCAATTATACATCTCCCAGAAACTATATAACTATATATGTTTTAGAAAACACTATATAAAGACTAGATAGTGAAGTATTTTTCTAATACAATGATCAAGGTGAATTTAAAATCTCTCCATTTAAAAAAATAATAATTTTAACTAAAATTCACCCTTAAAATAAACCATTCTACTCAATTACTTCATTTATATTTAAATGAGTTCTAATATACCCATCCTTACTAAATTAGGTATCAGATACTTATAAAAAGAAAAGGAACTCACAAGTAATAGCTTAGACTGTTATATTGGTAGATAAAGTGATTGTGGTCGCATGACAATTCTTATAATATTGCAATGGGATTTTTGTAGTTTTTATGGTAGTCACATGTTAGTATATAGGTCTACTAAAACTAATGATATAAATAAAATAATATAAAAATAGAATGATAAATTATGATATTAATGAACTTTTTAAACTAAGGCATTATTGTGGTAATTAATTATGTATGGTAATTGAAATATAAACATTAAATTGGATGTTATTTTTTGAAATGATTTTGAAAGGGACATAATGTGGTTAAAAAATATAACATGTTTGGTAATTATTTAATATGGAGTTAAAATATAATATGACATCAATATATATTTTATAGATATTATGGGGTTATCGTATAATAGATAGGGAATAATGTTGTTTATAGGTGAAAAGAACTTTTGTTGTGTGATGGTGATAGAGAGATTATGGTTATGGTTATAGTGGTGTTTTGGTAGGAAGAATACCCTAGGATTGGTTTTGGGTTTTATATTTTCTATAGTTTTTTAATTTATTATACACCACTACCTAATTTAGAAAATGAAAATGGAACCCACTTATTCTTTTGGGTTATAAATGTACCACAAATATCTAGGATGTGGGTAATTTATATGGTTGAAAAATCCACCTTGATCACTATATCTTCTTTAAAAATTATAGATATTTTGTATTGGAATGTAATTTTGGAACTTGGCGATGTGGTAGTGATGTGGTAAGATGTGGTTATAGTATTGATGGGTGATTGAGGCATCATAAAGATAGGGACACACGGTTAATTTATGTTAATATGGGTTAAATTGGATATGTGGTTTTGGTAAATGGTATGTGGTATATGGTTGTGGTTATGTGATTTGGTTTGAGGTTGGGGTTATTTAGATATGGAAGTGATGAGAATATAGTGAAGTGTGTTATTTGGGCATGAATTCGATTAGTTTAGTGAGGATGAAAGTATAAGGTTTCTTTGTTATATATATTCTATTGATTTATATATTACTATCTTTTATGTGGGTTTAATGAGTGAGCCTAAATGAGATTAGTTGGTAGTTTACCAGGTTAGGTAATGTGTCTGTTTCACTATTTATACACCAGGTCTTTATTGTTCTTCTTCCTGATTTATACAAGAGGGTTTGAGGAGGAACCTAGTGGATATACTTGTATGCTCACCTTTACTTATATTTACTATTTTTACAAATTTATAAGGCATATTTGGTCATTTGTGTGTGTTTTAACAGTTTATGGTGCATTGATCATTTGGTTTCTAGGTCACAACCATAAGATCTATTTCCTTATGTGTATTTATTTTAGTTTTTTCTGATATTGTATTACATTACATGCATTAGGGGATTATGACTTTTTTATTGTAAGTTATTTTGTTAATTATTGTTTTAATTTTATTATTCTACTGTTTTAGAGGGAAACCAATTCTATATTTTTTGTTTATACTCTTGAAGTTATTCATCAACCAGTATACCCCTTGAGGTGAGATTGAATGGACACTCTTATCATTTCTATAGACCTAGAAGAGGTTAATGTGATTATTGGACATGAATGAGTGTTATTATAGGATATTTGAGAGTTAGGATAGTGTTTTGAGTCCGTAACTAGTGAGGATGTCTTATTTTTTTGGTTGGATGTTAGTTTAACCAAATTTTTCATGCGATATTATCCAAGGATACCAATTTGTATGTATAAGGTCCTATATGATCTAATAAAAGGACCATGTATCATTCTAATCATGTTTATGTAAGTGTATTTTATAGTGATCCAAGATATACATATATTTATTTTACATCAATCCCATATTTTAAACATTATATTTCATAAATAATCACAAAATCCTAGGAATTAATGGTTTAGTTTAATTTAGAGCTAGTTACCTAGGAAACATATTTGAATATTTTTTGAATATTTGTTCATAATATAACCACACTAGATCTATTCTATACTTCTCATAAGTTTCAATCATCTCCATAACCTATGGAATGGAAATATATAGAAGGAGAGATCATAGATTCTCAATATTGAAAAACCTAAGAAATAAAAACCAATGATCATTAGTGATCATAATACGAGAATACAAATATAATAAATATACACAAGAAAGGCATACCCCGGAAAGTATAAAACACAATCCATGAGACTCGACATAATTTTGGTATAATATAATACGTGAATCAAAAGTTTGTGAATATATTAGTCAATAATTTTGAGACATGAGATTATAAGATCAACATAAGAATATCCATAAGAATGTGGAATGAACATAGACATAATAAAATATCATTTTAACATAGATTAATCACAATTATGTCCACGCATTGTCTTATGAGAATAGCTTAATCACAATGATACATAAAAAAACCTTGTGATGAATTTTTAACAACAGTCATGCCTACACATAACCTTGTGATTATAGGAAAATCATAATTTTCCCTACACACACCACTATGAGCAAATTTAAAATGCAATTATACCCTCAAATAACCTTTGATGATTGCTAAACTACAATTATACCCACACACACACTTTTGAGCACTGATAAACAGAAATTATACCCATATAAAACATTTTTTAGAATAGATCAACCACAATTATACCTATACAAAAACTTATGATAATAGATGAACCAAAATTATACCCACTCACAACCCTTTTATTATAACTAAACCACAATTATAACCAAACACTAAATCATTATCTCATGAAATATAAAACAATAAACAACGAATTGAGGTGGTTATATATGACTCTACCCATTAATCATCAATACATATATATTCCAATTGAAATTAATTATTCATTATATCATAAAGAACCCATGAAAATGAAAATATTTTTCATGACATTTCTTGATGTTGTCACTAAAATTGAACTTAAGAAATAAAATGATTGATAACCAAAATTCTGTCACTATAAAAGAGTATTTCATAATAAAATTTATAGGGTGATTCATGAAAAATAATTCTGAAGAAATAAATCCTTTTATTATAAATTTAAAAATGGAATAAAAAATAATAAATAGTTAAAAAAACAATTTCTTTACATTTTTCATAAAAGTTGAAGTTTTATATCAAACTCAAAATTCATTTTTGAAAAGGTGAAGTGTAAAATTTTGAAAATTTTATATTCCTAAATAATTACCAATAAAAGTTGTTTGAAAAGATAAAAATGTTATCAAAATGAAATTTTATTGAAATATATAATATTTGATTGTGAAAGTAATGAAAATAGTTTAAATATTATAAAATGACTTTAGTTAAAACCCACAATGTAAAAATGGTTGAAAAACATAAATTTTAAAATAGAAGAAGGGAAATATGATTTTTTATTAAGATAAAAATTAATTAGGTTTACAAATGTAAAGGAAAACATTTTCAGGAAGTGAAAATGTATACATGGAGGAGAAACCCCCATTAAATAAGATGAGAATTATTCTTAACAATGATATTTTTTTTGGAATGAAATTCAACATGGTAAAATATATGTATTTAAAATTTATTTCATACATATATGAAGATAAATTATAATAAAATATAACATTATGATTGAAAAAATTACTCTTGAATGAAATAAGTTCAATTTGAAACATTTTATCTTTATTAAAGGATTTTTGTTAATAAATTTTTTTGAACTTGATATTCTTTAAATCAAAATACATTTAAATAAGGAACATGATAAGATCATTAAACCCCATGAATTACATGAATATGTTAATTTTAATTTATTAAGAAGTAATAAAACAATATCAAATATGTCCTGGATCACAATAAAAAATATTTATCTGGAAATGAAATTTGTAACAAAGAACCCCTTAGCATAAATTGTTGTTTATTTGATCACACTCTAACCTCCTATATAATAATCATAACCATATTAATCACCTATTTAAAAACCTTATTCATGAATATAACTTTTTAAAAACTTCATTTAAAATTATTCTCTGAATTTATATTATATTTTTATTATCTATTTTCTATATCCAATGATAGTAATCTTGATCACTTCGAACTAGCTTCATAACAGAGGTGTGGTTCTTTATTTTCCCCCCATGTTCGTCATTACTAGACCATAAAATGAAATATAATTAATGTTTTGTTATAATTTGTAATGTTATAATATATTTCTATGAGATTTTTAGTTATTATCCTTGAAAATTATGTCAGTGATGGGCATGATTCTATGAATTTTTTAACAAACAAATCGTGGTATCATAATTATTGAGTTTAATATGAATGTTAAAATTATTGAACAAAAATAAACCCATTATTTACTAAATTATATAATTTATCATTAGTAATTAAGTAATATCAGTCATTCATGACATAAATTTATACCATTATTCAAGAAATTAATTTATTACTCCTTAATACATTTTTTGTAATTAAATTTTCTTATAATTTTTTAAGTTATGCTTTTTGATATTGTCATAAACAGTGGGATTTTATTAAGAACTATATTTTTGTTTATTCAAATAAATATAAATTATTTTATAAAAATATAAAATATTCATCATAAGATAATTTTAACAAGATAAATAAAAAATTAAATTAATTTTAAAATATTTAATTTAAAAAATTTTAAATTATATTTTTATATAAAAATAAAAACTAGATAGAAAAAGTGCTTCAAAAAATGACCTTTTTAAATATTAATTTTTCATACTACTATTTCATAACAACTCATAAAAAATGGAATTTTAATTTATTTTTTCATATATTGAAATATTTTATATTATCAAAATATTGGTTTAAAATATTATATTTAAAATATTAGCATAATAGTCACTAGAATTTAGAAAAATAGTTATTTGAGATTAAATAATATTTCAATACTAAATCTTATTAATTATTTTTCATCTAAATGTTTGAATTTTATTTGATTAATATATTTTTATTTACTATAGGTTTTATTATTATTATTATAATTTTCTTATCAATAGTTCTCTAATATGTTTCAAATCGTTTTAGTTTGGTGTTTTGTGTGAAATAAGCTATTGAAAGAAAGTTTATTTAATGGAAAACATATTTTGAAATCTTGGGGTTCTATATTCTACAATCATAAATATATTTAGTCCTCATAATTTTAATTATCACTTAATAATGAATTACTTATGAATTTTTAAAATATTGAGATGAATCAATATTTTATTTCTAAAAGGTATCAACCTTAGTGTCTTGGGAAGGTCTTGGAAAATCATCTATTTATTAATAATAGACATATCACAATATGAGGTTTCTTCCTAACCTTTTAATCTAAATACTTCCCATGATTTTTTTTATGTAATATATAAGGGAATAATATTTGTTTTGGGTTTAATCTTCATCCTTACCATGATAAGTGATAATAATATCATTTGGGAAATGAAATATAATCTCTCTATTTCGTTACGATGGATTCTATGTGGAGATAGTTAATAAATTTCTAAAATAACATAAAATTTTGATAAAGGACAGATAATAGGAAATTTTGGATTCATAATCACATAAAAATCCATTAATGAAGGATTATAGACATGGGATTTAATTTTCCTACTAATTATAATTTTTATCGATAACTAGTTATTTCATCAATAAAAGTTTCTAGATATAAAAAATTGGTAATATTTCCACAAAATATGACACTTGAAGTTTTGAGTTGGCGATGTGTCTATACATGATTATTTATTTTTATTCCCAACATTATAAGTTGTGATTTAAAAGGCTTACCCTTGTTATGTTGTCCTAGGAGGCCGTTGATGTTCATTATCCTTGTCAGTCATTTGGTTAGGTAACCGATTTTCATAATGTCAAAAATATTTAAATTTGTTAGATTGGACATTCTTCGTCTCTATTGAACTAGTTTACCTCTTTATCTATCGTCTAAAATTATGAGCATAGTGGAAAATACTTCTTTGCATAAAACATTATCTTGTCTTTTTTTGGTATGTTTTTATGCACCTCCACATTTTTGACATATAGTAGTTGAACTTTCCTTCCTCCATGATGTTTTTCATCTTTTCTTGAAACTCAATCATAATTTTCTTGTATTTGTATTCCCATACTTCTATATCCTCTATCAGTTCACATCTAAAAACCTCAGCATAGCTATAATATTCTCTTATATCTAATTACATTCAAATACTTAGTTTTATAAACCCAAAGAACTATTAGATCACACAATCATGGTTAGAAAGAAAATAGAAGGCATACCATGAGAATCCCTTAAATCCATATTCATAGGTAATCACTGATTCATCCTCATTTTATTTAAAGTCTATGATTTCTCTATATATTTTTAGGTGAATATTTTTGTGGGAAATATTTATGGAATAATAACTTTTTGAATTCCTACCATTATATAGAGTCAATTAATTAACTATTTAATATACTCCTAATGTGATTACACAACTGGTAAGCACAACCATATTGATGATAATCAATTAAAATAACCTTATCATGTTATAAGTATTGTAGATATAAAATATCATTTCTATTGTATTGATTCATTGCTCAGTAATAAGTTGATTAGATGACCCACTGAAGAATGGTGGACACTGTAGCATAAAAGGATCAATAGAAATTTTATCCATCCATAGTGCATTCATAATATCAAAAAGCTATGTGTTATTTATTATAAACTACGATTACATTGTGAGAAAGGTTTTCAATCTATTTTCCACCCCATTTGGTTGCTTATTGGGAGAATCATTTCATTGTCCATCAAAAACATTATTTTCCCCATTTCTCTTTTATTTAGGCTTTTTAAAACAAAAAAGTTAATAATTAGTGATAAATATATATATTAAGGGGTAATTATGGGAAATATAACCTCAAAATGTGTTATTATTTGAAACCATCACATTATATTTTAGTTCAAACCAAAAAACGTTTAATTAAAACTAGGTTTCTTTAAGATGTTCTATCTCATATTCATTGAACTAATTCCTTAACATAATAAATCCTTCATAATGGCACGTAAATTATACTCGCACACATCCTTATGATGTTATATAAGCTATAATTTTACTCATTAAAACTATTATTATCACAAATAAACCTCAATTGTACCCATAAAAAAGCTTGTGAGAATAGATAAACCAGAATTATACCCATATGAAACCTTATGAGCATAGAAAAACCATAATTATAACCATACCCAAAATAATTATATCATAAGATATAAATCCTTAACCAATAATTTGGATGGTGATATTGGAACCCACCCAACAATCATCCATATATAATTGTGTCACTTGAATGGAATAAATCATTATATCCTGAAGAACCAATTTAAACAAAAATGGGTTTTACAACATTTTTAGATGGTATCAACAAAATTGAACTTAAGGGAAATTACATTTGATACCCAAAATTCAGTCACCCAAAAAGAGTATTTCCAAATAACATTTAGAGGGAAATTCATGGAAATTAATTTTTAAGGAAATAGATCCTTTTATGATAATGAGGAAAAAGATTGTGAAACTATAGAAGAGTTTTTATAAAACCTTTTTAAATTGTTATAAAAGAATTATTTTAAGGTAATATTCAAAAGTAATATTTGAAAAGATGAATTAAAATTTTTATAAAAAAATAATTTAAAAATAATCATCATTAGAAGTTCCTTGAAGAGATATAAAATTTATCAAAATTAATTTTGAGTGGAAGATAATAAATTTGATTACAGAACTAAAGAGATCCTTTTTAATATTTTGAAATATCTTCATTTAAACCTATAATGTAAAAAGAGTTGATAATTTATTTTGAAAATTTGAGAAGGTAAAGACAAAGTTCACATGAAATTACACTTAAATATATTTCCAAATATATTGGAAAACATTGGTATGATGGGAAAACATGGTCATATAGGAGAAATAATTGTTAGAGAGGTTGAGAATTAGTCTAAATAATGATCTTATTTTTCATATAATAATTAATAAAAAGTAAAATATTTTTATCTAAAATTCATTTTTTCCAAATAGTAATACAAATCAAAATTCAATAAAATATTATAGTGGATAAAGTAAATATTGTATCATATAAGTTCAATAATAAGAAATTTATATCAATGAAGGGAGTTGAGTTAGTAAAGAACCTTACAAATATGGTATCATTTAAATTAATATCCATTTAAGGAAAGAAACTGATATGTATTCTAAAAACCCGTGTAATAAATTAATATGGTAAAACAAATCAATTATGTAGTAATCAAACCATTTCAGTTATGTCATGTTAAAAAATAATAAATGTGTCTCAAGAAATTAAATTTGTGACAAATAACCCCATACCTTGAATTTATAAATTTTTTTTCTACACCGAAACCACCTGTATAAAAATAGTACCACAATATTCATCTATTTTATAATATTATTCAAGTATATAACAATTTATAATTTTTTTATAAGTATTTTCAACATGTATATTTTTTAGTTATTATTTATTTTTAATATGAGCAGTGAGTAATCTTAAAATTTTGAACTAGTTTCATAATAGTAGTATTATTATTAATTATTTTCCAGATGTTCATAATTACCATTTAATACAAGGTACTATATTTTATGTTTTATGATATTTTATAAAGTTATAATTTCACTCTATGATATATTCAGTTATGATCCTTGAAGATGAACTCGATGATGAGAAATTTTCTGTAATATTTTATAAAAATAGTGGTATCTTAATTAATGAATTTAATATTTTTTACCATTATAGAAGAAAAATAAACAAATCATTTCCTTATTTACATAAGTTATCATCAATATGTAAGTTATCATGGTCATCCATAGTATAAATTTTTAGCATTATTCGAGTAGTTGGTCAAACCAACCCAAACATGAACATACCATTATTAATTGATGATTATGAGGTGATTTAGTTGAAGTATGATTATACCAGTATCATAATTATATTATTATGGTTTTATTAGATTAAAAATCAAAATAAAGAAATTTATGAGAAGCATTTATCAGTATAAAATAATTAAATAGTATGACTAAAATGTTTTTCCATGTTAGTTTTCTCATTTAAGATGATTAAGTTTATAAAAATTATTTTTTGTACAAATCAATAATAGGTTATTTTTTACCATAAATTTATTAATATTTTATAAATCATATTTCTATTTTAAAATATTATTATAACAAGTCATGAAATTTGGTATTGAAAAATGGAATACATCGATCCATGGAGGCGGTAGTTCATATGTACACATGGATGATGATTTAATATTCATAGAACATGGGAGTGGAGTAAAATGGCCTATCATTTAATAATAATAAGAAATTAATAAATATATTAATTTTATATTAAATTCCATTTTTAAGTATCCTTTTCAGGATGTGAGGAAAAATGAACATGTTACATCATGGAGGTGGTAGTCTGCATATACACACATTTCATATTTTTATTTTTCTTAATGGAAAAAGGGAAAGGGTGATTAATTCTTATAACATAATTATAATAAAATATGAATACATTATTTATTATTATTTAATCATTTTAACCTATTTTAATTGAATTTGAGGAATAAGATACGCACATAAAGAAATGGATTTGAGAAAGCAGCGGTTCAAAATTAATACCTCACTACTTGAAATATAACTTTAAAAAAGGGGGTTAAGAATTCGAGGGATAATATTTTGAGAAGAACATAACCATTTAAACTTATTTAGGATTTTTAGGATAGGTTTGGGTAGTGCTTTTCTCTATTTAGGGGGTTGTGGTGTGGGGGGACTTGAGTACAAAAGATCCTCTGTTATAAGTGAAAACTGATGGATTTTTGTAAATACTCATAACTTTTTGATATTGGGAAGTAACTATTAAGAAAAGTGTGATAACCCAAAATTTTATAAAAAAAATCATTTTATGGAATAAAATCTTTATTATGTAATTTAGTTATAGAAAGTAGATGCATTACTTTCCATATTTTTTTTGTACCATTGTAAAAATATGGACATAATATTTCTGTTAGGATTAAAAAACCCTTAAACATTATAAATATAGAAAATATAGCTTTTATTTAGTGACAATTAGTAATTTCATATATTACGAGTCATGATGAAGACTAATTAACACATATTGAAAAAGTGATTTCATCAATTAGTAGTTTGTATCCTACAAAGCCCATTTATCAGAGCCTCCAAGGAAGATGACATCACATGGCTTTTCCCCAGACCAATCTAAAGATAATATTTAACAACTAAAACTTCAGAAAAACCATTTATGGAAGAATATCAAGAATATTTAGATCACGACCCAAACCATTATTATCGAACCACTACTAGAAAGTACCTTTATCACCCACATTACTCTCATGGCGTATGATGGTGAAATAAAGGATTTGGTATCTAGGACATATTAGTAGGAATTTTTGTATTGTGTATTTTGTATTTAATAAAATGAAAATTATATTTATCCATTTTCCATTATCATATTATATATATATGTTTAACTACCATGTTTGATAAAACTATGATTTTTATATAAAGGGACAATTTTTTTGGAAAATATATAGTTGTAATTAAAAAATTATTTTTGATGAATTAAAGAATTTATGAAATAAATTTAATTTTCATGAAACATTATTATTATGTAACATTTATTTAAATATAAATGATAATGTAATTTAATGAAGTCCAATGTCATTTTTATAAGGTTCAAAGAGTTTCTAGTGTCATAAAAACTAGTATTTTTCAAGTAAAAAATATCTATATTTAAATGTTTCAATTCTTATATTAAGAAACTTATTTTGGTAAAATGAATATTATTTTTCGAATTATAATGTTTAATTTATCCAATTCTGAATTTTTCATAATTTTCTGTGAGAGTTAATTTTTTAGGTAATAATTTAAGATGGCATAAATATACAATATGAATTATATGAAAATAATATCCCAAAATTGAGGAAGTAAATTATATAAAGATAATTAATGTCCGAAATTTCATTTCCTAATTAAAATAATGTGGTTTAATGTTATTTTATTACTTTTACAAAACTTTAATGAATCCTCCAAAACATATTTTATATTTTATGGTTTTAAAATAAATTATTTATGATCATGACTAACTTCTCCATAATGAATGGTATTATTTTATTTAGTTTAGTTATTATTCTAATGAAATACTTAAAACCAATTATCTTTGGTAGAAACCAAAGTCCAAAAAAATGGAAATGTTTATTTTTTTTATTTTACCACTTAGAGTTCAAAACCTAATCTTAGAAATTGATACATAATTCACCTCATTTTTTCTTTAAATACCTTCTCAATCTCTCATTAATATTCACTAAAAACCATTTAAGCCCAAATTTACTCTCCTTATAACTTTTTAATATCCTCCCATAGTGTTCTAAGAATTTTAATAATCTCCTCACCTGATTTTAGAAGCAGTCTCTAAAGGTAGGGGATTCACTCTTAATTTTTAGTCAAGTACATTCATTGTACTAATAATTTTGACTTGAAAATCATCATTTTTATTGTTTTTACACATGCATTTACTCTCCTTATGTTTCCAAAGTAAATATAGTTCACATTTTACTCTCATTAATCCCTTGAACATTTATATACACATGTTATGCGACTAAAATTATCCAGTGATTTTCCATGCCAAGTTTTTATATAAGGAGTACCCATACCCATTTCTATTCAAGGGTATTCAAATAGATATAACTATCATTACTTTATTTTTTAATTCCTTGTATTATACCAACACTTCCTCAATCATGTGATTAAAAGTGACAAACTGCATTCTTATGATGAAAAATCTATGAGGAACACAAATGCTTGTACGTAATATGAATGCAATGAGTGGTATTTGAATTATACAACCCTCAAATAAATTGGGTAATGTTTATATCTCATGATATACCACGTATGGTGCATGGGAATTTTTCCTAGTCGCACTATGTTATGATGTCTCATCAATTATCCCTGACTAATGCTTATGATGTCATGTTTTATGTTGTTTCCACATTCATATGTTTCCTTGAGTTTATCATCTTATATCATTCTTTAATGTTCATGATTACGATTCTCACCCTTTTATGTCATTTTTATATGATTATTAACTCATTGTAATTAATTTAATTATGTTATTATTAGGTTATTATCTTACAAAGATTTATAGATTACCCATTTATTAGGGGTGTCCCCATGTTATCCTATGATGTATTATAAGATTAATGGATTATAAGGGGATGTTATGTAGTTTTAAATAATATTTTATATCCCAATTTCATGTTATTGTGATATGTATATAATTACCCAAAGATACTAGGCCTCATGATCTTTTTTTACTGCATTATGTGTATCCTTATGTAATCAATCATGAAATAAATGGTATAGAAAATATGGGTTTCATAGTTGGTATTAGAGAAATGTCTTGTTTTTTTTGGATTAGGATTAGGAAAAAATATTGAAAGCTTTAGGGATATGACTAAACATAAGAATAAATCCTTAAATTTTGTTAAGGTATATGGAGATTTGTTTCCAATCCACATAATCTCTATCTATATACTACATGTAACACCCCAAGATTCTACGGTACACTTCTCTTTGAAAAATACAGTAGCGTGTGTTGTACGCAACTTCGAGTTCTAACACACACCACAAACTATCAAACTAGCCGTTATGGATAGTAATACCCACTTTTTGAAATTTTATAAATATTATTTTTCAAAATGGAATTCATTTTTGGATTTTGAATATCGAAATTATCTTAGGGTGAATTTGTGGTATTTTTCTCCACACTTTCAAATTTTGATGAATAGTGAAAAACACCGGGTTATAGTTTAAAACCGATTTTTTATTTAAATAATTATTTATTTTATTTAAATTATATTAGGTAAAAATATATATATAACACCTATATAATTTAAATGTAATTCAATGGATTTAGTTTATAATAATTTTAGATTTATAGAAAGTTTATTGAACTTTTCACCGTCTTTTACCCATCTCATAGGAGAATTTGTAAATTCACATAAAACATAATTTTACCGCTTTTGTGAGTGGAATTTAGAAAATCCGAGAGATATGGTTAATATAAAGGAGTAAAATGTGGTTCAATAAGATAAAAATAATTTTTTTGTTAATAGTAACTTTTTACTTTTATTTACCACGGTTAAATGTAAATAGGGTAATTAAGGGTAAAAATGATATTATTATTACCCTAAAACATGTCCTAATTCTATTGTATAAGTATAATTAGACCAAAAACAACCTTAGGAATAAAATATGAACCTCTTTGGTCCACTTGGATTAGATTAGGACATTTATTATTATTTAATTCAAAGAAGAGTTAAAAGAGTTAAAATCAATGTTTAACAAGTAAAACATTTTTAATATAAGGTTATACATAGGATAAATTAGATTATAAATATTAATTAGAAAGATAAAAATATTTCCTACATAATGGTAGTTTATTTATAATTTTTATACATTAAATAATTTAATTTATTTATGACACAATGATGATGAAGTAATTACCTTATTAGTGAAATATTAAAATAATTGATATTATAAATACGCAAATAAATATAATTTGAGACTTTTAATGAATTAAAAGAATTTTATAGGTCAATATTACATGTTAGGGTGGATTAAATGAATTAGTTTCAAAGTAATAATGATATTATGAATTTAGAAAAAACAAAATACCAAATAGTATCAAAATTGACATAAATGAGTTGTTAAAACAAATATTATATTATAAATTAATATTCTATTCCTAAAAATTTAAGGTTCGGTCAAGAGAGTTATATAATGTTATGTGTATCGTTAATGAACCACTTGGGGTTCTCTTTTAAGTTTAGAGTAAGTTTATTAACCATATAATATAAAAATACAAAGAGACATGGTATATGTGAAACTAATTAACTAAGAGTTAAAACTAAAAGATAAGGTTAATATATTGACCAAAACCTGTATAAAATATATTTGTTGAAAGGATTTCGACCCATAAAAACCTTATCCTCGAAATAAGTCACTTTTATGCCATTATAAACCAAATATAAATTTATTATAAAATAATATTTTAAGTTTTTTCTAAGGTGCCCCTCACCCCTCTTATAAAAGGGCACTCCCCCTTCTCTCAAATTAATACCTTCAGAGCCTTTTGGATCAGCTAACCCCTGCCCAAATATTCTCTCAACTTCCCTCAATTAAACCTAGAGGCCTTAGTTTGATCATAAAGCCAACCTAAAGAGCCATTTTGATCAAATCAAAAGAAAGAACCCGAAGAAGAGGTAATGTTCTCACCACCCTCTTTCAAGTTCCTTTCTTCTTCCACTTATTCTTTCTTTGTTATTTATATTCTAAAATAATAAATCCAGTATCTTCTATATATTGTGATGTTATTATAAATATGGTACAACCATATTCAGTTTTCTATCCATCCTTTGAATGACATGTCACCGTACGTCCGTACGTACGGCTTACCGTCTCCACGTCGTGGTTTAATTGTTATTCAAAACATTATTATTTGGATGGGTATGATAATGATGTTTAATTGAAGTAAATAATAAACATAACATTATAATGATTCTGTATATATGATATAACATCCAATTATATACAATTTTAATATCAAAAGAATGATATTGTTGCTCGTGCATATGTTCGGACTACCGTCTCCAAAAACGCGATGAGATTCATTCCCCATCGTATCCATTCAAGAATAATTTTCATTTGATGGTTAAATATAATTTTTAAAGACTTAATATAATTCTGGATATGAATAATATACAACCTATACATAACAAACATAACTTACGTAAAAAATAATATTAAGGAAAACGAATCAGTTAACCCCCAAAACAACGATAATACTAAGATATTATTAACAAAGCACTGTTAAAAGATCATATATGATTTCATATTAATGTGTATGATTCTTGTATAATTTAATAAAAATTATTTCACCATTATACAGGAGGTAAACCAACCCTCTACCAAGTAAAAGTACAAGTTAAGGGTTTATTTCACAATCTCTTCATTATCTGAGGTTTTTTATACGTAATTATCTACTGGGACCTCTTTATCATCCACATATATGTTTCTTAAAAATGTATTTCAAAACATTCTTAATATTTTATAGAATATTGGTTAAAGTCATTTATACCCTTTTTTACTTTTTATAAGATGTTTATAAAGGAATCTTTCCTTCATTTTCCAAACAAGGTCCTTTTTAACCTTTTCGACAGAATTAAGGTAAGAATGTCTTTTTTTAACTTATACGACGGGTGCGACTATTTTCTGCCATTATAAAATCGTCGAAGCTTACCTTACAATCTAATATGTATATTTTCAAAATAAATTTTATCTTTTATAATTACGTGACTTTTAAATGATTTAAAAAAAGAGATATTTCTCTCAAATAGTTTTGATTTCATCTAAGTCAACATCCTTTGATGGATTTTAAGCTTATTTGAAGTTGATTTATTATGATACAAAAATCCATATTGTATTGAAGGTTTTGTGATATGTTTGAATATGGATATGTTATTTTTATACCATTCATGGTTTATAGAGAAAGTATCGACATTTCTTATACTATTTTTAATACGATTGTTTATGTTATGCTTAAACCTATTCATATGAGGAATGCATTGGACTTAATAAGTGACTGGTGGAGCCCAAAATATCTCCTCGACGCATCAGTAGGTCTCATGAGACAAACTAGTGTTTTGGCACAAGGCCTTCAAAAAATCTTATTTGTTGTCTTAGCATAAGGCCTTGACTATGTGCTTATGATAGTCTGGCATTATGAATTCCATCATTATGAAAGTGGTTATTGATATTGCATGTGATTATTCGACTAGTAGAATATCCATGTGAATAAGGAAATGGAATTATTTAATTTTATTTATGCCATATTATGCTGAAGTTCATGTTTGAAAGGCTGTTGTTTTAGTTATACATTACCTTAAATGTTTATGTTTATTTATGAAAGTTTCCGCTATATTGTTATCTCTACTAAGCATCTGAGCTCACCCCTTTCAATGTTTTAATTTTTACCAGGATGTGAAGAAGTATTTTATGAATGACCTGTAGGGAATTTATGAGGGGATATGAAGACAAGATGTTGTTGTAGTTTTTTTCACTTTATGATGTAATGTAAGACTTATGAATATATCTAGTAATTGCAAGGATAATAAACTAATCGGTCTTTAGAGACAAGATCTTTTGTGATCATGCCAATGTTATGTAACAATGCACCGAATCTGGGTAACTGGGGTCGGGGCATTATAGTTAGTATCAGAGGAAGTTTAGTACAAACCTTGGAATCTAGATTTAGATAAACTCTGATTAGAGCACATAGCCATATGATAGACTTTGAGGATTAGTATAGAAGAACTTCCTAGAATTTTGGTATTGTAGATATTTTGTGAGTTTTCCGAGCAATACTTCCTTGTATGGATACAAGTAGGTAGAGGCGGCTCTGCCACAGATGTACCTAGGGGTAAAACCCGAAAACACCGCTTTGAGCTAGACTCGAATGGGAACTGGTGCACGACAATGGCCCTTGATGTACTCTTGGTTACGACACTCACATGGGATATGCTTAGGATAATTCTCATTTTCTTTACAAACCATTAGGAAGGGATTATGAGTATATACTTCCTCAAAGAATACATTTTTATGATTATGGATTATATCTATAAACCATTCAGTTTGTGTTAAGTGTTTTACATGTTTGGATTTATGTATTGCGATTCAAAAACTAATCTAGTGTATGACATTGTTTAGAAATGGTGCCTAGTGGAAGGAATGGAAACTGTATCAATGTACGCACTCAATGTAGCGATTTCCCTCCTGCTCAAGATAATTATAGTGGAGCTAGTGATGCAACTGGTACTGATCAGCTAATCACCATACTGGGACAACTCACTCAAGTTGTGAATAATAACCTTACCCGTATAGAGCATCCTGATCCGTAGCATGGAGGATCAACGTTAGATCGCTTCATGATGTAAAAACCACCAACATTAAATGGGGGTACAAATCCACTAGTAGCTGAGCAATGGATAAATTCCTTAAAGAAAATATTCCATGCCTTGGGGAGTAGCGAAAGGGAAAAACTTGTCATGGTAGTTTACCGCCTCACTGGAGATAGTGATCAATGGTGGTCATTGATTAAAAACACAAAAGAAGATGATAAAGTATCAAATATGGAATGGAGGGTGTTTAAAGAGATTTTCTTAGAAAAATACTTTCCTCAGGACCATTGAGCAGATATGTAAAGACAATTTCTGAGTCTGAGGAAAAAGGAGGACGAGAATGTTGCAAAGTATGAGTCTAACTTTACAAGGTTAGAAAGGCATGTTACAGATTATATATGTAACCCAAGAAGTAAGATTGATCTTTTATTTGATGGGTTAAAACTGTTTCTCCATTGAGAATTAGTCTCACAATCATTCTCGTTGTACAAAGATATTTTCCCATGTGCTATCAAGACAGAAAAGGAATTCTCTAAGTCTTATGTTTTTAAAGCAAAGCAAGAGAATAAGAGATCTGCCGATCACTCTGGAAATGGAAATAAGTGGAATAAGGGAATGGTTGATTATCCATCCTACCGTAAATGTGGGAAGAAAAACCTCGGTACTTTCTTGAAAGGAATGGGAGTCTATTACAAGTGTGGTGAAAAAGGCCACCAAGCTCATGATTGCAAGGGAAAGAAAGAAGCTACTGATGTTCAATTCTACAACTGCAGGGAGATGGGACATTTTAAAAATGAATTTCCTAAGCATCAGGGGAACTTACCTCAGAAAAGTCCAAGGGATCAAGGCCAAGCATATGCTATCACTACTGCTGAGGTAGAAGCTCCAAAAGACATGGTGGCAGGTAATTTAATGGTTTCCTCAAGTTTAGCAAATGCTTTATTTGATTCTGGATCATCACATTTTTTCATATCTTCCCAGTTTTCTAAGAAAATTAGATATTTCCAATTTTATTTAACAGGGGAGTCGTAAGTTAAAACTACTAAGGTATGTACCATTGCAACAAATTTTTGTGAATCCGTTCCCATTAGAGCATATAAATGTTCTTTATCTGTTGATATCATCATCATATCTATGATTGAGTTTGATATAATCCTCGATATGGATTGTATTTTAGACCACGATGAATAGATTTATTGTAAGAAGAATGAGGTTATGATTTTTGATGATGATGATAAGGAACACCTTATCTTTAGAGCAGAATCATTACCACCTAATTCTTATCTAGATCCACCCCCAGTAGCTCAACTAAATTCAATTATTTGGGAGGAAGAGAATGAAATAACTATGAGTGAGGAAAGGAATGTTCAAATAGAGGATGTACCTATTGTGAGATAATATGTTGATGTGTTTCTAGAATATTTTCCTGGATATTCTCTAGAATGAGAAATTGAGTTTTCTATTGATTTAATTCCGGGATCAAGGATCATATTAAAGACCCCTTATAGAATGGCCACTATGGAATTAGTGGAACTAAAGAAACAACTAGAGGAATTGGGTAATAAGGGATTTATTCTCCCTAGTATTTCTCCATGGGGAGCCTCTATTATTTTTGTTAAGAGGAAAGATGGATCTATGAGGTTGTGCATCGACTACAGAGAGATCAATGCTATAACAATAAAGAACAAGCGTCCCCTACCTCACATTGATGATTTATTTGACCAACTGCATGAAGCTCAATAATTTTCAAAGATTGACCTTCGATCTGGATACCATTAGTTGTGTGTGAAGAAGGAATAAATTCTGAAGACAACATTTCGAACCAGGTACGAGAATTACGAGTTTACAATAATGCCTTTTGGTCTGACTAATGCACCCTCTGTTTTCATGGATCTAATGAACAGAGTTTTCAAGGAATATCTTGATTAATTTTTAGTGGTATTTATTGGTGATATCTTGGTATACTCCAAAATCTATGAAGATCATGAAAATCACTTGTGCATTATATTAAAGGCTCTGAGAAGACATGAATTATATGGGAAGTTTAGCAAGTGTGAATTCTGGCTTCAATAGATATCTTTTCGTGGCCATATTGTCTCAAAGGATGGATTATTTGTTGATACTTTTAAGATAAGAGCAATCCAAGAATGTCCAGCACCGATGAGTATAAATGAGGTACGTAGTTTTATTGGTTTAACAGGTTATTATCGGCATTTCGTCCAGAACATTTCCCGATTGGCTAACCCATTAACGAATCTCACATGTAAAGGGGTTCAATTTGATTGGACAAAAGAGTATAAAGAATGTTTCGAATAACTGAAGAGAAGATTAGTCAATGCTCCTATATTGACTCTGCCATCGGGGAATGATGGTTTTTTTATTTATAGTGATGCATCGAAGAAAGGAATTGGTTGTGTCCATATACAGATTGATAAGTTTATTGCCTATGAACCATGAAAACTGAAAATTGATGAGAAAAAATATCATACTCATGATCTTGAGTTATCTGCTGTAATATTTTCTTTGAAGATTTGGAGACACTATCTCTATGGTGAAAAATGTGAGATTTATATCACAAGATTTTGAAGTATATTTTCTCATAGAAAGAACTCAACATGAGGCAAAGGAGATGGCTTGAACTACTCATGGATTATGATTGCACGATACACTACCACTCGGGGAAGGAAAATAAGGTGGAAGAAGATTTGATTAGAAAGGATCATGGAGTTCTGAGCAAGATGAGAGTTGAGAGGGATCGTATTTTCATGGATCTAATAAAGATGGATATGGGAATCACCATGGAAGGTGAAACATCAATACTTTTTCAAATGGTTGCCAAACCATCTTTACTAGAATGGATTAAGAGTTCTCAGACCGATAATGAAGAGTTTCAAAAGAAGATTAAAACTATGAATGACAGGAGATTGAGTGACTTTGTGTGTGAAGATGGAATTTGGAAATTTGGGAAGAGACTTTGTGCTCCCAATATACCTGATCTAAAAAGGGAATTGTTAGATGATGCTCATAGCTCCAATTTCTCAATACACCCTAGGAGCACCAAAATGTATAGAGATTTGAAGGAACATTTTTGGTGGGATAACATGAATTGGGAGATTGCTGATTTTGTGTCAAGATGTACGGGTTTTCAACAAGTGAAAACTGGAAGGCAACATCCTGGTGGAGTATTTCATCCTCTTCCCATACCTGAGTGGAAATGGGATAATATCACAATGGAATTTTCCATGGGACTACCAAAGACTCTAAGAAGGAACGATGCAATGTGGGTCATTGTTGATCGTCTTAACAAGTCAGCACATTTTCTTGCTATAAGGGATGATTTACCACTTGAACGTCTAGAAAGACTATATATTAATGAAGTTGTGAGACTTCATGGAGTACCCCTATCAATTGTTTCTGATCGTGATCCCTGTTTTACTTCAAGATTCTGGAAGAGTCTTCAGAAGGCCTTAGATACTGAACTTCATTTGAGCACTGCCAACCACCCTCAAACAAATTGACAATCAGAACGAACTATTCAAACCTTAGAAGACATTTTGATATCTTTTTCACTTGACTTTCAGGGTATGTGGGATCAATATTTACCTCTGGTATAATTTTCCTATAACAATAGTTTCCATTCGAGTATTCAGATGGCACCATATGAAGAATTATACGGACAGAGATGTTGCACTCCAACCTGTTGGGATGATGCTGGTGAAAGAAAACTCATAGGCCCAGAACCGGTGGAGGAAACGATGGAAAAGGTGAAAGTAATCCAAAACCACATCAAAGCAGCTCAAAGTAGGCAGAAGAGATATGCTGAAAACCAAAGGAAGGATTTGGAATTTCAGGTAGGAGATCAGGTTTTCTTGAATTTATCTCTATGGAAGAGTGTTATACGTTTCGGTAAGAAGAAAAAATTGAGTCCCCGGTACATCATACCATTCAAAATTCTAGAACGAATTGAGGCTATAGCTTACCGTTTGGAAATGATGCCAAGTCTCTCCAAAGTTAACGATGTGTTCCACGTATCACTGTTGAGAAAACACATGCCTGACCCAATGCATGTACTCACCTATGATGAATTAGAACTGGAACCTGATCTGTCTTATTACAAAGAGCCTATCAAGATTCTTGATATGAGAGAACAAGTGCTGAGAAACCAGACGACTCGTCTGGTAAAAGTTTCATGGAGAAACCATAAGCAACGTTGGAACCCGAGGAACTTATGATGAAGAACCACCCGAGTCTTTTCATGCTGTAGTATTCTAGAAATTTCGAGGAAGAAATTATTTGAAGGAGGGGAGAATGTAACACCCCAATCTTCCACGGTGCGCTTCCCATTGAATAATACAGTAGTGTGTGTTGTACGCAACTTCGAGTTCTAACACACACCACAACCAATCAAACTATCCATTATGGATAGTAATACTCACGTTTTGAAATTTTATAAATATTATCTTTCAAAATGGACTTCATTTTTGGATTCATAATTTTGAAATTAGCTTAGGGGGAATATTTGGTATTTTTCTGAAAACTTTCAATTTTTAATGAATAGTGAAAAACACTGAGTTATAGTTTAAAAACAAATTTTTATTTAAATAATTATTTATTTTAATGAAATTTATTTTAGGTCAAAATAGATACATAATACCTATATAAGTTCAATGTAATTCATTGGAATCAGTTTATAATAATTTTAGATATATAAAAATTTTATTGAACTTTTCATCGTCTTTTACCCACCTCCTAGGAGAATTTGTAAATTCACATAAAACATAATTTTACCGCTTCGGTGAGTATAATTTAGAAAATACGAGAGACACAGTTAATATCAAGGAGTAAAATGTGGTTCAATAAGATAAAAATAATTTTTGGTGAATAGTAACTTTTTACTTTTATTTTCCACGGTTAAATGTAAATAGGGTAATTAAGGGTATAAATGATATTATTATTGCCCTAAAACGTGTCCTAATTCTATTGGCTAAGTATAATTAGACAAGAAACACACTTAGGAAAAAAATATGAACCTCTTTGGTCCACTTGTATTAGATTAGGACATTTATTATTATTTAATTCAAAGAAGAGTTAAAAGAGTTAAAATCAAAGTTTAATAACTAAAAGATTTTTCATATAGGGTAATACATAATATAAATTAGATTATAAAAATTCATTATAAAGATAAAAATATTTCCTACATAATGGTATTTTATTTATAATTTTTAGACATTAAATAATTTAATTTATTTATGACACAATGATGATGTAGTAATTACCTTATTAGTGAAATATTAAAATAATTGATATTATAAATACCTAAATAAATAAAATTTGTGACTTTTAATGAATTAAAAGAATTTTATAAGTTAATATGACATGTTATAGTTGATTAAATGAATTATGTTCAAATTAATAATGCTGTTATGAATTTAGAAAAAACAAAATACCAAATAGGGTCAAAATTGACATAAATGAGTTTTTCAAACAAATATTATATTATAAATTGAAATTATATTCCTAGAAATCTAAGTTTCAGCCAAGATACTTTTATAATGATAGGTATATCATTAATTAACCACTTTTTGTTCTCTTGGAAGTTTATAGTAAGTTTATTAACCATATAATATAAAAATAAAAAGAGACATGGTAAATGTGAAACTAATTAACTATGAGTTAAAACAAAAATATGAGGTTAATATAGTGACCCAAACCTGTCTAAAATATATTGTTTGAAAGTATTTAGACCCATACCCACCTTATCCTAGAAATAAGTCACTTTTGAGCCATTATAAACCTAATATAAATTTATTATAAAATAATATTTTAAGTTTTTCTTATGGTGCCCCTCACCCCTCTTATAAAAGAGAACCCCCCCTTATCTCAAATTCATACCTTCAGAGCCTTTTGGTTCGGACAAAACCTACCCAAATATTCTCTAAAATTCCCTTACTTCGACCTAGAGGCCTTAGTTTTTTTATAAATCCAACCTACGGAGCCCTTTTGATCAAATCAAAAACAAGAACCCGAAGAAGATGTAATGTTTTCACCACCCTCTCTCAAGTTCATTTCTTCTTCCACTTCTTCTTTCTTTGTTATTTCCATTCTAAAATAATAACTCTAGTATATTCTATATAATATGATGTTATTATAAATATGGTATAACCATATTCAGTATTCTATCCATCCTTTGAATGACTTGTCATTATACGTGCGCACGTACGGCTTACCATCTCCACGTCGTGGTGTAATTGTTATTCAAAACATTATTATTTTAATGGGTATAATAATGATGTGTAATTGAAGTAAATAATAAATATAACATTATAATTATTCTATATATATTATATACCAACCAATTATATATGATATTAATATCAAAAGAATTATATTTTCCCTCGCGCGTACGTACGGACTACCGTCTCCACGAACGCGATGAGATTCATTCCCCATTGTATCCATTAAAGAATAATTTTCATTTGATGGTTAAAAATAATTTTTAAAGACTTAATATCATTCTGGATATAAATAATATACAACCTATTCATAAAAAACACGACTTACGTAACAAAGCATACAAAGGAAAATGAATTAGTTAACACCCGAAACAATGATAATACTAAGATATTATTAACAAAGCAATGTTAAAAGATCATACATGATATCATATTAATTTATATGATTCTTGTATAATTTAGTAACAATTATTTCACCATTATACAGGAGTTAAACCATCCCTCGACCAAGGAAAAGTACAAGGTAAGGGTTTATTTCACAATCTCTTCATTATCCGAGGTTGTTTATACATAATTTTCTACTGGGACCTCTTTATCATCCACATCTTTATTTCTTAAAAATGTATTTCAAAACATTCTTTCTATTTTATAGAATATGGGTAAAAGTAATTTATACCCTTTTTTACTTTTTATGAGATATTTATAAAGGAATCTTTCCGTCATTTTCCAAAAAAGGTCCTTTTTAACCTTTTCGACAGAATTACGGTAAGAATGTATTTTTTTAAATTATACAGAGGGTGCGACTATTTTCCACCATTATTAAATCTTAGAAGCTTCCCTTAAAATATTATAAGTATATTTTCAAAGTAAATTTTATCTTTTATAATTATGTGACTTTTAAATGATTTAAAAAAAGATATATTTCTCTCAAATAGTCTTGATTTCATCTATGTCAACATCCTTTGATGGATTTTAAGATTATTTGAAGTTGATTTATTATGATCCAAAACTTCCATATTGTATTGAAGGTTTGGTGATATGTTTGAATATGGATGTGTTATTTTTATACCATTCATGGTTTATGGATAAAGTATTGAAATTTCATATGCTAGTTTTAATACGAATGTTTATGTTATGTTTAAACCTATTCATATAAGGAATGCATTAGACTTAATAAGTGATGGGTGGAGCCTGCTATAGCTCCTCGATGCATCAGTAGGTCCCATGAGACAAACTAGTGTCTTGGAACAAGGCCTTGAGAAAATATTATTTGTAGTCTTGGCACAAGGCCTTGACCATGTGGTTATGATAGTATGGAATTGTGCATTCCATCATTATGGAAGTGGTTATTGATATTGTATGTGATTATTCCACTAGTAGAATATCCATGTGAATAAGTAAATGAAATTATTTCATATTATTTCTACCATATTATGCTGAAGTTCAAGTTTAAAAGGATCTTGTTTTAGTTATACATTTCCATAAATGTTTTAGTTTATTTATGAAAGTTTCCGCTATATTTTTATCCTTACTGAGCATCTGAGCTCACCCCTTTCAATGTTTTAATTTTTCCTAGGATGTGAAGAAGTATTTTATGAATGACCTATAGGGAATGTATGAGGGGATATGAAGGAAAGATTTTGTTGTAGTTTTTTTTCACTTTATGATTTAATGTAATACTTATAAATATATCTAGTGATTCCAAGGCTACTAAACTAATCGGTCTTTCGACACTTGATCTTTTGTGATCGTGCCAATGTAATGTAATAATGCACCGACTCTGGGTAACTAGGGTTGGGGCATTACACTACAAGTATATTTGGATATGGAATAGTTATACATTGTGGTAATATCCTTAATAAGGTAGCATTGGGTAACAAGTCGATCGTTTCCTAATGCACAAAAAATACCCAACTACACACTTCGTTTTACACACCCATGGGATATGCTTTAGTAAATTGAGTCACTCTTTACAAACCAATATGAAGGGAAAAATGCCCATGAAATTTTATATTTTAAAATAAACAATTAATATATTAGATCGAAACATAAAAATTAATATTTTAAGGAATGTATATATTTTTCAGTTATCCCTTTAATATTCACTATTTCCCTTTTATGTATTTAATAGATTTAAATTTACTATCCTTAATTTATATTTATTTTAATCAATGGTTAGAAATAATAGGAACCAAGTCAACAACCACTATGATAGGAAATGTGATGACCGTAAAATGAGACGGCCAACCCAATGGGAGTTGGAGTAGAGAACTTCTTGAAAATACCTACTCAATGAACTCATGTTTTGAAAAAAATGTTGGAATATGTGTAAAATCCACACCCCTAAAGAATGATAAAGCTACAATTAAGTTCTTTATATGAAAAATTAATTCTAATTTTAAGGGATATTATGATCCATTAATATAATAAAAAAAGATCAATTCCATTTAAAAGACATTCTTCTTCCAAAAAACGAGTCAAAAAATTGAAGGTCATGCTTGTTTTTTATCCCATAGGGGAAAAAATATTCAATGATAAACCCAAGGAAAGAATATAGAGTTTGATGAAGAGATCTAAGTGATAGAGAGGAATGAATTATGGAAAATATTTTTTGATAATTATTTTCCTTACATTATATTACCTAAAATAGAGAGGGAGTTCCTTGGTCTCAAGGAAAAAGATAAATAATCTATTAGGGTGTACAAGTAAAACATCACAAGACTCGCGCAAAATGGCTCTAACTTTTTCATTGACCCCAAAAGTGAAGATGAATATATATTTTATTGGATAAATATTAATCTTTTAAAATCATTAATTATTAAATTCTTGGACAAATATGAGGTAATTTTTTAATGTTCCCTCAAATTTTAAATTGTGATCAATGAATATCATGGGTCTAGAGATAGGAATTAGAAAATGGATATTTATTTTGATGGATTGATGGTGAAATATTATAGTGGAAATAAATTCAAACATCCCACTTTTAAAAATAATGGGATGAATAATCCTTTAAATTTACTATAGGGGAAAAATAAATGCATTAGTTATGGAAAGGTGGGGCACTTAGCTTGTGAATTATAATGGGAGAACCCCACAAATATGATGGATAAAAGTATCCAATCAACTCTTAACCTATTGTATAATGTTTCAACTATAAGGAAAAATAAAATTTTTTTAACTAATTTATTATGATAAGGTTTTTCGATTATAATCAATGAAATAAACCTCGAAGACCTATAGGTAATGGGAGGAATTATTAAATCACAACAGTTGAGTTGGATCTAGAAAATTTAGAGGAGATTGGTAAGGTATTCAGTCATTCATCGATAATGAATCTCCCTTGGGGTATTCATCTTAACGAGGGATATTACTACCGTATAAGGAAATGTATATTCATAAAATTATTAATACTATGGATAAGATAATCCTTGATGAAATTACCAATATAAGAGAATATAATGATGTGTTTCCTAAAGGTTTCTTATTCTTACTCATAATAAAGAGGTTTATTTCTCAATCAAGCTTATTCTCATAGCTATTATAATATTTAGGAATCCATATATAATGAAAAATATTGAATTTTATTTTCTAAAGAATAAATTAAAGGATAATCTCAATATAGGGTTTATATGCCCAAGTGTATCACTATGAGGTGTTCCAGCCATTTTAGTCAAGAAAAAGTACAGTTTAATGCACCTATGAATTGATTACAATGATATCAACAAGATCTATAAAATTAATAAGTATGATATTCCCCAAATGAATGAATTTTTTGATTATCTATATGGATCCCAGTACTTATCGAAGGTGGATATTGTTTTGGGATATTATCATGTAAAGATAAGGGAGGATATCCCCAATACTACATTTTGTACAAGGTATGAGAACAAGAAGTTCATAGTGATGAAACTTGGAATCACTAAAACTCCAAATATATTCATGTACTTAATGAATATAGTCTTTAATAATTACCATGGTAAATTTTTTTGAGTCTTTATAAAATATATTCTAATCTACTCTAAAATAAAGGAGGAACATGAGTACGATTTAAATGTTTTACTGAAGTCCTTGATGAAAGAAATGTTATATTTTAAGTATTGTAAATGAATTTTTTTTGAAGGATCAACTAAAATTCATGGAGAATCATATCATGAAAAAATTAAAGATGAATGTGTCAAGAGATTTAATGAGTTAAAGAAGAGTCTAATTGCTACACATGAACTTACATTACCCACTAATGTGGAAGGATTTTTCATCTATAGTGATGAATCCAAAATATTCATGGGTTTTTTTACTCACTCAATATGAAAAGGAGATACCATATTCATCTATCTAATTAAATATTGGTGGTTATAACTACCCAATACATGATACGAAATTGTCTTCAATGATCTTTTCATTAAATATTTGGAGACATTGTATCTTTGGGGAGAAGTGTCACATATTTACAAATCATTAAATACTCATGTATATTTTCACAGAAAAGTATCTCCAAATTCACCAATGAATGTGGCTATATTTGATCAAGGAATATGAAATTTCAATCCATTACCAACATGGGAAGGTGAAAAGGTGGAATATGCTCTTTGTTGAAAGAATCCAAAACCCTATCCATGATGAGGATCGAAAAGGGTACAATTTTATTGGAAAAGGAGTGGATGGAAATGACAATCTAAAAAGGAAATTAATCCCACCTTTATCAAATAAATTCTCAAAAATCCATTCATCAAAGGACCAAGGAGGACCAAAAACATGATGAGGATATATAGAAAAGGGAAGAAAATATCCAAGAGTTCAACATTTTCTAAATATGGATTCATATGGTTTTGGAGATAGATTTGTGTGCCATTAAAAAATTAACTAACAGGGAACTTTGGGTTGATTTGAATATCTCATCCTATTATATTCATCTAAGAATCTAAAAGATTTATATAGATATGAATAAAATCTTATGGTTAGATAACTTTAAGAGAGAGATTGCAGAATTTGAATCTTGATGCTGAGTATAATAACAAATTAAGGATAAATGTTATAATTTTAAGTGTACGTTTTAATCATTTACAATACCAATATTTAAATGGGAAAACACAACTATTGATTTTTTATAGGAATCCCTATGATATCAGAAGAAAATACAACAATCTGGGTGGTAGTTGATCATCATAAAAAGTCAGTTCACTTCATTGTTATCATAAAAGATTTATATCTTCATCAAATCTTGAAAATATAAATGAGATAAGTGGTAAGACATTACAGAGTACCACTATATATTATTTTTGATCAATTTCCAAGGTTTACCTTAGGGTTATGGAGCTGCCTTCAATAAGAGTTGGATATAGATATGATTTTCAACACTACTTATCATTATCATATAAATGGTTAGTCAAAGTGAACCATTCAAACTATAGAGTTTTTGTTGATATCTTTTTAGGGTATTTAAAAGGATGTTGGGATCAACAAAATATCATAGTTTATTTCTCATATAATTAAAGTTTACAATTTTTCAATTAAATGGAACTTTATGAGGCTCTATATGTTAATAGGTGCCAGAATCCCACATTCTAAGATAAAGTTGGGGAAAAAAAGCTAATGGGACCCGATCTTATTAAAAATATGATAGAAAATGTCCAAAAAATTCATTTTCATATGAAATCTATACAAAGTTGACACAAAATAAAAGCATAAAATAATCCCAAAGACATGGAGTTCAAGGTCTATGATAAAGTGTTCCTTCATATATCAATATGGAAGAAGGTTATGATGTTTGGGAAGGAGGGAAATTTTAATCTAAGATACATCGACCCCTTTTAGATCCTTGATCATTTCAAATATATTTATTAACAAATAGAACTACCACATAACTTATTTCAAGTACATTATAAGATCTATGTACCTCTCTTGATGAAGTACATACCAGACCCCACACATTTATTAAATCTATAGGTGATAACCTTAAAGAATGATCGATCATATGAGGAGAAGATGGAGAATATTTTAGATAATAGAGACACATTTCTATGTAATAATACAGCCCACTTGGTTAAAGTATTATGGTGGAATCACTAGTTTGAGGAAACAACTTGGGAATTGGAAGATATGATGAAAAAGAATCACTCTCATCGGTTTTAGTGTATTAAATGAATTTTTAATGGATAAATTTTTGAATGGGAGAGAATGAAATGGCCTAAAATTTATTGTACTATTACAAAATATGGCCATAATCTGGCTGTTGGTCTTAAAAGACCATTAAAATCATAACTATTGATAATATAGGCCTTCTAAAGTGTCCTATAAGACTATTATATATCAAATTTTATAATAAATTTTAATCAGTATAGATAGAAAAAGAGAGAACCAAGACCATTAGGATCATAACCATAAATTTATATATCGCAATCACAAAAAAATTCATAATCATAACAAATATGTTTTTTTGGACACACCTATGAATATAAAATCATTTTTAATGAAATATCACTATCAAAACTATCATTGTGGATTGTGTTCACTCTCCATTTCAAAATTTTCTTAGTCAGGTTCACTCCCATAACTATTTTTTTGGACAATATACCTTTCTGATCAGGGTTCACTCCTCATTATCACCCTTTTTATCTAATGGGAGATGATGCATTACCTAATTCATCAGAGGGATATATATTATTGGTCCCACGTATCACATAATGAAAACTGTACATATGTGTGCTATAATATCGTAAAAAATTAATCATATCATCAAACCATAACCCATTGAAAGTATATGGGTTTTAGAAAAATTTCATCAACATAATCAGAATCCATGAAGTGAAAGAATAATGATGGTAACATTGGATCATATCCCCAGTAAATCATTAAATACACCTGTCATGACCCATCCCAATGGGGCCCGAGCCGCAACTCCCCAAGCCCGCCTTCAATAGGCTAGGGGCTGGTGACTAGCCCCAAGTAGGCATGCTACTAACATGGGAGGCATTGCCTATAAACCTGTACACACGCACATACATCTGCAAGCCCACAAAGATGAAAAGTAAAAACTACTAAAAGGAATAATATGCATGCATACACTAAAACCCAACCAACAGTGTAGGACAGGAATGTAAAGTATAAGGAAGTAAAATCCTGGGCCAAAAGTACAATCCCACCATAAAGAAGGTCTGTAACAAAGTCCAACCTGTAAGGAAAGCTACTGGGACTGCAACCTGTAGCCGTCGGAACACACCTCGACACGCCTGACCTTACTGAACACCGTCCGACCCTGGTCCACCTAGAATCCTATCCAATGCTCGCTCATCTGCAAAAGACATGACATGTGCGGGAAAATCCCATGCAGGGGTGTGTATAACAATACCTAGTAGGACACCCCGAAACCAAAAAGGAAATACAACAAGGGAAAAATACAACAAAGGAAGATACAGTCAGCTCTACACAGTATATGTCTACTGAACATATAATAAGAATATCCAGATATAGTCACACGCAATCGACTATCGTGAAACCACCACTAAGAGCCAACTCGAAGATTCCACTAAGCACATAACAAGGAGAACACACTCCAAGGTCTGAAGAGAGAGACGCGAAGTACTCGTTCCGGGAGAACACACTCCACAAGTACTATGAGAACATGATGCTCAGATGAGGATCACGACCAAGTCATGGGGTGATTCAGACAACTCAGTCTGAGCTAATCCACTAACCAGAGGATCAGAACCCAGGTAAAGTTGGTCACGTCAATACCAAGAAATCTACTTAGGGTTCTAGGAATGAATAGAGGATCCGGCTCTAAGTCTCACAGAGGGGATTCCAACAACTATATTAAGGAAGTCTTGCTGAAGGGATCATACTCCTGTATAAGGAAATGATACCAGAACCTTCAGGGATAAGACCGTGGGTACGAACCCTAAGGAAACAAGTCCAAGTCATGGAAGACAAGTGGCTCAAGCCATGAAGAAATGATTACATGACATGTAGTATAGTTACACACCGTGTTCCTTGACCCCGAGTACTTCCCGCGTAAATGGCTCGTGTCATCCGTCCAAGATGTGTAAAACTAAACTACACAGCGAGTAGAATAATCACACGCTGTGTTCATTGACTCTGGGTACTACCCATGTAGACGGCCCGTGACATTTGGCTTATCGGATAGAAAGAAACTACACGACGTGTAGAAGAGTCACACGCCGTGTACGAGCACCTGAGGCTCGCTCCGTGTACACTGGCCATGTGCCCGTACACGGTCTGAGTCCATGTCCGTGTTGCCTTCCCATGTACCAGTACATGGGGTATCCCGTGTATCAGGCCGAGTCTAGCCGTGGAAGGGTTTAGATGCCGTGTCCTTGGCCATGTACCCAACCCGTGTCCGTGTCGCTTGCCCGTGTACCAGTACATGGGGTATCCCTTGTATCTGGCCAGGTCTGGCTGGGGAAGGGTATACACGTCGTGTCCTTGGCCGTGTACCCAACCCATGTCCGTGTACTCCCGGAGTACATGCCAGGTGGTTCGTCGTGAACACACGCCGTGTATCCCATACTACACGGCGTGTAGTCGGGAAATTTCCAGAAACGCCGTCTTCTTCCTCGCACTTCGGTCGATCATCCGGATCACGTTTCTCTGGTCTGTTTGCCGCGAAACTCAAGATCAAGGGTCACCTCGACGTCTCGATGCTGAATCCGTGGGTTACAGGCCTTCGATCATCTCCAAAATCCAATTCCGGTCACCCATGTGGAAATCGTTCAAAGTATGATATCTTCCAATATGCTTCTATCTGTTCGGCGTCACCGCAGCCGAACCTCCGTAGGGTTGTACCGACGCCAGATCTATAATTTGGGATCGTTACATCGCACAACAGGTGCACAACAATCAGTTGTTCATATCCCTGCGAAGAACGCGTAGAACGTAGCGGAGAATTCGATAATTTTGTGAAGAAGAACACAACAAATCAAGAGGTATGAACCTTGATCGATTTTTGTTTCGATCTTGGTCCGTTACCGTTAGAAGATTGAATGAAACCGAACAATTTCAAGAGTCAAATCCCCATGATTCCCACAAAATCCCATCCCGCAAGAAAGATCGATCCGCGGGCTAATATGTTCGTGGAATAGTCCGTGTTCATCATGGAAAACAAAAATGGGGAAGAAATCAGCAAAAAATATCCTACCTGGATCTGTGGCGTTCGTTGGCGAAGATCCGGTCACCGCGTCGTCGTCGCCATCGAAGCTTGTCAAGAACACCGTCGCCGCGTTGGGAGGTTTTTTTTTCCAGATCCTCCAGGGAAAAATCAAGGTTATGGAAAATTTAACCCTGACCCCCTACGAAATATCTATTTAAAAAGAATAAAATGATTTCTCTACAATAGGGATTAATAAAATATTTTAATAAAATATTTTATTACGGTTACGTCCAAAAACCAGATTTCACCACCGACCTACACCGACCGATATTAGGCCTTGCCTGAGGAAAAATTGTTGCTCTAAACGCAACGGTGCCCTCAGATTTATGATCAGAGCACCTGTTCAGGAGTTATTCCACTTTTTCCGAAAAACCACACGCGCGTGTTATTTAATTATTAAATTAAATTCTAACATTTGTTCCGGGATCACCGGGCCTCAGAACTGCATTCCGTCTTAGTGCCTGGTCTCGAATTAATTCCTATATAATATTAAAATAATACATGGAAAAAATCCGGGACATTACATCACACCCACCTTAGGGATTTTATGTCCCCAAAAAGCTGAAACAAAGTCTACTAAAAAAGATGTGGGTACTACACGCGAATCTGAGCCTCCTGCTCCACGTGCTCTCTGGGAGATTCTCGTGCTGCCACCAAACATCCACCAAGGAAATATCTCATCCATGAAGGATCTTCTCCTACTGATCCTTGATCTCCACTGGGTACTCAGCAAAGGTCGCTCCATCATCTATGTCCAGCTCACCCCAGTCGATGATGTGCGATGGGTCATGCACGTTCCACCGTAGTTGCGACACATGGAAGACGTTGTGTACTCGGTCCATCTGAGGAGGTAGATCCAAGCGATATGCCACCTCGCCAACACTACTCAGAATCTAAAAAGGGCCAACGAACCTCAGAGATAGCTTGCCACATTGGCCAAATCTCCACAATCTCCGCCGAGGTGAGACCCGAAGGAACACATGGTCTCCTTCCTCGAACTCCAAGGGCCTCCGCCTCCTGTCAGCATAAGACTTTTGCTGACTTTGTGAAGTCTTCATCCATTCCGGGATGACCTGCACCTTCTCTGTAGTAGATCTCACCATCTCTAGGACCATGCGTGCGGACTCTCCTGGGTCAATCCAACAAATTGGTGACCTGCAAGGTCGCCTGTACAGAGCCTCGAATGGTGCCATACCAATAGTGGAATGATAACTCTTTTTATAAGAAAATTCCACCAGTGGTATGTGATCCTCCCATCTATGACCGAAGTCAAGTATGCAATCTCGAAGCATATCCTCCAAAAACTGAATGGTCCACTCTGTCTGTCCATCAGTCTGGGGATGTAACACTGTGCTCAATCGTAGCTGATTCCCAAGAGCTTCCTACAACCCCTTCCACAACTGAGATGTGAAATGAGCATCACTATCTGAGACGTTCGTGGATGGAACTCAATAAAGTTGAGCTATCTCCTACACGTAAAGGCGTCCCAAGCTCTCTACTGAACTCTTCTCCCGTATGGCTAGGAAGTGGGCCGACATGGTGAGTCGATCAACGATCACCCAGATGGCATCGTGCCCCCTGGACATACGTGGTAAACCCGTCCCGAAGTCCATGGATATCTCATCCCACTTCCACTCTGGAACCTCAAGGGGCTGAGTCAAGCCTGCTGGCACCAGGTGCTCAGCCTTTACTTGCTGACAAGTAAGGCACCGAGAAACAAACTCTGCCACACACCTCTTCATTCCTGGCCACCATAACACACGTCGGAGGTCCTGATACATCTTTTCCACACCTGGATGCACCACCAAAGGGGATGTATGGAACTCCCTTATAACCTCCTCCCGCAATGTCATTGGTACTACTGTACGCCCTCTGAAAAGAACAATGTTCTCCCCACCTTCTGAATATCCATCAGCCGTAACACCTGTGGATATCTGAGCACGCCGAGCCTCACAGCTAGCATCCTCATGCTGTGCTTCCCGGACTCGTTGTAAGAGTGGAGGGGTAAAAACCATCGACTGAAGGTAAGCTCCCTCATCTCCATCCACGAAGGATAATTGTAAAGAGGCCAATTGCCTCGTCACCTCATCCAGAAACTATGAACTGGATTTCCTGCTGAGAGCATCTGCCGCAACGTTCCCCTTCCCAGGTGTGTAAACGATCTCAAAGTCGTAATCCTGGAGGAACTCAATCCATTGTCTTTGTCTCAAATTCAGATTCTTCTGAGAAAAGATATATCTGATACTCTTGTGATCTGAGTAGATGGTAAACCGCTCATCCATCAGGTAGTTCCGCCACATATTCAACGCGAAGACTACCACTGCCAACTCAAGATCATGGGTCGCGTAGTTCTGCTCGTGTGTCCTTAACTGACGTGAGCCATAGGTAATCACCACTTGCCTCTACATCCGGACACAAACAAGCCCGATTCCTGATGCATCGCAAAACACTACGTACTCGACACCCTCCTCCGATAATCTCAAGATTGAGGCGCTCGTCAAACTCTGTCTCAACTGCGGGAAATCCTGTTGGAATCTCTCGATCTATACGAAAGGATGCCCCTTTCGGGTCAATGATGTCATGGGTGCTGCAATCCTAGAGAAATCAAGGATGAATATCTGATAGTAGACTGCCAACCCAAGGAAACTCCGCACCTCCATCATGCTCCGGGGTGGCTCCCATTCTAGCACTGCCTCATCCTTGGATGGGTCCGCTGCTATACCATCTGATGAGATAACGTGTCCTAGAAAGTGGACCTCATGTAACCAGAACTGGCACTTCGAGAGTTTCCCATACAACTAGTGCTCTCGGAGTGTGTCCAGAACCATACTTAGGTGTCTCGCGTGCTCCTCCTCGGACGCAAAGTACACAAGGATATCATTGATGAAGACTACTATGAACCGATCAAGGTAGGGATAAAAGATACGGTTCATGAGTCCCATGAACACTGCCGGGGAGTTCCTCACACTGAAGGGCATCACCAAGTACTCATAGTGACCATAGCGACATATGAATGCCGTCTTCAGTATATCCTCATCCTGTACTCGCAACTGGTGATAGCCTGATCGTAGATCGACCTTCAAGAACCATCGTGCCCCTCTCAACTGGTCGAAGAGGTTATAGATCCTTGGTAGTGGATACCGGTTCTTCACAGTCACCTGATTCAAGCGCCGGTAATCCACACATAGCCTCAAGATCCCTTCTGTCTTCTTGGAAAACAGAACTGGGGCCGCCAGGGTGAAATGCTGGGTCTCACAAAGCCCTTCTTCTGCAAGTCATCCATCTACACTCTCAGCTCACGAACCTCTGTAGGCGCCATCCGATTTGCTGATGCTGATATTGGCGTCGTCCCGGGTTACAACTTAATGCACAAATATATCTCCCAATGGGGAGGTATCCTGGGGACATCCTCTGAAAAGTCGTCCTCGTACTCAGCCACTACTACTGAAACTCGTAACACCTACTACTCCAAGGGATAGGCTAGCCATCTGATGTGAAATCGGTTGTTCCTTCATATGAACGAGTCCATCCTGCGCTGCCTAGGTCTCTCTTTCACCGAAAAAAGAGAACCTCATTCCATCACAGCGGACACACCACACCCTTCTCCAAAAACAGTCGATCTGGGCATGAACTATGGATAACCAGTCCATACCTATAATGACATCATAAGTCCTCGACGCTACCACAAAGAGGTTCCAACTGAAACTCTCGCCTCCAAGGGTCAGGTCACACTGTCTATAGAGGTGTGTGATCTCAGAATCTTCTCCAGTCGGTGTTTCTAAGCGTAAGGGTCGAGTCAACTGATCAAATGGAATCTCAAGGTCTCGAACAAGATAAGAATCCAGAAACGAATGACTAGAACCTGTGTCTATCAGTACGAAATCTAAAGTAGAGAAGACACAGATTGTACCTCTAATCATTCCCGGAGTACTTGGGTCATAAGCCTCTTCCGCCTGCAGCTGTCCCTGCTTTTGTCCACCTGCTCCCTGAGCCTGGGGTAGACCTACTAGGGGTGGTTGTGATAAAAGGTCGAAACACCGACCAACTCCAGCTACTCTCCCAGCTCCCCTAACTCGTCTACCGCCTTGCGGATCTGTCTGCTCCACACGTTACCTCTTCCTCAGAGGTCCATCCACTTCTCCCGTGTCAGTAGTATGGCGGGTCGGACAATCTCAAGTGAGATGTCCCCTGCCATCACATGAGTAGCATCACCTCTCTCGAGGCTGGGTGGATGCACCCATGCGAACCCTGTATGACAGATCCCCTATCCTGGGACCTCCTCTGAAAACATCTCCCATGACTGGGTCCCTGACGTCGGCTCCCTACTGCCGAGGTCTCTGCTCCAGCTTGCCCACTACTGACCACTGCCGGCTGTCTCTACTCTACCAAGAAGCTCTCGACCACCAAAGCCCACTCGAGCACCCCAAAATAAGTAGGAATAGTCATAGGTATGATGCTAGCTTGGTTATCTCTGCACAAGCCTCGCTCAAAAGTCCAAGCTTTGAAGTACTGATCTCTGACCATATCCATCGAGTACCGCGAGATGTCGGAAAACCTCAATGAATAGTCAGCCACCATCATGGTCCCCTGATGGAGCTGAAGAAGCTCCTGTATATGTACTTCTCTCAGGGTAACTGGTGAAAACTCCTCTATGAAGAGATGCTCAAACTCCGACCATGCAAGAGTCACCTCGTCTTGAGTCTGGATAACCAAACTCCACCATCGTCCTGCCAAGCCCTACAGAAGGCTCGCTACCAGGATCACCATCTGGTCTGCTGGTCTCCTGACCAAACGGAAGACTTTGGCCACTGCCTTAAGACAGTCCTCTACTGCCTGAGGGTCAGGCTCACCTCAAAACTTGAGGGGTATCTATCTCTGAAACTCGTGGAGTGCGCTCAGCCTGCGCTCCTCCTCCATTGGTACAATAGGCACTAAACACTGCTCCATAGGTGGCAGGATAATTGGCACACCATCTGATGGTAAAAATAGGGGATTCGGTCCCTCTATCGAGGCTTCATCACTGAGGGGGTCATCCTCGTTATCAAGCTGCTGGATCCTAGCGGGTGCGTGTCATGGAGGCATCTTGTTAAAGAAACAAGATGTATCTCAGTCAGTGAGTATATCTGGAGAGTTGACTTAAAAAGGACCTGGAAACCACAACCCATTCCTATATGATGTATGTACCATTATTTTTCCCCTGCAACTAGTGTTCTCATGTTCCGAGTTGAAAAGCAAGTTATCAGAGTCCTTCTGTATGGATACATTGGCCGCCCGCACCAACACAGGGGTCCCTGGCCTGAAAGCCGAACTCGAAACACTTAACACTGTTTCCTCAAACTAACTCACAAACTCTCGGTCCTAAGGTAGAACCGACCAGCTCTGATACCACTCTGTCACGACCCGTCCCAATGGGGCCCGAGCCGAAACTCCCCAAGCCCACCTCTAATAGGCCAGGGGCTGGTGACTAGCACCGAGTAGGCATGCTACTAACATGGGAGGCATTGCCTATAAACATTTACACACACACATACATCTCCAAGCCCACAAAGATAAAAAGTAAAAATCTAAGAAAAGGAAAAATATTCATGCATACACTAAAACCCAACCAACAGAGTATGACAGGAAAGTAAAGTATAAGGAAGTAAAATCCTGGGCCAAAAGTACAAGCACACCAAAAAGAAAGTCTGTAACAAAGTCCAAACTGCAAGGAAAGGTACTGGGACTGCAACCTGTAGCCGTCAGAACACACCTCGGCCCGCCTGACCTCACTGAGCACCGTCTGGCCCTGGTCCACCTAGAATATTGTCAAAGGCTCGCTCGTCTTCACAAGACACGACATGTGTGGGAAAAACCCATACAGGGGTGAGTATAACAATACCCAATACAACTCCCCGAAACTACAAAGGAAATACAACAAGGGAAAAATACCACAAAGGAAGATATAGTCATCTATACATAGTATATGTCTACTGAATATATAATAAGAATATCCAGATATACTCATACACGATCGACTATCGCAAAACCACCACTAAGATCCAGCTCGAAGATTCCACTAAGCACATAAAAATGAGAACAAACTCCTAGGTCTGAAGAGAGAGACGTGAAGTACTCGTTCTGGGATAACACAATCCACAAGTACTATGAGAATATGATGCTTAGATGAGGATCACAGCCAAGTCATGTGGTGATTCCGACAACTCAGTCTGAGCTAATCCGCTAAGTAGAGGATCGGCGCCCGGGTAAAGTTTGTCACGTCAATACCAAGAACTCTACCTAGGGTTCTAGAAATGAATAGAGGATCTGGCTCTAAGTCTCACAAAGGGGATTCCAACCACTCTATTCAGAAAGTCCTGCTAAAGGGATCATACTCCTGTATAAGGAAATGATACCAGAACCTTCAGGGAAAAGACCAAGGGTACGAACCCTAAGGAAACTTGTCCAAGTCATAGAAGACAAGTGTATCAAGCCATGAAAAATGGTTACACGACATGAAATATAGTTACATGCCGTGTTCCTTGAACCCGGTTACTGCCCGCGTAAACGGCCCGTGTCATCCGTCCAAGCTGTGTAAAACTAAACTACACGATGTGTAGAAGAATCACACGCCGTGTTCCTTGACTCCGGGTACTGCCTGTGTAGACGGCCCGTGTCATTTGTCTTGTCGGATATAAAGTAACTACACGGCGTGTAGAAGAGTCACACGCCGTGTCCGAGCACCTGCGGCTTGCTCCGTGTATGCTGGCCATGTGCCTGTACACGGTCTCTATTCGTGTCCGTGTCTTCTGCCTGTGTACCAGTACACGGGGTATCCCGTGTATTTGGCCGGGTCTGGACGAGGAAGGGTTGACACGCCGTGTCCTTGGCCGTGTACCAAACCCGTGTCCGTGTCGCTTGCCCGTGTACCAGTACACGGGGTATCCCGTGTATCTGGCCGGGTCTGGCCGGGGAAGGGTATACACACCGTTTCCTTGGCCATGTACCCAACCCGTGTCCGTGCACTCCCAGAGTACATGCCAGGTGGTTCGCCGAGGAACACACACACCGTGTTTCCCAAACTACACGGCGTGTAGTTGGGAAATTTCCAGAAACGTCATCTTCTTCCTTGCGATTTGGCCGATCTTCCGGATCAAGTTTCTCTGGTCCGTTTGCCGCAAAACTCAAGATCAAGGGTCGCCTCGACGTCGTGATGCCTAATCCGTGGGTTTTGGGCCTTTGATAGGCTCTGAAATCCGATTTCAGTCACCCGTGTAGAAATTGTTCGAAGAACGATATCTTCCAATCTGCTTCGATTCTTCTGTCGCCACCACAGTCGCACCTCCATAGGGTTGTTCCGACGCCAGATCTTTAATTTGGGATCGTTGCATCACACAACGGGTGCACAATGATCCGTTGTTCGTATCCCCATGAAGAACGCATAGAACGTAGCGAAGAACACGAGAATTTGGGGAAGAAGAACACAAAAAATCCAGAGGGACGAACCTCGATCGATGTTCGTGTCGATCTTGGTCAGTCACTATTAGAAGGTTGAACGAAAGCAAACAATTTCAAGAATCAAATCCCCACGATTCCCGCAAAATCCCATCATGAAAGAATGATCAATCCATGGGTTAATATGTTCGTGGATTAGTCTGCGTTCGTCGTGGAAAACAAAAACAGGGAAGAAATCATGAAACAAACATCCTACCTGGATTCACGGCGTTCGTTGGCGAAGATCCGGTCACCGCGTCATCGTCGCCGGCGAAGCTTGTCAAGAACACCGTCGCCGTGTTGGGAGGTTTTTTTTCCAGAGCCTCCAGGGAAAAATCAGGGTTATGGGAAATGTAACCCTGATCCCCTGTGAAATCTCTATTTAAAAAGAATAAAAAGATTTCGCTGCAACAGGGATTAATAAATTATTTTAATTAAATATTTTATTACGGTTACGTCCAAAAACCAGATTTCACCACCGACCTGTGCCGGATGATATTAGGCCTTTCCTAAGGTAAAATCACTGCTCTGAAAGCAACGGTGCCCTAGAATTTCTGATTGGAGAACCTGTTCAGGAGTTATTCCATTTTTTCAGGAAAACCACATGCGCACGTTATTTAATTATTAAATTAAATTCAAACATTTGTTCCGGGCTCAACGGGCATCAGAACTACATTCCGTCTCAGAGCCTGGTCTCGAATTAATTCCCATATAATAATAAAATAATAAATAGAAAAAATATGGGACATTACAACATCAAAGGATGTTGTTACAGATAAAAATTCCTTTAAAAGTTCACCAGAACATTTCTTGAGAAAAATAAACTTTTCATTTGGAATCATTTATTCAGAATCAAAAAATTTATTAAACATGAAGGAAATTTTTTTATTTGAAAATAAAAATGGATAATTATAAAATTATCTTTAACAAAAGGATTATTCATGATGGAATCTAAATCCATTCAAGTGGTGTATGTAAAAACAAAAATTCATTTCCTATTTTCAGTAAAAAGAAAAAATTAATAAATTGGGAAAATGACAATAAATTTACTTTGAAAACTTTTTAATGAAAGTGGAATATATTGAAGATAAATTAAAATAATCTTCCAAGTATAGTGAAAATATTTTTGAATATAATTTTAAGAAAATATGTACATAGAATAAATGATTCTTGTCTAAATGGAAAAACATGGTTGGTTATCCATAAAAATAGTCATTTAGTATCTATGAAATTTAAAGAGATGAAAATGAAAGGAAAAAATTAAATATCAAGAAATAAAAAAATAAATAATAATGTTCATATTATTTGGTAGAGATGGATTTTAGAATTTCATCATTGTAAAATTTAAGAATGAATAATCGCATTAAAAATTAGACTAAAATTTAAAACCTTTATCACTATGGACATTTATAAATCTTTACCACCATGAATGAAATTAAATATATTGAAACATTAAATTGTTTTTACATAATAACATTAGTGACCCTAAATATATGTTTATCAGCATATACACCACATAAAATAGGGTGAGTGTATAAATTCACTCATGTCTTGATGAAAAAAATAATACCGAGAACCCTTATGGAATTAGTAATTTTTTAAATAAAGGTAATTGAAAGATTAGTAATATTATTTTTCTATAAATCCTTAGATATAAATCATAGAAAATTACATTATAAATTTTTGGTAATTATACAATCCATATTAATAATAAATTAGTTCATAAGATTAAAACATGTATCAATAAAGACAAATTGAGATGAAACCCTTACAACTTTGGTATATTTTAAATCGATGGAAATGTAAAGTAAGATTATTATACGGATCTTAAAACCCCAAAAATTTAATTAATATTTCAAAATACATTTATTTTGTTATAATAATTACATATAAAATAAATAATGTTCCACAATATCAAACATGTCTTATAAATTCAAAAATATGACACATAAGCCCTTACCTCAAGTCCGTCTTTCTATGTAAGCACTCTAACCTCCTATATAAAAAAAATTAAATTTTATTATAATTATATACCATTAACATAATAATACCTATAATACCATAATTTTTTTAATTAAAACATTTTATCACCATTTATTTAACAATCTCTGATTATCACCGTTATTTGTGGTGTTAACTGGTTTTTTCACATTTGTTTTGGTTCAGTAGTGATGCCCTTGCACTTTGATCTGTGTTAATTTACATAAATAATTTAAATAATGATATAAATATCTTATAAATTCATTATATATATATATATTTATAACCTTTCATATTACGTGCTTATAAAAAATTAATTACATCACATTGTATAGATGATAATCCGTACATACCCACAAGCGATCATTCTACTTTTTGATGGGTTGATTGATAGAGAAGTATATGATAATAAAAGTTTATATAATTATTATTATCTCATAAATATCATATATATTAAATAAATAAATTATTTTTTCCATCCACGTAAAGTGGACAAGACAAAAAAATCACATCATTTCATGTTTGTGATAGTTCACACATATGAATGAGAGACATTATTGTTTACCAATGAATTAGAAGGTAAAAAGGTAGATAATATATCATAACTCCAGAAGAAAAATTATCTTATAAATATCACATAAAAATATAAAATTAATTATTATAACCACCTATTAAAAGTGGGGATCGAAGATGAATTGTACCACAATGTGGATATGGTAGTCCACAAGTATGCTTGAGCGATACTTTAAATTATAATTTTATGAATAAGGGGTATAAAATGGTTTTATCATCATAATTATAAAAACTAATTAATTTAATTATAATGGGTTAATAATTTTTTTGTTCATGCAATGAGTTTATAGAAATTTTAAAAACAAATAAAATTGAAATAGCTTGGTCAATATTTATACTTCTTCTTTGAGAGTCCTCCTTTGGCTTACAAATTAACCCTTAAAGGATTGGTATTAGGAGAAAACCAAAAGATATAAAATGAATTTAAGGATTATGTGAACGTTTTTTAGTGGGGATTTTTTTATCTATAAGGCTAAAATGGTGTGAATAATAGACATGGAGTGGTTCCCTTTTATGAGTGAGGGGAGCGAAACGCATAGAATTTCAAAAAATGTTTTAGTAATATAAGTTCAATTTCTTGAGAAAGTGGATTCAAATGGATAAATATTAGAATATATGATAATATAAGTTTTAATATCTTCAAAAAACAAGAATTATATTTTTTTTGTGGATATCATACCCTTATATATTGGTTTAACCCACTGATAAACTCATTTTAACCTTAACCATGGTAATAAATTTTTACTATTTTTACTGTTCACAATGAAAAAAATTATGTTTATAATGTTATATTAAATTAAATTTTTTGTTTAAAACATGGAATCAATTTTACCAGATTCAATTTTTATAAGTTGAAGAATTTAATTTCAATTTAGTGCACAACCTGAGATGAATACCTGTTTTAGACGAATGAATCTTTTAGGATAAGAGATAATTTAATTATATTCATTTCCATGTTAATACCATAAAATGAATGTAATATATATTACTGTATTTATAATATATAAATTTCATTAAAAACATTAGTGAATATAGATTAATCTAATTTATTAAAATAAAAACACATCACGGGCATAAAAATAGTTTTTAGAAAAATGTGTTTTTATGCCAAAATGAACTTATACCAAAATAAATTATAATGATGATTTATATATAATTAATTATATTATTTCTAATTAATTAATACTTATTTTAATTTAAGATAAAATTCATAACATAATTTATCATTTACTTGAAATGAAATGATAGTTTTTATAAAAATCACTATTTTTTCAATATTTAATGAAAATATATTTTTTAGGGGAAACCTAAAAAGTCACCATAAAATAAAATTGGAATGATGATTTAAAAAATTGTATTCATTTTCTCAAAAAAATATCTAAAATTTTGTGTAATTTATTTTAGTTTTTATATGGGTAAAATGCAATAGATTTCACTTAAAAAAACACATTTTTGAAGCATAAAATGATTTTACTTAAAATCAAGTACTTATTTATTATGAATTAGTCAAAAAAATTAAAATATTTTTCATAATGGGTTTATTACTATTCATACCTATCAATTTAACAGCTAGGTTAAAACAGTTTCATTTATCGCGGTTCATATAGACTCGGTGTTGTGTGAAAGGAAAGCTATCAAAAAATTGCATTTTATTTAAATAAAAAATATTCTAAAATACGAGGGTGTTACATTTATCTACACTTAAATAAATTTTACCCTAAAAATTTCTATCTTGGAAATCAAATGTTCAATACTTTAAAATACCTTTCTTGAAAACCCACATTTCACAAAGTGATAAAAAAACCTCGTTTGAAAAGTTGAATTGTGAATTATAAAGGTTTCCAAAAATAACCCATAATCTGGTTCCCACATAAGGATAAATTTAGTGGGAAGTGAAAATATAAACATGGGGGTGAACAATAATGTGTGAAGAATAAAATATAGTGATAGAAAACATGGTCATGTGAAAGTTAATTACCACAAAATCATAAACCAACAAGGGGATAAAATGACCATAAACTCTTCATAAATAAATATAAAAATAAAAAAATTTTCATATTCAAGATCCTTTTCTGTAGAGTTTAGGAAATATTTTACCATGAATTATGAGAAAATATATTTTCTTTATTTCTTTATATTTTATTAGAAAAATATCATCTTTTGGTTCTACTTTAGTTAATTATCACTTTTATATCATCCTTTATTCCAAGAAATGAATATTAAAAATGACTTTTTTCAAGAAATAAGTGATGAAATAAATTTTTTAGAAATCATAAGATCCGAAAAATTATTGAAATTTATTTCTCATATCCCTAGATATTTACCAAAACCAAAATGGTTATCAAATTTTATCCAATATGGATAAATATTCATATCATATAATAATAAATTAACCTTAAAAACACAAAAAATAACCCTCAAAGGTCATCTTAAACCATTCCATAAATATTTAACTATAAAACTCCTTCAAAATATGTGAAAAAAATTTAAAAACTAAGAATTTAGAATAAGGTCACTAAATTTTCAAAATAAACATAAATTTACTATCTGAATAACATAAACTATCTGTTAATGTAACATAAAAAAACGTGAATACAATGAACATGTATTGTCTTAAAAATTACTATTCCTTTCCTAAAATACCCCAAATCACTATAAACCCTAAATGAAAATATATTTTATTCCAAAAAATTTACATTATCCTTATTCTTCAAATAAAATCATAGGATGTTGAGTATATTTCCGAAACCAAAAAATGATAAAATTTTCCAAGGATAGCATGAATCAAGTTATCCTCAAATCACTAATTAATTTCAAGGTCACTAGTACTATCCAATTTAATTTATCATTATAAATCATCTCTTTATCATAATGAGAAATTATTAACTTAACCCAAGGCACATATTAAGGGTTATATATCCCAAAATCATATGTTTTTAAAAAATACACCTTACCATAACAACAATTTTCTAAGCTATCAGTATCATTCAACATATAAATCCAATACCTAAATGAAAAACTATTATGGAATAATATTTTGATGTTTCATGATTTATATATTGAGAATTTCCATAATAAAACATTTCTACAAAATAATTATCTATATCCTTAATATAATGAGAATATAATTAATAAAATAATTCATTAATATTCCTAGAAAATTACTATCAATATGTCCATATTTTCCATACATAAAACATCTTTCAATTCCTTTGAAACATTTCCTCCACTATTATAAAAATGGTCTTTAACATTGTATGTTTTTCATCAGTTAATGAAAAACCAATGTTAAAATGCGACTTCATGTTTATTCCAAGAGAATTGATATTAAAATTCATACAAAATAACTTTTATGTTCAGTTCATTAGGAAATAATTTTAAAGGATTGGTTTTGATGATGGTTGTGAAAGAAACAACATTATGAGTCTTTTAGGATGAATTTTAATGTCAGTTATTTCTAAAACAATGTCAAAATGGCCTTATATAAAATCAATTTTTCAAATAAAATATCTTAAATACATGGAAAATTAAAATAAAGGGCGTTAGTTCATTTCAGAGTCTCTGATTTCACTTGTTGCGGGGCTTAAACAAACTTAAGGATCAAAAGTTATGGTCTTTTTAAGTTCTAATTCTCTTAAAGATGTCCAATTTATGAATGAAAAAAATTATATTTGTAACTTTTTTTAGCTACACTACCACAAAAAACATATTATTTTATATTAACTACACTCTTATATATTTTTTTCATACTTTTAACATCAGTTCTTTGTATATCCAATGTTAAAAATGTTCTAATATTTTTTTTTCATTTTTTCAAGAAACCAATGTTATAAATAATTTTTTATAATATTTTGAATAATGGTTTTATAATTATTTTATGTTTAAAAATATAATATCAATTTCATTTATTCTTGTAACTAATGTTAAGAGTTAAATACCACAATTTTTAGAAGTGCTATTTCATTTTTTCCATAGAATGGTTTCAATTTTTAAGATATGGCATAAATATTTTAACTTTACAGGAATGAATTTATAAGTAACATATATAAAATTTGTTTCTCCCATTTTGTACATTTTTATCTATTCCTCTTTAATTAATATATTTGTTTAATTATTTATTCATTTAATGATTCCAGCATGGTATTTTGAATTATTCTCTCACCATTTCATTATTTTATTATTGGGTTTCTACATCAATAGGAATATTTATGAATTGTTTTCTAATCATAAATTGATATTAATAATGTCTAGTTGAGAAGATAAAGAATACACATTAAATTTAACAAATATTATTTAAAATTCAATACCGACCATAATTGTGGATATTTCTTAAATTCTTATCTCAAAATATAATGATGATCTACAAGAGATATTCTGATTTGAAGGATGTTGACATAAAGAGGAAAATTATGTCAAATTATTATGTTTATTTTTAATGTTAGATTATTGTTTCTACAATCAGTAGTTCATATAACTCACATTTTCTTTTAGTCGGGTAATTTTTATCGATTTATTTTTAAAAAATAATATGAAACTTTCAATGGATAAAAAGTTTGATCTATAAGTCAATTTTAGCTCCCTGACCAGTTAAATCAAAGACGTTGAAATTAACTACACCAAAGTTTATTTATTATATGTTTCTGGAATTATTTATTATGAAAACTATCTTTGCAAGTATAATTTGACATCAAATATCGTAATAAAAAACATTGAAAGTATTGAAATTTTTCTTTTGATGTCACTTATGAGAATAAAACTAAAACCATAGCAACAAAAAACGTTCTATATATAATACTACATCTTATTATAATAATATATTTACATATAAATATGATCAATAAAAGAACCAAAAAGGATTAGTGTCATTGGATACTTGGATACATAAAAAACTTGTACATAAAATTTCTACATTATTTCCTATTATGTTATTCACAACTGGAAACCTTATTAGACATATCAAACATAAAACCATTATTAATTACCTTAGTAAGGGAATCAATTTAATTAATGAGATTAAATTCTTCGAAAGGTTAAACATAATTGATATAAATCAATGATTTTAAGTGATCATAAGATAAAAATAAGGGTATAGGGAAATTCTATTGACATTAATAAATTACACCCATCAATTCATAGATGAAAATCATGAAACATGACATAACATTTTATCAATAAAATGAATTAAGTCATAAGAGTAAAAAATTATCAATAATCAATCACAATCCATGAGAATATATCATAAGTATAAGATATATGATTTTGAGAAAAAATCATAGAATATAATTTCCTTAGTCAAGGATCATTGTTAATATAGTTATAGTGGATTGGGTCCACTCCTTGTTCCATCATTTACTTAGTTGAGGTTTACCCTCAAGACTGTCTTACATGAAAAAAATCCCTTAATGAACTGGTTTAACTCATCATTTTAGTTTTAAGAACCAAGATCTTTATTTCAGGTATGGACCTTTATTTCGAGTTGTTTTTTACGAAAAAGGAAGAAATGAATTTTTTTTATGTACATACTGTGTACTTATGAGTACACACTGTGTACCCGGGTACCACGTACATCTTTGTATTGGCCATGTAACAGCCGAGTACATGGCCATGTAGTTGACCTGGAAGACTGCCTAAAGTGGGGGCCCTTTGAGGCTAGTACACTACGTGTACATTAATTGAACACATCGTTTACATTTATTTTTTATTAATGAATCAGAGAGGGGTCAAGTCTTATATCCATAACACACTTCTTTTCCCCTTAGTTCATATAAAAGAGTGACAAAATGCTAAAGAACTCTAAACCCCTCCTGTTTCTCCATCTGACCTCCGATTGAGACGTCGTCCAATGTGTTGGAATCCCACCGATGAGTTCTCAATTTTCCGAGAGTCTTTCTTCCTGATTTCTCATCTCTCGTGAGTATTTTAAGGATGACCATGTTTCACCTTTTTATAGAACAACATCATTCAAGTTTGATTCAAGGGATGGAGTTCTAGAGTGTTGATTATACAATATCAAGGTAGGTGGTTCTTGCTTGTCTTTTGTTGTCTTTGGATTATATATGCTAAAATTTCCGAATACCCATATTTTGGGTATTGTGTGTTTTGGAACATAACCCGATTTAAGACCTGCAATGGTTTTTTTGTTTGAGAAAGGGTTATTGGTTATGCATAAGGTTTTATACCTTAATTATGGGTGTGTTTCCATTGTCTGATTGATTATGGCTGTTCGGTTTAGAATTTCTATTAGGCATGCTTTGTTTTCCATGCCTCGTGTTGTAAGGATGAAGTTACTGATTATATGAGATACATGTGCTTTGCATTGTAAAGTTTTACCAAGGGTAATTGACAATGATAGCTTCCCAAGGTAGGGTCACCTATGTATGTTTAGTTTTTATGTTGACCCACAGGTATTGACTGTGAGTGCTTCCAGGTGATCATAGAACATAGGGGTTAGACAATTAGAGCTACCCAGAGGGTCATCATTAAATGAATTTTGGACCCTAGGGCATTGAATGTGAGAGATTTAAGGTGATCATTATAGTTTATTGTTGCTATATAAACCAAGGGGGTATTGACCATGAGAGCTACCAAGGTGTTCATTGGTAAATGAATAGTTCTATGTGGGACTAATAGGGTAAGACTGTGAGATCTTTCCTAGAGGGTAATTATTTTTTGATTGAAGATATGTTAGAATAGAGGGATTAGACTGTGAGAACTTTCCGAGAGGTTCGCTTATAGATGATTGAATGTTTGTGAAGAGTCTTCCAAGACAAAGAAAAAGATTAGAGTCAGTATTACTAGACTGTTTAGATGGTCTTTTGATATGTCTGTTGTTACGATTATACAGGGGGATACAATGCTTAGGCTAGATCCTGAGGTTACATTATTTGATGGATTGAATAATTAATAAATGTAAATGAATGTAATTGGAAATTTTAGTATTGTTTACTTTTGAGAACATCCTAGTTTAATGCTTCATTTATGTATATTTCTTTCTATATATATTCACTGATAGTTTCGCACATATCTTTGGTGGTTGCCTAATGAGATTCGTCTCATCCCCTATTTGGGTCAGACTTTTGGACCCAAAAAGATTATATAGTTGCTTTTATAGATAAGGGAAATCACCCTACTTCAACATGTACTTGATTTATGTGGAAGCTAGAGAGCATGGGACCAAGTTGAGTCATACGATGCTGTTGGAGTTTACTATTTTTTTCTCACTATAGGAAAATCACTGCATAGCGCTAGTTTTTTTTTTCATATGGGGTCGGTTTAAACTACCACCATATGATTCTATGGTGGTTTCATAAAAATACTACTAAATTGGGAGTCAACAACCAATATGTGACATTTTCTTCAATGTAGCAGCAGATTCTTTAATCTAGTGGTAGCTTCCATTAAGTGTCATAGAAACATTTTTAGCGGCGGTTTTATCTACTACTAAAAAACATCTAATTTTCCCTGCTAAAACCACCGCTAAAACTGAAAAAACACCACTAAATTATATTCCCTATATAATTTAGCGGCAGTTTAAACTGCCTCCAATAATAGGCTTCTAAATTTTAATAGCAGTTTAAATAGTCTCTATAAAATGCGCTATTTACTTAATGGAGGTTTAAACCACTGCTAGATGTATATTTATAAATAAAAAACTATTGCTTGTTCTGTAGCCCCAATACCTGTACCCCTAAAAAATCAATGTGAAAAGTTTATATAATAGAATAATCTAATCCATCTAACATTATTCGCTAATCAAACATCTAAAATACTAATATACACATCCTGACATAACGAAAATAAAAATATGTTTAATGACTACGTTGTACTATATAAGATCTATAATCAAAATATGTTTGGTTACTACTCTATGCTATACATGATACATAAAAAAACCAACCATTTTCAAATTTGTTTAACATATTAATAAAACCACTAATCATTTTCTGGTGAAAAATAAAACTCCTCACCCTCTCCAACTCTATCTCTACTTCCTGATATAGGCACCTATAAGACAATTATATGGAAATTTAAATATTTTTTTATATTTATAGTTAAACTTAAAACCAATAAATGTTTTCAAACTAAATTATTTTAAATTTTTGTGATTTACCTACTCACCACCACCCTTCATCGATGTAATATCACTTGGGACTGATGTAGTTGTATTTTGAAATAAATCAGTCAATGCTTTATGCAAAGCGGATATCTGAGTCCACTAATCCTCAATTTTTTTTGTATTGAAACAAAATCTCTCGAGAATCTTAGGATAGGGAGTGACTACAACCTGAAGTAGATGTAGCATCAATCTCTGATGGTCTCCCAAAGACCTCGGATGGTATGGGTCCCATACCCATCCCGCGCACTCAACCAGGATGCTCCTTCCCAAGCACTTAACCAACTGGGTTAGTCTGGGAGACTGAGTAGGACTGCCTGAGATTGGCATCCCATATTTCATTAATTTTTACCTATAAATCAAATATCATTCATATTATAAGAAATATATATTATTATAGTGAAAAAGAAAAAAATTTATTATAATGAAAAATGAATTCATACCCCAACTTCTTTGGCAGACTCATTAACAAAACTTCTATTGGATCTTTTATGAACATCCAAAAACAGTTTTGTACGAGATGATGGGTGACCTAAAATCTATGACTACATTAAAAAAATATATATCAACATTTATAATATATTAAAAAGATAATATTTTATTCTTAATATTAAAACTAATAAAAAGATTAACATAGCCAATTAGCTACTAGAAAAAATCTTTGGCCCCATAGTGTGAGGGATGATTTGATTAGACTGGCTCAATACATCCTTCATAGAAATATGAAAAAATAAATAAAATTTAATTTAATAGTTATGTATGAAATATCATCTCCTTTTAATGTACATTTATAAATGTAAAAAGAGATTAATATAATAATATATATTTAAATACCATCTGATTATCGTCATGATATCTGTCAATAAAAACATCCCATTACTCTTTGGGTACCCCATTGGGTACCTTGTCATAAATCTGTTGGGCTCTCAACTAAGTATCATTAAAATCTCCCCACAATATCCATTTAAATTCCTTCCATTTCTTGCCCAAACATTTCAATGTCCACTTTTGTGGTAGCACATCACCAACTGAAAAGTGGAAAAACATCTGTACAGAGAAATTCATTTTGAAAATATAATAATTTAATAACATAATGGAATTGAATTAAACCATAATGTATTAAAATTACCTTTATTTTTTAATCAAAGACTTCATTTTTCAAAGTTGAAGGAATATGCCTGCAATTATCATAAGTAATAGGATGGGAAAAAGGATCCACATCTAGCTGACCCAAAATCTGGCCAAGTATTCTTGCAGAGTCATCTGTGGGGACCCCATGGGAATCAAATGGAAAAATATATTCTCAGTGGTCAGATTCCACACATTTGAAGTTTTCATATTTTTCTCTATACTTGAATTGTTTTCTTTATTTTAGGATCAAATTGTTAGTATAAAAATGTGAAAAATTTCATTTATATTAAAATTTGTACCTATAACTATCACCCTCCAGTATCCCCGAGAAGAACTAGAAGTGGAACCCCAATCTCTCATTAATGACACTCTTGAAGGGGAATGCATCGCCTGATCTGCTGAAGGGATGCTCATGGAGGGTGTGAGAGATGGTGCAAGGGGGAAAGAGGATGGTTTCTCACATCCTTTAGAGAGGGAGACAAATGGATTGTCATCTGTTGGTGTGGTCGATGAAACAATGTGATGCTTCCTCCTTGGAATTCTTGTCATTTAATCAAATAAAATTAATTTCAGAACATACATTTCAAAAAATTCATGGTGGAAAAAATTAAAAATGATAACATATTCACTGTACTCACAAAAAGAATATACATAACAATGATAATGAATAACTGCACAAATGAAACAAGTGGTTAATAAATGAATGGATAACTGTACATACAATCATTTTCCCCTTCAATCATGTCAGTTTCCTACTCCTTTATTTCACCCACTTCATCCTCCCTTGCAAGAATAATATTTTAAATATCATGATGGAAAAATAAGACTTCTTCTTTCTATTGATGAGATTCAATTTCAGAGGTCAAATATTTCACTTCATCACCCATATCACACAAATCTCTTTGTTTTACGTGAGAAACTACACTCCACCCTTCATCCAAAAAATCTTCCACATAATATACCATCTTTTCTTATGATGATAAGATATATGGATTTTATAGTTTATGGTCACCATCATCCATCAATTGAGAGATGTTCATAGTAGAAAATTGTAAGGAATATCTTTTTTAACACCTATGATAATATAATCCCAATTGAATTTGAATAAAAAACTGAAAAATGCCCATTATAGTTCAATTAGATAATATAAGTCAACCTTACATAGTATCCCACTTCATAAAATGTAAATATACCACTACTTTGTGTTTTCAAACACTCTTCTAAATCTACTGTATGAAATCTGAAGCAATTAACGTTGTAAGCATCGAATTTTCTTGCTTTTTTATAGGACCTTGATCAAGAAACTTCAAATCTTTTGACAAATCTACTCGAGTATCAGTACTCATGATCTAAAAAGGAAATTTACATTATCAGATTTAGAAAATTCCCGTGTCAACCTAATATATTTATTTATTTCAATATTTATGAACTTACACATTGCTCTAACCATTATACACGCTCTTTATTAATATCTTTTGTTATATCTTTCTAATTTCTTGTTCGACCGCTCATTAATCTTTTTGTTTCTATTCTAAGCTCTTCAATAAATGTATATGGATTTTTTTATTTAGCCGCACATATCTATGTGCCTGTAATAATTCTATTTCTGTAAGTGTAACATTTGAGGTCCTCCTAACTAATCGGCCAATAGCAGGAAATATTTTTGATTTCCCATGTATTTGATATTCATTCGATGTGTCATCTACATGTACAACTCAATTTAATATTGTCTCAATATCATCCAAGTATCTAGAAAAAATGTTAATACAATCCTTTTCCCAATATCCCTCAGAAATAGAGCCTTCCAGTTGAGCTATATTTCTCAAGTATGATTTCAAATTCCCAAGATATATGTTAAATAAAAAAAATAAAAAAAATAATGTATTTAATTAAGTTCCAAAAATTATTTAATTAACTAAAAAAATATAAATAAAGTATCTCTCAATTGGATAAGTCCATCAATAATTTACGAGGCCTCCTAATTTAGCTTCCTCAACCAAATTCACTGTTAAATGCATCATGAGAGTAAAAAACTATGGAGGATAGATCATTTACATTTCATAAAGTGTCAATAAAAATTTCTCCTAAAAGTTTTCAAGATAAAATGGATGTAGAGATTTCTCACACAGTTTTCTAAAAAATATGTAGAATTGGAGTACAACAGAAGTAACCATTTCAATTAATAATGTACACAATTGCAATGGTAGTAACTGTTGTAACAAAATATTTGAATCGTGAATTTTCAATACATGTAACCTATGATCCTCTAAGTAAACAAAGATTTATACGTTACTGGAATACCCATTAGATACCTTCACAAGTTTTAAAATTCAAATAAATGTATCTTTATCCCTATTTTTCAATGAAAAAATTTCTGGAGCATACTTTTCATTCGCATATGTCCAGAGATCAGGCTTTATGTTCATTTCTTATAAGTCTTTCCAGGAATTGAGATGATCCTTCTATTTTTAGTGCTCATTAAGCAATGTAAAGATCAAATTATCAAAAACATTCTACTCAATATGCATCACATCAACATTATTCTACAACAAATTAAATTCCCAATACAGAAGTTTAAAGAATAATATTTTTATCTTCCATTGTTGCATTCCAATTTCACATGATGATGCACTTCAAACTCATTTCCCACTATAATTCAAATGATTAACCTTCATAAATTATATTTCCATATTTCTATTTTGTGAAAATATGTTAGAATTAGTTAACAACTTTAGAGGTGGTATACGATTAATGAAACCATTGAAGTTTGACATTTTCAGTTAAAATATAGGAGATGGTTCGAGAAATATTCGATGGCACAAGAAGCACCATTTTCTATAGTGAGTTAGACGTTTGAGCTCAAAATCAAAGTTACAAATAAGACAATCCATACCTATGTAAGTTTTCTAACCAGATAAATTACCATGTCCAGGGAAGTCACTAATGGTCCACATTAGAGATGCTTGCAATTTGAACATTGTTTTAGAAGAAGCATCATATGTATCAACACCATTGCTCCATAAATCCTATAATTATTCAATTAAAAGCCACTAGTATACATCAATATCATTTATAGTAGTTTTTTTCTAGGAATAATCATCTAAATGATAAATGAGGTTTTTTGCATACACATCCAAGGAGGTAGATTGTAAGGGTCAAAAAAAAACTCGCCAAATGCTATATCTAGTACTCAAAGTCCAAAATGGGTTAAATCCATTAGTATCCAATCCCAATCAGAAATTACTTGGATCATATGAGAAATCAGGATGTAATGAAACAAATTTCTTCCAAGATTGTGAATTTCTTTGAGGTCGGATTAACCCATAATTTTTATTATCTACTGAATGCCACATCATGTGTTCAGAAATTTTTGATGATATGAATAATCTTTGAAATCGAGGATTTAAAGGAAAGTAATGTAAAACCATTACAGATTTGTTACTTTTATTATTCTTCTTCTTTATAGTAGTATGTTGATTCAGACTTCCAACATCACCCATTGATTTCCATCTAGAAGAAGAACAGTTTTTTCAATACTGTCTACTTGAATCCTCTCACCAATAAAGCATAAAATCATTAGGACACACATGTATTTTTTTATAATTCAGACCAAGCATGTTATTTTTTTTTAAAATCATAAAAAGACTCAGGGAAGTTTTCTTTAAGAAATTCATCACACAAAAACTGGAATATCATGGACATTACCTTTTTTGTAATTCCACAGAGGCATTTGATATGGTATAACTTCAACAGAAATAAAGTTTGGAATATTTTAAACATCCAATATATAACTCTTGATTTACATCGTCAACTAAACCATGAAACTCATTTTCCTTAGTGAAATTTTATCTTACATTAGACTCCATAGAATCAAGAGGAGGATCTGATAATATGTTAAAATCTTGATCAAGTTGGCCTATAGTCTAAAAAACATCACTTGTCACATTGCTATTTATAGCACCCTCAACTAGTTGTTCTAATATGTTTTTATGTCATTGTTGGTGTATTTAAATTACTAATTCATCATTCATAAGTTTTTTCATTTCATTTTTTCATCGTCGATGAAGTGGGGAGATCATTCTGTGGATTGACATCAGTTCTCAATATTTCTGTAATGTTCGATTCTCTATGCCAAATCCAACACAAATATTGAGAAGATAATTAATTCAATATCAAGTTTTCATATTCTTTATCTCCATTCAACCATCTTCTAAATTTATATTTAGGACAAGAACATCATATTCTCCCATCAACAGATCGATTGGAAATTGAATAATAAAAAACTCCTCCAAAACCTTAGCATACTGAGGTGTGTTCCTCAGTAATGTGATCCCACTTTTATCCATAAATTTCACAATATACCTAAATATTATTAAAAAAAATGAAAACACATAACTATTACTATATAGGAAAATATATTCATATTTACAGTTTAAAAAAATATGAATATATTTAGAAAGGTTTTCCTATATAAATAAATAAATAAACAAATAAATTCCCTATATAAGGGGATGTATTGAAACCATATTTTCCACATTTCATGATGGATTTAAAACTATATAGGATAGTCCCATGATCATTAGTGGAAATATAAATTCAAGAATCACTATGTCATAGTGGCAATGTTGTGTTTTAAAAGGATGTAATGCCCATTTATTTGAAAAAGGAAAATGTGTAACATCATGTCCATTAATAATTTTTTGAAAATATGGGACATCATAAGAATTAATTATGAATAACATAGAGGGATGTCATGTATAGAGACTTCAAATAAATAATATGAAGTATCGTTTCTGTTAATTACAATTAGAAGTATGGAACATCATGTCTGTATATTCCAAGTGAACGTTAATGAATGTCATACCCTTAAATTAATAATAAAAATAGTAATTTCATGTACATTATAGATGTTATTAATGATTTAATTACATCCCTTTGAAACTAAATTTAAGGATAAAAAAAATATACTCAATCCATTATTCAATTAATTTAATCATTTAATCTATATAGTTTCTAAATAATATAAGGGGACATGGTGTATAATATGTTCCACTACATCATTTTTTTAACTCACTTTATCAATGTTAACTAGATAAATCAAATACTAAAATGGCTTAGTGGTTCTTAGGTGATAAAGATAACATAATTAATTAAGGAATGTAGTGAAAATAACCCATGTGGTGGTTTGGTTGAGTTAATAAACCTCTAAAAAGATATTAAGGTCTTCTATCTTGTCTAGAATTGAATTCCAACAATTAATTTTTAGGTTTATCTATTTTAGGAGAAACATAAGGAAAGTATGTAATATGGAACAATAAAAACCTAATATAAAACCCAAAAAATTTATGTAAAAGTGTGATACCACCACCCTTATACCGATAGATGAAGACTGCATTTATTCATAGTTAAAAAGAATTTTGATCATTTAATAGAGGGATAATGAGCATAGGATATGAAAATTGGATATGAACATTGAATGAGAGTATATAATCTTAAATGGGAGTCATTTACCTCTTTATTTAAAATTAAAATGAACAGAAGATATGATGATATTCTAGTAATCAAATCTATGCATAAATAAAATGAAGTTTCAATTCAAGAATTTGAAGTCATACATAACTGAAATAATTAAATTTAACCAAAATAAATCTTAGAAAATGACTAAAAACTCTAAAATATTTTGAAAATGAATGAATTTATATGTTCAATACTATATGTTTTCACCAATAATGACCTATTTGACTACTAGTATATTTGAATAAATTTTTGAGAAATATAATCTCAAAAAACCAGGTGAAATGTTTCCATGATCATATATCTCCTCCAGGTGACTGATAATGCATAACCATTTGTATTAATAACATGTATTATATAACCAATATATGAAAAACACACATATATAAATATCAATGTAACTCTATGTGAAATAGAAAAGCATTTACTCCATAAAGAAGTTTCAACAAGAAATGTAATAATTCAAAAATCATTCCAATTTTGAAATAATATTTTAATTTAAATTGAAAATATCTAAATTTAATTATAATTAAACCAAAACTATTCATTAATGATATCAAATATGAAAATACTATATAAAAACAAAATTGTCTCCAGAAATGGAAAATAAATTATTTATCTAGGTTAATATGATGAATGAACTAAAATATAAACTATTATCAATATGGTTTTTGACCCTCTAATCTAGAAAATCAACCAACTGTATTATGAACCCATTATTAGGAAAATATAAAACATTTTAATGAATTATGCAAATTATATGAAGACGTTTCTAACCATTTTACAAAAATTTGTAATATTCTCACCCTGTTCTTTAAGAATACCTATCAATTTTTTTAACATTACCCCTTAATATTCATTCTATTATAAAAAACTCACCAAATAAATTCCTAAAGAAAATTATACTCACTTATTCTTAAGAATAAATCAAAAATAATAATAAAAATAAAACTATAGTATGATCTTGATAAGAATTTGATAAAGATTCATTTCAAATGAAGAAGAAAGAGTATTGAGTCATACCTAGTTGAGAGAGGCTCGACAAGGGACCACGAGCCGAGGGGCGGTGAGGGTCAGCAGGGAACGACGAGGCAAGGCAAGGGGTGACGATTGGAAGTGACAGACGATGATGAGGCTTACACGATGACGATCAGTGGAGATCAATTATGTGAGGGAGTAGGGAGTCAGGGAGTCGCATGGTTGGAAGTGTTTTGGGAGGGGGAGAGTGTCGACTGTTAAAAAAAATGTAATTATTTAGTGGCGGTTTTGCAATTCACTACTAATAAACCCCAGCTAAATATGAAGTTTGTTTTAATGTTTTTACTTTGGATTCCGTACTATATTTCAAGCACTGTGACTTGTTTGGATACATTCTTTGACACATGTGACATGCAATATTTTTATATTCTCCAATTGTTATATTATTATCAATATTCTACTATTTACTTAATTGTATGTTATTACTGCTTCCGATATTTTTTACTGATTGTTTCTACTATGTTACTCGGAAAATGTGGAAATAGTTTCCCCACTATCAGAACTTGGTCCTCACTACTAGTGGAGAGCCTCTAAAATTTTGGGAAATTCTACTTTTCCTTACTATATGGTGCCAATAGAATGGGATAAGTTGGAATGGGTAGTCAGTAATTATCTTTGTTTAGGAGTAGTTAACTAGTGCACTGGGAAAAGACAATTTACCTCGAGTACTACAATATTTCTGTTTTTATAATTGTTACAGTTGATCTGATTTCCCGTTGGGTGACACAAACATTTTTTTTCTATTATTATTGATATCATTATGGTTATATTTATTTTGAAACATGATAAGATGAGGGTATTCTATCTTCTGCGTCATATAGGCAGTTTATAGAGATCACAAGTCATGAATTCTTGTCATGCCATTTAGGATACCTTGTGGATTGCATGATGTTGTGATAGATGTATTTCTAATTATGCATGTTCTTGTGATAGATGCTGTGATATAATACCTTTTTATTTTTGATAGGGTATTTTATAAGTAAATTTTAATTTGAATGGATTCCAAAATTTGTTCCCTGAGGTGTTACAGTACCTCTTGGATCAGAATTTGGTTGATCATGTTTGAACTTTAATTGAATTTTTTCTAGTTATGATGTAAAAAGGATTACATACTTTGATTCATGGGGAGTATGTGATTTCAAGGTTCAGAATTTGTCTTGCATTGGATAAAATTTTATGTTTTAAGGGTTTTGGAGAAGTTTTAGCGGCTTACTATCTGAAAAGCTAGACAACACAACATGTGAGGTTAAGAACACACACTATGTGTTCTTTTGTTCGGGAAAAATGACTTTTCTTATGTTCATGTCATGTACTGGGAGTACACATCATCTATTTCTCAACCGTGTGACTGACTGTGTGAGTAGAGACACAAGTTTGGGAAACATTTGGTAGAACATGCCTTGTCTAGATTGTACACACTGTGTTGTAGAGGACTTCATATCCAGTCATGAGACCAATGAAAGGGGTGTATGAAACATAGGTTGTACACACCATGACTATTTTACACACTCCTTTTAGTTATCAATCGTTTATCTAGCCGTGTGACCAACGAAATGGGTATATGGGACTTAATAGGTACACACCATGTCTTTGTTGAAAACACCATGTAGTGTTACATTTGGAGAGAATCGTGTGGTTTGAGCTGTGCAGAAGTACATGGGTAGGAGGGAAACTTCAAGTACATGCAGTGTTATAGGATTAACATGCCATGTGTAGGGGTTTTACATGGCCAGGTTTGGTAGAGGTACACTCCCATTTTAATTCTTAAAGGGAACATGTTGTGTAGTAGTTATACACGCTCTATAACCCTATTTTGTAAAACTTTAATGCTTTCCTTTTCCTATTCTACTCTTGTATTTTCATGTTTCTATCCTTGATAATATTGGATTGAAATGTGTGGTTGACCTTGAAGATTCATGCCACCAATAATTCCTCCAGATGTAAACGATGTGAAGGGTGATGACCAAACACAAGAAATTGTAGATCAGGGACTACCAGTAGATCCTTTCATTCTGCCTGTATGGGCACGAAATGATATACCAGATTTAGGAGATGATGTACTATTCTGTGAAGAATTTTTGAGGATGTTACAGACTTTTTAGAGATCACCAAATCTTTCCTCGTCTATGGAAAAGTTGACGAAGGTCTTCCAATAGCATTATCCTCCCACTTTTTCAAGGGATGGGGGACCACAAGATGCATAATCATGGTTGGAGCCATTATTTCTATCTTTGAGCATCCAGAGACACCTCCTGAGAGGAGGGTGAAGATCGCGATGTACAGGCTACTTGATTCATCAAAGAGATGGTGGGATGTTATCTCACAGGTGGTATGCCATCAGGATATGTCTTTAGAAGAGTTCTATAGGACCTTCTATGAATATTTCTACCCTGAGACGTTGAAGGCCGATCGAGCCCAAGAGTTCCTACATTTGAAGATGGTTTCTGTTTTAGTGATGAGTTACTCTTCTCATTTTACATAGCTTTTTCTCTTTACACATGTTCTAGGTGGTGACGAGTTATAATTTTCTATGAGGTTTGAGGATGGTCTTAGGTACGACATCTGATCGTAGGTGAATGTTTTTAGACTATCTTTGGTGATGGCAGTAGTGATTTAGGAACTGATTACCAACCGAAATCTGAGCGAGTTGGGAGCTGTGATCCCGGGTGGTTCAAAATCTAGAGATGGTACTCCTTCGATAGATAACAGTAAGTGCTGTTGTGATATTTCACACGATGTTTCTTCAAGTAGCCAGGTGGTATGCTACAATTGTGGGAAGAGTGGGAATACGAGACCACATTGCCCAAAGGACCTAGTTGAGTGCTAACCTTATGGAAATATGGGTCATATTAAACATTTTTTATGGATTTCCTCACCATAAGGTACTGATGGGGACATGTTATGACTCCGCATTCCAGAGGAGGACCACCAGTTTCTTAGAATTTAGAGAAATGGTGTTCGTCAGGCCGTTAAAGATGAGGAGGTGGTCGTGGCCGTGTTAGTTAGACTACAAGTTTTTAGAGACAGTAGGGTGGATAAAATTAGGGTAGTCCAACAATGTCACAAGGATATGGTACATGTAATACCTTTGTAGTGGAGCAGACCCAGCAAGACCAGGATCCCAAACCCTCTATAGTTAGAGGTACGATTCTAGTTGCCTCAGTTTTAGCTTCTGCTATTTTTTATACTAGTTCTTCCCATAGTTTTATATCTACTGCTATTGTGGAGATCCTTGGTCTCTGTATATTTACTTCTGAGGATTTTATGATGCTAGAAACTCTATTTGGGATTAGTACAGCTTGTGTATGTCATTTCAAGGAGTTCCCTCTTGAGGTTGGTGGGTGTCACTTTCTATGGGACCCCTATGTCTTAGAGATTGCATTGCTCGATGTAATTCTTGAAATAGACTAGTTAGTCCCCTTCTGAGACTTTTTTGACTACTATCACCATAGGGTGAGTTTCACATCACCAGAGGATAGGTTTTTTCTACACAAGGGATAATGGGATGTCTAGGTGAGTAGGATTGGACCCGAGCATCAAGGGTTTGGAAGAATTACCACCCAAACTACTAGTGTATACATGGATGACTAGGAGACTTCATAGATGTACTTTCTCTCAATGGTAGATCCTTTTAGTGATGTATTTCTATAGGAATTTTTAGGTTTACCTCAAGAATGAGAGGTAGATTCCTCTATTGGGATTGTTCTAGGAGTGACACCAGTTTCCATTCCTCCTTATAGGAAGGCTACACTGAAGTTAGCAGAACTCAACAAGTAGTTAGTGGAGTTACAAGAATAGGGTTTCATCCAACCCATTACTTCTTCATGGGGTTCACCTGTACTTTTTTCAAAGAAGGTGGATGGTAACCTCAGACTTTGTGTGGATTGTTAGAAGCTAAACCAGTTGATGGTCAAGAACTGGTATCCATTGATGAGGATTTATGATCTCTTTGATCAGCTTAGAGGATCTAGGGTGTTCTCAAAGGTTTACTTAAGGTTAGGTTATCATAATTTGTTCGTTAGACCATTAGATATACCTCTTACAGCCTTTTAGAGAAGTTATGGTCTATAAGAGCATTTGGTTATGCCGTTCAGCCTCACGAATGGACCAGGAGTTTTCATGGCACCAATGAATCGAGTGTTCCATCCTTACTTGGATTCTTTTTTGATAGTCTTCAGTGATGATATCTTGGTGTACTCTCACACTCAACACGACCATGCCACCCATATTGAGATCATATTGAGTACACTAAGAGATAATTAGTTAAATGCCAAGATCTAAAAATGAAACTTTTGGATGGACCAGATTCAATTCTTGGGTCATGTTATCTTAGAGTCAGGAGTATCAATAGACCCAGAGAAAGTGAGAGTGGTAGTTTCTTTGAATCATTTGAGGAATTTATTTGAGGTATAGATTTTTCTGGGGCTGGATGGTTACTTCTTGTGCTTTATACTGGTCTTTTCATGCTTATTAGTGCCACACACAAGCTTGACTAAGAAGGGAGATAAGTACTTCATGACAGATTCTTCCGATTCATCCATTCAGGAGATGAAAGAGAGATTGACTTAAGCCCTAATACTGATTTTTATGGAGCTAGTAAAGAGTTACCCCATTTACTAAGATTCATCAGGTATCGAGCTAGGAGTAGTGTATATATAGGGGGGATAGAGTCATTGCATATGGGTCTCGATAGTTGAGGTCACATGAGAGGAATTACTCAATACATGATCTTGAGTTGGCTGATGTTGTGCATGCTTTACGATGTTAGAGACATTATATTTGGGGAGATCATTTTGTGGTCTACACTGACCAAATAATCTCAAGTATATCTTAAAATAGCATGATTTGAATTTGAGACAACACAGGTTGGTTGAGTACCTTCAGTTTTTTCAACTTTGAGCTTGCCTAAATGCTTGGGAAAGGCAATGCAATGGCTGATGCGTTGAGGAGGAGGACTCAGATATAGGCAGTTTAGGAGGCCAGTAGTGAGTGTCAGCTTATGGATCTGTTCTCTGAGATGCATTTGGAGGTGCATGATAGATAGGGGAAGACATTTCTTTCTTCTATAGCTATTACCTCTACTCTAATGGATCAAGTTTGAATGAGGCAGCTATCATATTCCAAAGACTTAGTCATACAGGAGAGTGTGTCAGGAGAGGACCCTACTCCTAGGTGGCCCATAGAATATGATGAGGTTTTTCATTATCATTAGTATTTCAAGGATGAACATTTTTCACCTTTTTCGTAGATCTATATAATTCTAGGACGATTCAAGGGATCACTTTCAAGAGTGTTGATTATACAACATCAAGGTCAGTGGTTTATGCCTTTCTTTGGTTTTCTGTGGATTATATATGCTAAAATTATTGAATACCCATATTTTGGGTATTGCGTATTTTAGAACATAATCGTATTTAAGATCTGGTATGTTTTTTTGTTTAAGAAAGGTTTATTATTTAGTCATAAGGTTTTATACCTTAATTATGGGTGCATTTACCTTGTTTGATTGATTATGGTCATTTGGTCTAAAATTCCTGTCAGGATTGCTCTTTTTTCCATGCCTCAATTTGTTATGATGAAGTTACTAATTATATGAGACGCTTGGGTTTCACATTGTGAAGGTTGACAAAGAGGAATTGACTGTGAGAGCTTCCCAAGGTAGGGAAATCTATATATGTTTAGTTGTTATGTTTACCTAGAGGTATTGACTGTGAGAGCTACCGGGTGGTTAGAGACTAGAGGGGTTAAACTGTGAGAGCTACCTAGAGAGTCATTATTAAATGAAAGTTAGACCCTAGGGAATTGATTGTGAGAGCTACTAGGTGGTCATTATAGTTTATTGCTGCTATGTATTCCATGGGGCTATTGACCATGAGAGATGCTTTGGTGGTTCTTTGTAAATGATTAGTGCTATGTGGGAGTAAAGGGGTAAGACTATGAGAGCTTTCCGAGAGGGTTATAATTTATTGAATTGATGATATGTTAGACTGGAGGGGTTAGACTGTGAGAACTTTCCCGGAGGGTTTCTTATGAATGATTGAATGTTTGTAATGAGTCTTCTAAGCCAAAACAAAATCTTAGACTTGGTCTTACTAGATTGCTTAGATGGTCTTTTTAGACGTCTGTTATTACTATTGTAGAATGGGATACAGAGCTTAGGCTAAATCCCTAGGTCACATTATTCAATGGATTGAATAATTAATAAATGTAAATTAATGTAATTGGAAACTGTTGGATTATTTACTTTTGGGTACATCCTAGTTTATTTCTTTATTTCTTCATATTTCCTACTATTTATATTCACTGAAAGTTAGGCACATATATTTTGGTGGTTGCCAACTGAGATTTGTCTCACACCCTATTTGGGTCATTCTTTTAGACCCAAACAGATTATATGGTTTCAATTATAGATAAGGGAAATCACCCTTATTCTTGTGGTAATTGATTACTGTGGAAGATGAATAGAATGGGACCAAGATGAGGCCTGCGATGTTGTTGCATTTTTTTGTAATTTGGTTGAGACACTATATTTCCAGCATTGTGACTTGTTTAGATTCTTTCCTAGACACATGTGACAAGCATCATTTTTGGATGCTCCAATTGTTATATTATTATCAGTCTTCTGTTGTTTACTTTGTTGTTTGGTATTACTACTTCTGTTACTATTTACAATTTGTTTTTTCTGGGTTACTCTGCCATTGAGGGAATAGTTTCCCTATTATCATACCTTGGTCCTCGCTAATAGTCGACATCCTCTTGTGTTTAGAGAAATTCTCTTGAGGTCATGTGACGAACCGGGTGCGGGGCACATTTGGGTGGCACCCGGATCCGGGATGTTACACTAGTGTTTATTATCTCATATGGTACCCTTATTTATCCATTTCATCAGATATCTATATAATTCCAGGTCCACCCATCATATAATGAAAATAATACAAATGTCTTCTACTTTATTATTAAACATTCATCATATTATCAAATCATAATGTAGAAAGTATATAGGTTTAATAGACATTTCATCGGTATAATCGAAGACCATATAGAAAAAGAATAATTTTGGAAACATTGGATCATAAACCTAGTAAATCATAATAAACAACAAATAATTTTATTATAGATAAAAAAGTCCTTTAAAATTTCTTAAGAACATTTTTTAAGGGGAAAACACTTTTTATTTGAAATCACTTATTTTGAATGAAAAAATTTCTAAAATATAAAGGAAAAAATTTTCTTTGAAAATATTAAAGTTAAAATATGAAGGAATATTTAAGGACAATATTGTTCATGATATAAGGGAAATCCATTTATATAGTGTATATTAAAACCGAAGATCCTTTCACATTTTTTATAAAAAATAAAAAGCACACCATTCATAAAATGATTAGAAGTTTCCATTTAAAACTTGGTAATTAAATTAAAATATAGTAAAAAATATGTTTATAAAATATTTATCAAATATTAAAAATCTATTGACCACATTTTAAAGAAATTAAGGACCTGGAAGAAACGATTCCCATCTAAAATGAAAAATAGGGCTGGTTTTCCTTAAAAACATTCTTTCAGACTCTTGTATACTTAATGAGGGGAAAATTAATTGAAACAATTAAATAAAAAAACCAATTTATATTAAAATAAATAATATTTGGGGTTGATATACCATTCAATTTCATCATCGTAAAATTTTAGAACAAATAACTTGTGTAAAAATGAGATTGTAAAATAAAACCGTTATTTCTATGGTAACTTTTCAATCATAACCCATATGAAATAAATAACATCAAATTAAACATTAAATAACATAAAAATAAGGATTTTAATGATACAAAAAATTAATGAGTCTATATATAAACCTCAAAATAAAATATATGTTTATAACATCAAACACATTTCAATGAAACAAACTGAGATGAAGAACGCTTATAAATTTAGTATTTTTTTAATCCTAAGTCATCAAAAGATTGAAATTCATTAGGTTTTGTAAATAAATTTAAAAAATTATGTAATATTCAAAAATAAATTATTTTTAATTATATATTCCATAGAAATAAGAAATTTCCATATAACATTAAAACAAGTCTTTATAAAGAGAATTTGAGATGAAACCCATGAAACTTTGGTATATTTCAAATCGATGGCCATGTAATGAAATAACATGATATAGATATTTAATAAAGTTAATTTGATTAATATTTAAAAATAAATAAACTAGTAATTAATCACACCACATAAAATAAATTATTTTGAACTATGTTGAACATGTCTCTTGAATTTGAAAATAATATAATGAACCTGTTACCTTAAGTTTGTATTGCTTCATAAGATCTCTAGCCACTTGTATAATAAATATAAATTTTATTATTATTTTATTAAATAACCATAATAATACCTATAATAACATACATGTTTTCCTTAAAAAATATTATCACATGTTCATTAACAATATTTCATTATCCCTATAATTTCGGGTGTCAACTACATCATTTTTCATATAAATCTTAGTTCGATGGTGATGGAACTTGCACTTTAATCATGGTTCCTTCATCTTATAAATTTAAATTATCATATAAATATCATATATATTCATTTTATACATATTTATAAACCTTAATATTAATTTTTTTATGAAAAATGATTTACAACACTTTATGGAGATGTTAATTCATATAAACACATGAGTGATGTTTCCACATTTCGATTGATGAAATGAAAGATTGGTAAAATATAATTCACCTTTAAAGAATCATAAATAAATCATAAATACCATATATTTTCATTAAAACTATCACTTTTACCATTCATGTCCACTGGATTTGAGAAAAAAATCACATCACTGCGTGGAGGTGGTAGTCCACACGTATGAACAAGCAACTTAATCATTTCAAATAGACTGGTTGGTAAGAGGGTAGCTAAGATATTATAATTACAGAAATATAATTTTTTTTATAAATATAATCTATAAATATTAAATCTATAATTATAACCATACAAGATATATAGTGGTGGAAAATTAATTGTATCAGAACATGGAGGTGGAAGTCTACACATACGCATGAGCGACACTTTTATTTCCCATTTAATGGATAAGGGGTGGAAATTATTTTTTCCATCATCATAATAATATATAATTATATTTATTATACTATATTAATCATGTTTTTATGGATATACCAATTTTATAAGTGGTTTAGTAAGAAATTAAATTAAAATATCTTGGTTAATATTTATACCTCTTCTTTGTGAGAAATACTTTAACTTACACATTAATACTTGAAGGATAGATGTTATGAGGAGACTAGAAGATCTAGGATATTGTAAGGATTATTGAATTTTTTTTGATTAAATATTTTTTATATATTAGGATCAAGTGTTGTTAATAATGTATAAGGAGAGGTTACTAATTATTAATGAGGGGGGACATGGAATTTCAAAAAAAGATTTCAATTATATAAGGTCACTTTCTTGGGAAAGTGGTTCCGAAAGGCTAGATATTTGAATTTATGATAAAAAATGGTTGAAATATCTACAATAAATAATAAATTTATAGGTTTGGATTGAAATACAACAATTAAATATTGGTTTAATCCTTATAGTAAATTCGTTTTAACATTAACCATGTTAAATTTGTTTTTCTATTTTTACTATTGAAGAAAACTAAAAATGAACATGAATTTATTAGATTAAATTAATAATACAGATTAAAAAAATGGAATCCATTTTAAAATATTCAATTTTTGTAAGTGTCATTATTTAATTATAAACAAGTGTTCTACCTGAAATTAAATCCTATTTTAGAATAATGAATCTTTTAGAAAAATGTGTTTCTAAGCTAAAAAATGAACATATCTCAAAACAAAGTTTAAGGGTTAATCCTACATAAGTAATTATATTATTTCTAATTAATGAAGTCTTAGGTTTAATTTAAACCATAATTAAAATATAATGATACTTTTACTTGAAAATAAATGACATTTTTTACAAAAAATATGCATTTTCACTATTTTCTGAAAAATAAATCTTTTTAGAAAAAACCTAAAAAATAAAAAATAGAAAATTTTGTCATGATGATTTCATAAATGATATTAATTTTTTAAAATTAATTTTTTTTAAAAAATTATATATTAATTATAATTTACTTGTGTGTAAAATGAAATGAAGCTTTTGATGAAAACACATTTTTAAAGAATAAAATGATATTATCGAAAATTTAATAATTATTTATTATGAATTAACTAATAAATTATCACTTTTTAAATAATTTATAATTTTATTTATAATGTGATTTTTACTATTATATCTCACTAGTTTAATGGATATATTATTATGATTTAATTGATTTTGGTACATACTAAATGAAGGTTGTATGTATGGAAAGATATCAATATTTAAATTTTCTTTAAATAAAAAAATATTATAAAATTTATGGGTGATAAATTATTTATCTAGAATACCATAATATGGATTTATATGTTTTAACTTAAATAAAATAATGATTATATTTATATATTTTTCATTATTACTTCATATATATATATATATATATATGATTTACTACTGAGTTTAAAAAAAGTTAGATTTTAATATGAAGACACTAAAATTATATATTTTTTTGAAATATTATTGGGAATATATATTTTGATCAAATAGTTTTTCATTTATTTTTATTCACACAAATACCCTCATTTTTTTAGAAATTATATTACTTTAACTGGGATGGGTATATATTTAATTGGACAATTGTTTTAGTTTCCCATAAATTCTAGAATTCGTTTATTTGGATATTATTTTAAAGTGAAAGATTGTTCTGCAATGTATTCAGGATATTTTGAATATATATAGAATCAATGTTTATAAAGTGATGTTTCACCCTAATATTTATATCCAACCCCATTTTCAAAACCCCAATATTTGTCTGAATGTTATGATTATAAACCTTAATTTTTATATAGAACCCCATATTTGAGAACCTAATATTTGGTATGTACCTAATGTAAGAAAACTCACATTGGTAACATATTTCATGTTTTAGAGTTCAATGTTTAGTATCCACCATACTCAGTCAACTACAATTTGAGATACTTCCTAAAATAGAGAAACTCCATGTTGAATAAATCATCTATAGGTTTTGAATTTTTCATTATTATGAGATTTATCCTATGATTTTTTTGGAGTAAATATCTTATTAAAGAAATTAAAAGGTTGTTTTAGAGGATCTTAATTAATGGATTAATTAATTACACTTTCTAAGGTAAGTATTGTTTTTTTGGATGATTAAATTAAAATTTTAAATGAGTTGTGTGTTTTGAAATCAATATTTATTTGGTGAAATTTTGAAATATGTTTAACTAGAGTTAACTCAGGATACTTATCTAGTTCTAAAACAAATATATCTATAGTGCAGTTAATCATTTTCGTTAACATTATGTTTTCTCTAAAGCATAATAATAATATGAATATATTCTTAAAAAATACATCAGATCATTCTTTATAAATAAGATATTTTCTATTATTATAAAACTATTTATTTTTATCAGTGATACATCTTCTTGAACTTGTTGAAGCTTTTTAGGAATAAAATTTAGTGAAATTCATGTTTCAACTACTTCTGATCATATATCCTTCTACTAAAAGTAATAAAATATTTTATTATTCCTATTTATCTAAAAATATTATATATTAAATCTGAATACCCTTATATGGGGTAGTTCTTTGAAGATATTAATTTATTAACTTTAATATATCTTTTTTTGTCAGTTTCATTTTTGGTATCTGAGTATGTTTAAATAGAATATCTCTAACCTCAGAAAATTTCTTTTGTTTCTAAAGACTAGGGTGTATATGTTTTCAAGGAATAGTGATTTTACTTTCTTAAATACCTATAAACACTTCTTAATAAACTTTCAATTTCTTATACTCGACTATAGAGATCCTTTAGAAAAGGATCTACTAATGAAAATCCTCAAACTCCTAGAGAGGATGTTGGTGGAGTGTACACGTTGATCTTTGTGAACTGAACCACTATAAAAGTTTATTGTGTTATCTTATTTTTTCTCTATATATCTTAATATGTTTCCTTAAATGATAATTGTATCTATTCTTGGATCAAGGGGGATTGATATTGAAGTAATAAATGTTTTTAAAAGGTCCCCATTCACCCCTATTATTACTTAATCATCATTCTAACTAAACAATTAATATAAAAGTTGTGTTCTCTTGAATATTTATTTTAGAAATTACAATATTGAGTTCAATATCTAATTGAATACCAATGTAGATGCATAAACCTAAAAAAAGTATGTCCATTATTAAGGCTAAATATTTCAGTGGTGGAGATTATAGTTTCTAAAAGGCATGAATAATCATATATCTAAATAAATATTGGTTTGAAAGTTTATGTTAATTATTTCAATACATATGAAATTCTCAAGGATGATCCAAAAAAATGGGATATGAAACATATTATTTGTGGAAATGGTCCAGATGGGTTCAATTGCGTTTTTCAATGTTCTTCTAATTTTGAAATGAGGAAAACAATAGATGTTTCCAACTAAGGGATAAATATTGTCAGGAAATTAAGGTGTAATAATTCTAAATTCAATTCTTAAACATTATGAATACATGAATGTCAAATTTACACTTAGATAAAATAAAGTTTAACTAAGATAATTAATGTTTTTTCTAATCTCAAAACACCTGTTCCTGAACTATATTATGTGTTGAAAATTCTTAGAGATTTTCCTACCAAGGGGTGCAGAATCTCTAATGTTATTCATCAATAGACACATATTAACAATTTAAAATTAAATAATAGATTATTACTCACATAATTATTGAAGATAAGTTATATTTAGAGGTTGAGGATGAAAAAATAATAAATAAATAAAATAAATCTATTAAATAATATATTCAAAAACTTGAAAATATGATAAAAGAGGATTCTATATTCTCAAATGATTGAATTTATTAAAATTTAATATAAGAGATTTCACAATGAGCCATAATATTCAACAAGTTTTATAAAGGGAAGAAAGGTTTTGAAAAATCATTTAACGACTACAAGACAAGTACTGATGGTTTAAAAGAAGTCAGATGTGATGAATTCAAGCAGTTGGTGTATATCAAACCTAATTAGACAAAAATTAGGGAAAGAAAATGGAGAAAAATGAAAATAATATTTAAATGAAAGATAAATATTAGTTAAAAGAGAATAAGTCCTTCATGGTTACTTGGATTTTATATGAATATTCTTGTATCTATTCATGTTTATAATTTGATAAAGGGAAATCGAATCAAAAAGAAAATATTTTATATGTAGGTAAATGAGATGAATTACAATCTTAATACTTCATTGATTATGATTCTAAAACTTACTAAATGATAAATTATATAAATATTTTTCCATGTTAGAATAATAATATGAATTATTGAAGAAAAATCATAAATCTCTCAAGAATATTTATAATGTTATCCTAAGTGAGAAAGATAAAATTCTAAAACTACACTTTTAACTGAAATAAAAATTAAACAAATCTGCTTCAAATTGTATTGATAATGAAAATATAATTAAATATTTTATTACTAAGTAGAATTCATAAAATGTACTACTAGTGTATTACCAAATTAGACGAGTCTTTAAATAATATTCTTGTAAAGAATGTGAATAAGAGATAAATATATGGAATTGAATGTAGTGACGAGAAACCCAACTTGTACAAATGTTATTTTTTTTCCAATCTCTAAAAATAATTGATTCCATAATATTTATTATTTTATTACATAATCAATTTTCATTATGCTAATACTTTTTTCACAAGGAATCCTTATTTTAGTTGTGTAAATAAAATTATATTTCTAGAAACTTATCTAACGATTATTGTGGAGTTTCATGAAAAATCAAATAGCCATGGTTGACCAAATACTTCCCTAATAACACTAGGGGACCCAAAATCATTTGGATAGCAAAACAATTTCATGTTTCATATTTTTTTAGGTGAAGATCAACATGAACAAAAATTCTATATGGTATATGTAAGAGCCTATTAAAAGAATGTATAAGTGGATACTTTTTTAAAATTCATTCTCTATATAAAGTTGATGGATCCTTGGTTACCCTTCGTTATAATGATAAATAAAAAATAATTGGATTTTGGTTAATTGGAGATCCAAAATCTATCCAGAACAACATGGTTTTAAAAGTTTAAATGTTGAGGCTTAATCTAATCAATATTTATAAAAACTATGATGATGGTTTTACTATTGATTTCTCCAATAATGTGTGTTCCATATTTGCAGATAAACTAATTAATTATATAGAAACTATTATAGAAAAAAATTATACTTTGGAATTTAGTTTCTGTGTGAGAATATAATTTTAATTATTTAAATACTAAAATAAACTAACGCTAGATATGTCACAAAAGGTTTGTTCATTAGAATATCTATCACCTTTATAAATTCCCTGAGAAAATATATTCCTCTAATTTTTATTTTATTAGGTTTAATGAGAAAATATTTTGAGATGCTTGCTAAATAGGCTAGAAACATAAATAACCTTTCAGATCAATCAATAATATGGTAACATCTAGACCATTACATTTATCCATATGTGTTGTTTCTCAAAAATTAAGAGAAGTAAGCTTATTTGGCATATTATTATTTTTCCATTTAGTTGATGACTTCTCCAAATTTACTTCGGTTTAATTTTTGTAGATTAAGGTGAATATTTTAAAATTTTTAGGATTTTATGTGAGTTGGTTCAAAATGAAAAATATTTTAAAATAATTTTATTGAGAATTGATCTTGGAGGAGAATTGGGGAATCATATTTTTATAATTTGAAGTTGCTTTTTTCAAATCAAGCTGATATTGAGAAAATTTAAATTTGAGGATAGGGAAGAGCTTCTAAATATAGTAGAGTTAGTTATAGAGATGTGTTTTTAATTATAGATATATTATCAGTTGATATTTTATATTTATAAGAAAATATTTAATGTTTATAGTGTGATAATGTGCCACTGTGCGCTCTTTTGAATAATAATTAAGGCTTGGTTGAAATGATAGCTTATAAAGAGAATGAAGTTATAGTTTCCAAAAATCTATTAGGAAGAGTGATTGAAACAGTTCTTGGTCTTTTGAGAATATTTAGTGTTTTATAAATGATAATTCAGTTAAGGCCAGTAAGGTAATTCGGGATTTTTAGAATCTATGGAGGTATTGGGTTGCAACATTGATTTGGAACTTCAAAGACCTGATGATGGAGATAATGGTTTTGAATGAAATTATTAGTGATTCTATAACCTATAAATATTATTTTATATAATATCAACCAGTTTTAAGTCCTTTCTCTCATCCTTCCTGTAATGTTTTTTTCACCTAACCTAAAATTCATGATAATCAAGAATAATTTATCTATGAATTTGTTTTATTATTTTCAATTGTATATTTGTTTCTAAGATAATATATTATATGAATATTCATATTTATGGCTTAAATAACTTTCAATTACATTTTTATAAAAAATTAAATATGTTTTATTATGTTTTTTTAATGTTTTTGGCCTTGTAAATATGTGGATAAAACTAGATAAACACAAATTTTCCATATAAACGTAACAAATATCCCAATATATTTGATTTAAAATAGTTTAATTTGTTTAATAATTATAAACCCATTAGTTTTGTGCATCCTTAAATTCAATGTATTTTATGATCATAAAAAAGGGGGAGATTATTGGGTATATAAATTTTGATCTGAAAAGTTTTCATTGATTTTGATACACATAAATACCATTATTTATTTTACTAAAAAATTTTCTATGTGAGGGTTTCATGTTTATATTTACTTGAATAATTAGTTTAATTTTATAGGAATTCTATAAGACTTTTATTTGGTATTTATATTTATGTGAAATATTATTTTTGAAATTATTATGGATTTTTTGAATAAGCCTAAAATAAACTTTTAGAAAGTGATTTTGTGTACTAATGTTGATATCCAACACCACATTTGGAACCCCATGTTTTAGCTGAATTTTATGATTAGCAGCCAACCTTTTGATAAGAAACCTCATGTCTGAGTACTAAATATTTTCCATGCATGTAACTTAAGAAACCCTAATTTTGTATCGTAATCTACATTATGGATCTATATGTTTATAATTAACCATAGACTTCCTACAATAATTTTTTGAGTCATCTGCACATAGAGAAACCCCACATTGAACCAGTCATATATGGGTTTTGAATTTTGAGTTATTTTAAGATTTTTTCTATGATTTAATTTTGGTAAATATATATTTTAAGAGATTAAAATGATGTTTCTATGGGTCTTTATTAATGGATAAATTCATTATTTTTATAAGGTAAGCTATAATTTTTCATGGATGATTAAGTATAAATTTCATACACATTTTTCATTTCGAAATCATAATTTATTTTATAAAGTTTTTTGATTTTTTTGACCAAAATAAAACCCTAATTGTTATTTAATTCTCAAGAAGATATATTTGTAGTTTAGTGGATGCTTTTGACTAATGTTCTATTTTCAATGAAGATCAAGAAAAATTTTAATCACTTTCTCAAAAAATATATCTATTATTTTTTATTTAATAGTTTATAATCTTTTATACTAAAAATATTGATACTTAACTTGGATAAATGTATTTTTTAGTTTATTAATGCTTTTTGGGACTACACTTTGGAGTAATACGTGATTTAGCTTCTTTTGATTATACACCAAGATAATATGATGATTCAATTATTTTTACTAATAGTTTTTCTAAAAAAATCCAATAGAATATTTAAAGATTAATCTTGAGTACATTTCATTGAAGATATTAATTTATACCCCTAGAAATATATTCATATTTCAGTTACATCATCTGTATCTGGAAACTTTTAAAGAGAATTACTCAAATGAAGGGAAGTTTATATTGTTACTAAAGACGTAGGTGTGGAGTGTTTCAAGGACAACAAATTATCCCATCTTAAAACCCTATAAATTATTTTGTAATTAGTATAAGTTTCATTCACTCAAAATTCATGATCCCTTGGAAGAGGTTCTGATAGTGGAAATAGCTAAGCACAAGGATAGAGTTTTTATGGAGTGGACTAGGTGATTTTTGTACCACTGACCACTATAAGTTTTTTTTACATTCTCTTATTTTTTTCTAATGCATAATATCTTAAAGGAAAGGGTTCTATTTTCTCTTCTATGATCAAGGGGGATAGATTTTGAATTAATATTTTTTTAAATAGACAAAAATCACCCCTCTTCTATTTTATTTATCATTCTGACTTAACAAATATATATTTTCAATTTACACAATATTTTTGATAAATTTTATATTTTTTTAAATAAATGTAATTTCCATGAAATATTATGATTAAATAATATTTATTTCTATATAAAAGAAAATATATTTTAATAAAGTCCAGTGTAAATTTTATAAGTGTTAGAAACATGTTAGTGGTGTGAAAAAAATTATTTTCTAGTAAATAAGGATTTAGATTTAAAAGTGTAAATTATAATATTTAAAATATTATTTTGGTAAAATATTTTTTTTTAAATTTTTATTTCAAAATTTTTGGATGGATAGTTTTTCAAATTTTAAAGAGAGAGTCAAATATTTGTGTAAAAATTAAATATGGAAAAAATATATGGCATGTACTCTGATATCATAATTTCCTAAAAGTGATGTAATGAATTCTATAAAAGTAAATAATCACCAAAAATATATTTCCACTTAAATATAATGTTTTTGATGTTTTTTAATTGATTTTACAAACCTTTAATGAATCCCCTAAAATTAATATTTTTTACTTTTTTTTAGAAAAATGCATTTTGAACATGAGTCTCTTCCACTTCATGAATGGTATTATTGTAAATATCTTGGATCATAGACTAATAAAATTATGAAAATCAATCCTCTTTGGTATAAACCATGTGAAAACAAGGATTAAGTATGTGGTTTTTATAATTTTATCATTTAGAGTCCAAAACAAAAGTTTAGTTATAGATAATTAATTACCATAACTTTTTCTATAAATACCCACACAACCACCCATTACTCTTAACTCAAAGAATATTAATCATGAATTTTCCCTCTCTATCCCTTTATAATGTTCTCCTATGATATTTACACGTAATTAACAGGATCATCGAAATCTTTTAGAAGCACCTTCTCAAGGAAAGAGATTATTTTCTATACCTTTTAATTCATGTACTTTCTTTGTATTAAGCCTTTAGATTGCCAATTTAATAGAATGCGATGTGTTTTTACAAATCCCTTTAGTTTCCTTCTACTTCCCAATTTATTATTAACCACCTTTAACTCTCATTACACATTTCTTAAACCTTTATGTATACTCATTATGCAACCAAAATTATTCCCTTAATTTCCAGGACATTTTTTTATGAGAACCAAACTCATTTACACTAAAAGGTATCCACTGAGATATACTTATCCTTCATTGAATTAGGAAATCAATTTATCTAACCCATAATCCTTAATCATGGGATTAATGGTGATGAAATAATTTTTATGTTGTATGATCAATGTGGTACACAAATGTATGTACATAATATGAATGTGTTGGTAGGGGATGTAATTATATATCCCTCCAATGCATTAGGGAATTTTTTTATCTCATGAGATACATTTTATGGTGAAAAGATAGTGATCCGATTCACACAATGTTTATCTTTGAAGTATGTTTATAATGTCATGTTTTATATTATTTCACCATTCTTATGTTGCCTTGATGTTGTTATCTTATATAATGAATTTATGTTCATGTTTATGATTTTCACCCTTTTATTTGACCTTGATAAGATTGTTTACTCACATACATTAATTTCATCATGTTATTTTTTTATTATTCCCCTGTTGGTCTTTATACCTCACCCATTCTTATACATGTCCACATGTTACCCTTTTTATTATTATAATATCAATGGATTTTCGGAAAATGTTATGGATTTTTAAATGATTTCATTATTTCCATATTTCAAGTTATTGTGATATGCATCTAATTAATAAAATAATCTAGGCCACTTGTTCTTTTGAAATCATGTTATGTATATCCTTATATAAATAATTAGGAAATAAAGTGTATAGAAAATATGGGTTTTCACAGAAATTAGATCCAAAATTGAGGTATAATATAGATGATATGAGATATTTTCAAGAATGTCCACAAATAAACATCCCCACACATGTTTAAATGATGTTTAAATTCATTTACTCTATGATTTTTTACACATTCCATTTTAAATTTTATAGTCCTAAATAGTTTTTACCAAAGTAATTGATATTTAATTACTAAAAATAAAATGTATCATATTACAAAATTTCGACCTATTTATTCCAAATATGAAACTCACTTTATCAAATAATCTTTTTATGTGTTAGAAAAAAATTAATTTTGACATTAGCGCATATAACACCGAAAAAAATATTTATAGAAAAAGTGTATTTTAAAGATTGAAATTTATGAGTAGGTTAAAATTATCATTATATTTTGTTTTCATGATATAAATTAGTTCATTATAAAAAGATAAATGTTATCTGGATTTCAACAAAATAAAAAATTACATTTCAATAAAATAATATTTAATTTTACGAAAAGATTAAACCTAATATTTTAAAATAAATGATATTTATTAATTTTATAAAATTTTAAACATATGTTTTTTAACTTCATAAAATAAATTTCAAACATATATTTTTTCCCATTAATTAGTTTTTTATCATGTAATTTTTTATATGTTTATAAGTGACACTTAATTCTTGATATAGTCATAAACACTATTCTTTTAGTAAAAATTGTTTCTTTTTCTATTCTCCTATAACTCAATTATTTTAGAAAAATCATAAAAATTAATCCTAATATTTTTTGGAAAATTTTCAATCAAAAAAATAAGTTCTATTTACAAAATTCAATATCTAAATTTTTTAACTTTAATATTTAAATAAAAATACAAAAAAATAATGGAAAAACCCTTTTTTGAGAAATGAAATTTTTAAACATTAAGTATTTTTGTAATATTTTATAATAATTCCTAACTTAATGAGTGTTAATATATTAGTACCTATATTAAAATATAATGTTTTTATCAAAATAACATTTTAAATTTTTTAGATTTAATATATTAAGATAAAATTCACAAAACATTAAAAAATAGTTATTGCGAAAGAACAATAATTTAATATTGAAGCATATTAATTGATTATACTCTAAATTTAATCATTTTTAGTTTAGTAATATCTTCTAATTTACTAAAGGTTTTATTATTCTTAGAATTTTATTAATAATAGTCGTCTAATATGTTGCGACTCATTTTATTTTTGTGTTAGTGTGTGAAAAGTGGTATAGATAGAATGATTATTTAAAGGAAAACATATTAAAAAAATATTTTTTTGTGTTATTTTTTTAGATTACGGGATAGATACATAGATTTTGTATATTTATCAAACTTTTTTCTATCTGTTGAAATTAGGTCGATTCTGGAAAATTAATATTAATTAATTAATTTTTTTAAATGAAAACTATATTAATAGGCTATGGGTTTTTTATTTTATCCCTCTAAATATTACAGGAAGACATAAACACTAGGTGGTTTAGGCTTTGGAAGTGTTTAAAGATGCTCTAATTGATCATTGACATGTTTATCTTGAGAATGAGGATTCTTTGAGATTGTTTTTTATGAGTTTTAGTTCCTATCCATGCTGAAGTATGAGTGACCGTTCTATAATCATGAGAAAAAGAGGAGATTCAATTATGTTGATATTTTTTTGATTGAAAAATGTTTGGGATGATAATTAGTTTCCCTTAGATGTTAAATTGTTAAGAGGAGTTTTTATTCAATAGTGGGTTCTCTTTGTTAGAGGCCGTGAGGTTTCAAAGGTGACATGAGAGAAGTTTTGAATCTAGTTTTATAGAGTTTTTATCCTCAATGATGAGGGAATAACAAAGAAAGTATCTACTTGCCCATCGATAGGGGAGTTATAGTGTTAGGGATTTTATATTTCAAATCATGATATGCTCTAATTATATCATTAGTTACTATGGGGTGTTAAATTAAGATATTTATTGTTAAAAAACTATCCACTAATAATTATGAATTAGTAGTATATGTTAAGTTTGAGGTCAAACCCATGAGTAGGTTTAGAAGATTTTGGTAAATTAAATATTTTTAGTGAAAATGAGAGAAAATAGTTTTGTAAATAATTAATTGGAGATAAAATTCTATGGTTTTTAATTTTAGGTTTGTGTGAATGTGAAGTGATATGTCAAATTGATTTAGAAATCATTTTTGTTAGAGTTCAGTCCAAGTGAAACCTTAGTATTGATAAACCCTATCTAATCCAAAAATTCTTCATTTACATGATTTAATACATGGGATGATTATAGTATTAGGTAACTAAATACCATGTTCAAATATAATTATATAAAAAATGATATAATTTTATTTCACAATCCTTATATAAATAGTTGATGTATATACTTTTTTTTCTAATTTAAGTGTGTAATGATATAAAAAAAGTAAGGAAATGGTAAAAGAAATAATTTTATGATACATAATGTTAAATCATAGATTAAAAGAATAAATAAAATGAACTATGCACATTTTCCCTTTGATATGTCACCTAAATAGAGTGAAATTTCCCATCATTCTATTAATGATGATTTGAAAATTTAAAGGAAACATAATAAGGGATGGTAGTGCAATAACAGTAGTGAATTTCCCCTATAAATGTGAAAAATCCCATTTCCATGTTTAAGTGCCCATTAATCTAATCCAATATATCAATTTATAGTCTAAGGAATCTCAATTTTGTACCTCTTGTCTCTAAAAAAATTACATTTTAATTTTTTCAACGTCACTCTTAGAGATCCCAGTCAAAGATCCACAAAATCCTCCTGAAAATTTCTAAAATTATATCTTTGAAATTGGGATTGATTGAGTTCGTAACATGAAATTTATCTCTCAATGCAAATTTTGAGGCATTGAATTTAGAATTCATCTCTCACAAGCATTCACAACATGAAATTGTGTTCATAGTGTGAATTAAAATCCTACATATTCTAAAATAACAGTCTCTTTTGATTTAAGGCCTGAATGGGCTTCGTGGGTCAGATGACCTTCACATGAAATCACTCACACTGTGAATTGAGGATTCATGTTGTGAATACTAATAAAATATGACTCCTCTATTTTCTCTCAACTCAATCATACAATGTCATGATTTGGAATTTTGTTTCCTTGTGTGAAGTGTCTCTATATTAAAAATATTATTTTCCACTTACATTCTTCAAACTTTTACTCAAAAAAATTCAAATTCTTCTCAGACAATACATAAATAAATAAATAAATAATTATGGGAAAATAATTAAATAAGTAACAAGGTTTATAAATTTAAATAATCAAAAATTTATACATAAGATATTAGCATCAGTTAATTAAAATTCTCTGTTATTCTTCAAATATTCCCCCTGATAATAAGGAGAGGGCGTGCCAATTCAAGGAGGTTCTACATCCATAGATTTAGGGTAATGATAGTCTTCACATGTTTCTGACCTATAATTAATCCCCGATAATTGTAAATAAATAAGGAATACATTATCTAGGTCTAATTAATCTCACACTGTAAGTTTTTCATTTTCTAGATATTCATGTCTTCATAAATAAGAAATTTTACTTAGTATTTTCTTTTCAATTTCTCTAGATATAGTATATCAAAAACCCTTATTGGGAGCTCATTTAAGCCTTTTTATCTATATATGGGTGGTAAAAATATATATTTTTAGTTTATTTACTCTCTTTATATTCAATGTGGATCAATTAGTTTTTGGGGAATCCCCTTTACAAGTTCCCTATTAGTCATTAACATTAGTAATAGAAGTCCCCTTATGAATTCTGACCTCATAAAGGTGATAGAGCAGGAAAAGGTTATCATGGGTATATTCAAAATCCATAAGGACCTAGATATGATCATGTGTGTAGTGGTGGACACTAAATAGGGAAGAATGAAAGAGTATTTGGTTGATGTCATATGTATATAATTGAGTTTCTAGTTCATTATGTACCATACATTATTGAAGGCACACTTTATGATTATTCTACCTTGTTTTTTAGATACTTTATAATTATTATTCACACTTATCTTAGTTTAATCCTCAGGACTCATGATGGTGAGGATTTTAGTTCATTTTTATTTACTATTCCAGTTAAGGTTCAGTCTAGTTAATTTGATGTGTGCCAGGGTTATTAGAAGATGATGGGGGAAAACCAGTCATTAAGAGAGTTCTTTTTGTTGTAGATACCTCTATATCTTGTCATTCTAGGAATGTATTTATTGTATTATATTAATGTTATCATAGATTTATTTAAAATATGAATTCTATTTTATGATGTGGATAGAGAATGTGTGGAGTTTATTATAAATTAAGAGCATCATATGAATTATAGATTTCAAAACCTCTCTCTTCTTAGTTAGTTGGTCTGATGTTGTGTTTTAGTATATGAAAAATTTATATGGGTTTTTGAATAATTCCATGATTCTTTTTCTGAAATGGTTATATAACAAACCCTTTGATGTGATATCAAGTTTATGATATAGTTTCAATTTATTTTATCTTTTATTTCCACTGATACATGTAGTATATCACTTTTAGAGATTTGAATCTTGAGGATTCAGGTCGATTATACATTGTATAATTTTCTCATCTGACTCAACATATATCCTTGGGGTGCTATTGTATAGTTTGTGAAGAAGGGAAATAGAATTTTGGGGTTGTGTATTAAATACCAACGATCGAACTAGGTTACTGTGAATAACAGTTAACTGTTTCCAAGGATTGAATAAATGTTCTACTAGTTTAATGGAAATAGATGCTCTAGAAATATTGATATGTAATCTTAATATCACCACATGTGAGTGACATCAAAAGTTATCATGAACTAAACTTTGTGTTCAATGAGTTCCTAGATCACTTTATGATTATGTTCCTTGATATCTTTTATATTTATCTGAGATGATAGGAAGATCATGTTGAGTATTCAAGAGTTGATTTTGAGGTTTTTTGATGAAATTATATTTTTGGTATGTTATCTAAGTATATGTTCTTATTATAGGAGGTTAGTTTCCTTGAACTAGTTATCTATGACTAGGATGTATTTGTTGATAATTGAAGGATTAAATAAATTTATTCTTTGGTATAACCTTATAACATTGTATAGGTACATCATATCATTAGACTTATAGGCTATTATATGTGGTTCATGTTCAAATTCTCTTAGATTATGGTTCCATTGACAGATTTTACTAATAAGTATCAATGTTCCTTATGGAATGATTAGTGTCTGAAGAATTTCAAGGGTTTGAGAGAGAAGCTTCTCAATTCTCCCGTTATTCACTTTGTAGAATGAGTTATGTTTGATGTGTATTATGATGCTTATAGTCTTGTTATATGCTTCATATTGAATCAATATAAGGGAATTATATCATATGGGTATTAATAATTTTTTTCTCATGTGTGTAATTGTTACACCCATTATCTCGATCTTGAGGTGGTAATATTTTATCAAAAGATTATAGGTGGTATTTCATAAATCCATATAATTTTGAAGTGTAATTTATTGAATCATATTGTAAGATATGGGTTTATTATACATAATTATATATATATATCATGACACATTATTTACTAATAATAATTTATGAATGGGTTATATCATATGATTTTGAATCATATATTATGATTCATATGGAAACTCTTGGATTGGAATGGTACTGGAATACTTATATAGTAACATTTGAATCATTCTTCCTTATTGGAAATAATAAATAAGAACATCTCATAACTATAAATTCATGGTTGGATCATTTTTCCCATTTAATGAATACATGTATAATTGAAGAATTGACTCATACATTATATAAGAAATGAGTTAATACATCATCACTTAGAAGCATCCCTGTGGGATATACAATGATGTGATCACTACAAAATAGTGATATCTCATTCCTACTATAGCCGCATACAATTCTCCTTATAACTATATTTCTTCTTCCATCTCAGCTTCAATGAGATTCAAACATATTGTGGATTGGAGGATTTCCTTTATAATGTGGTGGGTAATCTGAAGCATCCCATGTATAAACCAAAGATAAATAAGGCTGATTAATACTTATAAGGGATATTCATCAAGAATATTGATATATGGAATACAATAGGCTTCTATAGTATATAGTATAGGACTATTTCTTCCATTCATGTTTACATATGGTTTCAGTTTCAAAGTCATCGTGTTCTAGGGATTTGTGGTTTTTAAATTCTTATACTATGATAAATGAGTGTTATTTGATCCTTTAAAATGCAACAATAGTATTAGATAAAAGTTTAAATAGATAATCAATTCTTGAGAAATTTCATACATGAACAATGATAAGGCGTGGATCTCATATCAGTTGATACATTGTTGATGCAATGAGTTTCATAGACCAAAGAGTTTGGTAATTGAGTGCATTGATGGGTTTATATAGATGTCGTGTTCAATACGTTCACATGGATAATATTCTACCAACTACTGTGGTATCAAAGTTCAAAATTTTCCTTAATTCAGGAAATCATGTTTGAAATTTAAAGAAAAATGATATCATATTTTTTCCCATTCAATATCATTAAAAATGAATAATTTCTTTCTACATCCCATCTTACTATAAATGATATCATAAAATATGTTCTAGTCATGCCTTTGATCGGGGATATTTTAGGCCATGATACAATTCAATTCCTTTAGTTTTTTATATCATAAAGTATGATATGAGGTAGTCACAACCTACTATAGTGATTCTATGTGTTTGTATAACATATAATTGTACCGTAAATACGATATATTGTATATTATATGTATCTATTTTGTCACACACATAGACATATCACATGTTATGATTTTTAGGTGTAAGATTATCTATCATAAAATATGATTTATATCCCTGAGTGTTTTTGTGTGTCGTGACCTATCTATCACCCCTTACAAAATGATGTATATCCTTAAATACAATATACCTAAAAAAAATTTAATTTTCAATTTTTCAATTATGAAATGAATTAAATAATTTTAAAAATTATTATGAATTATGTAAAAATTTATTTTTTGTATATTTATTTAATTTATAATTGATTTTATGAATTAATAAATATTATTTGTTTATTTAATAAATTATTTTTTCGAAACATTTATTAAATATATATCTATAATATTAATTATTTATACTAAAAATAAAACATTCAAGTTATATGATATGGATTATAATATAGATATAAAATGTTTATTCTGAATTCTTAGGGATGTATAGAAAGGGTCTATAAATTATAAAATAAAGAAAAAATATATAGGATTCTTTATTTAAAATTATTAATTATCTGTAGTTATAAAATTGAATTATTCAAATTTAAACCCTTATTTGAGAAATTATTTATACCACATCAGCATGAGTTTTGATAACTAATTTGATAAAGTTTCAGTTAATATTAAATATATGTTTTTTAAATTATGTAATTTTTTAAATAATAGAATTGCTATAATTTTTTTTATATTTCATATAATATCATATATGTATAATAAAATCCTTAATAAAATGAATGATTTCATAAAATGTTTATAAATTTTTATTTACTAATTGTCCATAAATTATTCATCTCATGTTTAAATAAAAAAATTCCATTTATTTATTTATTACTTGTTCATTATTCATTGATATAAGTTATTTATATTATTAATATGTGGATTCTTTAGTTTAAACTTCTAAAATTCTTTTATAAATTTGAATACAAGCATATAATGAGCTACATGCTAGGTATGAGTATGGTTTTAGTTTTTTTTAATTTCACTCTAGATTTCCCATGAGTCATTTAAATAGTTACATGTCAATATGGTTTGGAGAAATTGATTTTGGGGAATGAGTATGATTCCAAAATAAATCATTAGAAGAATATATACATGTAAAATGAATTCATGAAATAAGATAGTGTGAGTGAATCCCACTTAAAAATATTAAGTGTGATATTCATTCCAAAGTGAACACTATTCAAGACTTCGATCATCCAAATAGGTAGGCCATGATCGATCTTGGTTCCCCTAAAATATATCCTATTAGGAAAGAATGTATCTGGTTACCCTAATAGGATGGGGTTCCCATTCTTATCATTTTATTAGGATTATACTTAGTTGAGAAGCCCTAATAGGATTTGGGTTATTGGGGAGTAGAGTTTTCTTTATCCATATGATGGATTGAATAAAGTGTTATCAATTAAACTATCCAAGATTAATATATGATATAATTTGGATAATAACTTCCTAAATAGATATGTTATTGGATAAAAATCAAATTAATCCATAAATTATTATAAGACGAATCTTGGACCCCTAATTGATATGATGAGTTTAAATAGGGGTCATTATTTTAGTGGGATCACATTTAAAAATATATTTTATTAAATTTTTCTAAACCATCATAATCTTATAATAAATTTTTTTTTGATGAATGGTATAATCAAAATTAAACATCGATTTGATATTAATCGTTATAAATGAGAAGCTTAATGTAATCAACATCTTATATAGGTATAAAAACATAAGACTTTATCCTAAGTTGGGAAAAGACTATATTTTAATGAAACATCTTATTGAATAATTAATTGTTGATGTTTTTAAAGAGGATAATATATTTTCTCATGAGATATATATTTTTATTCACTAATTGTTTCCTTAAGGATTATTATGATTATGTAATTTATTCCGTTGTCATTGATGTAAATCTCCTGATAATGCGAATGAATTGAAGAAATGGTTATCTAATATTATCAAATTATTTTGGATAGTTCAATTAGGGAATGTGATATCCATGTTCTAGTGTTATTTTAATATTATAGTTTTGACTCCTACTAAATGATCGTCGGAGAAATCACAATGGAAGAAATAACTAAATATGGGTATTATTTTTCCTATAAATAAACGGTAGAATAATGTTTCCAAGATTGGGTCGATCATGTGAATCACTAGAAGACACACAATCTCAAGGATTTTGGAAGGTCATAAGGATTGTCACACACTGTGCCAAAAATTTGGAATATCCCATTAATCCTCTTAGAAAAAGTCATTATGCTCTCTCTAAAGTGCTACATACAATCAATGATCATGTAGTGACAACCAGATAATCTCTCCTAGGTAACACAACTTGTCAACTGATGGATTCCAGATGAACCATGAAAATATCCTTGGAAAATAAGAGGAAAATATCTATATGGTTGAGTCCTCTAAACATTGTAATACTCACATTAAACATCACTAATGTGGAGAATGATTTCCCTTAACAACACTCATAAAACCCACAAGATCTCAAACCCTTATAAAATTAAAAAATAAATAAAAGAGGGACAAGATATGAGCCTCTCACAGTTGTAAAAAACATAAAATGTTCCTAATATGTTCATATAAAAGTCTGAAAAAACCCTTCGGTAATCTAGTTTCATTTCACAAAGGCCCCTCGAAAAAGCCATCATTATCTCATGAAATGTTCTAGATAAGTTTCCTAACATCATGAAAAGGCCTTCTAATGGGAATCATAATCTCGTAAAGGCACATGGTAATGTCATCTAGACAATATTATAGTACCATGTCATATCCATATGATTTGGAAAGACCTGATTAATTAGAAATAATCCAATAAAGGAGGAGTTGATGTGATGATCTTGCGGTCATTGGAAATCATGTGATTACCCTCAAATGACTTACAATGAGAACTTGTGAAACACATGAAGTTGAAGTCCTCTGTTGACTCTATCATGGATTCAAGTTATATGTGCTTCAAAAATCATAGAATAACCTCGGTGGAAAGGCCTATAAATCCTTCACCCCATCATGAAAATTAGAGACATATTTATAAAGGTAGAATATTCCTTGAAACCTCACACTGGTGCACCCAAGAACTCAAACTAACTTCTCAAAGTGGATGATATCATGACCAAAAAATATTCCCATCATGTACGATCTATGAAACAACTGACGTGATTATTATGCATTCATAAACACTTCACATGATCCATCATAGATCACATGTTGTATTTCAAAAGGTTTATGTGAGTGACATCCAATATATTTGCTAAAACATGCATGAAATAAAATAAGATAACAATAAAAAAATCTATGGAATATGTAATAAGATCATAGAACAAAGACTAAAAGACAATATACATATGAGAAGAACACATACATTGATCCTCATGCTCTTCTCATGAACCACCAAGGTCATGCGACCACACCAGGACATTTCACCCAGGTCATGTGATGCACCTTTGGTTTACTATTTGGATAATGTTAATTCCCATGAAAATGTTAGAGAAAGTCACATGGTTCCCTCAGGGAAGCCACCCAAGTCTCATGAAGCCCTCCTAGATCACCATTAAAAACTTGGAGTGTCCTTCAAATATGTCACCTAATTCATATGGTGGAACCAACACATTTTAGACAAGTCTTAAGATAACACCTGAGAATTCCATATAACTCTAGGTAGACCCTTCAAGATGACCTGTTGGATCTCATGATATCCCAAAGACATGCCGTAATGGATCATGAATCACCCTCCAGATGTGTCACATTGAATCTTGTGATTCCTTCCAAGCATGTCATCCAGCTTTATAAATGAAACCAAGGAAAGTCATACGGATCAAATGAAACCCTCTAAGAATTTTATCCCAGATCATGTGATGGATTCCAAGATTATCTAGTCAAGTCTCACAATATCCTTCATACAAGACATATTTGATCATTTTGATAACCTTTATACATGCCATCCATGGTATGAGACATCCTTAGGACAAGTAAATTAGGTCATGAAATTTTATTTGTACATTTTATGAATACATTCTTTGACACATCAAAAAGAAAATAAAGAAATGTCGATTAGAATATCAATGCATGTTAGGAAGACATGTAGAAAAGGTCAAATGGGTATCCTAGGACAAGATAACCTTGTCTATCCTCAGTTTGTAAGCCCCAATCAAAACCGAATCCTTAGTGTGTAAAACCTAATATGTGTCATAACATGATATGTCTTACATATAAGAGAAATGTGAGTGTGTAAAACCCAAATAATTGAACTAAAATGACCCTAATTCATTCCATAATCCAGAAACACATGGCACCTTTATAAGTCCAAAGCTCTTTATTATGCATCCAAATGGTAATCCTAGCACATAAGTCTCACATATTCAAGTAATTGAACTGATTATTTTCCATACCTTGTTTATCATATCTAGCACAGATCATGTATCATTAGGGATTCACAATGATCATATTATTCATGTAACTAGTCTCTGTCAATATAAGGGAAACATTACTGTGTAAACCCTGACTTGTTGTACTATAATGACATTGATTTTTTCCATAACTAAGATATGTAGGATGACATCCTTACACCCAATCCAAAAAACAAACGGGCACCCAATTCAGTGTAAGCCCCACAATGTCTCCAACATATCATGCATCCGGACCCAATCATTCCCATGGGCTAATAATCTTTTCTCATCCAAAAACAAGTTGTGAACCCAGTTAAACTATGATGAATTTGATTCCAACCATAACTGGGATACATATAAATCCTTCCTAACGCCCAATCATGAACTAAAATTAGTATGAAATTTAGTTTAATCCTTGAAATGTCTCTAATATTTCGACCATTAGACCCAATAATTCCCATGGGTTGATCATATTTCCTCATACACCAATGGATTTGGAACCTAGTTAAAATATGATGACTCTGATTACCTCCATAACCAGGATATATAGGATGCCTTCCTAAGGCCCAATCCTGAAATCCAATGGGAATCCACTTTAGTATAATCCCCTCTATGTCCCTGACATTTCAACCTTCAGGACCTAATCATTCCCATGGCTTGATCATCTTTCCTCATCTACCAATAGATTGAGAACCTAGTTTAACTACGATGAATATGATTCCTACCATAAGCATGATAAACAAGACATGATCCTAAAGACATAGATCAAACTCAAATGGGCATCCGATTCTATGTAATCCTCTCCATGTGTCTAACATTTCAACCATTGAGACCCAATCATTCCCATGAAAAAATTGTCTTTCCTCATCCACCAATGGATTGGGAGCCAACTGAACTACAAGGTCTATGATTCCTTCTATAACTAGGATTTTTAGGACACATTCCTAAAGACCAATCTCCATATTAAACATCTAAAGAGATATTTCAGTACCTAAGTCCTGCATCCATATACAATTAGGGTGATCAATTTCCATCCCTTGTTTCTCACAACAATTATACCTCATGTGGGCGTAGGGAGTCACAATAAACATGTCATTGGCATCATGGATCTCCACTATCTAAGTAAATATCAATATATAATCCCCAATGAGTGGAAATATATGGAAACCCTCCATATATGGGAATCTACCTTAGGTCCAGTCCTAAGGAAATGAACAATGTTTTATAATTATGATTCCTGTTATAACCAAGATACAAAGGACATATCCTTGAGACGTAATTCCAAATATTTAGTGCCTAATTACGCACACATATCTCCTATCTTCATGAAGTTAAACTCCAGGGTCTTAACGAACTGTGTGGATTTTGATTCCAATAATAAATAGGATATGCAGGACACCTCATAATGGCTCATTTCCCTCATCGGAATACTAACCACCTCCATGCATGATAGGAAATTTGGAAGTTCCTAGTTATTCTACTTTAGTACATAAGAAACTATTCATTACTAGGGAATGGATGAAGAACCTCAGATATATATAGATGGATTCAATAATGAGATCCCCTTATTATTTTGTACATAAAAGGAGTTAACCAATTATCATTTTTGGTGTAACATATCTGATATTAGTATTAGGAATATATTCTCATGTGTGTCTTGAAATATAAAAGATATTTCTAGAGTAATAAAAAATTCCCTAGAAAAAGGTGCGATGATATATAACTCTCATCTTATCGACCAATGTGATTTCCAAGGTGTCGTTGGGTTTGAAACCCCAACTGACCACCTTCCTTTGGAAATGAGGTCTATAAGAAGAAATGGATGAGGGAACATTTTGGAGTTTCCATTAAGAATCAAAATGGAAACCCAACATAATGGATTGTGAAACTAATTTAACTCTTCCCTCAATCACAATCAACCATCAGGACAAACTGGAGACACCTAGAGATTTTATCTTTTACATCGAAAAAATGGTGAACACTACCTGAATCTCTTAAATAAAAAAATTATTTGGTTATTGTAATCTAGGTAATTTTTCTTTCACATTATATTCAAATAAAAATGTTGAACCGGATTTGAAACTCTCAAATAATATAATGATCTGTTAATCATGCGTCAATAAAAATTGTTTTTCATATCCTACAAAAACAAAGATGATAATTTTAAAATAAATTTTACAAATGATCCTCTATAACCTGGGTTCATACACACATTGAAAATTCCATGGAATAAAAATGGTCAGATTGGGAATAAAAATAAAATTTTGTTAACCATGAATATCTAGTTGATAACACATCATGCCTACAATATTTCACTAATAGGTTAACTTGTTCCTTTTTGTCTACATGATGGTAGATACTACTCACATCAATAGTATCTTGATATGATATAATGTCATCATCCAACAAGCATTCTAAAAATTCAGTTGTGGCTGCAACCCCCACAAGCAAAAAATGGTCTCACATATCAAATGACATCAACTTTAGGTGGCGAACACAATGGTCTGGAAGTACCATCGAAATGGAACAATCCCAACCCTTGAATCTGCCTTCAAGGTTTTCCATGTATTAAAAAGGAAGAGTCCCTATCATACGGGGAAAGCTACAGCTAAACCTCCCTCACTTCCATGACCAGCCACATCTGTAGCTTATCCCTGGAGCGTGATAACCATGACCTTTAGTATCTCATAAAGGCGGAATATTGTGTCAAATACGACTCTCTTCTAGTTCTAGATATTCTGAGGAGGGATCCTATCAACCATCGTCACCATCACCATCCGGATGATACACATAAGCCACATACTGGGGGCACCACTTGACTCACTGCCACCTATGACACCCATTAATATGATAGAAGGAAGACACATTGTGCGAATAAGGATCTAGATAATTGTGAGTGGATTCATATCCCCACGATCACTGATGATGTCTACCAGTATATTCTAGTAGTATCTAGTAAGAAGGATCAAATACCTTCTCACTCAGAACAAGTCTTCAGGCATATTCTTACTGTAGGCATTGGGGTGGTGCATATCCCTACCCCCATTCAGGATGTCCATCAACATGTTTCGATGTTTCAAGGTGGAGAGAATTAGGATTATATCCCCACTTCAATCAAAGATGTTTTTCTAGTACATAGTGAATATGAAAAATGTGTTGGATTATATCCTGGTACACCATTTTCTAATATGCCAATATATCTTAGCAACAATTGAAGAACTAAGATGTAATATTCCAGCACTGGTAAAAATATTGGGACAGTAGGTTATTCCTATCACTATATCATGGGAAACACAAAATAATAATCATTACAACCAAGTGGTTTATTTGGGGAGTGCTCACATTGTTTCTCCTATCTAGGAGAATTATCTATATATTCTGGTAAATGTTGAGGCATCAGTCTGGGATCATATTCTTATTCCAATTAGGGCACATCTAGTGAGAGTGGTATATAACCCAGGATAGGGGAACAAGCCTGTCAAAATATTCTGGTGGAACATTCCAAAGGCCTAGGATTGGATTCATATCCCGGTTCTAGGAGGGGCTCACCATGTGAGAGGGGAACATGATTTGGGATAAGCTCATATTCTTATTGAAGAATACTAATGACGGACTCCAAAGGACTAGGATTAGGACCATATCCCTTTTCTAGAAGGGGATAACCATGTGATATTAGACCATGCCCTAGGATAGGCTTATATTCCAATCATTGAATCTTCCAAGAGTATTCTAGAAGATCACATAATTTAGGTGCATATTCCTACTTCTATCAATGAATGGCTGAAATGGAATCGTTCTAAGGAAATAAAAGAGGAGGCTCATATCCCTTCTCCCATTCCAGATATCTATATGAATATTATATAGGAGAATGAATATTTATATCAGGATCATATTCCTATTCCAACTAGGGCTCACCAAGTGAGAGAAAAACATGTTTCAGGGTAGTTTCATATTCTTTCCATAAAATTATAACAACTGATTTCAAAGTCAGAGGATCGAGCTCATACTCTTGTTCTAACTGAGTCTCACCAAGTGGGAATAGAACATGCCTCGGGACATGCTCATAATATCTTCAATCATGAGGATCCTCATTGGAATATTATATAAGCTTATCTATAGTGGGATCACACTCCCACATCACTAGATGGTTATAAACATGTTCTGGAAACCATCATACAATAGGCTCATATCCTTACACAATTCCAAAAAGGCAGGAATGAATATTCTAGTCATGACACAGAATGTAGCTCATATCCCTAATTTTATCAATTCCAATTTCCTTAAGGTTGTTTGAGACACATTCTCCTCACCCCAATGGTACATAAAATATTCAATGGAAATATAAGATTACCATTATCATGATAGTACTCATTGTGGTAGTGTGGAGATGGATCTTAATGACTCTACTCATGATGTCTACCTTGGTCAACCTCCCCATGACAATATATCCCATGGATAAGTAAATCCTCCCCTTTCCCAGAAACCTATGAATAGAGACGTGCTCAAAATCTAGACTACTTTATATAGATAGGTGCTCAAAATATCAAGTTCTACTGCATATAGTTCCCCATCATCTTTCAGCAGCACTCCAATCTAGTCAGCATGCGACCCTAAGTGCCATCTTCTATGGTATGACCAGATGGAGGCATGTAAGTTTGATGAAGATGAGGCTAACATTAACACATGGATAAAGTTATCTAGAAACAAACTCATCATAAATTTCTATCCCCTCTCTAATTATGACTATGAGGTCCTAGATGATCTAGAAATGGAGTTCATGCTTTATCTACATCAAAATATGTGGGCTACTCATCAATGAATAAAGGATTGAAATCTACTCTCTTACAGATATGAGTATCACCTTCATCTCATCAATACACTCGTCTTTCTACTGGATATGGCTTCATTTTCCTTAGTCCAGAACCTGGGAATGGAGGAATATGAAAAATTCCTACATAGTGTTAGTCTTCACACTACGATAACTCTCCACCGAGTAATTTCAAAGTAGCATTAGATGTGCGTATCTAAGGATGGGTGAAATACGCATAATTTCACTTCACTATGTCCCAAAAACAAAAAAAACCCTTCATATAATGTGTCTTATAATGCCATAGTTTCTAAAGAAATCAAAGGACCAAGTAACGTGTTAGCTAGTTGGCCACTACAACAAAATATCCCCAATTCAATGATGCCCATACATCATAAATGAAGGGAGATGGTAGTCATATATATTTAAACATGGAACCTCTAGGAAGTGATAATTCATTTCCAATATGTAATTCATGGTTTCAATTAACCATAATACATCCTATAGAAATTGAATCTTTTCATAGGCTATTGTCTCACCCCGCTCCCACATGAGACTAGTTGTGCCACATCAAACAGGTCACAATAGCAGATGCCATTAAAGACTTCTAGGAGAAAACTTAACCCACTTGGTTAGGGGAATATCTACCATCACCTCCACCTCTCAAATCATTAATTCCTAAGATAATTCAAGACATATCAACTGCAAATGCAAATGAACACTTGCCTAATATGTTGGGGGAATCTATATCTAAATCACCATCACCAAGTTAATCACTCCCTAGAGAGGACCATGGGGAAATCAATGGTGAAACTAGATCAACCCCATACGCACTGGGTTGGGGAATTTATATCTTAATATCCATATTAGGAGTCATCAAATCCATAATTGGAACCATTGGATCCTCAACAATAGGACTGGTCAGTGCCAATTGTTTCCTCTAATAACCCCTATCTCATAGGGTTCGGGGAAGTTTCATCATAATAATCATCAAAAAAGAGGGAATATGTATTTTATAGGTTGGGAGATCAATATCAATAGTCGAAATCCTATTTGTTCCTCCCACTATAATAAAAAAATCAATTATTTAGGGCTCGTTCGATAATCATGACCAGAAACTCCCTCAATTTCATTTCTCATAGGTCAATATAAGAGGAGAATACAACAATGGAAATCAGACCCCATTGAGGTTTCAATCCAAAAAAATCCTAATATGGCCATGGGTTCTATGAAAAACCTGCATGAAGGTAGTACCGAATCATCCTATTGCATCAAAAGTAATGGGACAACCACCATTGGCCGATATGCCTCTATGATTGTTATCACTATCAATACAATATATATGGGGGATATACATAAAAATATAGAGGGATGAAAATGGAAAATATACCCCAATAGTAGTGTGATTCTAATGCACTAACTGAGGTTTCATGCAGCCAGAACCAAAGAAAGATAAAAAATATGGAAACTAAGAATATCTTGTTACCACTTCTTTGGTGGAACACTACCAAAGATAAAGGGAAGGGAGTGGATACATCCCAACCACCACCCACAATATTTTATGTTCCTTCCACGAATGAATTTTTTTCACAATATGATAGTGAGATATAAACTATTATACATCTCAATGAGGAACTACTTAGGGGAGATATTCCCATTGGGTATCATCTTTAGGTATAGATTAATATTATCCCCCATAGATAATCTACCGACGAGGTTGGTATCTAAGAATTGTACTTTATCTGGATCCAGGTTGTTATTATACATTAATGAGTAAGTTGAAAATTATCATTACTTCCCCCCATTTTGGTGATATCCTTTTCTCTCTCTACGAGGCGATCATTCAGTATGAAGATGAATCTATAATTTGTGGGATAAAAATGTTGGACCACCTCATTGACCCCCAAAAAATACCTATCTATGAGAGAAAACTTCAATATCAGTTCCCCTAGAGATTTTTGACATCATATAGTCCCCAAATACTTGAATGGAAGCCATGGAATGGCGATGCACACCTGTGCAGCCTAAGAGGAAGCCATATCCCGAGTGTGTGGATGATACTCTATCCCACCCAATTTCAGAAATCCTCAATTATCTACCTCTTATAGTGTAGGCTACCCCAACAAACATCTCACACACTTCATATCCTAATGTGTTCTGATGATTGACCCACAAAATCGATAGGATTCAATAAAGATAAGTTGTTTTGTATGGACTCTGATTGGTCTGACCTTTCTTTTGTACATCCGTCTACCAGCAGGATTGTTTTCTAGATGGAAATACATTCATCATAAATTCATTTATTAGTACATCAGTAAACTAACTAATACTGAAATAATTAACTCAAATTACTAAATATGACATAAAAATGAGAGGGTATTTGACTTCCTATCCACATGAAAAGGTTTAACAAATTCACTCAATATTCCTCTCTCACAGGAAGAAATCCTAGAAATCTATGATGAAAATATCTAGGATGAGTTAAATAAACCTCTAATCTCAATGATGTATACAGGTTTTCTCTATGACTTCACAAAAATGACACAATGTCCAGATAACACCATTCAGCTAACCCGGTCCAAATCTCAACTCATGACCTCAACACAGGTGAAAAGGCTAGGAAAAGAAATAAGTGAATATTCACTCTGAAGATAGTATTAGTGACCATGAAATCACCAAGTAAGGTCTCAAATTTCCCATTATCTCTTATTGAGTGAATAATAACACCAAATCACCCTCATCCAGAAGCATTGAGAAATCTAGGTTTTTCTGGGTTTGAGTTACTGATGAATAAATCATACTTCTTTTGAAATGAACGAGTATCCAATTATTTCTTGGGAGAAATGAAAAATAACCTACTCAAGCTACAGTAGCCTAAGAAACCTGATGAGTTCAACCTCACCGACCATCCTAACTACTTCCCTTTCTATATAATTCTCGGTCATAATATCTAGGATTGCTTCTTTTTCAAATGGTCGCTCCAAGGAATGGTTTATTATGGATAGGTAGTTTTTAATGAATCCTTAGAGAATGTGACATGTATAACCATTTCTTAGTCAAAAGAAGAGGTTGATTTGTATAATGTTTTTTCCAAGCATGAAACATAAGTTCAATAACTAGATGACTCAGAAAATAGATGACCAAGCTTGTGCCAGTCTGAGGGTACAACTTTGATGACCCACAATAGATCAACCACTTATGAAGGTGACATCAGATATGTCTCATAAAATTAGATGAAACCATAAAAATTAGTAAGAAATATAAGAGTAGGGGTCATATTCTGCTCCAACATAAGCTATGAATCTCTCATATTTATTCCCTGCAACATCCGAAGCATGGGAACCATCCCACCAAATAAAACCCCCATCGGATAACGAAATCATATTTGGTTTTTTCAATGTTATAAACTTTCAAGAACCCTTCTCTAATGATGATTATACCTCCAATGATTATTTCCCCACACCAAACTGGGGAACAAGGGGTTACATTCATAGGAAATGAAGATACATGGGATAGTGCTGGAATGGTTGAACCCAATATTTTAGTCATGTCCCCAAGGAGGACATATATATAGCTGATACCCATTGGAAAGTTCTCCAACATTCCCAAAAGTGATATGAAGGTTTCCTAGAACCCTTTTACTATCATCCACACCCAAATTTCTTACACAACCTCATACTAGGGGTTTGATATTCTGATCAAACTAGGAAATAGGGAAGGTTGGTTTGACCTATGCCACTAGACATAAATTCTCCCTTGACCTATGCACAAGTACCAGACCTACACACCTCAAGCAACTCAATTCCCAAGCTATATGTCTTGGAGTAGCCCCACATCATGAAGCGCAGACCTATGGAACAAAATTATGACATTCTAAAACAGTTGGTGGTTTTCCCAACTAAGCTATAAATCCTAGAAGAAATCCATATTTTTTTAAAAACATTACAGAGGCACTCATTGAATCCCTTTAGAGACCATAAGAGTTCGAGATAGAAGTCTCTAAAATTGATATTCATCGAGTCGTGACCATGCCATCATAATTCCATGTCCCCATCTCATTTACTCACAAGGATAAAGAATCTTTCATCCAAGGGAACATCACGACCCTATATGTTTTAGTATGAATCAATAAGGTAGATGTCTAAGAGGCTATTATTGAAAATGGTACCAGGATCAACCTCATCCAGGTTTAAACCCTATGAAATTTGGGATATAGAAATGTGGACCAATCTACAACAAATATGACCATTCTATGGTATGATAAGCATGATAAAATACCTCTTTAGAAGATAAAACTCAAAGTTTAGTTTGGGGATCACACATATGAAGCCGGGTTTATGGTTATCTAGCAAGACACTACACACAATGTCATACTTAGATAGACCTAGCTCAAAAATGATGTGGTTGAACCTTCATCATTCCACATGTGTCTGAAATATCCCATTAATGGAATGGTCAACATATTATATGGTGACAACACCCCCTTTGAGACTTTAGATGAAAAAAATGCTAAAGAAGTTTTCCATAAAAGTGGAGGGAAACAACCAATGGTGGATAATGATATATAGGTTCAATCCCCTAAATGGTTGGGGACAACCCCTTTAAATTCATTGAGTATGCTTGATAGCCACAATGTGCCCCCTATAAATCTGGTTGAGGTGATAGTCTTCACCCTAGATGTCCAAGATAATCCTATCCATTGTGAATGTTTAAAAAACAATAAGATTTGACATTTATCTACAATGAATCAGATAATAGTGGATTTTGATGTTAGTTCTCATGGACTTCCTCACCTTAATAGTGATAGAGATGACCCTAGATTTCTGGCATTGTCTGAGAGTTCCTCCACATACTCAGAGATTGAATAATACGAGGATTAACCTTAAGAAAGACCATACCATGTTTGAGGATGGAATCTCTCCCACAAATTATGAGATCAGGTAGGTGAATCTGAGAACATAAGAAGACCTAGAACTGATATTGATTAGTTCCACCATGCCCCTCATTGAGCAAGAAATTTATATTGAATTTCGGAAGCAACCATGATATATGTTCACTTGGAACTATACAAAAGTTAAAAAAACATAATCTAGATGTGGATACACGCTATCTTGGCTTACCCAATGATAATCAATGCGTCAATAAGACATATAGGATGACGAAACCCTATCATGACACCAATATAGAGTTAGAAGTTGACAAATTGATCAAATCTAACATTTTAAGGGAGGTGAAATACTAAATCTGGATTGTCAACATCATCCCTATCGATAAAAAGTGTGGGAATATTATCTTATGAATCAATTTATGATACTTAATTAGAACTAATGAAAGGAAGATATCACATTTATGATCATAAAACTTTTAATCGATGCAACTATTAGATTCCCATCCCTTTCCTTTAGGGATGGGTATTCAGGGTACAATCAAATAATTATGGCCCCTAAAGATGAAGAATCCACTACCTACAGAGCACCTCATGGGATATTTTTTCTATAAGTTCATACCATTTTGGTTAAATAGTGATGGTGTAGTATATAAATGCACCATTCACCATATCATTAAGTAATTCTTGGGAAGAATAGTTGAATGTAATGTTGATGACATGGAGGTCAAATCCTGACAGCGATGTGATCACTTCACAAATATCTAGATAATCTTCGAAAATCTATACCAACATTGACTAAAGATAAATCCACTAAAATTAACCTCCAAGGTAACATCTAGGAAGTACCCCATCTTTGTGATATCCCACTGTGGCATCGAAGTTGAACTGGAAAAGGGTAATGAAATTTTAGCAAATTTTACCCCTAGATATCTCAAATAACTTAGGGGAATATAAGGGAACCTCACCTTTATTTGGAGATTCATAGCCAACTTGGATACCAAATCCCTCCCTTTCACTAGGCTAATTAATAAGTGAATCACCTATAAATGGGACAATGGATTCCAAATATCCTTCAAAATTCTCAAGTGGTGCTTGACGAACCCACCAATTCTAATGCCTCCAGTGGAAGGGAGGCCACTCATATTGTATGTGGACACCATGGTACACTCACAGGGTACCCATCCTACACATGAAATTATATGGGGAGTGAGAAAAATCTATACCACCTCATCCAAATTATTCTACATACTAAGTCCAGATACTCTAATGCCAAGTAGAACTGTGTAACACTCATCTTCATAGTTAAAAAGTTGAGGCATTACATATAGAACCAAAATTTCATATCATATATCATTTTGATCCTCTCAAGTACATCCTTGATTGTCTAATTTTGGTAGGGTTCTTGTCCTAATGGGTGATCATTCTATTGAAATATTACATTTAATTCATATCACAGAAATTGGTGAAAGGGAATGTCCTGGATGATTTCCTCACTGCACACTCTACCTCGTAGAATACACTAGTGAACACCGCGCATACAGATGAGTAGGTCATCTATGACCATGAAATTCCCCAAACATGGGGGAGGTATTTTGATGGTCCCTATTGAAGTCCTGTCGGTAAAATTATGGAAACATGAGACTTAATCAGGTTGGATTATTGATTATGTTCATCTCTCCAGAAAAAGTAAATTTTCCCTACTATTTCTCACTCTCCAAAGGCTACTTGAATATTGGGGAAGAATATTATTCCCTCATCACTAGGTTGGAACTTTACCTAAAACTGCAAATATCATACCTAGATATTATAGGGTATTTGGAACTAGTGATAAGGATGCTTAGTGGAGAATATTCAATCAAAAATGAAGAAATGGACCCTATCACTAGCTACATCATGGGATTAATGGCATAGTTCCATTTGGATCCCACACTGCATCATGTTCCCTAATCATATAATGCTCTTGCCATTGCATTGTCTAATATATCAATAGTCATGGTTAACCCCGACCATGAGGAAGAAATGTTTTATATTACACACTAAATAATAGTCTCATCATTCATCCTATGTGATATGGTTGAAATCAATTACTTCAACACTTCCTCAAAGCATGATGAACTGATATCCACCCCAGGATTGATGTGGCTCATATTCAGTTATATACAAAACAAAGTTATCTCAGTAGACTGAGCCGAAATAGAATTTATTTGGTGTCGTGGAGTGAACATTACCCGACGGGATGATTCAAATAAAAAAATTCCCTTTACATGTGTAGCTTCAAAAGAATCCTCCTTAGATGTATAGCCTAATGAGAGATTCTCACCGTCATGGAAGAAGTCTATGTGGGATCCTGTAGTGCTCATCAGTCTAGGAATAGACTCTCCCACAAAATTATGAGGCTGTGTTACTACTTGAAAACCATGATATAGGAATATATTGGATTCACCATGAAATTTAATTCATGAGAGATCCATAAAAACTTCATCCATTCACCCATGAAATTACTACATATTACTTGATATTCTTGGACATCTTCCGTTTTGGGAATGGATGATGTGGGGCCATATCCTCTAGCCACAACTATGTATTTCAAGTACATAGTTAACATTAAAAACTTATTTTCCAAATTGGATGAGAAAATTAACCTTAAATATGTTTTTTTATGAATAACATCATAAACATCATAATGTACCATATCATCATCAGGTTCAGATTCGATTACATAATATCGATGGACAATGACACCACCTTCCATTCTCTGGAGTTGAATAAACTGTACAACGAGTAAAATATTGAGTATAATCACTCAGGTTGCTATCATGAAGCAGAAAAAGGATATATAGAGGCCTTAAATAATATGATTTCAATTATAATCCAAAATATGGTGAAAAATGATAATAATTCATGGTCAATAAACTCCTATAGGCTCTATGGTCCTATCATACCACCACACATTCTGATACATAAGAAACACCACAATCATTGGTTTTGGGGACCGGGGAAGTATTAACCATAGAATTCCAGCTTCCTTCACAATGAATATCCATTTGGGGAAAACTCTTAGATGTTAAGAAATCAAAAAATAGGATGGATCAATTGGAGTGGCTCGATGCGAAGAGGTTTCACACATTGCACTAACTTGAAGTCCAATATAATCTAATAGAATATTCCTTTTATAGTAAGGGTTTCCTCTATTCATTCCACTATGGAGAATGAGAGTTGGATCTAAAGACCCCAATGACACCAGGCAAGAAGCATCCAAATCCAAAACCCAAATGGCAAGGGCCTTACACAATACCTAAGGTCTACCACAACAAATCTTACTAATTAGCCACAATGGATGGGGAACATGTTACATCGCCCACCAATGTGTGGTTACTCAAGAAATAATTTTCATACTTGTCATCAAGTGCCTCACATCCTGACCACATGAAGTCAAACTTTAGGGAGACATCCTGACCACATGATGTTAAAATTATATGGAGACATCTTAACCACATTATGTTAAAATTTATAGAGGTGTCTTGACCACATGTCATTAAAACTATTTAGAGACGCCCTGTCCACAAGTTGTTAAAACTGTACCGAGACTTTCTGATGACATGATGTTAAAACTGTACGAAGATATCCTGACCAAATGATGTTAAATTGTATGATTATTTCCTAGTTAAATGACATTAAACTGTACGATCTCATCCTCATTGAATTATGTTAAACTACACAAGATCATCATGGAAACATTACATTAAACTAAACAACATCTCAAGTATTGATAGCATGATTTTAAACTGAACAACATAGAATTTTCTAACCACATGACACTAAACTGTACAGAGCACGTCCTCATCACATGACGTTAAACTACAAGGAAAAAACCATCTCAATAATGAATCGCCACACAAAAACTGATATGTGCGAAGAAAGAATTAAATTTCTCCATCCCCTTGTGATAATTTACTCCATATAGGGATTCTATTCATCTAATAACTATGTGTGGCTTGATTTCTAAATTTATAGGAAACAGTGACACTCAGACCTCTAGTCATGGCCCCAAACATAATATTCCATTTCTTTCACATCAGTTGATACACATCCTTACCGTATGACATTAAAATTCATGATAGATGTCTTTACCAAATGTTATACAACCTAACGAGTCCAATGTTTCATTTCCCTTTCCCATTGGGTGAACCACTCCATCACCACATGACATTAAACAACATGGTTTATGTCCTCACATAATGAAATTTAAGTTCAAGAGTTTCTAGAACTATTTATGGATATATTCTCATTTTCAATGATATATATAGGGACGCCTAGAACCTATATCATGGTGTAGCCACCACATGATGAAAAATTCCCTTATTCTATCCTCAATCGACTCTACATGTTGAGAGGAACCCTCTACATCCCTTGTTCCTCACACTGATCATAGCTCACATGAGATTATGAATTTCAATAAGGGATTCCCCACATAAAAAATGAATTACTACCTATGAAAAGTTCATCATGTTCTTGAATGAAATAACTTAATGGGAATACCTTGAGTCCTCAATGCATGATGTTAAACTGAATGATTAATGTCCCTTTCATGATATAAAACTGAACATTCCTGTAGACCTCACAAGAGAAGATCACTATAGATGGTGATTATCCTCCTACCACACCTCTATTCTATAACTACAGGTGTCTTGATTCATTACATCACAAGATATGCAGTGACATAAAAATATTCAATCATGGGCCCAATTGTAACAAATATATAAAAATATTCTGTCTCTGCATATAGTCCAGACTTGTGTAGGAAGGTCCTTCCTTAGTCACTTCATATGGATTTAATCCTACAACCATGTGATATGTAGTGATGCCTAGATTTTTATAATTGGTAAAAGAATACCCATTTTAGCTTATGGAAACCAACTTCCTTAGCACATGATGATAAACTGCACTATTCCCCCAGGACTATCTGTGGCTTGATTCCTATCATCACAGGATATATAGTGTTGTCTGGATCTCCAATCCTAGGTCTAGATAAAGAAAACAATGGAAACAATTCCCTCCTATATGTATGGTCCAAAACTATGTATATTGTTTCCCATTTAAGAACTATGTGTGTCTTGATACCTATCATCATAGGATACATATTGAGACCTAGATTTCCAATCCTAGGCCTGGATACAATAGCTAATAAAAGAAATACACCCCAAATACATAGAACCTAATCCATAGAAGACAACATTTCCTACGTATGAATTGGATCTACATATAGCCTACTTGCGCATGTAATATTCCTACCACAATTTGTAAAATCCGTTACCACATCCTTACCACAAAGCATTAAACTAAAAGGAAATCATCTTGGTCACAAGACATTAAAACTACATAATGAAAACTGTCCTTACCTCATGTTGATAAACTATAAAAAAAAATGTCTGTACCATATAGAAATTAAACTGCAAAGAAAATTCCCTTACCGAATGATGTTAAATTACACAAAAGAAAGTAAATCCCCACTAAATGATGTTAAATTCTGCAGACCGTCACCCTTTTTTCATCCCTTATGAATGTACCACAAGTGACTTACCATGATCAGTTAGATTACAGGGTACTCCTTCCATATTTTAACCATTTAAATCAATATATCACACTTCACATCTGGAGCACCTAATGTTTATGAAAACCTTTCATAGACCTTGAAAATATATATGTAGGTCAAATTGACCATTTGTTTGACTATGCACGCATGCCTATGGATCCTTAATATGTGACTATGGATATAAATCAAATGCATCACTCAACAAAAAGGGATTTTTGATCCTTGTGAGCCCTAAAATCACCATAGTAAAACTCAACACCTAATTGTGTTTTGGGACAATCTCAATATTATTGTCCCATATAATTACTAGTGTCCTATGAACCATGTTCCATGATTTATAGTATTTTCGTATCCTACTCAAAAGGAAGATGGGGAACTCTTGACCCCAGGTATCCGAATTAGGATCCTGGATACCATCCTCCATATCATGTCCATTTGCATCATAAATAGAAAACTACCTCCACTTTGGTCAAAGTTATAAAACCGCAATCTCCATCATATAATGGTCAAAACAAAAATACCTTAAAATACTATCTAAAGAGACAAAAAACTTTCGATGTTGAAAACCTGCGATGGGTGACCTGAGAAAAACTCAATTCTTCACTCACTGAACTCTTAATATCTATAGTTTATGAAAAACATTACAGTGGAAATAAACAAGGAAGAAAGCTCATTGAGTCTACACTATAACATTAGTAAAAGCCAATATATTATCGTTGGACCCCCTAGTTAAAAAAAGTTAAAGTGATGATTTTTCACATCTCCTTTCAATGAGAATATGTTCACTAAGTGGTGATACAAATTTTAGAGAGATAACAACCTTATTGGATGTTACACTTTCCACAAACCACAATTTATGATTTCAGTACCTCAAATCACTATTTTATTTCATGGGCATTAGAAAATGATACTAGGATTACAGGGACTCTTTTTTTTGACATTACATTTATGTCTATGGATATTCCATATGCGCTTATGGTCATTAACCAAATGCATCACTTTGAAAAAAGGGCATTCCAAACCTTGTAAACCCAGACATCATCATAGAAGAACTCATCACCTTAGTTTGTTTTGGTCTATTCATGGTATGACTTTCCCAAACCATCCTCATGATGTTATCACTTTGGATCATGATTTAGAATTCATGTACCAAACTATTCAAGTGGATTCAACATCCTTGATGTTACATCAGATTTTTTACCCTTTATTGAAATTATAATGCTACAATAAATTCTTGGTCCTCTTATGGCCCACACCTCGTGACATGAAACCACAAGCCATAGGGTTCAGGATTTTGTAATTTAAGAGCCTAACTACTCTATGGTTCAATAAAACATCATGTATAGCTTTAGTCTATACCCAACTTTATCATCTGGATTTTCAAATCTGTAAAAATCATTCATGGCCCTCAGATAGGAGTGGAGATCATATTTTCTTGATCATGCTATCGATGCATAAGGTCCTTGACCTACCAACTAATGGCATCACCCCATGTAATAAAGGATCATAAATCCTTATGAGCCCTAGAAACACTATGGAGGAACATGGAATCTCAGCGTGATACAGGTCATACCCATCATGTCTTCCCCATCCCATATTCACTTAGTCAAACTTTTGGGTTACGAAATATGTCACACATACTCTAACTATCTAGGTGGACCTATCATCCATTTTTGTTTCCCCTAAAAAGATATTACACCCATAAATATTCCATGACCATTTGCGAACAGTGGAGACACCTCTATTTGACAATGCTACCGATGCATAAGGGATTTTACATACAAACTACATGCATCTCCTCCTTACAAGAAACGAGCATTGATCCTCATAAGCCTCAACAAAACCATGACCCAACATGACACCCTAGGGTATTTTGTGTCATTCTTGGAATGTCTACATCATATATCATGATAATCGATTTGTTTTGGGCTAAAAGACCCAAAAATAGAAGGTCAGATCTAAAAAACCCTAAACTACAACAATTGGAAGTCTGAGACAAAAGACCAAGAACTACCGCAATATAAGTCCTGAACTAAAAGACCCTAAACTAAAGTGATAGAAGTTCTAAGCAAAAAGACCCTAAACTATCATAATAGAAATCCTAAGCTATAAGACCCTAAACTAAAATAATATAATGTTCGAGCTAAAAGTCCCTAAAATAAAGAGATAGATGGTCTGAGCAAAAAGACTCTAAACTATAATGATAGAAGGTTGGAGATAAAAGACCCTAAACTATAGTAATATAAGGTATGACCTCAAAGACAAAAAAAAATAGAAATATATGGTCCAAGATAAAAGGACCAAAACTAATGCGATAGAAGGTCCAACATAAAAGATCTTGAACTTCCGTGAAAGAAGGTACTAGATAAAATTCCCAAAAACTACAGCTAGATAAGGTCTAAGCTAAAATAATATAAACTAAATCTATAGAAGGTAAGAGCTAAAAGATGCTAAACTATAATGATATGAGGTCTGAACTAAAATTCCCTAAAATAAAACACACCAGCGATTTAGATTTCATGAATGGAATATATTATAAGGCCCACCATATGGACTTGGAAAAAATATATCTACTACCACCAAGCCTATCCACTTCAGAATAAGATAAATCCTTCTTATAAAGGGACATATATTCTACCTAATTATCCTTCTTTAAATCTGGTAATCACAAGATATACATAGAGTATATATCAGTAAGAAATCTCATATTGGTGGGAATTCATGAGTACTTCTCAAGAATAATCTATTAGAATTATAACATTCAAATCTAGGAATTTAGGTTTACTTGATATTATGAAATTTTTTATTTCATTTTAGACTCTTATAAAATCATACTAGTAATGATTAATTCATATCATGAGAAAAAACTTGACAACAACAAGGAAGGTTTAGAAAATTCATTCATTGATAGAGTGAAATTAGAGGAATATTCAAATTTTGGAGTCTCTTCAAGAATCTCATCAAATACTGAATTCATATAAATGGTCAAACTACAATAAGATTTGATCGGTTAAGCTGGAAAACATGGAAAGAGTTTGGAAAGAAGCATCAATTGAACAATAAAGTGCCTCACATATGGCCTCTTTTACTTCGGCCCGAGGATGTAGAGTCTTGACTAAAGTAGTCTTCTCCTTGACTCTCAATTGAGTAGACTCTATTGAGGGTGATGATTTTTAAATGTAATACCTATTGTAAGATATCATTTCCTTATCTCTCCATATTTTCATGGTCTAGGAATCCATATAAGATTGCAATTTAGATATAAGTTTGAAACTATACTCCAGTGACTCTAACGTCTCCTTCATCTATTTGGAAAGGGGAGCCTCATCTTCAAGATTGTGTAAGCCTCTCTCATTGGTAAAAAACTCTTTTTGATTTAGTTCAATTTGTTTCATGATTTCATGTAGACATTTTCAATCAAAACCATCTTCCCCAAATTATTAAATAGACGATAAAGGGGTCCCCCTTGGTATCCAAATGCTTCCAAAGGAGTCTCAATAATCATGGAATGAATATTCTACCAAATGATCCTACTTCATGTCTACGATTATATGATTTACGGGAAGGTCATGATAAAAGGATGAATAGCTGGTTGAGCTATAATAGAAATATGAGAGGAGGCTCCATATATCTTCCCTCAATTGCAGCATCACCCATCACTTTTTCTAGATGGATTATTTCCTAAACATATTCTCTCCCACTATTAGGATAATTATTACCAGGAAGAGGGCGCTTCCTTGAAGTCTCACCGAAGTCCTGAATCAACTCCATAATTTCTATAGATAGTGGGGTTAGTGAGGTAAGTGACCTGTCTAAATGATGAACCATTTGGCTAAGCGCACCACCAGGATAGGATGCTACCCAATCCTAGGAATAATATTGAGTATGAATGGTGGGAGAATTAATAGATAGAAAAATGATCTCCGCATCAGTGTCTTCATGTTCCAGTATCATCCAAAATTTTCAGACGATCCCAGGGTTTCAGACTCATCACACACCATCCAAAGGAAGAGGGGAGACCCTTTGGGTGTAGCTTAACTGACGAGTAAACTGATAATGCGTATATGGCTCACAAATGTTCTACACATCCATATTATCTATAGGAAACCAATCCCAAAGGGAGATCATGTACGTCCTTTCTTCAAGAGAGTATCTTCTATTATTGAAAATCAGCCATGTCAGTGTGGGTAATGGGTAAAATCAATGTTATCGGATCTACTAAACACATATTTAACCTCATCAGAGCCTAATGACTTAGGTCCCAGCCCAAATATGTTGAGAAACCTTGGACGAGATAAGGAATTGAGGATCCTGGTGGTATAATAGTATTTGAAGTAATGGAAATTCTCCCCCTTCCATCCAAAAACAAATTTGGAAAGGGACAATGATCTGATAGTGGGTGCTGCGTTGCTAAATTTGTCCCAAGAGTTAGTAAAGGTGTGAAAGGGTTGGTATCTATAGATTAAGGCACTATCTCTTCTCTTTCCACACTTTCATATCCAGCGTACTAACCCATATTTCCAAACATACACCCCCTTCATGGAAAAGCCATCCATTCGGGAATATATTCCTAACGTCCATCATCCTAATGTTCAGAGATATCTCGGATTTCACTTTATATTCCAATGAAGTGTGATCTTCAGATTCCGAAATGGCACAATACAATCCAACACTATCACTGAATTTTTAGGAAAGGCACCAATGGGGTGTATAATAGTTGTCCTAATTCCTTTGTGACATAAGAAAATATTGATCTATTATTTGAAAGAGATAAGTGATCACATAGTCAGATATTTTATTATATTTTCCTTCACAATGATTTGAATGTACCTCACCAAGACTATTATCTTCAAAGGGTCATCCCAAACATCTGTCACAAGAAGGAACTCATTGCACATCTCTCTGGGGGGGGGGGGGGGGTCCTGCCCAATTGATAAATATCCCATTGGATGATTCCCAACTCACAATGGAAGAGATGAAATGTGTTGGTTCCATCACACCAATGGATAACAAGTTCTCGAATAAGATCAGTCTTGTGGTAGAAAATAATTTGGAAAATCCATACTAATACATAAATGTGGATAATATATAACTAGTTATAAAACTCTAAGCATCTTTTCCTGACCTATAATGGACATTCCCATTCATCAAAAAAATTACCACCAGTGTGGTGGTCCCATTTCATGCTCCATCGGACAGTTGAGTTTTTTAGAGAGGAAACAAATATACACGAGTAGCTATGATAGATGGGTTTATGAGTGAAATAATAGTTGTGAAAACCCAAGGGATAGTTTTCTAACATAAGATACATTAAATAAGATCTATTTGTGACCTATCATCCATCCTCAATAATTTTCTTTTGAGTATAGGCAAGAAAAGTTGACACCCAAAAAGAAGGAAAATTGGAGTCCGATGGAAGAATGACATCATCATCCAGCATGTGAAACCCATATATATGAAGCCAATGCAATAACAAGTAGTTTTGAATCCCAAATGGAAGAAGTATTTTCAGAATTTCATTATCAAAATTCATACGATATCGAGGTTCAGTGTTGTGGTTTCTAGAAACCATAGCCTTTTATTAACTACTACAGAAGATGTTTGATGTGATATGGAATCCATATGAACAAAATAAGTGGTTTATGTTAGGTAAATAAAATAAAATCCTTTAAAAATACATAAAATTGAAGCATTAATAACATCACATGACTAATCAATGGAATTCAAAAATCAAATACTCGATTCAAGAATCTCCTAACTCCTGATGATTTCACAAATCATGTAAACCCACAACGTACCATGTAGGTTGTATGACCCCTCAAAGACCTGGGATCAAGTGACCTTGAAATGGTCACACAAACCACATAATAGTCAAAATATTCTGAGATCAAGACATCTAGTCCTATGAAGCCCTCAAGATGATTGTATCCCCGTGACTGAAGATTAAAAAATTAAAAAAATTCAGGTCAATGTTTATTCAATAGGGATCCTGGGAGAATGAGGTCTTATAAATTGGTTCTTGCAATCCAAGATCATGGTGAAGTATTGAGATGGTTTCTTGTGGGAAGGTATTAGGGTGATGTTACATGATGGAAGCATGGAGAGATATATTTTTAGTAATGAGTGGCTAGAGAATGAATCCCTCTCCACTCCCTTATTTATTGTGCATCCTGCAGAATAAAAAACATTTCTCGACAGATCAAAAATCACCCATGACACTGATTGGCGACAACACCAATGAATCTGGTGGATATTTACCATCCTAAAAACTAAACCCTTATACCCGTGGATGTCACTCCTGAAGGGGGGATTTGTTGATGCCTGCTAATTGAGTATCACCCAAATCAAAAATGAAGAAATACCTAAATATGGGTATTATTTTCCCCAAAAATAAAAGGGAGAAAAAGTTGGTTGAGATCACACTGATCTTGTGGACCCCCATAAGAAACACAATCAAATGACCTTTGGAAGATCAGGTGGATAGTCACCCATAGAACATAGCCTATAGATTATTCCATGAAGCCCCTCTAACAAATTCCTTGTTCTCTTGTGAAAGCACCCCAGGAAATCTGTCATCATGCGTTTATAGCTAGATAAGTTACCCTAGGTCACATGGCTTGTCAATCCATGGTTGTATAAAAACCCATCCAAATATTTTTAGAATAAAGGAGGAAAACATCCAAAATGTGGGATCCTATTACGGTCGTAAAACTCATGTGACACATCACAAATGGGGAGAATGATTATCCTTAACAACACTCGATCAATATTGTGAAACCACATTGCCTTTGTAAAATCAATAAATAAAAAAAGGGGATAAGGTGGGAGCCTCTTTAAATTATAAACATAATATGACTTACCCCTTGAGATTTTTAAGACACTGCAAGAATCCAATGATATGTCAGTCCCATAACATGAAATCTAGCTGGAATGTTATGTGATAATAAAATAGGTGAATAATTTTGGTGTTTACAACTATAAATCCCTCAACCTAGCATGAAAAGCAGAGAATTATTCACATAGAAATAATTTTCCTTGGAACCTTGCACCAACACACCCAAGAACATGGGTGTATTTCTCAAAGCGGAGGATATCAGGACTAGATAATATTTCCATCTGGTAATATTTGTGGAAAACAGGAGTGATCATGCGATATGTATAAAAACTTTGCGTGTTACCTCAAAGATCATGTGGTGTATTTCTGGTTGGTTAAGTGAAGTACATCCCACATATTTTTTAAAACACTTGAGACTTTAAAAAAATTAACACTGAGAAAATATAAGCCATATGAAATTAATGGATGGAACAAAGACTAAATGATGAGAGACTTATACAACGAAAACACATGTTGATCCTCATGCGCTTCACATGAACAATCTTGGTCACATTACAACACTGGTATATGTTTCCCAATTCATGTGACACCCCTTTGATATATTATTTGGATCACGAGAAGTACCTTGGTCATGTCAGAGAATGTCACATGTTTCCCTCGGGCATGCCATCTATTACTCTCAAAGCCCTTCGGGCTCACCATCTAAACGTTACGACATTTTATAGACATGTCACCGAACTAATAAGGTGAAACCAAACCATGTTATATGTGTCTCATGATAGCACTCATGAATTTCAATTGAATCTCATGATTCCCTTCAAGGTTGCTAGTTATATATCGTGACTTCCCCCAGACATGTCAGTATGGATCATGCATCACCCTCCAAATGTGTCACATTAACTCTCATAACACCATCCATGCATGTCATATAGCTTTATATATGACACCACGGTAAGTCATATGGATCATGCGATACCACCAAAGCATGTCATCCAAGATCATATAATAGAATCAAATATTATCTAGAAAAGTCTCACAATGTCTTTCTGATAATATATATTTTATCATGAGACAACCATCATACATTCCATCCAGATTATGTGAAATAATTTTGAAAAGTCACTTGGATCATGTGATTGTCTTTCGATTTGTTAGGTAGACATCCTCTGAAATGTCAAGAAGAAAATCAATGTTTGTCAAGTAGACTATCAATGTATTTTAGGTCATAAAGAAGGATAGGTAAAATGGGAATCCCTATAAAATATTAATTTTTATTTCCTTAGTCTATAAGACCTAATAAAAAGGGAACCCATAGTGTGTATGCCCCAATTAGAAGCATAACATGATATGTCCCACATATTAGGGAAACATTATTGTGTAATCCCCTGATAATTTAATTGTAATGACTTTTATTCCCACCATAACTCAGATACGTAGGATGGATTTCTAAGGAATGTTATCTATATTAAGCATCCAAAGGGCAGTCCCAACACATAAGTCCCACATCCTTACGAAATTAGAATGATTATTTTCTATCCCCTTTTTCTCACATTGAATATAGTGCATGTGTGATTTGGGAGTCCCCATAATCATATAATTAATGTTAGAAGTCTCAATAAATATAAGGGAAACATCAGTCTGTAAGCCCCAACTAGTTGATCGATGCTGACTCTAATTCCTGATATAATCAAGATACATAAGATTCCCTCCTATGGTTTGAGCACAAACTCAATTGGGATTCCACTTCATAGTAAACCCTTCCATATATCTTACATTTCAACTATTCGGATCCACTCATTCCCATGGGATGGTCATATTTCCTCATCCACCAATGGATTAAGAACTCGGTTGAACTATAATGACTATGATTCTTGCCATAAATAGATTATATAAGACACCTTCCTAACATCTGATCCGAGAATAAAATTGGAATTGAATCCAGTGTAAGCCTCACCATGTATAAAACATTTCAACCATCATAAAACAATCATTCTAATGGAATGATCACCTTTCCTCATCTACCTGTAGATTCAGACCCCAGTTGAACTACGATGGCTCTGATTCCTGCCATAACTAGGATATGTAGGACTCCTTCCTATGGACTGAGCCTGAACTCATATGGGAATCCACTTTAGTGTAATACCCACCATTAATTTTACATTTAAACCATTTAGACGCAATCATTACTATGAGATGATCATCTTTCCTCTCACGCTAATGGATTGGGAACCCATTTGAACTATGATGACTCTAATTCCTACCGTTACACAGATATATAAGATGAATTCCCAATGCTAGATCCAAAACTCGGGGAATCCACTTCAGTGTAATCCCCACCATGTATCTAATATTTTATCCATCAGTACACAATCATTCCCATGGGTAGATCATCTTTCCTCATCCACCAATAGATTGAGATCCAACCAAACAATAATAAATCTCATTCCTTCTATAACTAGTATACGTATAACTTCTTACTAATGTGACGACCCGTCCTCGGGGCCCGTGCCGTGACTACCCCAATCCCGCATTCCATAGGCTAGGGGCTGGCGACTAGCACCAAGGCGTAAATCTCGGAAAAAGGGAAGGCATTGCCTTTGAAAAGTAAACAATCACCACAGAGTAAGCAAGCGGAAAGGTAAACACTAAGAAAAAACTGTAACAAGCTGTGCTAAAAGTAAAAGGGGTCGGAAATACAAGCCCAACTGTAAAGTACAACTAAAAGGGGAAAACAACAACTGAAAAGAAAAGCCGCAGCGTCGAGCCGTCCTCTGGAAGTCCCACCTGAGGGGTGGGTACAGATAGCCAACACTGCTCGTCGGGTCAACCTGACCGCTACGAGTATGTCCCGCCCAGTGGTCCACCTCCAGGTACTGTCCTGCTCCGCAAGCCTCCACTATGATCAGTGCTATCCGTCGTCTGCATCCAACACAACGAGTGCGGGCATATCCTGTGCAGGGGTGAGTATAACGATACTCAGTGGGGACCCCGAGACCCTCAAGGTCTCACTAAAACCAACAAGGATAACCACAAAGAAGTTCTCAACAGATTACCTGTACTTAGGTATATGCCCATACATATACCTAAGTTACCAAGTAACCCATCTCAATCATGAGGAAACACAAAGATCAAAGACTCAGCTCAAACCATGATTTTTATTATCGAAACCGAAACTGCCGAAGGACCTCGTCTCTAGAGTGTACAGTGATCCTGTCAGGACTCCGAGGTACTATTCAATGACCTAAGGCTGCTGTAGTACTCCACCTATCGAGTACTGCGGGCCAGCTGCTACAACCAAGCGCTCCCCCGTGACGCTATAACCAAGCGCTCTCCTGTGCCGCTACAAATAAGTGCTCCTCCGTCGTGGGTCTGCCACTACAACCAAGTGCTCCCCTGTGCCGCTACAACCAAGAACACCTCTGTCGTGGGTCTTCCGCTACAACCAAGCGCTTCCCTGTGCCGCTACAACCAAGCGCACCTCTGTCGTGGGTTTTCCGCTACAACCAAGCGCTTCCCTATGCCGCTACAACCAAGCGCACCTCTGTCGTGGGTTTGCCGCTACAACCAAGATCTCCCTTGTGCCGCTAAAACCATGATCACCTCTATCGTGGGTCTGCCGCTACAAACAAGCGCTCCCCACTGGGCTTTCTGTAACACACCGAGTCGTTCGATCAGCAGTCGTTAGGTCTCAGTCGGCTACATGGTCTCCGTATTCCGCACGCTCGTCTCCGGGAGGGTCCGCTCCACGAGCTGCTGGTCATTTCTACAAGTATCTCAAAGTCCCATGAAGAAGTATCTCAAAGGACCACCTCTTCATAGGGGTCTCAACGCAACAGACAGCGCGTCAATCGGACACCCGGTCTGTGAGTTACTAGCCCTTTTGTCCTAGGGACCCGTTTGGTTTCGTGAGCGAACCAACCCGGCCGTATCTCAACTCTACCCCGAATTCTCATAGGGTATACTCATAGGGACCGTTTCTCAACGTGATCAACAACGCCGCTGACGGTTCGTCAAACTGACGTCCTGTCTGAAAGATATCAGCTTTTCCATTCTAGGGGCCCGGTTGGATTTCGGGTACAATCCAACTCGGCTGTATCTCAAATGCATCCAAAACTAGGGAGAAGTATGCCAAAAGTTCCGTCTCATCAAGAGGAATTCAATGAAACAGACGGTGCGTCAATCGGACGCCCGGTCTGTGAGTTGTTGGTTTTTTCGTTCCAGGGGCCCGGTTGGTTTCATGAGCGAACCAACCCAACTGCACTCCGACGGCATCCAAACCTCGAGCAGAGTAAGCCAAAAGATCCTTCTCACTTATAGGAAATCAACAAAGTTGACGGCACATCATTCGGACGTCCGGAACTCAAGTTACGAGCATTTCTGCTCCGAGGGCCCGGTTGGTTTCGTGTACGAACCAACCCGGCCGAACCCAAAGTTCTCCGAAACCTTGAGTGTAATATACCGAAACGACCGTCTCGATCCAAGGATCGCATTTCCGATGACAGCGAGTCGTTTAGAGGCCCGTATCTCAAGTTACAAGCTTTTGACCGAAAGTGGTCCGAAAACGGGGGTTTGGGCCCGAGGCGACCCGGCCCGACCCCCCCCCCCCCCCCCGGGTCGGCCGACCGGGTCGACTCGACCCGGGTCCGCCCCGGCTGGGCCCGGCCCAGCCCGGGACGGCTCGGTCCGGCCCGACCGGCCGGCCGCGGCTCGACCAGCATGGCCGAGCCGAATCGCGGGCGGGGTGCGCGGCTCCCCCGCCCTTCACCGCTAATTGAGGCCGGCGGTTCGTCGGCCGCCTCCCTTCCGGTCGCCGCCGCCGCTGCGCCGGTGAGGCGCGCCGCCGCTGCCTTCCGTGGACCACCAGACGCACTCCGGTGGTCCGTTACTTCTTCCGTCTTCGCCTATGGTCCCCCCGAGACCCCACCTTCACTGCGAAGGGACTCAAACGCCCAAACGGCCTGCTTCGTCGTCGCCCGTCAATCCGCATGTCAAAACGAAATGCGCCGTCTTCGGGGTTCTCCGACACGACGTGCTGGAGCCGTGCCCCTTCGCTGTGGCTCCGCTCCAGCCACGGCGCCTTCGACTTCCTTCGACGCGGCGCGACGACGTCGCGTTCTTGTTCGACTTCTCGGCTTGGCGCGACGGCGTTGCGTAATACTTGCCGAGCGATTCTCGCGTGGTGCGACGGCACCACGCCATCCCGTTCCATTCACAAAGAGACAATCATGAACATAGGAGGGGGTTAGGCCGTGTTTGTGCGGTCCGGACCCCCTCTCGTTAAATGATAACAAATAGTCGATTAACCACAAAATTAGACAGGCTAGAATCAAGAACGGAAAATAATTTAATAAAATAACAATAATCCCCTACCTCGGTTCAGGAACTGAGTTCGTCAACGACCCGCAGAAGACGAGTGTTGCGGAGGTCGGGCGTCGCGGGGAAAGAACGTCGACGTCGCGAATCGAGGATTCGAAGTTCTTTGACGGTGATTTCATCACGGAAATCCGTCGCAGAAGAGACGACGTGAAAGAAGAATGTCGCGTCGTGGAAGAACCGTGTTCTTTGGTGGAGAAGTTCTTCGTTGAAGAACGATGTTCTTCACGTTCTTCGTCGAGGTTGAAGAAGATGAAAAAGAAGAAGAAGAAGATGCTTCCCAACTCTCTCAAGGTGACAAAACTCTAACCAAAAATAAAATAAGACTCTTTCTTATTTTATTAACACATCAACACATTTGAATTTCAAGAGTTTGAAATTCAATAACCACACACAACTCACCTCATTAAACTCATTACATTTAAGTCATTGGTTATAACTTAAGTTAACATAATTTAAGTGGGAGTTGAGGGGGGTTTTAGAGGAAATGAAGAGGTGGGGTTCGTGTGGGCCCCACCACCCTCATAACCTCCTAAGGGAGGTTGGGTGGTTACCCAAATTCCATCAAGAGCTAACACTTAGAGTAAAATAATAAAAATTGTAGTGTAATTATAAAAAAAACTTCCAAAATTTTTATTATCAACACTTGTGTAAACGCAACTCCGGAACAGGAGTTCCTAAGCAATTACCGGCGTTGCGGTTCCATCAGTGCCCTCAGAATTTGATTTCGGGCACCGGTTCAAAAGTTAGAAAAACCCGCTCGTTCGTTCACTGAACGTACCCGAGCCAAACTTCGGAAATTGATTCTGGGCACACTGGGCCTCGGAATCAGGCGCCGTCAGAAACTGCGTTCTTGTAAAATTCCAACGAAAATTAAGAAAAAATTTTCCTTGAAATTTATGGGTCTTTACATTACTCCCACCTCAGGGCTTTACGTCCCTGTAAAGCTTGAACACAATGTAGGGTCACAAAAGCGGTACAAAGCACGCATCTTGAGCCTTCCGCTCCCATGTGCTCACCTAGAAGTTCCCATACTGTCAAAGAAAGTGCACTCGAGGAATCAGTCGTTCTCGTAGGATCTGCTCCTGTCGATCCTCGATCCCCACTGGACCTCCGTGCATGTCGCCCTATCATCGACGTCAAGCTCCCCATGGTCAATGATGTGCGTTGGGTCATGCACGTATCTCCTCAACTGAGATACGAGGAAGACGTCGTGCACCCGGTGCAACTAAGGTGGTAGAGCCAGGCGATAAGCCACCTCGCCAATCCTGCTGAGGACCTGGAAGGGTCCGATGAAGCACGGAGATAACTTACCGCCTCGGCCAAATCTCCGTATACCAGGTCGAGGTGAGACCCGCAAGAAGACGTGGTCGCCATCCTCGAACTCTAGTGGCCTCCGCCTCCTGTCATCGTATGAATTCTGCCGGCTCTGAGCTGTCCTCATCCGCTCCTGAATGACCTGGAACTTCTCTATCGTGGCCTAGACCACCTCTGGTCCCACAAGAGCTGCTATGATTTCTTCCTTTCCGATAAGAGAAATCCGGCCTCATCCCCTGGATGAACCGTGCTCTTTTTCTTAATACAGTCAATCCCGACATGGATGATACTAATCCATACCAAGGATGACATCGTAAGGCCTCGACGCTACTACCAAGAGATCCAACCGTTACTCTCGCCTCCAAGGGTTGAGTCACACTATCAGCATCAGTGTGTGGTGACTCGGTCTCCTCCAGTAGATGTCTCACAAGTGAGGGTCAAGTCAACAGTCTAAACTGGAACCTCTTAGTAACAATACAAGAGAGTACAGGGGAGTAAATGCCACAAGAAAAGGTGTCTTTTACTACTACAGCTCAAGTACAAAGACACAAAGCATCCATAAACATACATCAACAAAACTAGAATCAACATGAACAAAATTCTCCAAGTCTGGAGCTAGTCCCGCTCATGTCCATCTGCTCCCAGAGCTCCATGATTGTAGGCCTCAGCTACCTGAAGCTGAGCTCTCCCATGTCCTTCTGTCCCCTACGGTCAGGGTGGACCTCCTGGTGGTGGTGGTGGAAACACCCCGAAGCGTCGTCCACCTCCAGCTGCATGGCCAGCTCCCCTGCCATGGCCACCTGCTCCTTGCGGCCCACCCTGGTCGAACCTCTGCCTCTGCCTAGGGGGCCCTTCGTCCATCTGCTGGACATCCGTATGGCGAGTCAGACAGTCATGAGCCATGTGACCAATCCCTCCGCATGAGTAACACTACCCTCTCATGGAAAGTCGTTGTCCACCCCGAGTGCCTCGCACAAACGATCCATAGTCATGTTTTCGACCACCTGTAGGTCTAGTCCTCTTGAACCCCTGCGTCACCTGTCTACTGCCCGCTCCAGAAGACTCTGCCGCATGACGGCAAGTGGTGGGTCCTGCTGCTGGAGACTGCTCAGCAAGGAAACTCTCCACTAAGAGGGATCACTCCAACACCCCTGCCTGAGTCGGAATGTTGAGGGAGATCATCGAGGCTCTGATCTCGTGCCTCAGTCCCTGCTCAAAGGTCCGGGCCCGAATGAACGGGTCTCGTATCATATCTATGGAGTAGCGCGAGAGATCAGTAAATCTCTCCGAGTACTGGGCCACTGTCATGCTGCCCTGTCGCAGCTGTAGTAGCTCCTGGATGTGTACCGCTCGGAGGGTGGCTAGGACAAACTCTGAGCGGAAGAGGCTCTCGAAGTCCGTCCAGAGAAGAGATGCCTTATCCTGCACCTGGAGCATCAAGCTCCACCATAGGCCCGATGCTGCGTGCAGTAGGCTCGCCGCGAGGATCACCATGAGGTCTGATGGTGTCCTCACTAGCCTGAAAACTTGTACGACCGCCTCAAGCTAGTCCTCGGCTGCCTGGGGGTTCGTCTCCCCACGGAACCTGGGCGGTCGCTGGCGCTGGAACTCATGCAGTGCACTAAGGCGACGTGCATCGTCAGCGGCTGGGGCTGGTAGCATCGGTGGCTCAGCGGGTATAGGTACCGCCGGTGCCTCAGATGTCAAAGGGCCATGTACCGAGTCCTCGACGCTCGGTGGGCTCTCGCCACGCACATCGCTCGGAAACCTAGCTGGCTGCCGTCGTGGGGCCATCCTGAAAAGGAAACAGGTGTGCCACGGTCAGAACAGTATACCTGGTGAGCTGACATAAAGTAATCACAAAGAAAACTTGAAACACACATGTAATCAATGTTTTCGTGCATTAAGTCGGAAATCAGAAGTCAGGGTCCTGGTGTACGGATACGTCGGCCGCCGCACCAACACTGTACTCCCTGGACTGATGACAACACTCAATACGCTAAACACTATTGCTTCACATAGAAAAGATCAGAGTTAGCGGTAGAACCGAACTCATATGATACCAATTTGTCACGACTCGTCCTCGGGGCCCGTGCCGTGACTACCCCAAGCCCGCCTTCTATAGGCCAGGGACTGGAGACTAGCACCAAGGCGTAAATCCCAGAAAAAGGGAAGGCATTTCCTTTGAAAAGTAAACAAGTACCACAGAGTAAGCAAGCAGAAAGGTAAACACTAAGCAAAAACTGTAACAAGCTGTGCTAAAAGTAAAAGGGGCCGGAAATAAAAGCCCAAATGTAAAGTACAACTGAAAGGGGAAAACAACTACTGAAAAGAAAAGCCGCAGCGTCGAGCCGTCCTCTAGAAGTCCCACTTGAGGGGTGGGTACAGATAGCCACCATTGGTCTTCGGGTCCACCTGACCGCTCCGAGTATGTCCCGCCCAGTGGTCCACCTCCAGGTACCATCCTGCTCCGTAAGCCTCCACTATGATTAGCGCTGTCCGTCGTCTGCATCCAACACAACGAGTGAGGGCATAGCCCGTGCAGGGGTGAGTATAACGATACTCAGTGGGGACCCCGAGACCCTCAAGGTTTCACTAAAACCAACAAGGATAACCACAAAGAAGATCTCAACAGATTACCTCTACTTAGGTATATGCCCATACATATACCTAAGTTACCAAGTAACCCATCTCAATCATGAGGAAACACAAAGATCAAAGACTCAGCTCAAACCAGGATTTTTATTATCGAAACCGCAACTGCCGAAGAACCTCGTCTCAAGAGTGTACAGTGGTCCTGTCACGACTCCGAGGTACTACTCACTGACCTAAGGCTGCTGTAGTACTCCACCTATCGAGTACTGCTGGCCAGCTGCTACAACCAAGCGCTCCCCCGTGCCGCTACAACCAAGCGCTCTCCCGTGCCGATACAACCAAGCACTCCTCCGTTGTGGGTCTGCCGCTACAACCAAGCGCTCCCCTATGCTGCTACAACCAGGCGCACCTCTGTTGTGGGTCTTCCGCTACAACCAAGTGCTTCCCTCTGCCGCTACAACCAAGCGCACCTTTGTCGTGGGTTTGCCGCTACAACCAAGCGCTTCCCTTTTCCGCTACAACCAAGCGCACCTCTGTCGTGGGTTTTCCGCTACAACCAAGTGCTCCCCTGTGCCGCTACAACCAAGCGCACCTCTGTCGTGGGTCTTCCGCTTCAACCAAGCGCTCCCCACTGGGCTTTCTGTAACACACCGAGTCGTTCGATCAGCAGTCGTCAGGTCTCAGTTGGCTACACGGTCTCCGTATTCCGCACGCTCGTCTCCAGGAGGGTCCGCTCCACGAGCTACTGGTCTTTTCTACAAGTATCTCAAAGTCCCATGAAGAAGTATCTCAAAGTACTTCCTTGTCATAGGGGTCTCAACGCAACAGACGGCGCGTCAATCGGACGCCCGGTCTGTGAGTTACTAGCCCTTTCGTCCCAGGGACCCGGTTGGTTTCGTGAGCGAACCAACCCGGACGTATCTCAACTGTACCCCGAATTCTCATAGGGTATACTCATAGGGACCGTTTCTCAACGTGATCAACAACGCCGCTGACGGTTCGTCAAACGGACGTCCTGTTTGAAAGATATCAACTTTTCCGTTCCAGGAGCCCGGTTGGATTTCGGGTACAATCCAACCCGGCCGTATCTCAAATGCATCCAAAACTCAGGCGAAGTACGCCAAAAGTTCCGTCTCATCAAGAGGAATTCAGCGAAACAGACGGTGCGTCAATCGGACGCCCGATCTGTGAGTTATTGGCTTTTTCGTTCCAGGGGCCCGGTTGGTTTCGTGAGCGTACCAACCCGACCGCACTCTGACGACATCCAAACCTCGAGCAGAGTAAGCTAAAAGATCCGTCTCACTTAGAGGAAATCAACAAAGTTGACGGCACGTCATTCGGACGTCCGGAACTCAAGTTACGAGCGTTTCCGCTCCGAGGGCCCGGTTGGTTTTGTGTACGAACCAACTCGGCCGAACCCAAAGCTCTCCGAAACCTTGAGTGTAATATACCGAAACGACCGTCTCGATCAAAGGATCGCGTTTCCGCTGACGGTGAGTCGTTTGGAGGCCCGTAGCTCAAGTTACGGGATTTTGACCGAAAGTGGTCCGAAAACGGGGGTCGGGGCCCGGGGCGACCCGACCCGACCCCCCTGGGTCGGCCGAACCGGGTCGACCAGACCCGGGTCCGACCCGGCTGGGCCCGGCCCGGATCGGTCCGGCCCGACCGGCCGGCCGCGGCTCGGCCAACGTGGCCGAGCCGAATCGCGGGCGGGGTGCGCGGCTCCCCCGCCCTTCGCCGCTAATTGAGGCCGGCGGTTCGCCGGCCGCCTCCCTACTGGCGGTGCGCCGCCGCCGTCTTCCGCGGACCACCGGACGCGATCCAGTGGTCCGTTCCTTCTGCTGTATTCACCTATGGTCCCCCCGGGACCCCACCTTCACTGCGAAGGGACTCAAACGCCCCAACGGCCTGCTTCGTCGTCGCCCGTCAATCTGCATGTCAAAACGAAACGCACCGTCTTCGTGGTTCTCTGGCGCGGCGTGCTGGCGCCGCACCCCTTCGCCGTGGTTCCGCTTTGGCCGCGGCGCCTTCGAATTCCTTCGACGCGGCGCGACGGAGTCGCGTTCTTGTTCGACTTCTCGGCGTGGCGTGACGACGTCACGTAATACTTGCCGAGCGATTCTCGCGTGGTGCGACGACACGACGCCATCCCGTTCCATTCACAAAGAGACAATCATGAACATAGGAGGGGGTTAGGCCGTGTTTGTGCGGTCCGGCCCCCCTCTCGTTAAACGATAACAAATAGTCGATTAACCACAAAATTCGACAGGCTAGAATCAATAACGGAAAATAATTTAATAAAATAACAATAATCCCCTACCTCGGTTCAGGAACGGAGTTCGTCAACGACCCGCAAAAGATGAGCGTCGCGGAGGTCGGGCGTCGCGGGGAAAGAACGTTGACATCGCGAAGCGAGGATTCAAAGTTCTTTGATGGTGATTTCGTCACGGAAATCCATTGCGGAAGAGGCGACGCAGAAGAAGAACGTCGCGTCGCGGATACGGCGTCGCGGAAGAACCGTGTTCTTCGACGGAGAAGTTCTTCGTTGAAGAACAATGTTCTTCGCGTTCTTCGTCGAGGTTTAAGAAGATGAAGAAGAAGAAGAAGATTATTCCCAACTCTCTCAAGGTGACAAAACTCTAACCAAAAATAAAATAAGACTCTTTCTTATTTTATTAACACATCAACACATTTGAATTTCAAGATCTTGAAATTCAATAACCACACACAACTCACCTCATTAAACTCATTACATTTAAGTCATTGGTTATAACTTAAGTTAACATAATTTAAGTGGGTGTTGAGGGGGGTTTTAGAGGATATGAAGAGGTGGGGTTCGTGTGGGCCCCACCACCCTCATAACCTCCCAAGGGAGGTTGGGTGGTTACCCAACTTCCATCAAGAGCTAACACTTAGAGTAAAATAATAAAAATTGTAGTGTAATTGTAAAATAAACTTCCACAATTTTTATTATCAACACTTGTGTAAACGCAACTCCAGAACAGGAGTTCCTAAACAATTACCGGCGCTGCGGTTCCATCAGTGCCCTCGGAATTCGATTCCGAGCACCGGTTCAAAAGTTAGAAAAACCCGCTCGTTCGTTCACTGAACGTACCCGAGCCAAACTTCGGAAATTGATTTCGGGCACACCGGGCCTCAGAATCAGGTGCCGTCAGAAACTGCGTTCTTGTAAAATTCCAAAGAAAATTAAGAAAAAATTTTCCTTGAAATTTCTGGGTATTTACAACTAAGGCCTATGATCCATATTAAACATCCCAAGTTATATTCCAGTATGTAATTACCACCTCAATAGACATTGATTCTAATCACTTGCTATACCTTGTTTCTCACACCGATCATAACTCACATGATATTATAGAGTCACAACGAACACATCATTGGCATCATGAATCTCCACCAACTAGGTATATCTCATTATATAATCCCTAATGAGTGGATTTATAATCATCTCCCATATAAGGAAATTTACCATAGTTCTAGTCCCAAGGGAGGTAATGAACTACGATAACTCTAATACCTTATATAACCAGGATACATAAGACGTATCCTCTATACTCAGGCACAAATATTCAGTGCCTAAGTGCCTGCGCATATTTTCTTTATTCATGATATTAAACTACATGGTTTTAATGAAATGTATGGATTTATATTGCTATAATAAATAAGATACGGATGATTCCTCATAATGTCCTAATTCCCTCTCCAGAATATTAACTGCCTCCCTGCATGATAGTAAATTCTGAAGTGCCTGGTTATGAGACTTAAACATATGGGAAGCTATTCATTATTATTAAATGGATGAATAACCTCGTATACACATAGTTGTATTCAATAATGATATAATGTTATTATTCTATATGTAAAAGGAGTTAAACTGTGATCATTTTTTCCTATTAACCTATCCCATATCAAGATTAAGAAGATATTATTGAACATGTGTTAAAACCTGCAATAGAGTCTTGAAGTAGGAAACAATTCCTTTCAAAAGGGAGCAATGATCCCAACCCCCCATCCTTTCAAAAAATGTGATTCTCTTTTTTTTGGGTCAGAAACCCCAACTAACCACTTGCCTTTGGAAATAAGGTCTATACCCTATTATGGATGTGGGAACTATTGGTAATTTCCATTAAGAAAAATAATGGAAACCCATGTTTAATGATTGTGCAACACATTTAAATCCCCCTCACTCACAATAAACAGTCGGGCCAAACTGGATACACCTACCTATTGTCTCTTTTTTATCAAAACATACACGCATGTAAAATTTCAGAATCTAAGAAGAAAAGTTAGTAGGAGATTCCAACAATTTTTCTTCGAGTAAACCAGTCAAATACATTGAAACCTAAATTTTTTATTAGGAAGTTGTATTAATGATTCCTCATGATATGATTGTCCTAAATATCTTATGGAATTTGATAAAATGCATGGAATTTCAATGTTAGGTACCAATTATATATGATTAAACTATTTTATTATGAAGGGTGTATGATGCCCACTGTAGGTTTTATAAGTGTTGTCAATATACAAGAGTATGAAAACCATGGAAGAATTGATGAGTATTTTAGTTTTTCTTCAAGTGATAGAGTAATTATTTTCTGCATCAAAGAGTTAAATTCAATGTAATATATCAGGATCACATGGATCTAAATAAATAATGTGTGTCATTCATCTAATATCTCTTAAATGATAAGAGAAAGTTTTTCTTAACAAATGGTTATCATGGACATTCTCAGATGGTGGATTTAATATAAATGGTTTGTGATTGTTCTGATCATATAAAAAAAATTAGAAGTAGAAATGGATAATAATGATTTTCTAGGATAAAAATGTTTATCCATTTTTTTGTTAAAATAGGAGGGATTTGAACCCACTACCACTACTGAGAATATTGTAAAGAATAATATTATTTTAAATTAAATTATCCAAAATTCAAATAATATCACACTTGAAATGGAGAAAATTATTTATTTATTAAATATTCCCACATAATCTGTAATGCCCCGACCCCAGAAGCCCGGTCCGGCTAATTATTTTAATACATTGGCATGATTACAAGGAATCAAGTCTCGAAAGGCCAATTAGTTTAGTAGCCTTGGAAGTACTGGATACATACATAAGTATTACATTACATCATGGAAAAAAACATTGTGTCCCCTTTGAAAAATCTTGTATCCCTTAGAATATTCATGCAGGTTAATCATAATATACTTCTTTGTATCCTAGAAAAAGTAAAACATAAGAAAGGGGTGAGCTCAGATTCTCAGTAAGGATAACAATATAGAAGAAACTATCATAAATAAGAATAAACATTTAAGGCAGTGTATAAGACTCAAACACAAGCCTTTGAAACTTAAACTTCATCATAATATTTCAAAGACAAATCAAATAATTCCATTTACTTATTCACATGGATATCTAGTAGTCAAATAATCACATGTAATATCAATATCCAATTTCCTAATGATGGAATGCCTAATGTCAGACTTCATAACCACATAGTCAAGGCCTTGTGCCAAGACTACAAATAATATTTTTTCAAGGCCTTGTGCCAAGACACTAGATTGTCTGATGATACCTACTGATGCATCGAGATGCAATAGTGGGCTCCACCCATCACTTACAAAGTCCAATTCATTCCTCATATGAAAGGGTGAAACATAATCTAAACATTCGTATTAAAACTAGCATACGAAATGACAATAATTTGACCATAAAACATGAATGGTATAAAAATAGAACATCCACAGTCAAACATAACAAATTCAATAAAATATGGAAGATTTTATTATAATAAATAAACCTTAATTGAGAATAATGAAGGATATTGACATATATGAAAATAATCATCAAAATTATTTGAGAGAAATATCCCCCTTTTCCTTGAAAACATTTAAAAGTATCATTATTTATCAAGAAGCTGTTTCAAATACATTTTTGAATAAAAGTGTCCCATAACACTTTGAATATTTTAAAAGTAATTTTAATTTTAAAAAGTTAATTCCCATATAAATAAATCCCTAAAACCATTTTTAAAACATGGACATTAATGAGAAATATTTAGAAGAATAAAATTTCAAAACATTTAAAAAGATATTTTAGTTAGAGTTCCTAACCAAACGAGAGATTCTTGAATACAAATAATTGAGGTAATAAAAACTTAATAATATCATGATAATGAATGTATTCATGATATATTATGTTCATGTTTAGTATATACACAAAATAAAAGTGAATTGGCGTATAACAGCCTAGGGGTCTCAATGGAATGTAAGTTGAGATGAAATCCCTTATAAAGACCGTATCCAAAGGTTAAGGATAAATAAATGATATAATTATGTGTGAAATATATAAATACACTAAATAAGATAGGATATTCAGTGTAAAATAATCATATGACATTCACACATGTTCTAGTAACAACAACACCAGTGACTTGGATGTTTTACTTAATGAATGAAAATTGAGTTAAGATTACTCTTATCAAGTTCATATCGATGACTTGAAAATTTATCAATGGAGTGATTATATGTATAAAAATAATAACCACACAAAGCGTAATGTAAATTAATACATAAATAAATAAATAGTGATTTCACACATAATCTAGGAGAAAAATAATCAATGAAGTTTGCGTAAAACCCAATGAGGGGAAATCAAAATTAAAAATTCCCTTACCAATTTAGTGACTTACGAAACGTACACCCCATGAAATAAAGATCATAAAATAAAGATGCAAATTTCCATAAATTAAATTATCTTACATAAGTAATACAATCATGGGCAGTACATACACCACACCGAAGTAAATAGTGGCAATATAACATGAATCTCACAGAAATAAGAAGTGAGATGAAAACCCCTCAACATGTTGTAATCAATTGAGTCAAATGACCAAAAGATAATAACCACCAAATAAATCACATAATACCAAGAATATAAATAGAATCACGATAATATATATCAAATGTAAGTACACAATACACCACATGCAATAAATAAGTGGCGAACAATGGAAATATCACATAATTAAAAGAGAGATGAGAAACCGATTACCTTGTACTTTTCCTTAGTCTAGGGTACATTAACCTCATGTATAATAGTTAAATAATTGTTATTAAATTATAAAATAACTACATACATAAATATGATATCATATATTATCTTTTAATATTGATTTGTTAATAATATTTTAGTAGTATCATTCTTTTGCGTGTTAATTTATTTGTTTTCATTTATTTGTTTTGTTACATAAGTCACATGTTTTATGGATATGATGTATTTGATTAATATCTAGAAAGATATTATGTTATTAAATATTATTCTTAATAATAAAATGAAAATTATTCTTGAATGGTTATGATGAGGAATGAATCTCATCACGTCCGTGGAGACGGTAATTCGTACGTACGCACGAATGCTACATCCATTTTTTTATTTTAAAAAGAAAGGAAACCAAATTATACAAAGGAATATTATTATTATAGTATAACATTTTATATATTTTATTTAATTTATTTAACACCATACTTTATACTTTCCATGTTTGGTATGAACGAGTCATATCACTTTGAGGGGGCGGTAGTCCGCACTTCCTCAAATGAGATTATCGTATATATAAAACAAGAAAAGAATAAGGGTATGCAATAAAAGATAATTACAAAAGATTATAGATAAAATAAATATAATTAATATCATATATAATTATAGTACCATCATAATGGCCACCATAAGAGGTGTTAGTAGAAGATTGAACAATCATTGTTTCGTGAGGCAGTAGTTCGCCGTCCATAGAAATATTATGTTCTATACCCATTAAGTGGAGGTGCGTGTATGTGTAGTTCAAATAATTATCATAAAAAACCTAATATATTGGTTATACTGGTATTGTTATTTAATAAATTAATAAAGAGATTTTAGGGGTTTGGAGAAGTAAAATAAAAGAAAAGAACTTAATATGAGATGTTACCTTTAAATCGAGTAACTCCCTTTGGTTTAAACCAAAATGCTTCCTTGAAGTGCATTCTGCCTAAGGTAAGGCTTATAAGAGGAAGAGAAGAATGTAAGGATCTTAGTTGGGCAGATTTTGGATGATCCATGGGGCTTTAGAGTTTTGATATATGGGTTAGAATTGAGGGATTTTTTTAAGGGGGAGGAGGGACTCTTTAGGAAAGTTTGAAAATATTATTTTATTATATAATGATTTTCGGTTTATAAAGGTCCAAAACTCATTAATTTATAAGATAAGATTACTCCTGTTCGAAATAAAATCATCCAATAAGAATTTGACGGGTTTTGGATATTTTTTTAATTTTTATAATCTTATTTATTTAAATCATTTATTATTGAGGTAATCACTACATCATTATTGTGTCATAAATACTTTTATTTAATTGATCTGTAAAAATTATAAAAAAACTACCATGATATAGGAAATAATTTTATCTTTAAAATTAATATTTATAGTCAAAAGGATAACTTATATAACCCCATGTAAAGTTTTTTACTAAAAGATATATGGTTACACCATTTTTGTCTTTACGTTAAAATAATTAATATAAATTGTCATTATCACTCTCAAGTGGCTCCATGAGGACCAAAAATCGACCCAAAGATTCCCATGGTCAGATATATATCATCAAATAGGAATATGACACATGTTACAGTAATTTAATATTATTATAATATTATTTTTTTACCCTTATTTACCGGATTTACCCATTTAACCATGGTAAATAAAATATTTACTGAAGTAAATATTCATAATGTATAAAATATAAAAGTTACCAATTTATAAAATTTATACCTTCTTATTCCAAATATTGAATCCATTTTTCCAAATTCAAAACACATAAGTGGCATAAATTAATTTAAAATTAATTCCCATTTTCAAAATAAAGAGCGCGTTTTTAAGAAATAATAACTATAAAAAAATTAACACTTGTTTGTGTCCAATTTCAAAGTGAAATTACTTCCAATGACCAAAATTATATTAAATGGTAAAAATATAATCTAATTCTATTTCAAAACCATTAAAATGTATAATTTAACAGTATAAATTATTTTAATTAAAAAAGTTGTTTTCAATTAAATTTTAGTATTTTTCACTATTCATCAAAATATGAAAGTTATCGGAAAAACACCAAAATTTTATCCCAACTAAATTTGTATGTCAATTTTCTAAATAGGGAGTTTAATTTTTGAAATTGAATATAAAATAGTGTCAAATATTATATTTAAAAATTTACCGTCATTAAAAGGCGGTAAAATTGCATTTTTTTCAAAAATACTTCTTTTATCTAAAAAATTGAATTTGTTCATATATTATGACTAAAAAACACATAATATGGATTCTAAAATTATATGGTGTATATAAAATTAAAAATTCAGTTAATACTATTCATAAATGCTTTTTGAATGACTAGTTTGGTAAGTCGTGGTGTGCTCAAACTCGGTGTTGCGCGTAGCGCAAGCTATTGAATTAATTTAAAGAAAATAACTTACTATGAAATCATGGGGTGTTAAATAATAAATGATGATTTTTATCCTTGAAAAAAATTCTTTTGTATCTTATTAATATATTTAGAAGACAATATAGTGTTTGAGAGGCTAGTGGGAGTATGTTTTGAGTTTAAAAATATCAATGTTAGTGAATGAAATAATATTCTAAATTGAATTTCACATAAAAATTACAAGATGTTTAGGTTATGTCTATAAAAGATTAATTTAATGAGTTACATTAGTTTCCAAAAGCTTTCAATGAATTTTTTAATCAAATTATTCCAACAATTACGATGACGATAAAATTAGAAAGATTTCTATGGAGACATAAAAAGTCATTAACATTATAACATTGGATGTTGTGAAGTTAATAAGTTTGAAAATGTTCAAGTATTAAATGAATTATGTATCTATTGTTTGAATATTATTAAAAAAATCTTTTTCCATAGATTTTATTCACAAAAGAGTTTTGTGGGTGGGTTTTATAAGGCGGAAACATAGAGATATGGTGAGAATTATGAAGAGATGTAATCTATTTAACAAAACCATGTTAGCATAGTAAACATTAGGTTAATATTGAAATATATCACATGTGATATAATAAGATACCAGGTTATGTATGATTTTGTTAATATTCATAAAAGAGTTTGAGAATATAAAACAAGTCACCTTATAAAAAAGGTAGTCTCCACTATATCATTATTACATATAGGATGAATGTATATATATAAATATATAAGTATTTTTATTTGAAATGATAATTGTACACTCAAGTTAAAACTTTGAGTTATCCCAAATCGATGTTCATCATTGAGTATTATTGGTTATAATTAAATGATATGTTCAGTGTGATTATGATTATTTTATTGAGATGCTGAATTTTTTCATGAGTTACAAATTTTTTTTGGTGGATTGGATTACTTATTAAGTATATACAACATTGAGTGTAATACCCTATGTGTTTGTTATACTAGTGGTGAATTGTTCATATTTTGAGTCCCTATTACCTATGGTTAATGAGATACCTAAAATTAGGACTTAAATACTTGGATATGATTCTTACACAATTCTTGAGGATTATCCAGTCATAGGGTGATTGAATATTTTGATGAGAATTTCATCACTTGAATCATAACCAAGACAATATTTTTTCATCTTGTATGATGGGAAAGACCTATAAGACATTGATTGAAATAAACTAATGTTGTTTTCATCAATACCTAGAAATTATATATGATATGTTTTTATTTCTATTGGGTTTAATGTGATATGTTAATCTATAAAGGTTAATGTAATGTGATGTATTCATCGACCTGGTCACTCTACAATAAAATAAATAATAAAGTATGAGATGGATATTTGGGATTAATATTCAATGTGTCCCATATTAACTCAACGCCTTAGAAAAATAGATCACATGAAAATGAATTATTTCATATGATTCAATGTATGGACATTGGTAGAAAGATCCATGAATTTAAAAGATATATTGCCATGTCCCTTTGTATCTTGATTAAAACTAATGCTTTTAAGGGATCTATTTGATTACATTTATGAATTCAAGATTTTATATTTGTTTTCAATGATACAATTTCTCATGAGATCACATTATTTGATTGAAAAAATGAGGATTGAGATTTAATAATAGATCTTCTCAAAAAGTATTTTAGATTTCATTGAATATGAGATTTGGAAAGGCATTCATAGGGTATTTCATGTGATTTGATACACCTGGATTTTGATGATAGTTATCTATTTTTTTAAAAAAATATCTAATTTTTTCATTGGATATATTTTCTAAAGTTATTATATATGATAAAATATATGGTTTAATAACACAATGTTTATGAGGCATTACTTTTAGTAGGATATGAAAAGAGGTTTTCCCTAAATCCTTACACTTTTTAAGGGTATTAGGATATATCTAATTATAAGATATGTGTATATCATATGGAATGATATGATGATATCATTTTACTACCTTTACCAATTATAATTTATGATTTAGTTATATATTTTTACTATTAATCATATAGTATGATCCATAAGGTAACATCATGATTGGAATGGTAGTGGAACATTGATATGATAATTTTGTAATCATCATTCCTAGTTATCTATAATAAATAAGAACATTTTTTATGTTTAACTCATGGGTGGTTCATTTCATTTAGATGATGATATAATATATTGAAAATTAAATAAATCAAACGTTGTAAAACATATGAGCTAATATTTGGTCACTTGGGGATATTTACAAGAGCTATATAAAGAGGTGATTAAAATTAGATGGTGATATCTCAGGCCTATCAAATCCTCTGATGGTTATCCCTATAGTTATCTTTCTTATCTTACCATAGAGTTTCTGATATACTAGCATATTATTGATTATAGTAATTTATTTCCCATGTGATAAGTGATTTAGTGTGGCCCCTAGATACACTGTGGAGGGGAGATTCTGATGGATACCTTTAAGGGATCTTCATCAAGAATATTTCTAAAATTCTACATGTGACTAATCTATGGTGTAAAATACATGAATGTTTCTTCCTTTTATTATGATTCATGGTTTTATTTTCAATGACCTGGTGTGCTTGAGATTTTGGGTCTATAATTGGTACCGCTATGAAAAACGGGAGTTGATGAATCATTTGAAATCTAAAAAATATGTGACAACATTATTTTATCATTTATTAATTTATGCTTTTCACTAATAAAGAAGAACCTATTTTATTTATTATCTTATGGGTGTTTCAGTATACATCATTATATATGGGTCAAGTTATTATTGGACTATGAATTTGAAATCCCATATACTTTGAGAAATTTAAATTTCATAGTTGATGAACTGAGTAGAAAATTGAATGCATATGTTTCTTATGAGTTTAGAGATGTGGGGAGGATAATGATGGAGAATTTGAATTTTCATATGGATATGGAGATAGTCGATATTGGAGTTTTCCTATATCTATTGATAGTTCAATCCAATATATTTTAGATATAGGAAGAACATCATTATGATGATCATTCAGTGGGGGGTTTGGAGAGAAATTGTTCTCAATATTCATGCCCTAAATTAATTTTCAAATGATAATAAATATTTTGTGCCATTCTGTGGGAAGATATTTTTATGTCGATTATGTGATAGGTGGTGTTTTTTTTGTGTTTTGTAGCTGACCTCTAGATACACATCCTAGTATCACTAAGACTTATCATGATTTAAATGATCATTTTTAGTTTTAATGAAATTAACAGGTTGGTGGATGATTTCATGTCCTGTTTCTTAGACTGTTAGTGGGATAAAGATGAACATCAGGTTCAAGTAGGTTTTTTAGCCAATAAAGGTTCCTCGAAAAAACTAAAATAATATTTTGATATATTTAATTATTAAATCGTCGTAATCATAAGAGGTATTTGGTGTCATTTGGGTTGTTATATTTTAATTGATGAAGTCCTCCTATTTTTTAGAGATCAAGGAGTTATGTGTATAAGTGTATTTATCAAGTATCCATAAATGTATTTATGAGAAAAATCATATTTCATCAAGATCCCCTCATTTCATTTAATTTTTAGTAGAGTTTGTATTAGGTTTTTTTATCTCAAAATTATATAATAAAATTTCCTTTCATCCTTATAAATACGGTATGACCAAGAAGATGATCCAAATTCTTGAGGAAATATTTCATGCATGTGTTCTTGATTTCAGAAGTTAGTGGGTGCATCAAATACCCTTGGAATAAATGATATCACTCATCCATTGGTTTGTATTTATTCAAGACATTTTATGTGTGGCACTTCCAATATTAATTGTGCATGATTCAGGTTTTAGAGTCAGTGAACAATATACCTAATTTGGTGTATAATTTGATGGAAATGAGTAAGTTATTAATGAGAATATAAGGGATTCTTAATACCATTATTAATCATATATTTATTTTAGGGGGGTTACTCTAGAAATTATGGTTTGTGATAATTTGTTTCTAAATATTTCACTTCTTCATGTCTGGTATAGGATCAGTAGAGGTAATAAGATTTTACCTTATTCTTTGGATCATTTAACATGAAAGAGTGATTTTAATGGGGATGATTATACATTATATCTTCCACCTCATATGGATCACGTTCATGACATATTCTATATATCACATCCCAAAAAATAAAATCATGAGGATTAAATGTAATTTATTGGGACGACTTATAAGTTTAGGAAGATGTAAAACTCATGGAGAGGCTTATTGTTATTCAGGACTGTTGGTGGAAGGTTTTTCAAGGATGTATTATTCATTTGGTTTATGTCTTGTGAAGGAATAATAGATTAGAAGAATTTATGCGGGAGTGAGAATCATGTATACAACATGATAATATATTATTTGTATGTTTTTTATTTCTTACAATTGTATTTATATTGATTTTAGGTTGTAATAGTCTTGTTTTGTTGTTTTTATGATTTGATGAATCTTTTTGGTGGAGTGATACCTCTTTGAGAGGTATATCATGTGATATTATGATCATTTTATATTTAATTGTTTTTTTGGGACTGGCCTTTGTTCTATAGTATGAGTATCATTTGAGATATAAATAATATAGATGTATGAACTTCCCTTGATCCTCTACATTTTTATGGAAATGGAGATGTTACAGATTAGTTTGGAGGTGGACGATAGAAGAGGAGTAGGGTTTAACTAAAATTTCAATAAATCCCAAATCATACTTTAATGTATATTGATGTGCCGAATTTTTTTAATTATATATTTTGATTAAAACAGTTCCCCTAGGACTTTGGGTTTTTTGGTTATTTTTAATGTTACGGTGCGAGGGTTTACATTGCACCATGAACCCCAAGCTGTGATATTTTTACATGTTTCTTTAAAATCAAATATTTCTTGATGATGTTCATTACGGATAATTTTTTTTCTAGGTTTTTTGAAAAAAAATATTTGCCTAAAAGGGATAGGGCTTGAGGTATTTTTAAAAATGGGTCCGAGATGCGTGAACCCCATTCATGCATCCCCGATCCTGGGAAGGTGCGTGAACGGGGTTCACGCATCTTCAATCTGAACGAGATGCGTGAACCCGGTTCACGCATCATGGAGGAAGTTTTTTAATAGTTTTAATTTTTTTATTTTTATTGTTTTGTTTTGTTTATATATATATATATATATAACAAAAAAATTTAGTAGAATTTATCCACTATTTAAAATCTAGCAGCACTGCCATTACAGCAGTCTAGATTCTGACAGAAACTCTCACCCAGAACTCCCTTTTATAAGAGGGCTTGCCCTAAAAATTATTCTGCATTTTCGATGTGGGATACAGGTTCTTCCAAACTTGTACAGTACATTCTGCATTTCCAACGTGGGATTCTGTTTCAAGTACATGACTTTGGAAGAGTATAAAATATATACTATAAGACTAATATAAATGAAATTTTAAACATTGATTAAACATATAAGAAATAGTTGAAAACAAAAATAATTTGATAAAAAATATTGATCAAAAATAAATTATAACCATTCAAAACCATCAAATTGAAACTTAAAAATGTTTTACGTATTTCATGTATGTGACTTTGAAAGACTATAAAATGAAAACTATAACACTAATATAAATGAAATTTTAAACACTGATTAAACATATAAGAAATAGTGTAAAACAAAAATAATTTCATAAAAAATGTTGATAAATAATAATTTATAAGCATTCAAATCCACCAACATGAAACATAAAAATGTTTCAAATACGTGTCTTTGAAAGACTATAAAATAAAAACTATAAGACAAATATGAATGAAACTTAAAACATGGATTAAATATATAAGAAATTGTTGAAAATAAAAAGAATTTCGTAAAAAATGTTGATGAAAAATAATTTATGAGCTTTCAAAACCACCAACTTGAAACATAAAAAAATTTCAAATACGTGGCTTTGAAAACATATAAAATAAAAACTATAAGACCAATATAAATGAAAATTAAAACATGGATTAAACATATAATAAATAGTTTATGAATAATTAGTTAATTAGAAATATAATTATTTTTTAGTTAATAATTAGTTAATTAGTAATATCATTATTAATTATAGAATAATTAATTAGTTAATTTGTAATATAATTATTAATTACACAATAATTAATTAGTTAATTAGTAATATAATTATTAATTATACAATAATTAAATATTTAGTAAGTAATATAATTATTAATTATATAATAATTCATTAGTTAATTAGTAAATTAGTAATATAATAAATAATTATAATTATTCATCACAATTATTAGTTATTAATTATAAAAAATTAATTATATAATAATAAATTAGTTAATTAGTAATATAATTATTAATTATATAATAATTCACTAATTAATTATTATATAATTAATTTTTAATAATTAATAAAATAGTTAATGAATAATTAGTTAATTAGTAATACAATTATTAATTATTTAATAATTAGTTAATTAGTAATATCATTATTAATTATATAATAATTAATTAGTTAATTTGTAATATAATTATTAATAACATAATAATTAATTAGTTAATTAGTGATATAATTATTAATTATACAGTAATTAAGTATTTATTAAGTAATATAATTATTAATTATATAATAATTCATTAGTTAATTAGTAAATTAGTAATATAATAAATAATTATAATTATTCATTACAATTATTAGTTTTTAATTATTAATTGTTAATTATATAATAATTAATTTGTTAATTGGTAATATAATTTTTAATTGTATAATAAAGAATTAGTTAATTAGTAATGTAATTATTAATTATAATTAGTAATATAATTATGAATTATAATTACTAATATAATTATTAATTATAATTATTAATTATTAATTATATAATAATTAATTAGTTAATTAGTAATATAAGTATTAATTATACAATAATTAATTAATAATATAATAATTAATTATAATTATTAATTATAAATATTAATTAGTTTATAATTAATAATTAGTATATAATTAATAATTTTAATTAATAATTATATTCAATAATTATAGTATTAATTAATTATTGTATAATTAATACTTATATTACAAATTAACTAATTAATTATTATATAATTAATAAATACTAATTATAATTAATAATTATATTAGTAATTATAATTCATAATTATATTACTAATTAAATAATTCATTATTATATAATTAATAAATAAATTAATAATTAACAAATTAGTTAATATATAATTAACAATTAATAATTAATAATTAAAAATTATAATGAATAATTATATTACAAATTAAATAATTAATTATTATATGATTAATAATTAAAAATTATAATTAGTAATTTTATTACTAATTATAATTAATAATTACATTATTAATTAACTAATTAATTAGTGTATAATTAATAATTAATAATTATAGTTATTAATTATAATTAATAATTATATTATTATTTAATTATTGTATAATTAATACTTATATTACTAATTAACTAATTAATAATTAGTTAATTAATAATTAATAATTAATAATTAATAACTAAAAATTATATTGAATAGTTATAATAAATAATTATAATTACTAATTATTTTACAAATTAATTAATTAATTAATTATTTATTTTAAATTAATAATTATATTACAGAATAACTAATTTATTATCATATAATAAATTGTATTAATAAATAACTAATTAATTAATTATTAACTAATTAATAATTACTAATTAACTAATTAATAATTAATTAATAATTATATTACTCATTAACTAATTAATAAATAACTATTTATTATATGTTTAATCCATGTTTAAATTTTCATTTATATTGAACTTATAGTTTTTATTTTATAGGTTTTCAAAGCCACGTACTTGCAACGTTTTTAAGTTTCAAGTTGGTGGTTTTGAAAGATTATAAATTATTTTTCATCTACATTTTCTATGAAATTATTTTTATTTTTATCTATTTCTTATATTTTTAATTCATGTTTTATGTTTCATTCAAATTGGTCTTATAGTTTTTATTTTATAGTCTTTCAAAGACACGTATTTGAAACATTTTTAAGTTTCATGTTGGTATCTTTGAAAGCTTATAAATTATTATTCGTCAACATTTTTTACAAAATTCTTTTTATTTTCAACAATTTCGTATATGTTTAATCCAAGTTTTATGTTTCATTTATATTGGTCATATAGTTTGAATTTTATAGTCTTTCCAAGTGATGTACTTGAAATAGAATCCCACATCAGAAATGCTGAATGTTCAGCGCAGGGAAGATAACAGCTGAGTCCTACATCGAAAATGGAGAAAGATTTCCATGGCTAGGCCTCTTAAAAAAGAGTGTCATGGGTGAGGGTGTCTGTCAAAATCTAGACTACTGTAACGGCAGAACTACTTGATATTAAATAGCAGATAAATTCTGCTAAAATTTTTTGTTTCATTTATTTATATATATATATATATATATATATATATAAAACAAAAAAAAATAAAAATTTTAAAAATACCAAAAAAATATCTCTCTGGAGGATGCCTGAACAAGGTTCACGCATCCCACTCGGGTTGAAGATGCGTGAACCCCATTCAAGCATCTTCCCGGGGTCGGGGATGCGTGAACGTGGTTCATGCATCTCGGACCTCTTTTTAAAAATACCTCATTCCCTATCCCTTTTAGGAAATTTTTTTTTCCAAAAACCCATTTAAAATATTACCCTGTTCATTACATCATGACGTTATCAAGGTGTTTTTTGAGTTTATTAGGGGAGTTGGGTGTCAATATTAATGTAAGATGGGGTTTCAATTATGATATTTTGAGGTTCATCCATTATGGGGTGATAAGGTGTGTTAGGTCGTGATCCTTTATTTTATCATAGATTTTAAAAAATCACCATCTATGTAACAGAGGAGTGATAAGGAGGGATATTTCCATGGTATTAACAGGATCATTTGAATTTAATCCATTGAACTGTGACACGAGGCATCAAAACATGATTTTTTCACCTAAATTTCAATTATAAATTCAGGTTGATTCTCAATCTCCTTCTATTTTATTTCATTCTTTATTGACCCTTACTAATCCTAGGGATTTCTTGGATGCCTTAGAAAACCATATTCATTGTTGTTTGAAATTTTACATTCATTAAATCTATATTGTTATCATATAATATAATTATCCGTTGTTCTTATTCATTATTTTTGACTTCAGAGTCGCCGTTTAGCATTGAAAGGCAGGTGTTAAACAAGGATAATTTTTTTCTGGGTTTTTTGAAATTTTTTTTGCCTATAAGGGATAGGGCGTGCGGTATTTTTAAAAATGGGTCCAAGATGCGTGAACCCCGTTCACGCATCCCCGATCCCGGGAAGATGCATGAATGGGGTTCACACATCTTCAATCCGAGCGAGATGCGTGAACCCCGTTCACGCATCATGCAGGAAGTTTTTTAATAATTTTAAATTTTAATTTTTTATTTTTTTTGTTTATATATATATATATATAACAAAAAATTTTAGCAGAATTTATCCACTATTTAAAATCCATCAAAACTGCCATTACAGCAGTCTGGATTCTGACAGAAACACTCACCCATGACTCTCTTTTATAAGAGGGCTTTCCCTGAAAATTATTCTGCATTTTTGATGTGGGATACAGGTTCATCCAAACCTGTACAGTACATTCTTCATTTCCAATGTGGGATTCTGTTTCAAGTACATGACTTTCAAAGAGTATAAAATATAGGCTATAAGACTAATATAAATGAAATTTTAAACATTGATTAAAAATATTAGAAATATTTGAAAACAAAAAGAATTTCATAAAAAATGTTGATCAAAAATAAATTATAACCATTCAAAACCATCAAATTGAAACTTAAAAATGTTTTACGTATTTCAAGTACGTGACTTTGAAAGACTATAAAATATAAACTATAACACGAATATAAATGAAATTTTAAACACTGATTAATCATAAAAGAAATACTGGAAAACAAAAATAATTTCATAAAAAATGTTGATAAATAATAATTTATAAGCTTTCAAGGCCACCAACATGAAACTTAAAAAATTTTCAGATACGTGTCTTTGAAAGACTATAAAATAAAAACTATATGACAAATATCAGTGAAACTTAAAACATGGATTAAATATATAAGAAATAGTTGAAAATAAAAATAATTTCGTAAATTTTTTTGATGAAAAATAATTTATGAGCATTCAAAACCACCAACTTGAAACTTAAAAACATCTCAAATACATGGCTTCGAAAACCTATAAAAAAAACTATAAGAACAATATAAATGAAAATTAAAACATGGAATAAACATATAATAAATAATTAATGAATAATTATTTAATTAGCAATATAATTATTAATTAGTTAATAATTAGTTAATTAGTAATATCATTATTAATTATAGAATAATTAATTAGTTAATTTGTAATATAATTATTAATTACACAATAATTAATTAGTTAATTAGTAATATAATTATTAATTATATAATAATTAAGTATTTAGTAAGTAATATAATTATTAATTATATAATAAATCATTAGTTAATTAGTAAATTAGTAATATAATAAATAATTATAATTATTCATTACAATTATTGGTTATTAATTATTAAAAATTAAATATATAATAATAAATTAGTTAATTTGTAATAAAATTATTAAATATATAATAATTAACTAATTAATTATTTTATAATTAATTTTTAATAATTAATAAAATAGTTAATGAATAATTAATTAATTAGCAATATAATTATTAATTATTTAATAATCAGTCAATTTTTAATATCATTATTAATTATATAACAATTAATTAGTTAATTTTTAATATAATTAATAATTACAAAATAATTAATTAGTTAATTAGTAATATAATTATAAATTATACAGTAATAAAGTATTTATTATGTAATATAATTATTAATTATATAATAATTCATCAGTTAATTAGTAAATTAGTAATATAATAAATAATTATAATTATTCATTACAATTATTAGTTTTTAATTATTAATTGTTAATTATATAATAATTAATTTGTTAATTAATAATATAATTATTAATTATATAATAAAGAATTAGTTAATTAGTAATGTAATTATTAATTATAATTAGTAATATAATTATGAATTATAATTACTACTATAATTATTAATTATAATTAGTAATTATTAATTATATAATAATTAATTAGTTAATTAGTAATATAAGTATTAATTATACAATAATTAATTAATAATATATTTATTAATTATAATTATTAATTATAATTAATAATTATAATTATTAATTAGTATATAATTAATAATTAGTATATAATTAATAATTAATATTTATAATTAATAATTATAAGTAATAATTATAATTAATAAATATATTATTAATTAACTATTGTATAATTAATACTTATATTACTAATTAACTATTTAATTATTATATAATTAATAATTAATGATTATAATTAATAATTATATTAGTAATTATAATTGATAATTATATTACTAATTATAATTAATAATTATATTACTAATTAACTAATTATTTATTATATAATTAATAATTATATTACTAATTAAAAAATTAATTATTATATAATTAACAATTAGTAATTAAAAATTAAAAATTATAATGAAAAACTATATTACAAATTAAATAATTAATTATTATATGATTAATAATTAAAAATTATAATTAGTAATTATATTACTAATTATAATTAATAATTACATTTTTAATTAACTAATTAATTATTATATAATTAATAATTAATAATTATAATTATTAATTATAATTAATAATTATATTATTAATTAATTATTGTATAATTAATACTTATATTACTAATTAAATAATTAATAATTAGTTAGTTAATTGTTAATAATTAATAATTAATAACTAATAATTATAATGAATAATTATAATAAATAATTATAATTACTAATTATATTACAAATTAATTAATTAATTATTTATTTATTTTAAATTAATAATTATATTACATAATAACTAATTTATTATCATATAATAAATTATATTACTAACTACCTAATTAATAAATATCTAATTAACTAATTATTAACTAATTAATAATTTCTGATTAACTAATTAATAACTAATTAATAATTATATTACTAATTAACTAATTAATAAATAACTATTTATTATATGTTTAATCCATGTTTTAATTTTCATTTATATTGGTCTTATAGTTTTTATTTTATAGGTTTTCAAAGCCACATACTTGAAACGTTTTTACGTTTCAAGTTGGTGGTTTTGAAAAATTATAAATTATTTTTCATCTACATTTTCTACGATTTTTTTATTATCATCTATTTCTTATATGTTTAATTCATGTTTTAAGTTTCATTCAAATTGGTCTTATAGTTTTTTATTTTATAGTCTTTCAAAGACACGTAGTTGAAACATTTTTATGTTTCAAGTTGGTATCTTTGAAAACTTATAAATTATTATTCATCAATATTTTTTTACAAAATTCTTTTTATTTCAAAAATTTCTTTTATGTTTAATACATGTTTTATGTTTCATTTATATTGGTCAGATAATTTTTATTTTATAGTCTTTCAAAGTGACATACTTGAAACAGAATCCCACATCGGAAATGCAGAATGTTCTGCGCAGGGAAGATAGCAGTTGAGTCCCACATCGAAAATGCAGAAGGATTTCCAGGGCTAGCCCTCTTATAAAAGAGAGCCATGGGTGAGGGTGTCTGTCAAAATCCAGACTGCTATAACGGCAGAACTGCTAGATATTAAATAGTAGATAAATTCTGCTGAAATTTTTTGTTATATATATATATATATATATATATATATATATAAACAAAACAAAAAAATAAAAAATAAAATAAAAATTTTAAAAATTCAAAGAAAAAATCTTTCTGTGGGATGCGTGAATGGGGTTCACACATCTCACTCGGGTTGAAGATGCGTGAACCCCGTTCACGCATCTTCCCAGGGTCGGGGATGCCTGAATGGGGTTCACGCATCTCGGACCCGTTTTAAAAAAATACCGCATGCCCTATCCCTTTTAGGAAATTTTTTTTCTTCCAAAAATTGATTTAAAAAATTATCCATTGAACAAGCATAGGAGTAAACTTCTATAAAAAAAAAAATCAAACTTTAATATGAGAGTTACACTACTGACAGATGCTTGGGGCGTACCTGGTGACCGCTGGATTGGATCAGTGCTTCATTCCAAGATGCCCAGGTTCGGAATGCAGGAGCAGTTTTTGGCTCAGAACGACCATCAACATGCCCGGTTGCATCGAAAGTTGTTCGACCTGATCCGGTGTGAGTTTCGCCGAGAATCCATTTGCAGTAGTCTTGTAAACGTAAATAATTGACTCCTTTGCAGCCTCCTCGCAGCTGAGGAGGACAGTTAGGGTCTGGATGTGGGATGCCTCTGTGTCTTCACCGTTAGGGGCCTTGGTGTAGATGATGTGCACAACCGAGCCTAATTCTGAACTTCCTTCCTTAGCATCCAGCATTAAGATCAGTAGAGATAACAACAATGCCACCAGCAATGACAGTGGAAGCCAAGGTGATGAAGATAGGGTGATGACGCTAGCTGTTTGAAAAAATTTACCCATTGTAGTCATTTTTCATCGGATGTGGTCAGAGGAGATTCTGAACTTCCTTGTTCTTATTCATTTATTCTTATTATTATTACCATTATTCTTCTTTATTGCTTTTTTCATTAATGATATTTTGGTCATTCTTGAGGTATTTTATTCATTCATAGATGATGTGTCATAGGTTTTCAATGTATTCTTGTGAGTTCATTGGAATTTGATCTTATTTTCTTCTTCCTATATAGAATATGATTGTCAAATCTTTTTTCAAGGTAGGTGATTTTGGAATTATCCTTTTTATTTAATATGAAATTTTAAAATTTTCATGTCGAGTAATAAACCCGATGACCATACAAGGATTTATGTTACAGGTGTACCCCCAACATATAGAATATGGATGATCCAGATGGTTGAATACCACCCTTTTCCAACTATCTCTTTTAAATATAGAGTAAATATGATATAATTACATGCATTTGTGATACATAGTGACCTGGTAACAATATGGTTAGATGAGGTTATATTATTGATGGGTGATTGAGGCATAATGAGGAAGAGTGAAGAAGGTCAATATCCTTAATGACATCTTAATGTGGATATGTGGTTATGATATTTGGTATGTGGCTATGATGTTTGGTATTCCTCTATGGTTATGTTATGTGGTGTAAGGTAGGGGTTATGTGGATATAGATGGGATGTGAGGACTCATATTTGTTTCACCAAGGCATGAGGGTGGCTAGTTCAATAATGATGTGGGTGCATTATACATTTATTTTATATGTTCTATTGATTACTTGATTATTATATTTTATATGAATTTTATGAGTGGGTATAGTTGAGGTCGGGTCATAGATGACCTAGTAAGATAAGAAGCAAGTTTCCCTATATATTCACTGTGGTTTTTGTTTTCTTCCTGAACATTTCTTAGAGAGATCATGGGGAGGAGCCTACTAAATATAGTTGTATTCTCACCCATACTTTTATTAAATATTTTTATATATTAAAAGGTAAATTTTGTTGATCTAGATAGGTTTTACGAGTTTGTGGTGTAGTGATTACTTGGAATTGGAATCGTTGTCATTGAAACTGTTTAGTTATTGGGTAATTATGTTAGAGACATTTTTTCTTTTATAACATTTCGCGAAATTTGGGATTATGGGTTGTTTTATTTTATGTGAGGAAGTTTATTGGTGTGTTTATATTATATATCCTTGGTTTTAGAGGGAAATTCATCCCACATTTTATGTTTATTCCCATGATGATTGTCTCTAACCTATGGATTATTTGATGCAGGCTTCAAGGGTCACTTCCATATTCACTAGTTGTATAAGTGGGGTTATAGTGGGGAAAGGTCGTGAAACGTGACATGTTTTTCATTTTCAAACAATATTTACTTATATAAAATACACCTATTGTTCTATTTCAAATAATCTCTATATTTATATAATATTAACAATGTGATTACTTAAAAATATTATCACCATATAAATGATTAAATTAAAATGAATACATCTCATGATTACTTCATTTGAGTATCCAATACTCTTTAACCAACCACATAATGAAATAACTTCCCAATAATCACTTTTTCCCAAGGTCTACATATATACCAAATGAATATATATACCCAATGGATATATATACCCAACGACTATACCCCTTAACTCTATATACCAATATACATTCAAATACACTTATCAAATACTCTTCAAAATACGTTATTAATTCTAAAACATTTATACAATATTTCTAATATTTTGAATTATTTTTTTGTTATAATAAAAGGTATGATTTTCATGGGATCCCAAGATGAAGAATATTTCAATTTTAAAGTATTTTTATTTACATGTATAACCTTCCACTAATAGTTTTAATAATTATGTTTTATATAATTATTTTTTATGTATGATTTTTTTATTTCATTTCATGTTTCAATTTTAACAAACTAGAACCTATTATCCTAGAGTCAGTGGTTACTTTATTACATTGAAACCAGATAAAACTGATTGTATCCTTAGTGATTGAATAGACTAGTCATCTTGGATAACTAGATTTATTCTTGAATCTCAATTCACATTTGAAAATATAAAATATATTATTTTATTTTCATTGAGAATATTATAATTAACTGTAAAATATCCTTTCATATCAATCATAGTACTCTTCTTAGTATCCTATCAAAAGGAAAAAATTAAAGGGTGATCTCAGATGCTCAGAAATGGAATGTGTATAATGGAAGCTATCATAGAATGAATAATGAATAAATAATATGGAAGGACTAATTAAAGATGAAATAATGATATACAAATAACCAAATGAGCTTGAAACCTATCCATGAATACCATAACTATTCTAATAATCTAATGTAAATCAATAACTCATTTCATAAAGAAGTTATTCGTAATGTTGTACATCTTAAACTTACCTTCGAGGCCCCATGCCAAGTCATCTTACATAAATGGGTAAGAATTATACCGAATACCCAACCCATTTTTCCTCATGAGACATATCAATGAATCCAGGGGATATATAATTTGAGGCCAAACTAGTAATTTAATAAGTATAAAGCATTCATCATATAAATAAAAAATACAATTTAATCAACATGCCTTATTGATCAATAACAATCCATATTGGAATATCTAGCATAAAAAATGTCTATACCTTCCATAGTAAAAATTATTATAATCCATCTTGGGAAATATTATGAATTGTATAATTATATTTTATCCCCTAAAATGTAGAAAATTTATCAAATGATTTTTTCATTGATCTAAATACTTTTAAAATATCACTAGAGAATTTCTTGAGGAAAATACACTTTTCTTTTTGATATCACTTATTTAAAATCTAAATTTTTTAAAAATATTTATAAAATAATTTTATTTAAAAATAATTTTATAAAATTTTAAAGGGGTCATCCAATAAAATATTAGTTAGGAGGGTATAAAAATACATTTTTACGGTAAACATTAAGTCAAAGAGTTTGCTCACACTTTCAATAAAAATTAAATCATTCAGAAAATAACAAAAATATCCGTTATAATTTTTTTTACAGAAATAAAAATAAGAATGAAAATGAAATTAATATATAATTTCAGGATATGAAATACATTCATGAAAACATTTAAAAAAAAATATGGATATGGAAGAAATATTCTCGACGAAATTGAAAAACAAAATCAATTTTCCTTTATGTATTTTTTTTAGTTTCATTCTAAGTGCCAAAGAATATAAAAATGGAAATAATAATTTCAACCCTTATAAAGAAGAATATTAGAATAAAATTTATGGTGTTTGAGATAGAAATAAAATATAATTCCCCCAATGGAAAAAATATATATAAAATCTTGACTAATGATGATATTGTGAAATAAACCATTATCATAGGTCTGAGTTGCCTTGTAATGTCTTTTAGCCTCTTATAAAATACATTTAAATTTATTAGAATTCTATACCAGAATAATATAAACAGTTATAAAATAATATATGATCCATTTATAACATTTAAAAACTTTTTTATTAATAATTATTTATAAAAATTATTGTTTTTAAGTGTTTACTATTTTGTTTTTGACCTAACTTTCAATTTGGAAGTTTTTGTACTTACATATTTATCAAGGTTACATCATCTCCAAAATTTCTATTATTATATAAATATCATATATATATATATATTCATTATATAAATATTTAAAATTATTCTTGAAAGGTGTACTTGAAAAATGTATAACTCCGCATCGTGGAGGTGGTAGTCCAAATGTTTGCGTGAGCGACATTATCATTTTTTAATGAGTGAAAGGGTAAGAAATTAAATGATATAATATATTTAAATAATAATACTTATTTCATATTTATAATATAAATTCATTAGTTCCATATTTATAATATTCTATGTAAAGTGGTGATGAAAAACAAATTACACTTCCACGTGGAGACTGTTACTCATACGTACACACGAGCAATGTTTTTATTTTCCCTATGATGTAAAGGAAATGAATATTGGGTTTTTACACCATCATAATAACATATCCATTTATTGAATATTATTAATTTATTATATGATCACTGTTATAGAACATTTGAGGAGGTAAAATAGGAAATAAAATGAAAGCAGTTGGTTAAAAGTTATACCTCCTCTTTGGAAAACCACCTTTAGTATACAACTTAAGATTTTTAAGTTCGTCCTTTGATGAGACTAGAGACTCTAGGACTGGGGGAGGAAGGTTAGGAATGTATTTTTATAGTTTTTGTCAAGATATGTGGCTCAATAGGTGTGAATAATTGATTACATGTGGTTTCTTTTTATAAGTGAGGGAAAAGACACACATGGAATTACTAAAAAGATTATAATAATATATTGTAATTTTCTTGTGATGGTCGGTAAAACATGTACACTAATATAATATTATTTTATTAAGTTCTAAATACTATAAAATATTACGTTTTATAAAAGTTTATGTGTTATCTATGCCATTATCTCTTAGTTGAAGCTCCCATGGTAAATCCGTTTTAACCACAACCGTTGTAACAAATTTTTACTCATTTTACTATTCATTATAGAATTTTTTTGTTAATATTATTAATTAATATTATTTATTCCAATTAAATTCATTGATTCCATTCAATAAAATTTAATTTTTATAATTGGTTGAAATTAATTTTAATACAGTTGAAAAAAACACAATAAAACCATTTTTTGAAAAATGTTTGTGCTATGTTTAAAAATGTTTTTCATGAGAACTAATGTGTAATTTTGATCCCAATGAAATTAATTGGATTATTTTGAATAAAATGATAATTATTATTCTTAAAAAAATCTCAATCAAAACGGAACCACGTAAATACCTGGTTAAGATACTAAAACATTACTTAGATTTATAAAATGTTAAACATATATTTCTAAATTCGACATTATATTTTTATATTAATTATATTAATTTTTAAATATAATTTTTTTCTTGATTTTTTTAATTATATTATTTTTTATTCTTATATAATTATATTTTCATAAATGTGCAAGTTTTTTCTAAAATCAGTCTTTTCACTAATCAACCAAAAATCAAATGTTTTTTAAAATTTTCAAAAAATAACCAGAAGCTAATTTTCACACGCTGAATTCGGAAATGAATTTAATTTTATAAAATAAAATTGATTAAATTTTATAATTTATATTTTAATGACATTCTTCAATAAAACTATGTGTATCTCACTACTGATTTTCTTGAAAGAAAAGCTTATTTTAATTGATGCTTTGGTGTTATATTCTTCCTTCATTAAAATATTTCAACCTAAAAATGTTTATAATGTGAAATCATGAAAATATTTTAGAAGGTTTTCATCATAAATTCTTCATGTTCCCATGTATCCTCTTTTATCACATGATTATTTAAGGTTTATACACTATCCAAGTCATCTGATTCCATAGTACTTATTCTTTACTATCCGGAAACTAGATAATCACTTCACAATAAGATAAATCAGTTTAAAATTATATTTCCATAGCGATGAGAACATGTTTTGGATCTTGAATGTACTTATTTATTAAATATATATGAAGTATATAATGAAATTTATGGAGGCTAGGTGGAATTTCTAAAGGTAATTCACAACTCCAATTCTTTTTAGAATTTCAAAATGATAGATCTACCTATGAATTAGTTTCCATTTCTAAACCATATAACACCATTCCATGAAGATAAAATCAAGAAAACATGATTCTAAAATTGAAATTATGGATACATATTTATATTATTCACATAGATCTTTTACCAGAATTGAGATGCCTTAATATGGTTCTGAATAGTCTTCCCTTTTTTGTCTCCTCAATGAGATATGGGCAAAAAATTCATTTATCTAAATTCACTAAGAAAAGTAGGAGTAAAACACATCTTACCATACAATTCATTACATGTTTCCATTTGAATGATTTAATGGAACCTATTATTATATTCTAATTCCACCAAAGTTATATAATAAGCACACAAACCTTGAAAGTAATGTGAGTGTAATCTCAACATGTATTCTAACATATGAATTGTGCTACCATACTACCAATCAGTTTGAGGATAATAAGTGGTTATAAAATATAGATCAATGTCAAAATCCTTCTGGAGAAGCTTATATAATTTTTATACAGACCACTGATCATGTTCAGATTCTATTGAAAGAGGTGTTCCATGAATTATCACAACTTCCTTAATATAGATCCATGCAAGGCACTAAATATATTTATCTTCCCTTCTAATGAGGAAATGTGTAGACTTAGTAAGAAGATAAACTATAACTCATATATAATTATTCTATTTAAGAGTATTTGGAAATATAATGAGAAATTATATAGTAATATCATCACATTTTCACACTTGAATATGTAGAGGCTTTGTGACTCCTTTTGGAAGTTGTCTCTTATCCATTTCTTATGGACAAACCAAACTTATTTATACATAGTTTGTAATTTCACATTTCATAACATCCCAAAAAAATGTTCTTTCAAATTCCATTTTTTTTGTTCTACTAGGGTTTATATAAAAATTATATCTATGGGATTCAACTAATAATTATATCTTTAGCTTTTGTATATATGGAAAACATAACCTCTTCCTAAATCTAACCAACCCATCTTCATAAAAAAATAATATAGTTTCCTATAATTAAGAGAGCTAATTTTATTTTTTGAGTTCTTATCATTGAGTTGGTAAATTTTTATATTTTCCAATAAGGATTGTTTGGAAATAATTTTGAAAATGAGTGATATTTCCCCATTATAAATAATTAATATATATCCCACTTTATTAAGTCCATGAATAAAGAATCCATCTAAATCCTAATGATAGTTATAAATCCATAATATTTCCTACCAAATGAATCAACTAACTTATTAAACTTAATTGGGAAGTAGTATATTAATCAATCATAGTCCCTGAGTAGTCCAAGACAACTCATTTTCCTCTTGTTGGGAACATTATTTTAAAAGTCATATTTCAAACTCTTTTGATTGATATATAACTCACGTTTTTGACCATACAGATAATGCCTAAATATATTAAATGAAAAAAATATGGCTTCCAACTAGAGTTCATGGGTTAGATAATTATATTCATGGATTGTTAACTACCATGATTCATTGTTAATAACATTATATTTTGGTATAAGTACATATCAATGTCTTTTCTTTGATCTATCACTATACATCACAAATACACCCCCTCCCATTGGTAATATCAACATCAGTCTATTGATCAACCATCTCTTTAATTATTCAAAACATTATTTAAATTCCTATGTACAAAATATCTGAAGACATTTTTATGTTAGAATATTTAATGAGTTTTCTAATTGGGATTTTTTTCGAAAAAATTATTGATAGTAACTTTCCAACCCAGGAAAGCTATGTACCTCAATTATCTTTATCGATGTGGGCCATTATGTCACTGCCTTTTTCTTTGAAGGATCAATTGATATTCCATCCTTAGAGACAATATGTCCAATGAAAGGAACTTACTGAGGGAAAAAATTACACTTTCTAAATTTCCCACATAACTCATTTTCTTTAATAGTTTCATGAAGGATTCATAACTGACCTTATTCTCTTGTTATATTTTGGAGTATTAAATGATATCATCAATAAATACTACACCAAAGCAATAAATTAAATTTATGGACACTCTATTCATTAAATAAATAACAACAACGTGTTAATTAGTAAATCCAAAGGTAATTCCTATACACTATTAATATCCATACATTAAATGATTTACTATCTTTGGAATATATTTATTCCCAACATACAATTGATGAAACTCAGAATAAAGATCAATAATTGAAAATTATTGACCACCTTGAAGTTTATTTAACCATTGAACAATATTTGGTAGAGGATTATTGTTCTTCACATTAATGGGACTGATTACCATGTAATCAATACAAAACCTCATATTCCCATAATTTTTTTCACAAAAAGAATAGAAGATCCCTTAGGATAAAAACCTGGGTATATGAATCCCTTATGAATCAACCCCTATTGTTATTTCTCCAACTTCACTAGATCCACTGTGGAATTTTTATTAGTAGTCTTAGATATATGTTTTTCAATAGGGATGTTTTCAATAGAAAAATAAATTTCATGCTCTGGTGGATGTATGTGTACATCTTCATGAAGAACATCTATATATTCTTGCACAATAAGAACATCTTCTATAGTAGGGTTACCGTTCTCATCCATAGGATTTGTTTGTTCTTGTTCCTCTAGAATTTCATTAAGGTAGACTATAATCGGTAGATCCAATCTTGATTCAAATGATTATTTCTCTATTCCAAAGACATAAAATTCCATAAAATTCCATATAATCATTAAAAATCATGTTCTTTTTCTCTTGGGATAAATTTTTTCATTAAACCTTTAAATCCAATGCATACAATGATTATATAAAATTATACCATAGGAATAATAATCAAATTTACAAATAGGGTATATCTATAAATCATAATGGGGATTAAATATCATATATTTGTTGAAATAATATTTTCTCTAGGAGTATTTATTGATAACTCCCTTCTTAGTGTGATTGAAAAATATTTATGTTTCTAAAAAAAATGTAATATAAAAAAGTCTGTGGATCTAGAATAAATTAAACCATTATATAAAATTTATGTTATAATTAATGAACCTTATAACACATCTGTAGGAAGTTTAACTTAGGTTGCAGTAATAGCATATACTTGGCCTTCTCCCATTATCATCTTATGTGGTAAGTTCCCTTGATATTTGTGGCATCAGTTTTCATAGTTCCCCATCTATTTATAGTTGAAGAATTATACGTTTATGGATTCTACCTTACCCATAAATCAATGATCATGATGGAATTTTTCAACACATTAGGAGAAAATTTATGTTACCTTCAAGCATATACTAGGGGTTTTCCTTAAAAACAATCATATTTATGAAATTCCCCTATTATTCTTCCCCTTATCCATTTATTCCATTAAGAGGTGGTAATCCATCATCTTATTCACATTCTTTCCTTCAAATAAATATAAATAAAATAAATATTTATTTATGTTGATATCACATGATAATATATATTTATATGATTATAATGTTTGGGAGACTAGTTACCTCTGAAGGATTGACTTTACCTCATAAAGTCAATGGTCAATGTTAATCATTATATTACATATATAATATATATCATTCCTTTATATCCTTATAATGTTTTATTCATAATTAGAAATATCTTATTATTTATTCTATATTTGATTGAATAATTGTCTCTCTATATCTACACATTTTCACGAGGAAAGTATATTCTAAAGAAAAGTACCATAAAATACTTCCACTCTATTATTATTATTTCTTCCATATCTGTAGTATTTTGAATAAATAACCTATATTGATCTAAATACCCAATGATATGATAGACCACCATAAAAACCTTCTACGTTTAATTACTTTGCAAAGTGAGAAATATATTATATTGGGAACTAATACTTTTCTTATATTAGAATTTATTTGTGGTTGTATATAATTATCGTGGTCGTTGTTGCATAAAATTATCTAACATTATCACATCATGTTGCAGATCAGAAGAATTCTCCATATGCATAAGGTAATTAGTTCTTAAGCTGAGTGATATACCCTAATATAGTTATATTTTGTTCATCCTTAACTCTAGGTTCATTTTCATTCCAAAGGGGAAAATCCCTATGTTGATTATTTGCATTGATATGATTTATATTACTTAAACTATTTTCATTTCTAAAAAATTTCATTCCCTAGATTAGATGATAATATAATGTACAATTTTAAAATCAGTGAAACAAATAACCTTAATTGAAAAATTATTTCTAGATAATAACATAATTATATGGTTTTTATCAATAAGAATATCTTAAAATCCTAAAATTATTTTCTAATATTTCATAATGGTTTGTAAATAATGTTTAAATTAACCAAATAATATCCCTCTAAAATGTATTTTTAGGTGTATTGTCTTAATCCCACTCATAGTGCATTAGTGAGGATAATGTTAATAGCCAATAAAACAACTTTATAGTTATTAACCCTAGTTGTATTTGTGCCACGTTTTCATCCACTTTTTAGTAAGTAGAATATGATTTATTTTCCAAGAAAACCACCCAATATCTACATTACCAAAGCTTAATGATATTACTATATACATAAACATTTCCCAAAAATCTATCATATGGTTATGTTATCAAATATATATTTTAAAAAATTCAATTCCAAATGGTATTAATATAAATTTTTTTATACTAACTATAACATATGATACCCTAGTAACATAGATTTAGTTGTTACTTTTTTACATAGGCACTAGATACAAGAGATCACATCCAGAGGGATCAAATAGTTTAATATTCGTGGAAAAATGGATTTATAATTGAATCTCACATGAAATTTAAAAACATAAAAAAATATTATTTTATTTTAGAATAATATTATTCCATCAAGATTAACCTTACATATATGTAACACCTTGATATTTTATGAAATATTTATCTCTAAAAATTCAGTTTTTTTGATAGATTGTTTCACACACAACATCATGTTTCAATGAATGAAGAAAACGTATTACAATATTATAATATTATCATTATAATGGATGGTATGAATAAGATTAACCAAATTTATGATAAATATTGACAGTTATTTTATCTAAGATATTTTTTTTATTTACTCTTATGAATGAATTTTTTAATTTTGGTAAATTTATTTTAAGATTTAATAAGATATTTTCTATGAAAATAAAAATTATTTATTTTTTGTGTGGGGATATTATAATTAATTTATTCCAATTTTAAAAAAATTACTTTAATAAAAAGGATATCTGTTTTGAAATGAAAATGTCAATATTAGCTTATGTTAATTTTTTGTTAACTTTTAAAAAAGATTTCTTTTTCATTGAATAGTGAAAAATATTGAATTATGTTAAAGTGCCATTTAATTTAATTAAAAAGAACTATTATTATTTAAATTTAATATTAAATTATGATAATTTTAATTTAATTACAAATAGTTTATTTAATTACATAGGAATCAACTTCGTACTTGTTTTTGGTATAGGTTTATTTTTGGGCTTAAAACCACATTTTTTCTAAAAACCGTTTTTCCTTTTGTTTATGAATTTATTTTAAAAGTGATTTCCATAATATATTGAAAATAAAGTTTATGAATTAGATTTCATTTTTTGGATTCATAGGTTCATGTTTATCCAATGATTAATGTTTTATATTTTTCCAAAGAAGATAAATTTTTTGTGAGTAGTAAGAAGTACAATTTTTTTTGAAATACATTATCTTTTATGATAACACCAAGAAAAAAATATGGTATAAAAATTTATTAAACAAATGGAATAAATATGTTATAATAATATAATAATTTTTTTTATAAAAAGTTTATTTAAATAAATAATAAATTAGAATTTTATTCTTGAAAAATACGAAAATGTTTTTTAGTGCGGAAGTGATGCTTAACTAACACAAGAATTTTCAAATTTAGTGTACTAAATACAATATTTGAGAATTAATGACTATTTGATCGACTTTTTAAATATAAATGAACTATTATTGTTTATATTTAAGGTTATTTAAAAAAATATAGTTGTATAATAAGTTGATTATCTAAATTATTTTTCAATGCTTAGGTATGGCTAAAATGTAAAAATAATAAATAAAATATTTTTTCATGACATTGATTTGAGTAAATATACATATTTAATGAATTTAAATGTTTATATTTAACATTATTAATTAATTTTAATTATTCTAATTTATTTTTATTTTTTTAAAATATTTACATTAAATTCATACACAACACTGATGAAATGTTTGTGCAAGCAATGAAAAAATTAATATAAATTTTTTTTTAAAATGTAATTAATATTTTTTATAAATAATTATATAGATCCCTGAATGTTCTAGTTAATAATAATTTATTACTTATGGATAAAACTATTATATTATAATTACATATTTTTTTGATGTATTTGAAGTAAAATTAAATGAATAGTGTCAAAATTAACATTAATGATATTTTATGAAAAAATAGTATTTTATTAAATTATTAAAAAATAATGAAAAATATTAAAAGTGAACAGGTATGATCAAAAATGGTTTATAATTTCATAATGTGACCATTTTTATGCATAAATTTACTTTATGAGTAAAATTGGTACCCTTTAATATTGAAAAAGGTGTACTGTGGTAATGGTTAATATTGTTTAACAAAGGGGTTAAGAAAAAAGATAAGGTTTAAAATAAAACATAAACCTATAAAGATTCTATTTTTTGAAGGGATATAAATTATATCCTATATTATCTTTAAAATTATGGCCACGTGGTTCCAATATCACATGAAAATGAATTTATTATATTTAAATATTTTTATTAATTCCATGAATATCCTTTCATTCACGATAATAGTAACCAAAAATTTTCTATTCTATATGCCACCTATTGCAAATTATATAAACCAAAAACTTCTAGAAAATATTTTAAACATCCTTATCCATGTTATGGAGGTTCTTTTATTCTCAAAAGTCTAACCATAGGTCCATTATGAAGATATCTAAATGAGCTCTTCCAAAGAAGATGTAATCATCTTCACAGAGCTCTATCATTTTTTATTCTTCTTTTATAGCCTTAAATTATATCACAACCATTTAAATATAATAAAACTAGTATATATGATATAATGATATATTACTATGTTGATGGCATAAAATTTATCCATCTCATTCTCCATTAAATGGGAAACAAATACACCACTCATGTGTGCAACAGAATACCACCTTGTGAGCTGATATAATTTGTTTTTAATTACCATATCTAATGGATTATAATAATAATTGAACTAATGAATATATATGAAACTTATGACATAGTTATAAATATGTATGTTTAATATATCATATACTTTAATATGATTTCACATGTTAAAAAATGATAAAATCACTCGTGTATATGTATGACCTACTATCTTCATATAGTGGAGTGACGGATTTTTATGTCCATTTCTAAAAAATTATATCAAATATGTACATAATGAATATATATTATTTTTATATCATGATTATTTTTTTATATAAGCATGATCAATATAAAATGACTATAACTTCAAAATGAAAAGATACCTAAAAAATGAAGTAGTTAACATCCGAGTTAATGATAATAACATAATATTGCCAACAAGTTGTCTGTAATATGTTATAAATGGATCATATATGAGATTTTATATGTGAATATGGTTAGGTTACATAATTATAATAAGTCTAAATTTATTATAAAGTAGGTTAAAAGTAGTTACAAAGAAAGATGAACTTTAGGTAGGATATTTTGTTTCGATTTCCACTCCATTGAGAAATATTTTCTATTATGAGCCTATTTACTTTTATATAGTATATAAATTTAACCATTATGTATTTGACATGAATATATTTTTATTCAAGATAATTAATTCTTCAATTCAAGTTTACTCTTTTAGGGTGTTGTAATTTTAAAGTTATAAAAGTGGAAAATATTTATTTTAAAATATCATTTTTAGGATTTACTTTATTTCCATTGAATTAATCTAATACCTTATCCTTTATTAAAAAGATATATTTTCATAGACTCTAGATATTTAAGAAGTTTCTATTTTTTATTCCATGTTTTACTCTCTTTTGAACATGAATCAATAAAATTAATGTTTAACTTAAATTTGAACTATTTTCTATTTTTATCTGATATACTTTTCTTCCATATATATATATTGATTTTTTTTACAAAAGTCCTTGTTATTCACTCAAAATATTTATTTATGGCATTTTATAGTTTCATTTTATTTTTGAAATTATTGAATGGAATCATTCAAATGTTTCTGAAAGGATCATTTTCTACTTTCCTTAAAAAATTCAAAAGGAATATTTTCTTCTAACGTATAAAATATTAATAATTTTTCACGACACCATTACTTTTTTACACTATTTATATTATTCTAGAAGTTTTCAATTTCTTTTTGAAGAAAAATATTAAATAATAGATTATATTATTTCTTCACTTATATTTTATTTATCTTTGATGGACAAGAATTTATTATAAAACCAATATTTTTAATGAAATGATAGTCATATTTTATGTCTTAAAAAATTTATGGTCATTATATTTCTCTTGAATAATTCACTTCCTGTGATCATTTTTCATCAAAAATTACATTTCTCTTAAATATCTATATTATTTGTGTCATGGATAATAATATTTTCTAAACCATATACCATTTCTACATAGAATGTTTTCTAATGAAATTATTCAATTTACTGGAGGAAAATTAATATTCTATATTATTTACACAATATTTATATTTGTTTATAAGGATTTTTTTAGTTAATTAAATTGGTCATTCAATTTAAGAGGAATGAACTGGGAATGTAGTGATTAGTAGGGCCAGGTTATACATATCCTCTCAATGCATCAATAATTCTCATAAGAGAAAGCATTTGGAAAAAAATATTAAAAGGATTTTTGGTGTATACATATGAATTGATTAAACTATCATATAATAGGGTATTTATGGTAGTTATATCATGATTTATGTGATCATAAAGTCTATCCGTATGAATTTACTTCCTTTAGAATTCAGTTATTACTATCCAAAATATTACTACATTAATATTATAAATGGATTTATTTCATACTAAAGTAATTGATAAAGTTGAATGCGTTTTTAGTTATTTAACTTTCCATATTGATTATACCTTGGTATATTCTATTACATGTAACATTTTCTGAGAATGGTTGATGACCCATTCATTTTATTACTTCTCATGGGATATGAAGAAATATATTATGAATAATATCAAGGATAAAATAATGTTTCTTATTCTATGCTTTTTATACATACAATGTAATATAAGAATAATGTATTTTTATATTTATTCAATACTATTAAACTAATCAATCCTTAGTGATGTGAGACCTTGTATCTTTTGTTAAAGTAAAAATGTAGACACTAGTTTTATGTTACTAGAGTTGTGGTTGTGAGAGTTTGTTTTAGATAAATATTAGTAGAAACCTTACAAACTATATTTTAAATTAACATAGCAAACCTGAGAATTATGAAAATCTCGTAATTTATTTGAGGATCTATAATATTACAGGAATTATTATTTTATGGATAAATATTTATGATGAATATGATAAAAATCATTTTATTATACTATTTAGTGATGGCACCTAATAAAAAAATGGAATCATCACCCTTAGTATGTGTTGGGATTTCATTGCTGAGTAAACCAATGCAAGTGATGTTGGAACTAAGAAGATCATGTATATATTTGGGTAGCTGAATCAATTTATGATAATTAACCCTAACTATATAGACATACCTATTTTTCCATAGTGCAATTCACTTATATTTTATCCATTTATGCGATATAATACTCCATATAATAATAGAACTAAAAATAAAATGATACCCAGACAACGGATCAAGTCCCTCAAAAAGATATTCTTATAATTGGGATGTTAAATTTTATTTTTTGAATCAACCTTCAATTGTCTATATGTTTTAAGATGAACCTAAACTCCCAAGGAAAATTACTTCCATTATATGGGTTTTGCTACATATTCATGAGGGATATTTATCTCAGATGATTGGGGAGTAACTGAACATTGATTATATACATATTTTATAGGAGTCTGTTCATTCATTTATAGAAGACTTTCCTAGTCTTCCCCTGAATTATGACGTTGAGTTTTCAATAGAACTCAATCTGGTACACCAACTATTTCAAAGGATCCACCTATAATAGCCCCAATTGAGTTATAGGAACTGAAGAATCAACTCTAAAAGAATCTTGATAAAGAATTCAGTCAGCCTAGTTCTTCATCATGGCTCACACATTTTTATTTTTTAAAAAGAAAGACAGAAGAATGTGTCTTTTCATAAATATTTGGAACATAAGAAAATCACTATTATTTACAAGTATCCTCAACCCCATATTAATGATAAATTTGGTCAATTATGAGAAGAAAAATATCATTACAAGATTGATCTTTCTTCTGGATATTATCATCTTACGGTCAAGAAGAATGACATACATAAGAAACAATTCCGTCTGAGATGTGGTCATTATGAATTTATAGTAATTCCATTTTGACTAACCAATGATCCTGATATATTTTTAGATTTAATTAATTGAGTCTTTATAGATTACTTTAATTAGTTTTGGTAGTTTTTAGATGATATTATTATATATTAAAAGAGAAAGGTAGAGCAAGAATAATATTTAATGGTTTTTTTGATGAACCTGGGAAAGGAAAATCTATATGAAAAATTTACCATGTTTTAATTTTGGATACAAAATGTCAAATTCTAAAGTTAAATAATTTCACGTGAGTATAGATTATTGTACCCTTAAAATATAGAAGTTATTGAGTAAAATACTAGTACAAACATGGTAACTAAGATCTGTGGTTCTATTAGGATAACTGGATACTACCAATTATTTTTGAGATATTACTCATGACTATCTAATCCACTCACCAAGTTGACCTGGACGGAATCCAAGTACTTATGGATAGATGCATGTGAAGATAATTTCAAAGAACTAAAGAGATATTTGGTCAGTGTACCTGTTCTTACACTACCATGTAGTGGATAAGGGTTTGTGATATATAGTTAAACATCAAATAAGGTTCCAAAATACACCCTTATACCAAATCATATGGGGATATATTATGTCTATCCAATTAAAAATTCATTTGAAAAATTACCCCACTTATGATTTGAAACTAGCAATGGTTTTTTTCATTGAAGATGTAGATGTATGATCGATGTGGTGATATATGTGATATATATAATGAGAATAAAATCTTTAAGTATATATATTCATAAAACTATTTGAATAGGAAATAGTGAAGGTGGTTTGATTTGGTCAAAGATTATGTCTTGTTTGTTAATTAGCACCTTGGGATGATAAACGTGGTGGATGATGCTCTGAGTCAGAAAGACCATGATAGTTTTTCCATGCTGAGGATCAAAATAGATCCAACATTTTTGGATTTTTTGATGTTAAATCTTTATAACTTTAATAAATATTACATATATTATCTTTATATGATAATTGTTCAACCATGCATCCATAGAATAATTAATAAGGCTTATAAGGAAGTTTTTGAATTATAGAAGAAGGTGAGGAATGTTTCCAAGTTCAACTATCATCTTGACAGAATGATATTGTTGAAAAACCGAGTATGTAATCCTTCAATAATAGACTTGAAGAGAGATTTGTTTAATTAAGCTCATAATTAACCACTCTCTATTCATCATAGAATTAAATCGATTTATAGAGATATGGAAGATTATTTTTAGTAAGATAACATGAAAAGGGATATTATAGATTATGTATACTAATGCCTAGTTTTTTAGTGGGTTAATGATTATAGATATAATTCTAAGGGGATGTCACAAGCATTGCCCATACCATAATGTAAATAAAAAACCATTACTATAGATTTCTTCATATGACTTCCGAAAACATCTTGAGGGCATAATGATTTTTTAATTGATCACTACAAAATGTTTGTTCATTATATCACTTTTTGAAAGTATTTCACGCTGGAAATGATTAATCTAATACACATTAATGTTTTTAGATTTCATGGAGTACCATTTTCAATCATATCTAACCGGGATATGAAGTTGTCCTCAGAGTTATAAAGAAGACTTCAAATGCTTTGGATGTAGAGTTGAGTTTCAGTAATGATTATCATCCTAATACAGATGTATATTATTAGAGGATGTCTCAAACTTGAAAATACTTTTTTACTACTTTATCTATTTATTTTAATTTTAGTTTTGATCAATATCATTCATTGGTAGACTTCTCTAAGAACAATAACATCCACTCAGGAATTTAGATGGATCCTTAGGATGCCCTCTACAGGTGAAAGTGTAGAACTCCAATGTGATCAGATGAAGTTGGATAAAGAAAGATATTGGGGCTTGATCTAGTGAAGGAAATGATATATAAGGATAGATCGATTCCATCAAACATAAGGGAATCACAGAGTTGATAAAAAATCATGTTAGAAATCAAAGGTGGGATTTAGAGTTCGAAATTGATGATAGGGTTCCCCTAAAAAATATACTTGGAAAATGGTTACAAAATTTTGAAATAAGGGAAATATAATTCCTAGATTTATTGATCCCATTGAGATTATTGACCATATTGGAGTTTTGTATAATTAATTTTTGCTTCCACTGAATCTTACACATGTTCATGATTTGTTCCATGTATCTCTCCTGAGAAAGTAAATACCTAATCCTTCACATATACAAAACTCATAGGTTATACCACTGGGTAAATATCTATCTTATGAGGAACAACCTATTGATATTTTAGATCATATAGATAATGTTATATGAAACTAGACCACTCACTTGGTCAAAGTGTTGCTGCAAAACCAAAAATAAAAGGAAGCTATGTTGTAAGTTAATGATGGGAGGAGGTTGAATTATCCTCAATTGGTTGAAGAAAAGTAATTAAATTTCAATGGAATTTTTTTATAAGGGATTATAATTTACCTCCATTATTTTTTATGATAAATTTATCTTTAAATAAATCTAATTTCTTTGATAGCTTGCTTCACAAACAACATTGAGTTTAAACAAAATGAAGAAAAATATAGAAATATTTTCACCAAGATGTTGGAATGGAGAGTATGAATAATATTTACAAACTTATGAAATATATATATAAATATATTATTTAATTTAAATTTTTTATTAACACTTAATAAATAAGTTCTATATTTTTAGTAAAGCCATTTTATGCTTCAATATTATATTTTTTTCATAAAACTATTTTTTTTCATTTTGTGTGTGAGTATTGTAACTAATTTGTTCCACTTTTATAAATAATATTTTATTAAAGCTATATCATTTTTTCAATCATCATGTTAATATTAAATTATGTTTAATTTGTGGGATTTTACCAAAAATATTTTATTTTTAGTGAATTGAGAAAAATACAGATTTTTTATAAAACTATCTTCAAAATAACATATTAAATAAATTCTCATGACATATATGTTTGTAAATATACATATTTATTAAATATAAAAATAAATATGAAAGTTAATTTATTTTTATTGTATTTTTTATGTTTTTTCAATGTAATTATTTCCTTAAATTATTACGCAACACTGACATTGTGCTTATGTAAGCAGTTGAAAAATCAAAGTAAATAATTTGGAAAATGCTAAAACAATTGTTTTTTATGATGAATTATGTTTAAAAAATAATTTTATAGTTAATAATAAATAATTATTGATTTTAAAAGGATTATATTATAATATATATTTTATCTTTATGCATCTGACTTCAAATTAAATGCATAGTGTCAAAATTGACATTAGTGATATATTATGAAAAATAATATATTATTAAATTATTTAAAGATCATAAAAATATTGAAAGAGGGAAAGTATGAAAAAAATGGTTGAAAATTTAATTTCATGTCTATTTATGTTAAAATTTTCACCTTATAAGTAAAATTATAACCCTTAAATATTTAAAAAGTTGTTACTAAATTTATGGATAAAATTGTTTAATAAAGGCGTTGAACCAAAATTAAATGTTTCCAATACCAAATAAACCAATTAAAATTTTACATGTTAATGGGATTTAAAAAAAATCATATATATTTTTTTCAATTATGTCCACATGGTTCCACTTTCACTTAAAAACTTATTTATTACATTTAAAACTTTTTGTTAATTCCATGGGTATCCTTTCGTTCACTATAAATGGTACCACCTCTCCTCTATTATATAAACCTCCCAGAGCCACGAAACTCAACCAAAACCTACTAATAAATTATATTTAAATCCTTATTCATGTTTTTTGTGTTTCTTTTATTCCCCAAAAACTAACCCCTAGCTCCCTTATGAGGATATCTAACAATATTCTTTCAAAGAAGAAGTAGTCATATTCAACGATCACTTTCATTTTTTATTCCTATTTTACCACATACAATTACATCTAAAAATTATAATTTTATGAAACATTTATATCACATATATTTATATTTTATTATGTTTGTGGAATAATACTTACCCATATCCTAATATATGAAATTTGAAATAAAATAACTACTCATGTGTTTGGAGGTCAATCGTCTCACAAACTGATGTAATTACTTTTCCATTATAGACTCACATGTACTGTTATAATAATGGAAGTGATGAATATATTCTATAATTATGAAATAATTATAATACTATAATTATAATACATCATCTACTTCCTTATCCTTCCACCCAATAAAAAATTATAACCTTACTTGTGCATACGAATGACATATCACCTCCAAGAAGTTACATGATTCATTATGTGTATATTTCTCAACAATTATTTTACATATTTATATAATGAATATTTTTTATTTTAATATAATTATTTAAATAATATATATGATAGAAAATTTATCAATATAAAAGGACTACAATCATTTAATCAAAACATACATGAGAAATAAAGAAGTTAACACCCAGAAAATGATAATAATAAAAGATTGTTATTGAACTGGTGGTAATTTGTTAGAAATGGGTCATATATGATATTGTAGATATGTATATTGATCTGGTATGTATGTATAATAAATCTAAATTTAATATTATATATATTAAAATCACTTATGAGTAAAGTGAAACTTGAGGTAAGGGATTTTGTCTCTATTTTCACTCCATTGATTCATAATTGGTATTATGAACCAATTTACTTTTATGCGGTTTATATATTTCCAATATAAACTATTTAACTTGAATATATATTTATTCATGATGATAAATGTTTCAATTTAATTTTACTCTTTCAAGGGTTACAATTTAAATGTTACCAAAGTGGCAAGGATTTATTTTACAACCACATTTTTTAGGGTTTCCTTTATTTTTATTGAAGGAATATTATAGCCTATTGTTCATAAACTCCTTATATTTTCTTATAATATGGATGTTTATGTAATTCCCATTTTTTATTAAATATTTTAAGATTATTTTTACATGAATCAACCAAATTAATAATTAATATAAAAGTTTATCTTATTTCTCCTTTGAGAGGATATCTTTTTCTTTCATGTCCATATTTTTCAAAATTATTTTTCCAAAGTCATATTTATTCACTGAAAAGATTTATTAAGGAAATTTTATGTTACCTTTTACTTTTTACATAGTTATACTGAAATAAATTTAATTGTTTCCAAAAGGGTAATTTTTTTACTTTTTTTACAAGAATTCAAATGGAATGTTTCTTTTTTTGCGTATAAGGTTTTAAAAGATTTTCCTACCACCATAAGAGTATTACGCCATTTAGATTGTTTTATATGTTTTCAATGGGATTAAAGGGGAAAATATTTAAAGAAATTTAATTTAATGTTTTTTATATCTTCCAAATTATATAATTTTATTACAAAACCTATATTTCATATGAATTTTTGTTCATGTTTTATCTCTTATGAATGTTTTAGTCATTAAATTTCTCTTGGAAGATTAAGTTTTATATGATCATCTGTCAATGGAAAATATATTTATCTTAAATAGTCACATTATATTATCATGGATATGATGATTTTATAAACAATATTCAATTTATACATATAATGTTTTACAACGAAATTAATTTGAATAACTGGGTAATTATTAATATTCAGTATTCCTTACTCAATAAAAATATTTATTGATAAGGAATATTGTTTCTGAATTAAATTGATCATTCAATATATGAGGATTGAATTTAAAACTAAATTTTTGGTGGGATCAGTTAATGATAACCCCTCAATTAATTGATAGGTATCATGAGTCATTCTATTTGGACATATATAATAATTGGGTTTTTGGTGTATACATTACCATCTATTAAATTGTATTGGCATAAAGACTTGATGGTAATGATATCAGGATGTCTGTGATCATTAATTCCAGTATTAATAATTTTATTCATTGATATTTATCAATATCCACGACATTACATCAATGATATTATTCATTTATTTGTTTCATGATTATGTTAATGATTAAATGAAATGTTTTTATATTAGTTTCCATTCCATATTGATTATTCATTTTTTTACTAATGATAGCTTCCACTGTACGTAACCCTTATTGAGTATATGAGATTACCCTTTACTATTTTTACTTTCCCCAGGATATGAAAAAGGATATTTTGAATAATATCAAGGATTAAAGAATGTTTCTTCTGATATGTTTTTAGATTTTCAATGTAATATGGGAATCATGTGGGTGTCTGGTTCTTTAAGACTACTAAATTGATCAATCCTTGGTGATGTGATTCCTTATATCTTATACCAATTAAATAAATCAGACACCGAAACTGTGTTACTAGAGTTGGGGTTGTTACAATATCAATCATAGTTTACTTACTCGAATCTTGAGTAAAGAAAAGAAAATAAAAAGATGAGAGTATATACTAAGTACATGAATTCATATAATGAAAGATATTATAGTATAAATTAAGAAAGAATATTATTGAATAAATAAATGATGGTAAAATAATGAAATATAAATAATCACATGATCATGAAACAAATCCATGGATAATATAAAAAATTTAATAATCAAATGGACATCGATAATTAGTTTCATAATGATGTAATACATAATTTTAGGCATCTTAAACTTACTATTAAGGCATTGAACTAGGATATCTTTCATAAATGGGTAAGGAATATTCCAAAAACCTGATGTATTTTGTCTCATGAGACCTATAAATACATCAGCATGATATATAATTATCGTCCCCACCTATAACAATGGATGTCCAACACATTCATCATATGAATTGACAATACAACTAAATGAATTTGTCTTAATAATCAATAACAATATCTATTGAAAGAACTAGAATATGGAATGTCAATAATTTCCCCATCTAAAATGATAATAATTAATCCAAATATTTATGGGGGATGGTATAATTAGAGTATATACTTTTTAAAGACTAATATTATTCAAATGGTGTTGAAATAGAGGAAAATACTAAAGTTCATTTAAAATATTCTTGAGGAAAATACACTTTTAATTATGAAATCACATATTTAAAATCGGGAAATATCCAAAATATTATAAAAAAATTGTTTGGAAAGAAACATGGAATATTTTGAATTAATCATTAAATAAAATGTTATTCTGGATGGTTGAAAAGTCCATTCATGTAATAAGCCATAAAACTGTAATTTCGTTCACATATTCGGTAAAATTGACTCATTTGGAAAATAAAAAGAAGATTCCTTTTCAAATAATTTATTTAATGTCAATTAATTGTAAAAAGTAATTTATTGAATCATTTTAGGATTTGTAAAACATTACTAAAAACATTTAAATGAAAATATGGACATAGAAGAAAAAAATTCCTGACTAAATTGAAAAACAATTCTGTTTTCCTTTAAAACTTGTTTTGGTCTTTTTGAGAGAAAAAGAAGGTAAAAATTGATCTAATGATTCAAAAACCAGAAATAAATATAAAATAATTAAATTTTTGGGGTTTAACATCGATTTTCTATATAATTATCCTAATGTAAACTTAAATATAAATAATCTAAAATATGGGTGAGATTGTGAAATAAACCTTACTATAGGGCTAACTTACATTGTAAGTGATTTTAGCCTCCTGTATAATATATTTAAATTGATTATAATTAGAAATTAGAACCATATACATATATATAATGTCATATATGACCATATTGTCACTTTTAACACACTTTTGTTAATAATTATTTATTAAAATTGTTGTTTATGATTATTTAGTATTTCGTTTTTAATATAGGTTTTAGTTATATAGAGTTGGTAATTGTATATTGATCATGTTTCCATAATATCCAGAATTTCTATCCTGATATAAATATAATAAGTATAAATTTTATAAATATTTAAAATTATCCTTGAAAGGAAAACACGAAAAATGGATCACATCGATGTGTGTAGGTGGTAGTATATACATACAAATGAGTGACAATATCATTTATTACAGGTGTAAGTTTAAAAAGAAAAATGATATATTATATTTATAGAATAATAATTATTTCATATATATCACATATACTCAATAGTTCTATATTTATAACCATCCAAGTGTAGTGGTGATAAAAACAAATTGCACCGCTATATGAATACAATACACTATATGTATGTACAAGTAATTTTCTCATTTTCTATAGGATGGAAAGAAGACGAATATGGGATGTATCACTATAATAATGGAATTTTAGTATATTTAATAATATTTTATTATTATATTTGAAATTTTATATAATATTTTATGGAGGATGAAAAGGAATTAAAAAAGAAAACATTTGTTTAAAAGTTTTACCACCTATTTTGAAAAGTACTTTTGGCATAGACATTAAGCCATATAGGTTGTTCCTTATATGAGACTAGAGATTCTATGTAATGGATAGTAAAGTTGGGAAGGTATATTTTATGTATTTTTTTGATAAGAGGCTTAATAGGTGTGAACTAGAGATGATAAATGGCTCCCTTTTATAAGTGAGGAAATATAAACACTTAGAATTTCTTAAAACCATTTTAGTAATATAATGTATTTATCTTGTGAAATTGGATCCAATTTTTAAAATTAAATAATATGATAAGGATAATAAAATCAGCCAATTACATTTAGACATGTTTAAGTGACATTTATATTATTATTTATTTTTTAACCCCCAGAAAACTCATTTTATCCCTAACCATGATAACAAATCCTTAATATTTTTACAATTAATTATAATAAAAAAGGAATATGAACTTATTAAATAATATTAATTAGGATTATTAAACCTATGTAATAAATTTAACAAGATTAAATTTTTATGAGTTGAAGAAATTAATTTTAATATAAGTGTACAAAAAACAATGAAAACCATATTTAAAGTTTTTTATTTAAAGCATAAAAATGATTTTAAGGAAATATAGATTATAATGTTGGTACATAAAGAATTATTGGGATTAAATTAATTATTATATTAATTAAATTAATTCTTAAAAAATATATTTATTCTACTATAGCAGTATAAGGATCTATTAAATTATTCTTGTATACTATATTTTCATAAAATTGGTAGTTCTTGTAAACACAATATTTTTCAATATTCACCTAGAAAACAAGTATTTTAGAAAAATAAAAAAATAACACTAAACTAATTTTTTACTTTCTAAGTTACAAAATTAAATTAATTTCATCAAATTAAATTTATAAAATTTTATAATTTAGGTTCTAATAGTTTTATTTAATAAAACTATGAGTATGTTGCTATTGTTTCCATACAATGTAAATCTTTCTATAATTAAAGTTAATGTGGTATCATAATATTCATAATTAATTAAAAAAATTCATTTCTCATTTAGAAATATATTCCTTGTGCAAAAAATTATTTAATTATGATACACAATGGATTTATCGGAAAAAATGTCATATGAAAATATGGGTTGTTATAAAAAATTATTGATATGATAAATCCAAAAGGTTTTAATCATATAGAATAATTATTTGTGGAAATTATTATAGAATATTTACATAAAATGTTTTTGTTACATTTTAACCATATTTTAGTTAATTATAAATTTTCCTAGTTATTTTCTATAGAGTGAAGTAGTGAGGATATATTCTGTGATAAGCTCTTAAATTTCGTTACTAAGCTCCTTGGACCTTCTCTTTTAATTAGTGGTTCTGTGGTGGTGGATGTGGTGTCTAAAATTATAACTATATTATTTTAATTTGACCATATAATACTATCAATAACATTTATCTAATATTATTTTAGGGATGTTTTTAGGTTGGTTTCTTAGAAGCTTTGATCTCTGAAATAAGTACTATGTCTTCAGCATGACAATGAATTACTGAGGAGATGATGTTTTATTAGTGTAACACCCAATTCATAATTTTTAGTTATGAATTTATTATTTATTAATTACCATTACTATTTATTAATGTATTTTCTTTTTAAATATTATTCGATATTTTTGGAGTTTTTTAGTTTTAAATTATTGTGGGTTATATTATTACATATGGGCATCACATCAAGATTGCTATTTCTATAAAGATAACTCATTGGGGTCAAAATAGGAATCACAACATGGAGGCCTATAAATGAGTTCATATGTAACTATTTCATGGCCACACAACATAAAAGGGTATCATGGTGTGATGATTATTTATTTTCTAGCGATGCTTCTCCCTATCATTTTTTGGGGGAGATAGACACATCATTTCCTAGATTATTTATGAAGTAATGGGTTATAATTTGATTTAATTTTAGAAAAGTAACTTATTTTGTAAAATCTTACTATTTTATTAGATATTTTACTTAGTGGAAATAAAATAAGGTTTGGTCATGATATGATAGGGTGGTCCACACTATGACCATTCACCCAAATTTATAAGATTTTACTTTCACGTAAGGATTTCCCCTATGTAAAATGTTTAAGGAAGGACACCATGTTGTGGTTGTTTTATTCCATGCCACGATGAGGTAATTTTAGGAAGAGAAAATCCATAAATAAATCATGCCACACTGTGGTGACATATACCATAGTATCCATGGTTTTTTCCTGAAGGATGTTTAATATGTAAATAACCATGAAGGCCACACCTAGATTCATATAGAGAGGGGTGATAGGTCAAGACAGACCATGCCACATTTTGGGGGTTCTCTTGAATGGTTTTAATTATTTTAAAATTATAACACTATCAGTTTAATCACTATTTATATTTGTAATGCCCCGGTTCCGGAAGCTGCCCAGAAGTTCCCCATACCCGGTTGGTCCCATGGACTCAAGCACGTTCCCCCGATCGCCAGAGGCTGTCAACTAGTAGCAAGGTACTTGGGTGTGATAGTGGGAAACTATACCCCCATTGTCAAAGTAACACAACAGAAGTAAAATAGACAACAATAGTGGAAGTAGTAAAATCATGCAACAAGTAAACAATGGAAGACTGAAGAAATAAACTACTAGAGAACACATATTTAAATGATGCATGATAAATATGTCTAGGAAAGAAACCAAACAAATACAAATGCTGGAATACATTACTAAACCAAAGTGCAAAGGAAAATTAGTAAATATCTCCACAATATTGCAAGCTTCAACTTGGTCCAATGATCCCTAGAAACATAACAATCATGTACCTGAAGTAGAAGGGTGCTTTACCTTATCTATACCTAAAGAAATATAATATTTTTGGGACCAAAATCATGACCAAAATAGGGTGTGAGACTAATCCCAGTAGGTAACCACCCAAAGATCTGTGCCTAACAGTCTTGGAAAATATATGGTAGGCAATAAAAAAAGGAAGCAGTAAACAAGTAAGTACACATATTAACAATTATACAAATTCAATTGGATTCATTTTCATATATGAAGGACGTATATAATCAAAATAAGGTATGCCTATGGGAATTACTCATAGACTAACCCCTATGGTTCAACCAACCAAACACAAGAAACTCTCTTGGTTGTATACAGAGTCTAACCCCTTTGGTTCAGCTTTAGCAAAGCAACTCCGAGGAAGCACTCACCATTAATTTTTCTTTCGGTCTCGTATCGGTAACTAATAGGAACTATGAAGAACCACTCCACATCCAATTCCACTTATGCCCAATATTGAGGAATCAATAAACACTTTTAGGGCGCACAAATTTTATCCCCCCTATGGTCTCACAATATAACAGTAAGTAGACACTCTTAAGAAGCCATCAACTTCCATTCTCCCTATGGTCTACTACACCGAGTTCCTATAACCATGTGTAAGTCAATCATGAAAAAATGATACATGGAAGCCAAAGTTAACCTCAAGAACTACTTGGATAAACAATCTACAACATATCATTGCATGTCAGATAAAATCAATTGATCCTACAACACTAGGCATGGAAAGCAAAGCAGCAGCATAACAGGCAAAGCTATACCAAATAGTAAAAAAAAATCAAACATGGGAAAAAGTCCATATAATGGAAATATTAACCCAATTCACACCAATTAACCTCTATCCAAACAAATAAGTCATAATAGGTAATAACAGGGCTAAAACCACAAACACGCAATACCCTGTTTTTGGGTATGGGGCATTTTTTCCCATAAAATTCAAAAATTATCTACAAAAAGGCCAAACCATCTACCTCGGCATCGTGAGATTGATATACGTGAACCTTAGGCCTTAAATCACCCTAATAATGCCGTAGATATACAAAAAAGATTAAAACATTCAACCAAGGATAACTCGTAAGAGAGGAGAAATTAGAAGAAGCGGATCTAAAAGAAAAGAGAACTCACCGATGAGATTATAACACAATCGATGATAGTTGAATCAGAGAACAGATGGTGAGTAGGGAGATCAGAGAAGATTTTTGGCCGTACGGATGCTCTCGGATGAGACGGGTGAAGAAGAAGAAGGTTCTGTCTATTAGATGCGACCCCAGTCTTTTTAATGAAAAAAAGTACACAATGTGTTCTTTAAAAGCACACGATGTGTACTTGCCTTTTCTATCCTCCACTTTAGGAGGTCTCCTAGTCACCACACATGGAAATGTTCTCGTCCATTACATGGATAGAACACGGTCACCAATGGCAATCGGGTACATGACATGTACTCAAAAGTACACGACGTGTACTCCTGAAATTTCAAAAAACTCATCTTTTACTCAAAAACTTCCCGAAAAGAAAAACATACATTAAAATAAGATTCGAGTTCTTACAAACTTACCCCCTTAATGAAATTCTTCCCTGAATTTTCCTAGCAAATAGGCATAGAAGAATAATCCTGAAACAACATCGACCACTACAATCGTACGTCCGCCTTCCTCCCCCAGGCCTCGTCCTGCACTCTCTTGTGCTGCCATAACACTAGTACCAAAGGAACAGACTGGCCAGAGAGAAACTTTGTATTTCGATCAATAATCCAGATAGGATGTTCATCGAATGATGCGTCCACCTCGAGCTCAACCTCCTCATGTTGGAAAACATGATACGGGACTGAGAAGTAACGTCAGAGCTAAGAAACCTGGAAGACATCATTCATATCCCGATACCTCTAAGATAATGGCAGCCGATAGGCAACCGGTCCGACTCTCTCCAAAAACTCAAATGGCCCGACATACCTTGGAGAAAGGAAACCCTATTTCTTAATCCTCCTGTGTCCCAACCTCGGTGTGACATGTAGAAAAACTTGATCTCCGACCTCGAACTCCAGAGGTCGTCTCCTTCGATCTGGATAATAATTATATTGTGACTGTGCAGTAGTCATCCTCTTCCGAATCAACCCTAGCTTCTCTGTGGTCTCCTGGACAAGACGAGATCCCAGTATAACTACCTCTCATGCCTCCAGCCAACATATTGGTGTTCGGCATGGCCTACCGTACAAAGCCTAAAAATGTGCCATCTGAATAGTTGCATGAAAACTATTATTTTAGGAAAACTCCACAAGAGGTATGGGCTTCTCCCAAGATCCTCTAAAATCTAGGATTCATGCTCAAAGCATGTTCTCAAGAACTTGAATCATACGCTCAGACTAACCATCTGTCTAGGTATGGTAATATGTACTCAGAATTACCTATGTACCCAAAGCCCTATGAAGTCCCTACCAGACCCAAGAAGTTAAAGTGAATCTCTATCTTTAAAAATGGAGTGTGGAACCCCATGTAGACGTACAATCTCTTAGATATACAACCATCATAGCTCATCAACAATAAAGGAATCCTTGATCAGTAAGAAGTGAAAAACCTTCATGATTCTATCAATGACAACCCAAACTACATCATTTCCTCTAGGTGACCTTGGAAAACCTGTCAAGAAATCCATCGCGACATCATTCAATTTACACTCAGGAATGAGTAACTACTGCAAAATCCATGCTGATCATTGACACTCTGCCTTCACCTACTGATAGGTGGAACACCTCATGAAAAAACCACAAATATCTCTCTTTATACCTGGCCACCAATATTGACAGTGTAGATCATGATACATCTTGTTGACACTAGGATGAACTTCCCAAACTGAGGAATGAAAGTCTCACATCAACTCCTCGTGTATGTCTGCTGGGACCCACATGCATCCATGAAAACACAAGATCTCATCCACACCTACTATCCATCCAGGAATAGGTTCCTATTCTGAAACACTCGCCCGTAGTATTAGGTCTTCTGAATCAGATAGCTGCCTCATTAGCACTCGATCAAGAAGAGTAGAGGTAACAACTAGAGAAGATAAAGATGTCTTCCCCTGTCTGTTGTGCACCTCCAAATGTATTTTAGAGAATAGATACATAAGCTTCAACTCACTACTAGACTCATAAACTTCCTGTTTATGAGTTCTTTTGGTCAGCGCATCAGCCACTACGTTGCCTTTCCTAGGCATGTAGGCAAGTTCGAAGTTAAAAGACTAAGGGTACTCAACCCACCTTTGCTGTCTCAAATTTAGATCACACTGAGTGAAGATATACTTGAGACTCTTGTGGTTGATGAAAACCACAAAATGCTCTCCTAGAAGATAATGCCTCCAACAACGTAAAGCATGAACAACAGTATCAAGCTAGAGATTGTGTGTCGGGTAGTTCCTCTCATGGGGCCTCAACTACCGAGACCCGTATGCAATGACCCCTTTTCCCTACATAAGCACTTATCCTAGCCCAATACCTGAGGCATCACACTATATAGTATAGATCGTGCCTGGCTTAGGAAAAACTAGTATCAGTGTTGAATTCAACCTCCCTTTCATCTCCTGAAAGGATGACTCGGATGATATTGACCACAAGTACTTTTCTCCCTTCTTAGTCAGACCAGCTAGTGGTGATGCTATGCGTGAAAAGTACTGTATGAAATATCTTTAGTAACAAGCCTGCCCTATAAAACTTAATACCTCAAATACGTTCTTCAGATGATCCCAGTAAAATACTTCTCTCACATTCTTTGAGTCTACTTATACTTTTGTATCTGAGATAACATGACCCAGGAAGTGAATCTGGTCTATCCCAAAGTGGAATTTCGAGAGCTTAGCATATAACTGATGCTCTCTCAATGTACTCAAAATGGTCTCAAGATGTGTGGCATGGTTGTGTTGAGTTTGAGAGTACACCAATATATCATCCATGAGGACTACCATGAAGAAAACCAAGTATGGATGGAACACTCGTTACATCAGCACCATGAAAACTGTAGGTGCGTTTGTGAGACCGAACAACATAACCACATACTCGTATGGACCATACCTACCCCGAAAGGCTGTAAGAGGAACATATGATGGTCTAACATGCAAATGATGGTAACCAGAACTCAATTAAATATTTGAGAACACCCGGGCTCCTCGAAGCTGATCAAAGAGATCATCACTCCTCGTCAAGGGATATCAGTTCTTGACCATCAACTAGTTCAACTTTCGATAATCCACACAAGGTCTGAGGGTACCATCCACCTTCATCGCAAATAGGATAGGTGAACCCCAAAGAGAAGTACTAGGTCAGTTGAAACCATTTTCCAATAACTCCTCCAACAACTTCTTGAGCTTCTACAACTCTGTTGTAGCCATCCTACAAGGAGGAAAAGACATAAGTGCCGCTCCTGGCACAAACTCAATAGAAGAGTCTACTTAACGTTCTAGAGGAAAACCTAAAAATTCCTCTGGAAAGACATCCATGAAATGATCCACCACTGGAGGAAAGTTCATCTATGAAGTCCCCTAGTCATTTGGGTATATACTAGAAATCTGGGATGAAACTCTTCCCAACCCATGATGATCGGGTCCTACTCAGCTCTCCTGAACATCCCATTCTCCCTTATGTAGAAATGATCCACCCTCTGGTGATGTGAAACTCACCCTACAACGATTGTAGTTGACAACAGCTTGGAAGGGAACAAACCAGTCCATTCTGTGAATGGAATCATAACCCGTGATCTCTATTATATAGAGGTCTCAAAAGAAGAGACACCCACCAACCTCTAGAGGGCACTTCTTTCACTAATGTACACTAGCCATTCTAGTTCCCAACGGAGTGTCTAGAGTCAAGATATTGGAATAAGAAAAGACACAGGGCCCAAGGATCTCCACAATAATGACATACATAAATCTATGGTAATCCCCTATATCAAAAAGTACAGAAGCTAAAGCTGAGGCAATTAGGATCATACATAGAACTATAGAGGGTCCAAGATCCTTCTCATGATGGGTCTGATCCACTAAAAAATTTCTGACCTGCACTATGGTCCTACTACCCTACTTGGCCATACTGAGCTGATCCACCCTACTATTGCTGAATGCCTGGCGACTGACCACCATGGCAGTGACCTCAACCTCAACCGGAACAACCATAAAAACTCCAATTCCCTAACTGATGAGAAACTTGTGTAGCTGCACCTAAACACAACATCATAGAAGAACCCATGTCACTAGATGCTGGTGAGAATAACTAACAAAAGCTCTGAAGATAACCCATATTTCCGCATTATTGACACTCCACTGTGTCTCTCAGGAAATGTGGCCTCATATGCCCGCTCTTACCAAACTGGTATCACACCACCTAGCCTCCATAATAAGTATCCTTCTTACAATGATCTCCATGTGTAGATTCCCTAGGGTGCTTCCTAATGTCGGTAGGAGGGATACCAACTCTGGATGTCAAAACGCCATGGCTCACCACTACAGAGTCCCTCAGATTGTGCTCTATTATTTAAGCCTAGTTGACAATAGAAGTGATGGAAGTCAAACTGAAGATGTTCAACTGATATCAGATGTCATACCTGAGACCGTCCTCAAAATTTCTTGCCAAGAAATAACTCATCACCTCTTAGGATAGGCTTAAATCACTACTGCTCAGTGAAACTAGAAGAATACTTCATAATATTATTAGTACCCTGCTCTAGACTCATGAAATCTCTAGCTCGATCGGCCATCAATGTCTCCGGTTAAAAGTATCCATAAAAGGCATGCTGAAACTCATCCCACACCATAACCTTCTAGAATCCCACCTATGAGATCACATCCCACCATCTCTTGGTGTAATCCGGAAGCATATACAAATAAATCGCCACCCTCCTCTCTGGAGGTGTCTCTAGATGCTCAAAGATAGATATCATGGATTCTAACCATGACTCTGAAACCTGATGTCCTCCTCCCCCTATAAAGGTGGGGGGATACTACTGCTGGAAAACCCATGTCAACTCTTCCATAGAAGGGGTATGATTTGGTACTCCATGAAAGGTCTGCATGAACCTCATAAATCCCTCTCGAAACTATGCATCAGCACCTGTGTCTGGAATGATGGATGGTACCATGACTGGAACAACTGGAGGATCTGCTAGTAGTCCCAGATCAGCCATATCTGGTGTCTGATCACTTCCCTATAACTGGCAGACAACCATAGGACATCTCGATGGCATGACTCTGCAAGGTCAATCGTAGACCATAGATCAAGATTAATAGAGATTGAAACTTAGATGTGTAATAAGGGAACAAGAGAAAGAAATCATTCATGTTTTATTTTCAAAACATGGATACACAGTGTCTATAATTCCTACACAGTGTGTTCCCTTAAGCCTTCCCATGGGCATGTACTTCTACCAACCCAAGTCGCGTGACACCCCAAACACACGGTGTGTTTTCCTTACACATGACATGTACTTGAATCCTCTTCCCCTACCTGAGTTATTTAATATGGCTAATCCACATAGTTCTCCTAGAACTAGACTAAATGGTGTGTTAGTTATAAACATGGCGTGTACTAGATGAACTTCACCGACCAGTGTTGTTGTTACACGGCCAGTTACACGGCTGACTCTACACGGAATCTACTAGAAAGATTCCACTACCCCGTGTTGTTCGTTTCATGGTCAGATAAAAGGGTTATACTATACAACATGTTCAATCTTGACACGACATGTATAACCTATGTTTTATACATCCGTGTCATTAGTCACACAGTTGGCCACTTGGTCTACACAACACGACAAGTAAATCAGGAACACGACATATTCCACTAAATATTTCCCAACCCCATGTCTCTATCCACACAACCGGTGACATTGTTAGAGACTACAAATAATTTATGTATAGTACACATCATGTACTTAAGAAAAATAGGTCCTTCCTAAAAATAAGGACACATGGAATGTATTTATCATTACACGCCATGTTTTCTAGGATTTTTCGAACATTAAGCCTCATAAACTACTCTAGAACCCAGAAAAACAGTAAAACTAACATTAAAGTGCCAAATGCAAATCCTTGAGGGCCCATAAACCCTGAGAATCAAAGATTTTCACCTTATAAATGTCATACACAAGGAATAACAGCACAATGATGCCCCAATTTCTGATCCATGAGGGCCCATAACATCTCTAGAACCAAAGTTCATCATCCATTCAAACAAAACCTTACACAAACCAATACCTTATAAAAATCAGGTATTCCATAAAAGAATCAATCACAAAAACATGAATATCTTACACAATATCAATCACAACAACATGCAATCACTAATTCACCCTAAATGGCATGGCAAGAATGCATGACATGTGATTTCAAACAAGATTCTATATGATACATGAGATGGAATTCCCTCATCTCATTGGGTTGCAATAGAAATAGAATTTTAATAATTTCAATGATAACAACACAATACATGTGAATCACACAACGGTGAAATAAAATTAACAGTATAATTTCTAAACCTGAAAAATTGCAATAACGAGTTAGATTAGATTTTCCCTGTACACGGGTTAGATACTCCTTGTCACAACTAATTACCACGTACATATTACTTTCTATCCTTGGCTATAGGTTCTCAACAGTAACTCAAGAAGAAAAGAAACCTAGCTCTGATACCACTTTGTAATGCCCCAGTTCCAAAAACCACCTAGAGGCACCCCGTACCCAGTTAGTCACATGGCCTCAAGAGTATTTCCCCGAACACCAGAGGCTGCCGGCTAGTAGTGAGGTCCTTGGGTGTGTTTGTGGGGAAACTATGATCTTATTGGTAGAGTAACATAGCTTAAGTGAAATAGACAACAATACCGAAAGCAGTAAAATCATGCAATAAGTAAACAATGTAAGATTGGAGAAATAAAAAACTAGAGCACACATATATAAATTATGCATGATACATATGTTTAGGAAATCATCCAAACAAATCATAATGTAGGAATAAATTACTAAAACTAAGTTCAAAAGAAGAGCAGTAAACATCTCCACAACATCGCATGCCTCATCTTGGTCCCATGATCCCCAGACCCATATAAATCATGTACCTGAAGTAGATGGGTGGTTGAAATTATCTATACCTGCAACAATATAATCTGTTTGGGCCCAAAATCATGACCCAAACAGGCTGTGAAACTAATCCCAGTAGGTAACCACCCAAATATCTATGCCTAACAATCAGTGAAAATACATGGGAGGAAATAAACAAAATGAATTAGTAAACAAGGAAGTACACATAATAACAATCCTTCAAATCCAATTGGATTGATTTTCACATATCAAGTAAGTAGATAATAAAAATAAGGTAACCTTCTGGAATGTAATCATAGCCTAATCCCTATGGTTCAAACAGAAAAACACAAGAAACCCTCTGGGAAGTACACACAGTCTAACCCCTGTGGTTCAGCTTTAGAAAAGACACTACGAGGAAGCACTCACCATCAATTCCCCCTACGGAATAATATCAAAAACTAATAGGAACTCTGAGGAAGAAATCAACATAAAATTACCCCTATATCCTATATCCAGGAAACTATAGAAACTCTGAGGGAGCACAAAGTCCACCCCATTATGGTCTCACAACATAACAGTAAACAGGGAATCTGGATAAGCCCTCAATGTCCATTCTCCCTACGATTTACTAAACCAGGTTCCCACAACCCTGTGTAAGTCAATCGTGCACAAACGATATATGACAACCAATGTAAACCTCAAGAACTACTTGGATAAGAAATATGCAACATATCATAGCATCTCAGATAAAATCACTCCATCCTACAATACTAGGAATGGAAAGTAAAGTAGCAACCTAACATGCCAAGCTGGAATAAATAGTAAAAAACAGGCAAACATGGGAAAAAACCATAGCTTGGAAAGGTTAACCCTATTCACAATAATTAACCTCTATTCTAGAAAACAAGGCATAACATGTAATAACAGGGCTAAAACCAAAAAAACGCAATATCCCATTCTTGGGTATTGGGCATTTTTGCACATATAATTCAAAGAATATCTATAGAAATGCACAAATCACCTACCTCAGCGTCATGAGATCGATATATGTGAACCTCAATCCTTGAATCTCCCAAGAATTTTGTAGATCTACACAAATCCTTAAAATATTTGACTGAGGAAAACTCATGAGAGGGAAGAAATAATGAGATGAGGTTCAAGAAGAAAAGAGAAATCAATGATGTGATTCCAATGCAATCGACGACCATCGAATCGGAGAACGGACAGTGAGTTGGGGGCTCAGAGAAGATTTACGGCCGTACAAATGCTCTCATATGAGACATGTGAAGAAGAAGATGATTCTGTTCATCAGACACGATCTGGTCTGTTTAATAAAAAAAGAAAGTACATGTCATGTTCTTTAAAAGCATAGGGTGTGTACTTAATTTTTCTGGCCTTCAATTTAGGCGGTCTCCAGGTAACCACACATGACCACGTGCTCAGCCATTACACGGCCAACACACGGTCACCAACAGAAATTGTGTACATGGCGTGTACTTCTGAAATTTACAGAAACTCTTCTTGTTCTAAAAAATAACCATAAAATGAAAACATACCTGAAAAGAAGATCTCAGTTCTTAAAATATTGATAATATACGTTTTCAAAACCTAATATCCCTTTTTATGCATGAATGTTATCCCAATTAACTCTCTTTCCCATACCAACTTCTATTTGGGTGGATTTTTTTGGAAATCACCTCTTTGTGATATTACTTTATCCTCTTTTTTCTAATCTCTTGTTCTTATAGGTTTTAGTCATTCCCAAATGGAATAGTTTCACATGGTTAATGTTAATTTCAATTCTAGAATTTTATATAAGGCCCTGACCTTAAAAATTATATAATCTTGAGTTATGTCAATAACTTGACTTTTAATCACATTGAAGATCTTTTTAGGTTTAGAGATTTAGAGAATTAGGTCATAACTCATACATAAAAACATAAATATAAAACGTACACACTTCTACTCACTATCCATTTTTTTCATAAAACATTTTTTTTTTAAAAATAATCATGGTTCGTTTCATATTTAAACAACATTTATTTTCCTTGATCCCGTCAATGACTCTGTTCTTCTTTATGTCCTATGAAAAACATTTCAAAACAAGGGATGAGCATAAAAATATCAGTAAGGGATACATAAAGAATGAAAACAGTCAGTCTTGAGAAAACATATAAACCATGTATACATTATCATAAAGTAATACTTTTCACCTTTAAAAAGTAGAAAAAATACATCACTAAATATAAGATAATTTATTACCCTTTTTTTAACCAAAAGAATACCATAAATCCTATATAAAGCAACATATAACAAATAAAGGTGACTTCAGACATAAGCAGAATTAAATTGAATAACCATACTCTTGACTTCCATATATATTACTAAACGAAATATCCATACGAGTGACTTCCTTACCCAATGCATTGGAGGTTATAACATAACCACTTGTCCTTGGTTTATCACGGAACCACCCATCTTTTGTTTATCACGTAACCACCCATCATTAGTTTATCACGTAACCAACCATAATTGGTTTATCATGTAACCAACCCTAAAATGTAAAAGTACCATTATATAATCATAACACATAAAATGTTTCAGTTATCAACATTTCAGTCATAACATTTCATTTTCAATCACAAGGAACCATTTCAAGATATTGAAATATTCAATCCATTTCAAAAAATATTTGAAACATTTAATAATAAGAATTTTGAATAAAAGTTACCCATACCAGTTTGAAACTTTTATCATTTTCAAACATTCATGTTCATATAAAAAAATCCATAAAAACTATTTTATAAACAAGGACATACAATAAAACATTTTATAAGAATAAATATTTAAAACATTAAAAAAGATGTTTTAGTTAAAGAGTTCCTTTCCACTTGAAAAACAATTGAATAAAAATAATTAAGTAATAACATTAAATAAAACGTTATATGTCATTATAATATACTAATTCATGATATAACGTGTCAAAATGGTTGTATATACACCTTATAGGATAATAAAGGTGAAAAAATTAAGATATACCTCACTGAAAGGAGATTGAGACGGAGTCCATTAAAATGATTGTATCATTATATTATGGATAAATAAATAAAATTATTATGTATGAAAAATATAAATACAGGAAACATAACATGGTATTTTTTTTAAAACAATCAATGTCCATTCTCACATATTCTTGGAAAACAAAACTGATTACATAGATATTTAACTCAATGAAAAGAGATTGAGTTAAGAATTCCCTTACAAAGATAATTTTGTTAATAAATAGATATATTTTGTGTATTCACTATAAATACCCATAATAAAGTATAAATACAATATATGATATCAAAATTTATTTCCCACTTAATCATAGCATGCCATTGTAAAGAAGTAAAAGATTAACCCAATGAATGGAAATTTGGTTAAGAAGTTCCCTCACCTTGAGTTTGTCTCGTCACGTAAAATTTTTATGTCCCTAAATAATAAAATTAGGTCTATTTATACTTAAATTATAATTTTTTTCAGGTTTATTATTACTTTTATATCACTTACTACCATGTTAAAAAAATTACATAATTATTTATGTTTATATTAAATGATTTGTCGATATTCGATACATGAGTCGAAAATGGACTTATTTTGACGTAAATTTTCCATGTAGTAAAAAGTCCATAATCTCAAGAATATTATTCATTATTTATATATCATATAAATCCTATATATATGTATTTATATTTTCCATAATATTTGGATATAAGAAATGAAATGCACCGCTCATGGAGATGGCAGGCCCTATGTACGCATGGATACTACTTTCATTTCTTTGTCATATTAAAAGAATAATAATCAAATGATATAAGTTTATATTATAATATTAGTATTATATTTATTTCATATATTCTTAATAGGTTTAATAAAACCATCCTTTATACGTTCCATGTATAGAGGGAATGATTCACATCACTTTGAGGGGGGTGGTAGTCCACACTTCCTCAAACGAAATTATAGTGTTTACAAAACATGGAAGGCATAAAGGTATTTTATAAATAAAAATTACAGAATAATAGAGAAAATATCAATATAATATATAATATATATAAATATTTATCCATAATAATGTCCCCCATGATAGGTGGTAGTATAAAATTTGAACAATCATCGTTTAATGAGGCCGTAGTTCGTCATACACAAAAACAGAATGTTCTATATCCATTAGATGGAGGTTTGTGTAAGTGTAGGTAGAAAACATAGAATAACAAAATAATAGTATATTTTTTATTCTGGAGTTTTTATAAAATAGTATAATAATTAAAGGTTATGGTGTTGGAGAAAGAAAATAAATGAAAGGAGCTTGATAGAAGATTTTACCTCTAAATCGGGTAACCTCTTTTGATTAGAGACAAAAGGATTCTTTGAGTTTCCATCTACCCAATGTAAGGATTATAATAGTATGGTGGGTATTTTGGGAGCTTATATTTTCAAAATTTGGGTGAGCCAATAGGATTGACAGGTCTGAGTAAGTGGGTAGATATGGTGGCCTTTTATAAGAGGGAGGAGGGGCACTTTCGGAAAGTCTTGAAATATTATTTTATAATAAATTGATTTTAGAATTCTTATAGTGAAAAAGTGATATGATTATATTATAATTTGAGTAAGGTTATAAATAATCTAAACCAATCAGTTTTAGAAAATTTTAGGTCTCAAATTTAACCTTATCATTTGGCTTTAACCCTTAGTTAAATAAATTAACTCCTACAATGTCTTCTTATATTTTTATGCCATATGGTTAATATGGTTACTATAAAATTCCAGGAGAACCAAAAATGGATCATTAATAAATTTTTTGACATTATATAATTCATTTGTCTAAATACTTTATTTTTCGGACTATTATGTCTTTTAATAAAATAGTATTTGTTTTAAAAACTCATTTTTTTGTGAATTTTGAGACTATTTAGTAATTGGTTTTTGTTAAAGTCATAAAAAGTATATTCCTTCTAAAATAGAATTAAATCATCACTAAAATTTTAATTTCATCCAAAAAAATATTGTATGGAATCAAAATTTTCAAATTACAATTATTTTAACATTTATAATATCATTTATTCGAATCATTCATTAATCAGGTAATCACTGCATCATCATTGTGTCATAAATATATTTATTTAATGTACTAAAATTATAAATAAAATACCATGATTTTGGAAATATTTTTACCATTATAACTAATATTTATAGTAATTTATATCAGTTATATAACTCACTTTATAATAATTTTTGCAAAAATATACATGTTAATGTTATATTTATCTTTACTTATAAATTAATAACTATAACATGTCTCTATCACACCGAAGTGGATCCATGGGGTCCTAAAATCGACCAAAGGATGCTCATGGTTGGAAATATCTCATCTAATATTATTAAGACATGTGTTAGGGTATTTTTATATTATTATAGTATTATTTTTTACCCCTATTTACAGGATTTACCGTTTAACCTAGGTAAATAAAAATAAATACAAAAGTTACTATTAATAATATCCGAAAATAAAAAGAACCTTTTAAAAAAATTTAAATTATGATTAAAAATATGGATTTAATTTTTAACAATTCATAACATAGAATTGGTATAAATTAATTTAAATTTAATTCCTATTGTCAAAACTAGAAAACAGGTTTTTACAAAGTAAAAACTATAAAAAGATTGACATGTGTTTATCTCCAATTTAAATTTGAAATTACTTCCAATGAAATAAATCGGATTAAATTATAAAAATCAATCAAATTAGTCTTTAAAACAAATTAAAAGTATAAAATAACTATATAAATAAATTAGACGAAAATAGAGTTTTGAATTAAAATGCAGTATTTTTCACTATTCATTTAAATATGAATTTTATCAGAAACATTCCCAAAATTCAAAAAAATAAATATTGATGTACCTATTATAAAGAAAAAAATTAATTTTTAAAATATAACATATTAAAGAGGACAAAACTAGATTTCAAAAGTGTTATCCATCAAAAGGCGGTAAACCGGCCTTCTAAAAATATTAGACTATTTTATGCATACAATTTGATTCATTCTCATTTTAAGCCTCTAAAATTTATTGGATAATTGTAAAAAAATTTAAAAAACATTTTTAATCATATTTTAGTTATTTCAATTCATTCTATCCAATAAAAAGGCTTGGTGTTAACTACCATTTAAAATAATAATAATATTATTGTATTATTTTTTGGTATAACTCAACATTGTGTGAAACATATGATTTTGTAGAAACCTGTTGTTGTTTGTGGAGTATGCTATTAGAAAAAGCATCCCATTTTAATTGAAATAAATTTATTATTCATATATATTAATAGATATGAAAATTTATTATTCTATAAGTACCTGGGATGTTACATCTTTCCCCCCCTTTTAGAAATTACATCCTCACAATTTTCAAATTGGGTTGGGTAACTTCATTAAAATCCCATATAAGATTAAAGGTCAATAAAACTATAACTTTTATAGAAATAAAGAGAAGTAAAAAGATCACATGAGATGACACATACTAGGATTCCATGAATGAAAACATGGATATGAAAAAAAACTAAAAATCTTGATCTGGTGGAGAGTGATACAAAAATGATCAAGAGAAAGTAAACAATCTAAAAAACATTAAACTTGTGATGAGTTAAATGGTATCTTCTTTACCAATAGGTAAAGTAAACATAAAATGTTTTTGTTTTAAATACTTCTTCATAAAGGTGAAGAATTATTTTACTACTTAGAAGAAGAACATAATAAAATATACTTACTTGAAAAGTAGAGTTTCATCCATTAATTAATTTCTACCACAAACACATCTTTTCTCCAAACAATTAGTATTTAGGATTACTTGGTCACACATAAAGTACTAGAGTAAACATCTAGAGAACCAAATAATCCACAAAATATGAACTATATATTTACCCCATATTTAGACATTATCCAAAACAAAAATGGTAAATATAAGATTAGATAATCCCCAGAAAATAATAACCCTTTATAAGGGGAAGGACTTGTTTTAATATCTTAAATTCAATAGTAATACCCAAGTCCTACATAGACCATTCAACATAAAAGAAATCCAAAAAAATTATTCAAAATAATCAAACTAGTATTGAAACCCAAAACAAATAATAGTTTGATAAAATAGTCTTCCATGTTAAATTTTAACATGTATCTACAAATGTAATCGATCAATCTTAATGTATCATACTGAAAAGTAATTCACCTAATCACATGTTCTCTATAATATGTTAATCATTTCAATAAATAGCCTAAGTCCCATAATTTCGCAATTAAAATCATAGATTATTCCAAAATATAATTCAACCATTACTCTACTAAAATACCATAGTGTTTTATTTAGATTAATCTTATAATGTTCTTAAAACAATGAACGTCTTCCCAAATATCATTTATCACGTAATCCCCAAATCATTTTCTAATACTAAGGATATCCATTTGATAAAATCTATGTCTCCCAAATAAACTTATTTTTAATCCATAAAATAATTTAACTAAAAATAATAAGTCATACTAACCAGGGACTTCATATAGGCCAGTGGTAGGTGATAAAGGCCTATCACACTCCGTTTGTGGGTTCAATTCCAACAGCCTTGTCTGAAGTGACAGGTTGTCACATAGTTTGTGTGATTTTCTTTTTTAAAAACTGTATAATTCTTATAACATTAACGAAATGAGATATAATCCCCCAAAATAACCAAAACATGTTGTAGCCTTAAATTTTATTCTATAACTTTAATTTTTCATCCCCAAAAGCACTAAACCATAAGTACCTCAAAAATAAATTTCTCCAAAAATACCATTAATTACCTTTATTTTTCATAAAATAAATCTCAAAAGGAGTTTCTATGACATTTAACTTATGATAAACCTTAAAATTAAAAACCCAGGATGATATTCGTAACTCTTAAGAAAACATCCTAATCTCTAAAGTTGTTTAAACCATCCCCTGATAAAAACTATAAGGCCCTGACCATAAACATTACATAATCTTGAGTTATGTCAATAATTTGACTTTTAATCACATCTAAGATATTTTCAGGTTTAGATATTCATAGAATTAGGTCATAACTCATATATAAAAAATTAAATATTAATATTAGACACTTCTACCCACTATGAATTTTTTTTTAGAAAAAAAAAACTATTTATAAAGATACATGGTTCGTTTCCTGTTTAAACAACTTGCCTTTTCCATGATCTGATCTTTGACTCGATTCTTATTTAGGTCCTATGAAAAAAATTTCAAAACATGGGATGAGTATAAAAAGCATAGAAAGGTATTCATAAATAATGAAAACTGTTATTCTCAAGAAAACATGTAAACCATGAATACTTTATCATAAAGTAGTACATTTCATCTTTAAGAAGTAGCAAAAACACTTCACTGAATATAAGATCATTTTTACCCTTTTTGAAAGCAAAATATTACCATAAATCCTATATGAAGCAACATATAACATATAAAGGTAACATGGGACAAAAACATACATCAATGGAATATACACATTGTCGACTTCCATACCTATCACTAAGTGGAATATCCATACAACTGACTTCCATACCCAATGCATTAGTGGTTATAACATAACCACCCATTCTTGATTTATCATGGAACCACCCATCTTTGGTTTATCACATAACCACATATCATTGGTTTATCACATAACCACCCATCATTGGATTATCACGTAACCACACATCAAAAGTCTGAGTACTATTTTATAATAAAAACACTTAAAATATTGTAATTATCAACATTTTACTCATAAAATTTCATTTGAAATCACAAGAAATAATTTCAAGATATTGACATATTCAATCCATTTCAAAAACCATTTGAAACCTTTAAAAATAGGAATTTTGAATCAAAGTGTCCCATACCACTTTGAAACCTTTATCATTTTAAAACATTCATGTCAATATAAATAAATTCATTAAAACTATTTTGAAAACATGGACATGAAATACAAGGTTTTGTAAGAATAAATCGTTAAAACATTAAAAACTATGTTTTAGTTAAAGAGTCCCTTGCCACTTGAGATACACTTGAATAAAAATCATTAATTAATGACATTAAAAAAAATTCATATATTATGAGAATATACTAATTCATGAAATGACATGTCAAAAGGGTTGTATATACACATTAGAGGATAATAATGGTGAAAAATATCATGATATTCTACAATGAACATAGATTGAGATGAAGTCCCTTATAAAGATATTATCATTAGAATAAATAAAAATCAATGAAACACTACTGTAAATGGAGGATATACCAACATATTTTTCCCAATGATTTATGAAAACTGTTGGAATAGGGATGTTGATAGGTCTTTACCCAAAAATTTCAATAAACCGTTGGAATAGAGAATTTTAGATGAGTTTTAACCAACGGTTTTACAGAACCATTGGGATACGTGAGACTTTACCCAATGGCTATAAAAAACTATTGGTAAAGATTACCTTTCCCAACGGGTTTAAAAAACCTTTGGGAAAGTTTTCTCCTAAAATTGTCGCCAGCCCCAATCCCCCATCTGCCTGATTGTAGACCTAAATACGAGAAAAAAATCTCTCTCACTCAGAAAATTCCTCCACCCTTCAATCAAATAGTTGTTTTTTTCTACACTTCAAATTTGTAAGTGGTACATTAGGTTCAATGTTTTCTATCTATTTTTTTTGTTTTTTGTTTTGATTTGGCCTAAACCGGAGGTCCGTGCGTGTAACACCCCGAGATTTTATGAAAAATATTCTTTTTAATTTCATTGATGTCTTGTGTTGTATGCTACACAAAAATGAGCTTTCACTACATGCATCCCTGACTTGGCTTGCTTTACACTCAATCGCGACCTTCCACGATACCGTGTGTTGTACGCAATATCGAGTTTCACTAAACAACGATATGTTATTAAAATATTATATAAACTAGCCGTTATGAATAGTAATACCCACTTTTTGAAATTTTATAAATTTTATCTTTCAAAATGGACATCATTTTTGGATTTGGAATATCTAAATTAGCCTAGGGTGAATTTTTGGTATTTTTCTGAAAACTTTCAATTTTTGGTGAATAGTGAAAACACTAGGTTACTATTTAAAAACCGACTTCTTATTTAAATAATTATTTATTTTATTTAAATTTATTTTAGGTAAAAATTGATGCATAATACCTATATAAGTTAAATGTAATTAAATGGAGTCATTTTATAATAATTTTAGATATATAAAAATTTTATTGAACTTTTCACCGTCTTTTACCCACCTCCTAGGAGAATTTGGAAATTCACATAAAACATAATTTTACTGCTTCTGTGAGTGGAATTTTGAAACTCCGAGAGACAAGGTTAATATAAAGGACTAAAATGTGGTTCAATGAGATGAAAATAATTTTTGGTGAATAGTAGCTTTTTACTTTTATTTACCACGGTTAAAAGTAAATAGGGTAATTAAGGGTAGAAATGATACTATTATTACCCTAACACATGTATTAATTCTATTGGATAAGTGTAATTTGACCAAAAACAACCTTAGGAATAACATATGACCATTTAGGTCCACTTGGATTAGATTAGGACATTTATTATTAATTTATTTAAAGAAGGGTTGAAATAGTTAAAATCAAAGTTTAATAACTAAATCATTTTTAATATAGGTTTATACATAAGATAAATTCTACTATAAATATTCATTAGAAAGATAACAAGATTGCACACCTAATGGTATTTTATTTATAATTTTATACATTAAATATGTTATGTTATTTATGACACAATCGTGATGCAGTAATTACCTAAATAATGAAATATTAAAATAATTGATGTTATAAATACCCAAATAAATGTAATTTGAGACTTTTTATGAATTAAAATAATTTTTTAGATTAATATGACATGTTATTATTTAATTAATTAACTTTTTTCGAACTAATCATACTTTTATGATTTTCACAAAAATCCATTACCTAATAGTGTCAAAATTGACATAAAATCATTGTTAAAACAAATATTACATAATTAGTTGTTATTATATTCCTAAAAATCTAATTATTGGCCAAGATACTTATATCATGATAGTTTTATCATTAATGGACCACTTGGGGTTCTCTTGGATTTATATTGTAAGTTTATTAACTATATAATATAAAAATACAAAGTGACATGGTAAATGTCAATCTAATTAACTAAGAGTTAAAACTAAATGATAAGGTTAATATAATATCCCAAACCAGTCTAAAATCTATTGGATGAAAGTATTTCGACCCCTACCCACCTTAGATTCAAAATAAATTAGTTTGGAGCTATTAAAAACCGAATATTACTTTATTATAAAATAATATTTTAAGTTTTTCCAAAGGTGCCCCTCTCCTGCCTTATAAAAAGGGCACCCCTTCCCTCTTCTCTTCACACTTTTTTGAGCTTTGAAGCTCGTCCAAACCCTGACCATTTCTCGTCTCCAATTCCCTAGCAACATTCTGGAGGTTCTGGTCTTCTCAAAAGACCAACTCTACTTCCTTAAGAGGAAGCTTAAAGGAGGTGCGTCGAAGAAGAGTTAATCTCTTCTTCTGATTCTCTCAAGTTTCTTTCTTATTATACTTATTCTTCTTTAGTTTTATCATTATAAAGTAATAACATAATTATTAATTATATATGTATATGTTATTATAAATATGAAACAAACTTATTTCACCTTCTATCCATCCTAAGGAAAATGAAATCACCGCGCGTGCGTACGTATGGAATACCGTCTCCACGTCGTGGTGTAATCTGTTTTCGACCACCACCTTACTTGGATGGGTATAATGGTGTAAATAAAAAACTATATATGATTATTTTAAAGTGATTTTTATTCTGAAATATTATACATACACTTCAAAACAATTCCATGATCATGGGAATGATATCATCGCTCGTGCGTACGTACGGACTACCGTCTCCATGACGCGATGAGATTCATTCTCCATGTTAACCATTCATGAATGATTATAAAGTATATATAATGAATAAGAACGAAATATATGACATAATAATGATATTGGATTTATATATATATATATATATATATATCTATGTAATCTACTTAATTCCATTCAATTCAATAAGGAAACAAAAACAGCGTTCATGCGTACGTACGACCTACTGTCTCCATGAACGGTGTATTTCATTTCATTTGTCGATCTATCATATATATATGTATATGATGAAAATATATTATATATAAACCATGTTTTACATTCTGGAATTATGTAAATCAGTATATAAGTAATAATATCAAGAACAAAAAGTCAAAACACGTACAATAAATGAAACGATTTTACCCAAAATGCTGCTTTAACCTGGAATTTACAAAAGAACGGGTAATATAAAGTCATAAGTGAACCATATATGATATCATAACAAAGAATATGATTCTGTAATAAGTCAATGACATTATTTAAATCATTATATAGGAGGTTCAGATACATACGAAGCATATCAGACATAAGGTAAGGGATAACTATTCCAATCTTGCTCTTATCCGAGATTGTTTATTCATAAGTATTTACTCGGGTTTTTGTAATAATCAATGTACCTGTTTTATAAAATTTTTTTCATGTATATTTAATGTCCTTTTACCCATTATTTAATTTTACCACATGTTATGAAAGGAATCTCACTTTTTTTTACCACACGAGGAACTTTTTGAATTTCCCGAAAAAAGTACGAGTAGAATGTTATTTTTAACTTATATGGCGTGAACGGATTTTTACGGTTTCATAACGCCTCATTTTCATGAATCTTCCTATACATGATTGGATGATTATTCTCAACAAAACCCTTTTCTTTTAAAATTGCATGGCATTTTGTGAAAATAAAATGATTTTGAAGAAGAAAGGATATTTTTCTCAAGATTTCATTTTAAGCGTTTTATCAAAAATATTTTCCATCTAAAATGAAATTATTTAATATGTTAATGTTTCAAGTATAATGTATCCATTTTTACATGGTTTTATTCTTCTTATGATGAAATGATATCCATTTTGTTTATATGGATTATGTTATGATGGCATGCTGTTTAAGAATCCCATTCTATTACATGAGTTATGCAATGATGTATGATTTATGATTTTGTGGCACACAAAATAATGATTTCATTATGATATGGGTGAGACCTATATCTCCCTCCAATGTATTGGGTAAAGAATTATATCTCATGAGATAGACATGGATGGAACGGTAAGTTAATCCGGTTCAGTAATACAGGACTGGAATGAGGAGTGAACTGGATTCAGAAAGGGACTTTGCCCACTAAGATGGTCTTGGAAGCAATGCATTGGATACTATGGAAATAATATCATGTGCTTAATGGTTTCCACAATCACATGTTTTATTCCCATGCTATTTTACCATGATTAATGTTTCTTTATGTTATATGCTTTATGTACTGCCATGTTTTATGTCATTTCCAAAGATTTTGATGTTTAAACATTATGTTCATGTTTTTAAGTTCAAATATATATGATTTGTTTTATTTTATCCATAATTACCCTTACTAATAATTTGAGCTAACCCTTTGTATGTTTTTCCCCAGGATTTAAAGAAAGGTTTTAGGTAAGAAAACCAAAAGGGGAAGATCTTTATGGGAGATGTTGATGATCTTTCACCACGATTAGAAGATTACATTCTGAGTTTCCAAAGACACTAAACTATTATGGTCCTTGTGTGTCTGTTTTTGTTATGTATTAATCATTCCACAAAAGTAATGTAATGTCAATGTTCTTCAAGATTTGGGTCTCTATAGTGCGCTATGGTATACCCAAGAATTGTAATTTGGTTTGTTTTTTGTTTTTGTTCTACACTTCAACTGTCATGATTTTGTGAGTCAACATTATTTGAAGTATTTATGGCCACTGATATGTAGAGTTAGTGAACCATACAAAGGGATTGGGGTCAGTTAGAGTAGAGGTGCAGGTGGAGGTGAGGTGGGGGGGGGGGGTGTGCACTTGGGGGTGGGCTGTTCAGGGTGGGGGTGTTTGGGGGGGGGGGATGGGGGCAATTTAGGGGGAGTCAACTGGGGTGAGGTGTGTGTGTGTGTGGGGGGGGGGGCTATACAGGTGGGGGTAGGAGGCTGGGCTGTGCCGATGGGGATGGGGGAGTGGGGTTGTGCAAGTGGGGGTGGGGGGGGGGGTGTAGGTGGCGGGGGCGTGCAGTGGGTGGGGGGGGTGTGCAGGTGGTGGGGATGTGCAGTGGGTGAAGGGGTATGTGTAGGTAAGGGTGTGTAGTGGGGGGGGATCTTGTTGGGCATGAGGTGGGGTGGTGTACATGTGGGGGTGGGGGGTGGGGGTGGGCTGTGAAGGTGGGGGTGGGGGAGGGGGGAAATGCCAGTGGGGGTGTAGGTGGGTGGGGTGGGTGTTGTGTAAGTCGGTGGGGGTGGGGAGTGTGCACATTGGTGGGTGGGTGGGGGAAATGTAAAACCATATTATTTGAAAATTATTCACTTGAAATGTAAAACAAGATTTTTTGAAAATTGAAAACAAATAATTTGTTTATTTTGATTTTCTAATCTAGTTATGGAATTATTAGTGAGACCGTACTTGGATATTTATGTCACACACTGACTGTGGATTTTGGTTTATGTAGATTATCAACTTCCTGGTTTGGGTAGGGGATAATCACCACTTAGAGGTATTTCTATATGTTGACATACTGATCTAGAGATATACATCTCTTGGGAATCTGGCAATTTTCCTTCTTATTTTTATTGTAATGTTCTATAGTACATTGGCTTGTTTATGCTTGTTTGACGTCTAGTACACATCTCCCATTGGAGTTATTTTTTATGCATAATGTATTTTTTTTCGTGTTTTCACAATGCTAGTGGAAAATCATTCACATATTCATTTTTTATGATGTTAGGTCCTATTCACCATCCCATGGGAATCAGGAAACCCCATGGACATCTAGCCCACCCCCTGGACACCCCTACCCCCTAGACAGACCCCCAACACAGTAGATAGCCCACCCCTGGACACTCTAACCCCCTAGACAGCCCCGCCACCCCCGTGGACAGCACACCCACCCCCCTGGACACCCTATAACCCCTTGACAGCCCCACCACCCTCATGGATAGCCCTCCCACCCCCATGGACACCACTACCCCCCTGGACACCCCCATCAACCCTCATGGAAAACCTCCCCCTGGACACCCAAACCTCTCTGGACAATCCCCGCTACTCCTATGGACAACATTTCCCCCTCCCTGGACACCCTGGACAGCCCTGCCACCCCCATGGACAGCCCGCCCACCCCCTAGACACGCCCTACCCCCTTGATAGCCCCCTGACCCCATGGAAATCCGTCCCACCCCCGGGACACCCCCACCGCCCCAGGACACCCCCATCCTCCCAGACACCCCCTTCCCCCCGGACACCCTGTACCCCCTGTACAACCCCCACCCCCGTAGACAAACTGCCCACCCCCTGGACACCCCCTACCCCCTAGACAGTCCCGCCACGCCGATGGACAACCCGCCACCCCTATGACATCCCTCCCACCCCCATGGACACTCCTACCCCACTAGATAGCCCTGCCACCCCCGTGGACAGCCCCCACCCCCGTGCACAGCCCGCCCACCACCGTGGATAGCCACCTGACTCCCGTGGACAGCCCACCCACCGCCCTGGACACCCCGTACCCCTTATATAGCCCAACCCACCCCCCCTAGACACCCCATACACCCCTGGGTGGGGAGAAATGATTCAAAACCAATGATCTCCATGGTTCCAAAACAAAATTCTTCCTATGATCATCCCAAATCATGAGAATAGAGAACCCATCATATCCATTCCATATAATACTTTCACAATATCCTTCATAATCACAAAAATAAAGGATCTCTAGCCGAATATCCATGAGATTAGTAGAAACAACAATTTGTGGATTCCATGATCCATTAGAGATAATTTCCCAAACTGATGGAAACATGGATAACTTTGAGTCATATAATATGTTTTCATTGATAGAGAATAAAATATGTCCCCAAGGAAGACAAGAATAAAAACATATTAAAATAAATGATACATTCCCAACCAAAATGGAGTTGGTCTCTATGAATATATCATATCCCCAACACTTTCCTCCATGTCCTTGACAAATTCCATTGGAATTTTCCACCAAAAACTTGGAGCTACCAAGTTAGAAAATGAGATCCTAGTGAATCAAAAATGAAGAAAAATAAGGATTAAAAATACCCCAAGCATTTTTAACCATGGAAGACTTATTCTAGTGATCATTCAACTTAATACCTAAGCATCCCTCCTCCTTAGTATAATTCATCATTTACAACTCCTCTTGATCCCCAGAAGTAAAAAGATAATGGAAATTTGATTTTTTTTCTAATGATTGGTTTTAATGGACTTAAACAATTTATTTCGTCACATGATATGATGAACCCAATAATATTTAATCCTAAGTAAAACAGATTGAAAAAGTTGTAATAGTCCAACAAAGGAAAAAAATTATTTGACCAAACATTAATTCTTCTAAAAATTCGCTCCTCCAAAACCATACAGTCTATGGATCAAAGATTGGAAGAAATAAGGGGAACCCCAAGGTAGAAAAGAGGAAGGGATCCTCCCTTAATAACCATTGCATCATCAAAACTATCCCACACATTACAATAATTTCCATCCAAGAACATCATGGCTTTTGAAGGATTAATAGTCAATCCTGAAAAGGAAGAGAATAAATCTTTGTCATATTTAAATACTGATAAATAATAAATATTTCCAAATGAGTGAAATAAAATATCATCCACCAAACAAATATGGGGGGTGGAAGTCTTACCACAATGCTAATAGAACTTGAATGAGCATCAAACAAAGATTTGAGACTTCAGAATGTGACAAAATCCCTATATTAAAATCATAAAAATGAGAGGAGATAGAGCATCTGCTTGCCTAAAACCTCTCTTCACATGTAAATAACATTGAAAAAAACCATTTATATTCACAAAGATCATTAGAGAGGAGAAAAATCTTTTAATCTAGGAGGAGGATGTGGTTGGAAAACCAGGAAGGTCTAAATCATTCCACATAAACTCCAGTATATTTATAATGATTCCAAGATCTAGAAGGAAAAGAGTGGCATCCCACACTTAGGACATCCCTCCCACCCCCTAGACACCCCTACCCCCGTTGACAACCCCCCACCCCTGGACATCCCACCCACCCCTGGACACAAACACACCCCCTGGACAGCCCGACCACCCACATGGATAGCCCGCCCACCCCAAGACACCCTATACCCCCTGGACAACCCGACCACCCCTGTAGACACCCCGACCACCCCCTGGACACCCCTACCCCCTAGACAGCTCCACCACCACCACGGACAACCCCTACCCCCATGATAGCCGCCCATCACTGTGGACAGCCCGCCACCCCTCGTGGACAACCCGTCCACCCCTTGGTCTGACCGCCCCCCCAGGACATCCCCAACCCCCTAGACACCCCCAATCACCCCCTATGGACACCCCCACCCCCCATGGACACGCTGCCCACCCCCTGGACACCTCGTACCCCCTTGGACATGCCCACACCCCCGTGGATAGCCTGCCCACCCCCTGAACACGCCTACACCCCATGGATATCCCGCCCACCCCTGGACACCCCTACCCCTTGGACAACCCGCCCACCGCCTGGACACCCCCCTCCCCCCATGGACAACCCCCCCCCCCCCCCACAACTGTGGAGAGCCCTCCCACCCACTGGACACCCCCCTTCCCCCCCTGACAGCCCGACCACCGAAATGGACAACCTGCCCACCCCCTGGACATCCCGTACCACCCTGGACAGCCTGACCACCCCCATGGATAGCCCACCCACCCAACTGGACTGCCCGAGCACCCCCGTGGATAGCCCGCTCACCCCCTGGATACCCCTCCCCCTGTGCACAGTCCCCACCCCCGTGGATAGCCCACCCACCCCCTGGACACCCCTACCCCCCGTGGATAGCCTTCCACCCCCTGAACAACCCAAACACCCCCCGTGGGTAGCCCGATAACCCCCTGGACACCCCTACCCCTTGGACAGCCTGACCACACACGTGGACAGCCCGCCCACCCCCTGGACACCATGTACCCCCGTGGACAGCCCCACCCACCCCCGTGGACAGACCGCCCACCCCCCTGGACACCCCCTACCCCATGAATAGCCTGAACAAACCTATGGATAGACCACCCACCAACCTGGATAGCCTGACCACCCCCATGGATAGCCGGTCCACCCCCTAGACACCTCTCCCCCCGTGGACAGCCCCTCACCCCCGTGGATAGCCCGCCCACCCCTTGGACACCCCCACCCCTCGTGGATAGCCCGACCACCCCCTAGACATCCCCTACCCCTCTAGACAACCCGACCACCCCCGTGGGTAGCCCTCCCACCACCTAAACACCCCCTACCCCCCTGGACAGCCCGACCACCCACGTGGACAGACCGCCCACCCTCTTGGACACCCTGTACCCCCTGGACAGCCCCACCCACCCCCGTGGACAACCATACCCCCTAGATAGCCCCCACCCCCATGAAAAAACTCACCCCCTGGACACCCCTACCTCATGGACAGCCCCCCCACCCCCGTGGACCACCCCCACCCCCCTGACAGCCCCCACCCCCTTGGACACCCCCACCCCCTTGAACACCCCCACCCCCTGGACCATCCCCACCGCCCATGGACACCACCCCACCCCTAGACAGTGTCACCCCATGGACAACCCTAACCTCGGGACAGTCCCCACCCCGTGGATAGCCCCGCCCACCCCCTTGACACTGCTACCCCCTGGGCAGCCCCACCACCCCCATGGAAAGCTCGCCCACCCCCCTTGGACACCCAGTACCCCCTGGACAGCCCCACCACCCCATGGACTGCCTGGCCGCCCTCGTGGACACCCCTACCCCTCAAGATATCCCCACCACCCCTATGGAAAACCCTCCCACCCCCATAGACATCCCCTTCAATAGCTCCCCTCCCCGTGGATAGTCTGCCCACCCCTAGACACCACCTACCCCCTGGATATCCTCGCCACCCTCGTGGATAGCTCGCCCACTCCCCGGGACACCACGTACACCCCTGGACATCCCCACCACCCTCGTGGACCACCCCCACCCCCTGGACACCCCCGTTCCCCACCTGGATAGCCCCACCACCCCATTGGACAGCCCGTCCACCCCCCTGGACACCCTGTACCCCCTGGACGCCCCCCGTCCCATCCCCATGGATAACTCGCCCACCCCCTAGACACCCACCCACCCAACCCCCCTGCACAAACCCCCAACACCACCCCCGTGGACAGTCCGCCCACCCCAGACACCCCTACCCCTAGGGACCACCCCTACCCCTGGACATCCTATAACCCCTTGGACAACCCCCACCCCTTAAACACCACCCCGCAACCTGGAAACCCCCACCCCCATGGACAACCCCCTCTTCCGTGGATGTCCCCCACCCCCTGGACACCACCCCACCACATGGACACCCCCAACCCCCTAGATTCCCCCACCCCATGGATCACCCCCACCTTGGACAACCTCCCTCACCCAACCCCCTTGACGACCCCACCCCCTGGACACCCCCGACCCCTTGGAAACCCACCCCAACCGCCTGTATAGCCCCCACCCCTGGACATCCCCTACCCCCCTTGGACAACACACCCAACCCCATTGAAATCCCCCACCGCCTTGACATCAATATCATATTTCACTCCTCATCACTAGATCATGCCAAAAATCATTGATGAAAAATACAATCCAATCCATAAGAACATCAATGTCCCCCTTTTTATTGGTTTTACAATACCAACAAACAACTATTACACCAATATGTTTGTATATTGTTCCTCATTATTGATAATAAATACAAGGGATATCTTGGGATCTTCTCATTTTACTTAAATTCTCCAAAAAATACCATCTTTTCCATATTTTACTCAAAATTACATCCTACATCACCTTTTTAGAGAAGGAATGTTTCACATACATCTTACTTAAGAGACTTTGGTTAATCTACATTATATATGTATGGGATAGCATAGAAAATAAGAGGGAGTTAACGAAGACATAAAGGCTATACATTAATAAACTCAACACGTGATACCATTTTAAAATAAGTCAAATTAGGGGTTGTATAACACATCCCTCATTAAAATAAAGTCCGCAGTCAACTCAACATGGAGATTATAAAATTCAAGTGTAATATAAAATATAATATTTTATGGTTTTGAATGGGTTAGATAATTATAAACATCAAGTTAATTTATAGACCAGTTTTATATAATGATAGGTATTCTGTATTCTGATCTATGTGTTATTCTGTAGGTAAATTCATAGGGAAGGGAAGCTTCTTACTTCTGGAAAAATTGCAGGCATAGGGAAGCTGCTTGCCTCAAGAAAAATTGCAAGCTCAATACCAAAAATTTTCAAAACCATTTGAATATAATTAAAAAAACCACTTTTTTCCAATGGTTTATAACCGTTGGTAAATTTCTCAGTTCAATATTTACCAACAGTTTCAGAAATTGTTGGTAAAGGCATGCTATTCTCAATATTTACGAATTATTTCATAAACTATTGGTAAAGATCTATTTCTACGCTTTCTAAACCGTTGGGAAAGAAAATATGATTTATGGTGGCTTTTTCCAACAGTTTTTTTATAACCCGTTGGTAAAATCCTATCCCCACGGCTTGCTTGCCAATGGTTGTATGAACCGTTGGTATATGTTTTACCAATGGTTAGACAGGCTTTACCAATGCTTTAAAAACCTTGGTATATACTAAATTTCTAGTAGTGAAATTATTATGTGGAAAAATATAAATGCACTTAATATATTTAGATATTCAGTGTAAAAATATTAGAGTCCATTCAAATATATTCTTTGAAAAACAAAACTAATGACATGGACATTTAACTCAATGAATATAGATTAAGTTATGATTTCCCTTAAAACTATAATTTCATTAATAAAATAGATTAATTATGGGTATTCACTATAAATAAACATAAAACATGTATAAATAAATGTAAAGACCCGCAAATTTCAAGGAAATTTTTTTCTTAATTTTCTTTGGAATTTTACAAGAACGCAGCTTCAGACGGCACCTGATTCCGAGGCCCGGTGTGCCCGGAATCAATTTCCGAAGTTTGGCTCGGGTACGTTCAGTGAACGGACGAGCGGGTTTTTCTATCTTTTGAACCGGTGCCCGGAATCGAATTCTGAGGGCACCGATGAAATCGCAGCGCCGGTATTTGCTTAGAAACGCCTCTTCCGGAGTTGCGTTTGCTCAGACGTGGTTTTTAAATTTTACGGCTTTAAGTCAGAAATAAAATAAAGTTTGTGCGACAACTTTATTTTATTTCACTTAAGCTGCTTGGAAGCCACTTGAAGTCACTTAAAGACGGCTTGAACTGAGTTGAACTGGATAGGATGCTATCCAGAAATATCCTACCCCTTGGTAGGATATTTGTGCGGTGGGACCCGCACGAGCCCCGCCGTTTCTTTCGCTAAGTAACGCACCCGCGAAAACCCGTCAAAGTAACTGAAAAGTCAACCGACGCGTTTTCTTTAATTCTTAACAGACCATTTAATTGGGCGGTTTATTTCGTGAATTAAATGGACTGTTTCTTCGTGAATTAAATGGGTCGTTTCTTTCGTTGAATTAATTCAACGAATTGATGGATCGTTTCTTAACCGGTTTCGTGTTGGCATGTTTATAAAATAAGACCAACATAAAAATCCTTGGAAAGGATTTGAGAGAATCTTCGTTCCTCCACCCTCTCCGCGAAGAACGCGAAGAACGCGAAGAACGCGAAGAACGCGAAGAACGCGAAGAACGCGAAGAACGCCGGCGACCGGAATTCGACGACGCACACCAAGATCTGCGACGTCGACGAGATCTACCCGCGACGTTCTTCGGCGACGCCTCTTCTTCCGCGGCCGACCCTCGTTCGGCAACAAAGGTGAGAATCAGATCTTTTCTTCTCCCTTTTTAATTTCAATATCAACGGATTTAAACTAATTAAATCCGTTGATCTTGATCCGGAGATTGGCGACGCGACGAGCGATTCCGCGACGACGCGGCGATCTCCATCTTCCGCGACGAGCAATTCCGACGACGACGATAAAGTAAGGGTTGATTGGAATATTTTCCTTCCCGTGATTTATTTCTTTTAAAGTAAAGAAGCATGACCTTCGAACAATTTTAACATTTAAAATTGTTGTTGATTGTTTTATTGTTCCTCCCGTGGATTATGACTAACGCGGAGGGTGCGGGTCTAACGAACAAGACCCGGCAACCCTCCGCCGATCTATTTTGGTTGTGCGGATTTGGCGGACGTCGACAAACCGTGCGGCAAGGGCAATTTGTTGGCTCCGCAGTGAAGATCGTCCCCCGGGAGGAGCATCGGCGCAGACGGGAAAGAAATCGGGCCACCGGAGCATCTCCGGCGGCCCGCGGAAGGAGGCGGCGGCGCGGGTCGCCGGCGCGGCGGCGCCGGCGACCGGAGGCGGCGGCGCCAGGCGCGCCGCCGTGGAAACCTTCCGCCGCGGCTGAAGCCGCGGCGGCGGCGGCAGCCGGTTCCGCGGCCGCGCGGAACCGGGACGGACGCGGCGGCCCGGCCGCGTCCGCGTGACAGGCGGCCCCCCGCGGGGCCGCGGTTTCTCTCAAGCCGCGGGTTCAACCCCGCGGCGGCGGCTCTTCGGCCGCGCGGCCGAAGACCGAGCCGGCCGGTCCGGTCGGCCGGGCCGCGCCCAGGCCGGACCGGACCCGGCCGAGCCGGTTCGGGCCGGGTCGGGCCGACCCGGTTCGGGCCGACCCGGTTCGGCCGACCCCAGGGGGGGGTTCGGGCCGGGTCGCCCCGGGCCCAGTACCCCCGTTTCGGGCCCTCTACGGTCTTTCGCCCATATCTTGGGCCTGGGACCTCCGATTGACGAACCGTCAGCGGCTACGCGATCCTTGGATCGAGACGGTCGTTTCGGTATATTATACTCAAGGTTTCGGAAGACTTTGGGTTCGGCCGGGTTGGTTCGTACACGAAGCCAACCGGGCCCTCGGAGCGGAAACGCTCATAACTTGAGCTACGGACGTCCGAACGACGTACCGTCAGCTGTGGTAGTTTCCTCTAAGTGAGACGGAACTTTTGGCATACTCCGCCCGAGGATCGGATACAGGCGGAGTACGGTCGGGTTGGTTTTGCCCTAAAAACCAACCGGGCCCCTGGGACGAAAATGCCAATAACTCTCAGACCGGGCGTCCGATTGACGCGCCGTCTGTCGCGTTGAGATCCTGTTGTCGATACGGAACTTTTGGATACATCAACTTCGGACTACGTGTCAGTTGATGTATCAGCCCCTCGGCTCGTGGAGCGGACCCTCCTAAACGAGCTCGCTACGTGCGGGAACCCTAGCGCTGGCTGTGACCTCGACGACAGAGCAGAGATCCTCCGTGGACTGCGACGACGGCAGAGCAGAGATCCTCCGTGGACTGCGACGACGGCAGAGCAGAGATCCTCCGTGGACTGCGACGACGGCAGAGCAGAGATCCTTCGTGGACTGCGGCGACGACTGTGCAGAGATCCTCAGTGGACTGCGTCGACTACTGCACTCAGCGATCCCACGTGGATCAGTGCTTCAGGTTCTGTGTGAGCCCGATCCTCCGTGGGTCCTTACTACCGGTTCTGTGTGAGCCACTGCCTACAGGTTCTGTGTGAGCCCGATCCTACGTGGGTCTTTTTGCGGGGGTTAGTACCTATCGATCCTTCGTGGGTCCGACGACTGAGACGGATCAGTGATCGTCTTTGACGTCATCTGAAAAAGTATACCTGGTTGAGCTGAATCTTATGTTACTCTCCTTTGTGGATTGTGTTGAACCATCCTTTGTGGATTTACTGTTTACTCTCCTTTGTGGATTTGGGTCTTGCTTTCCTTTGTGGATTGAGTTGTTCTTGAGCTCGTGAGCAGAGCTAGAATTGGGGACTTAGGTATATGTATGGGCATATACCTAAGTCGAGTCAGATGTTACTTCGTGATTGCATCTTTCTTTTGTGCTATATCCTTTGTGGATTTCGAGAGACCTTCGGGGGTCTCGGGGTCCTTACTGAGTAGTTGTACTCACCCCTGCACGGGCTATGCCCGCACCTTGTTGTGTTGGTTGCAGACGACGGACAGCGCTGATCACGGTTGGGGCGTGGAGCAGGACGGTACCTGGAGGTGGACCACTGGGCGGGACGTGCTCGGAGCGGACGTGGGACCCGAGGAGCCTGGAGGCTATCTGTACCCACCCTTCAGGTGGGATTGCCAGTGGACGACACGAGGCCGCCGTCTTTTCTTCAGTTGCTGTTCTTTTTCTTTTCAGTTGTACTTTACAGTTGGGCTTGTATTTCCGGCCCCTTTACTTTTCTGCACTTTACTTTCCGCTTGCTGACTCTGTGTGGTTGTTACTTATAAAGGCAATGCCTTCCCTGTTTACTGGGATTTTACGCCTTGGTGCTAGTCGCCAGCCCCTGGCCTATGGAAGGCGGGCTTGGGGTAGTCACGGCACGGGCCCCGAGGACGGGTCGTGACAAATTGGTATCAGAGGCGGTCGGTTCTACCGCAGACTCTGATCGTCCTTTCTTTCTATGTGAAGCAATAGTGTTTAGTGTATTGAGTGTGGTTATCAGTTCAGGGAGCCCAGTGTTGGTGCGGCGGCCGACGTATCCGTACACCAGGACCCTGACTCCTGATTTCCGACTTAATGCATGAAAACATTGATTGCGTGTGTGTTTCAAGTTTTCTTTGTGATTACTTATGTCAGCTCACCGGGTATACTGATCTGCTTTATGAAAGTCTCAAGTTTTCCTTGTGATTACTTGTGCCAGCTCACCAGGTATACTGTTCTGACTGTGGTGCTCTTGTTCTCCTTTTCAGGATGGCCCCGCGACGACTGCCAGCTAGGGTTCCGAGTGTAGGGCGCGACGGCAGCCCACCGAGCGACGAGGCCTCGGTGCAGGGCCCTTTGCCAGCAGTGGCACCGGCGGTAGCCTTACCCGCCGAGCCACCGATGCTTCCAGTACCAGACGCCGACGATGCACGTCGCCTCAGGGCACTGCACGAGTTTCAGAGCCAGCGACCGCCCAGGTTTCGCGGTGAGGCGGACCCCCAGGCCGCCGAGGACTGGCTAGAGGCGGTGGTACGGATCTTCAGGCTAGTGAGGACACCAGCGGATCTCATGGTGATCCTCGCAGCGAGCCTCCTGCAGGCGGCGGCAGGACGATGGTGGAGCCTGATGCTCCAGGTTCACGATGAGGCATCCCTGCTCTGGACGGACTTCGAGAGCCTCTTCCGCTCTGAGTTCGTCCCGGCCACCCTCCGAGCGGTGCGCATCCAGGAGCTTCTCCAGCTGCGCCAGGGCAGCATGACGGTCGCTCAGTATGCGGCGAGGTTCACGGACCTATCTCGCTACTCGACCGACATGGTACGGGACCCCTTCTTCCGGGCCCGGACCTTCGAGCAGGGCTTGCGACAGGAGATTCGTGCGTCGCTGATCTCCCTCAGCATTCCGACCCAGGCAGGAGTGCTGGAGCGAGCCCTCCTGATCGAGAGCTTCCTGGCAGAGCCTTCTTCAGCGGCGAGACCTAGCGCAGGGCGGCAGGTAGCTGAGTCTTCGGCAGCAGGTAGCCGACGGATGACTCACGGGTCCAGGCAGACCAGACCCCCACGCAGACGGCCTCAGGACACCGGCTCAGCAGTACGAGGCACACAGCGGAGTGCCAGCCTTTCGAGAGGCAGGCTGTGCTACTCTTGCGGCGGGCAGGGTCACATGGCTCGTGACTGCCCGACTCGCCGATCAGAGGAGCAGCAGACGGTGGAGGGGCCACCCAGGCAGAGGCAGAGGGTCGACCGTGGCGGTCCGCAGGGAGGAGGCGGACGAGGCCGAGGAGCTGGCCGAGCAGCGGGTGGTGGGCGACGCTTTCAGGCTCTACCCCCACCACCACCAGGAGGGCCACCTCGACCACAGGGAGCCGGCGGGCAGGGACAGGCCCAGCTCCAGGCAGTGGAGGCCTACGACCCCGACATGCCAGAGATGATTCGAGGTACGATCTGTGTCTATTCCACCCTTGCTGCAGTACTTATAGACACAGGAGCGAGTCACTCTTTCATAGCCTCTGCCCTTGTTCGGAGCTCGGAGATTCCGACTGAGCCGTTGGCTCGATCCTTACGGCTAGAGACTCCTACAGGAGCAGACTCGACGATTACGCACTGGTGCCGGCAGTGTGAGCTTACTCTAGGAGGCGAGAGCTTCGGCTGGGATCTCCTTGTAGCGGCGTCGAGGCCTTACGACGTCATCTTGGGCATGGATTGGCTATCCACGGTTCATGCCCAGATCGACTGTTTTAGGCGCAAGGTACGATGTGTTCGTACCGACGGGAGCAGGTTTACCTTCACCGGCGAGAAGGGAACCTTTGCAGCACAGGATGGACTTCCGCGGAGGAGAGTGCAGCCCATCTCACATCAGTTGGCTAGCCTCATCCTAGGAGCAGTGGACGTGCGGAGTCCGGCTTTTCCTGCAGTGGTGGACCAGTACGTGGACGTCTTTCCCGACGACGTTCCAGGGCTACCTCCTCGTAGAGAGGTAGACTTTTACATCGACTTGTACCCCGGGACAGCCCCGATATCTACTCCAGCATATCGGATGGCCCCCGCCGAGCTTCGAGAGCTGCGGGTACAGTTGGAGGACTTGCAGAGCAAGGGGTTTATCCGACCCAGTGTTTCACCCTGGGCTTCCCCGATTTTGTTCGCCAAAAAGGCGGACGGGAACTTGCGACTTTGTGTCGACTATCGTCGCCTGAACCAGGTGACAGTGAGGAACAAGTATCCGCTGCCACGGATTGATGACCTCTTCGATCAGCTCAAGGGAGCGCGGTGGTTCTCGAAGATAGACCTCCGGTCAGGCTATCATCAGCTCAGAGTTCGAGACGAGGACGTGCAGAAGACGGCCTTCAGGTGTCGGTATGGCCATTATGAGTTCTTGGTTATGCCGTTCGGCGTAACCAATGCTCCAGCGGTGTTCATGAGCCTCATGAACAGGATCTTCCAGCCATACCTCGACCGATTTGTCGTTGTCTTCATTGACGACATTTTGGTATACTCGACGACTGAGGAGGAGCATGCCTACCACCTGCGAGTTGTGCTAGACACACTCCGAGAGCACCAGCTTTATGGCAAGCTCTCAAAATGCCAGTTCTGGTTACGTGAGGTCCATTTCTTGGGGCACGTCATTTCTGAGGCGGGAGTTGCAGTGGATCCCGCGAAGATCGAGGCAGTGCTAGCTTGGGAGCCACCCAAGAGCGTGACAGAGGTGCGGAGCTTCTTGGGCCTAGCGGGATACTATCGGAGATTCGTGCCAGACTTCTCCAGAGTTGCAGCACCACTCTCAGCCTTGACGAAGAAGGGGAAACCCTTCGTGTGGTCAGACAGATGTCAGCAGAGCTTCCAGGAGCTGAGACAGAGATTGACCAGCGCACCTATCTTGAGGTTGCCTGAGGAGGGAGTTGGGTACGTAGTTTACTGCGACGCATCAGGGACTGGACTCGGGTGCGTCCTGATGCAGGAGCGGGCCGTGATCGCCTACGGATCACGTCAGTTGAGGCCGCATGAGCAGAACTACGCCACTCATGACCTGGAGTTAGCAGCAGTGGTCTTCGCTCTGAAGACTTGGCGGCACTATCTGATGGGCGAGCGCTTCACAGTCTTTTCTGACCACCAGAGTCTTAGGTATATCTTCTCTCAGAAGGACCTGAACCTGAGACAGCGGAGATGGCTTGAGTTCCTCCAGGACTATGACTTTGAGATAGTCTATACTCCTGGGAAGGGGAACGTGGTAGCCGATGCCCTCAGCAGGAGGACGGGCATTCAGCTGCTTGAGGAGGCGACGGAGCAGCTAGCCTCCTTGCAGATATCCTTCGTGGATAGAGACGGAACAGCCTTTCTTCAGTCTCTCACAGTCTCTACTCCACTTCTACAGCGGGTCAGAGAGGCTCAGCGTGGGGACGCTGACTGTGAGACCCGGCGTGCACTGATATCCTCAGGTCAGGCGCCTGATGGTTTCTCCCTTGGAGCAGAGCACGACATCCTTTTCAGAGGACGTACCTTCGTACCAGTCGCTTTACGAGAGGAGGTGCTGAGAGAGTTTCACACTTCTCCCTTGGCGGTACATCCCGGAGTGGCGAAGATGTACCAGGATCTCAGGCGACAGCACTGGTGGCCGGGTATGAAGAAAGCTGTGGCAGAGTTCGTTTCACGATGCCTCACCTGCCAGCAGGTGAAGGCAGAGCACCAGGTACCAGCAGGTTTGGTACAGCCCTTGGAGGTCCCGGAGTGGAAGTGGGACGGCATATCTATGGACTTCGTGACTGGACTTCCACGCACTTCCAGAGGTCACGACTCCATTTGGGTGATTGTCGACCGACTCACCAAGTCGGCACACTTCTTACCCATCAGAGAGCAGGGCTCAGTAGAGAGCTTGGGACGTCTTTACGTCCAGGAGATCGTACGGCTTCACGGTGTGCCATCGTCTATCGTCTCCGATCGAGATGCTCGTTTCACTTCCAGGCTTTGGAAGGGGTTGCAGGAGGCGTTCGGGACGCGGCTCCATCTGAGCACAGCCTTCCACCCTCAGACGGATGGACAGACGGAGAGGACCATACAGACACTCGAGGACATGCTCCGTGCATGTGTTCTCGACTTTGGTCGCAGCTGGGAGGACCACCTACCCTTGGTGGAGTTTGCGTACAACAACAGCTACCACTCCACCATCGGGATGGCACCATACGAGGCGTTGTACGGCAGACCCTGCAGATCACCGTTGTGCTGGACAGACCCTGGGGAGTCAGCACTCGTGGGACCAGAGATGGTCCGAGCCACGACAGAGAAGGTCCAAATCATCCAAGAGAGGATGAGGACAGCTCAGAGCCGGCAGAAGTCATATGCTGACAGGAGGCGGAGGCCACTAGAGTTCGAGGATGGCGACCACGTCTTTTTGCGTGTCTCACCTCGACGTGGTTTACGGAGATTTGGCCGAGGCGGCAAGCTGTCTCCCCGCTTCATCGGGCCTTTCCAGGTCCTCAGCAGGATAGGAGAGGTGGCTTATCGCCTGGCTCTACCACCTCAGTTGCACCGGGTGCACGACGTCTTCCACGTGTCTCAGCTGAGGAGATACGTGCACGACCCGACGCACATCATCGACTTTGGGGAGCTGGACGTGGACGATGGGGCGACTTTTGCGGAGGTTCCAGTGGAGATCGAGGATCGACAGGAGCGGGTCCTACGTGGGCGGTCGATTCCTCTTGTGCGCGTCAGATGGCAGCACGGGAACCTCCAGGAGAGCACTTGGGAGCGGGAGGCTCAGATGCGTGCTCAGTACCCCCATTTGTTCCCCTAGTTTTGATGTATCTTTACGGGGACGTAAAGCCCTGAGGTGGGAGTAATGTAAAGACCCGCAAATTTCAAGGAAATTTTTTTCTTAATTTTCTTTGGAATTTTACAAGAACGCAGCTTCAGACGGCACCTGATTCCGAGGCCCGGTGTGCCCGGAATCAATTTCCGAAGTTTGGCTCGGGTACGTTCAGTGAACGGACGAGCGGGTTTTTCTATCTTTTGAACCGGTGCCCGGAATCGAATTCTGAGGGCACCGATGAAATCGCAGCGCCGGTATTTGCTTAGAAACGCCTCTTCCGGAGTTGCGTTTGCTCAGACGTGGTTTTTAAATTTTACGGCTTTAAGTCAGAAATAAAATAAAGTTTGTGCGACAACTTTATTTTATTTCACTTAAGCTGCTTGGAAGCCACTTGAAGTCACTTAAAGACGGCTTGAACTGAGTTGAACTGGATAGGATGCTATCCAGAAATATCCTACCCCTTGGTAGGATATTTGTGCGGTGGGACCCGCACGAGCCCCGCCGTTTCTTTCGCTAAGTAACGCACCCGCGAAAACCCGTCAAAGTAACTGAAAAGTCAACCTACGCGTTTTCTTTAATTCTTAACAGACCATTTAATTGGGCGGTTTATTTCGTGAATTAAATGGACTGTTTCTTCGTGAATTAAATGGGTCGTTTCTTTCGTTGAATTAATTCAACGAATTGATGGATCGTTTCTTAACCGGTTTCGTGTTGGCATGTTTATAAAATAAGACCAACATAAAAATCCTTGGAAAGGATTTGAGAGAATCTTCGTTCCTCCACCCTCTCCGCGAAGAACGCGAAGAACGCGAAGAACGCGAAGAACGCGAAGAACGCGAAGAACGCGAAGAACGCCGGCGACCGGAATTCGACGACGCACACCAAGATCTGCGACGTCGACGAGATCTACCCGCGACGTTCTTCGGCGACGCCTCTTCTTCCGCGGCCGACCCTCGTTCGGCAACAAAGGTGAGAATCAGATCTTTTCTTCTCCCTTTTTAATTTCAATATCAACGGATTTAAACTAATTAAATCCGTTGATCTTGATCCGGAGATTGGCGACGCGACGAGCGATTCCGCGACGACGCGGCGATCTCCATCTTCCGCGACGAGCAATTCCGACGACGACGATAAAGTAAGGGTTGATTGGAATATTTTCCTTCCCGTGATTTATTTCTTTTAAAGTAAAGAAGCATGACCTTCGAACAATTTTAACATTTAAAATTGTTGTTGATTGTTTTATTGTTCCTCCCGTGGATTATGACTAACGCGGAGGGTGCGGGTCTAACGAACAAGACCCGGCAACCCTCCGCCGATCTATTTTGGTTGTGCGGATTTGGCGGACGTCGACAAACCGTGCGGCAAGGGCAATTTGTTGGCTCCGCAGTGAAGATCGTCCCCCGGGAGGAGCATCGGCGCAGACGGGAAAGAAATCGGGCCACCGGAGCATCTCCGGCGGCCCGCGGAAGGAGGCGGCGGCGCGGGTCGCCGGCGCGGCGGCGCCGGCGACCGGAGGCGGCGGCGCCAGGCGCGCCGCCGTGGAAACCTTCCGCCGCGGCTGAAGCCGCGGCGGCGGCGGCAGCCGGTTCCGCGGCCGCGCGGAACCGGGACGGACGCGGCGGCCCGGCCGCGTCCGCGTGACAGGCGGCCCCCCGCGGGGCCGCGGTTTCTCTCAAGCCGCGGGTTCAACCCCGCGGCGGCGGCTCTTCGGCCGCGCGGCCGAAGACCGAGCCGGCCGGTCCGGTCGGCCGGGCCGCGCCCAGGCCGGACCGGACCCGGCCGAGCCGGTTCGGGCCGGGTCGGGCCGACCCGGTTCGGGCCGACCCGGTTCGGCCGACCCCAGGGGGGGGTTCGGGCCGGGTCGCCCCGGGCCCAGTACCCCCGTTTCGGGCCCTCTACGGTCTTTCGCCCATATCTTGGGCCTGGGACCTCCGATTGACGAACCGTCAGCGGCTACGCGATCCTTGGATCGAGACGGTCGTTTCGGTATATTATACTCAAGGTTTCGGAAGACTTTGGGTTCGGCCGGGTTGGTTCGTACACGAAGCCAACCGGGCCCTCGGAGCGGAAACGCTCATAACTTGAGCTACGGACGTCCGAACGACGTACCGTCAGCTGTGGTAGTTTCCTCTAAGTGAGACGGAACTTTTGGCATACTCCGCCCGAGGATCGGATACAGGCGGAGTACGGTCGGGTTGGTTTTGCCCTAAAAACCAACCGGGCCCCTGGGACGAAAATGCCAATAACTCTCAGACCGGGCGTCCGATTGACGCGCCGTCTGTCGCGTTGAGATCCTGTTGTCGATACGGAACTTTTGGATACATCAACTTCGGACTACGTGTCAGTTGATGTATCAGCCCCTCGGCTCGTGGAGCGGACCCTCCTAAACGAGCTCGCTACGTGCGGGAACCCTAGCGCTGGCTGTGACCTCGACGACAGAGCAGAGATCCTCCGTGGACTGCGACGACGGCAGAGCAGAGATCCTCCGTGGACTGCGACGACGGCAGAGCAGAGATCCTCCGTGGACTGCGACGACGGCAGAGCAGAGATCCTTCGTGGACTGCGGCGACGACTGTGCAGAGATCCTCAGTGGACTGCGTCGACTACTGCACTCAGCGATCCCACGTGGATCAGTGCTTCAGGTTCTGTGTGAGCCCGATCCTCCGTGGGTCCTTACTACCGGTTCTGTGTGAGCCACTGCCTACAGGTTCTGTGTGAGCCCGATCCTACGTGGGTCTTTTTGCGGGGGTTAGTACCTATCGATCCTTCGTGGGTCCGACGACTGAGACGGATCAGTGATCGTCTTTGACGTCATCTGAAAAAGTATACCTGGTTGAGCTGAATCTTATGTTACTCTCCTTTGTGGATTGTGTTGAACCATCCTTTGTGGATTTACTGTTTACTCTCCTTTGTGGATTTGGGTCTTGCTTTCCTTTGTGGATTGAGTTGTTCTTGAGCTCGTGAGCAGAGCTAGAATTGGGGACTTAGGTATATGTATGGGCATATACCTAAGTCGAGTCAGATGTTACTTCGTGATTGCATCTTTCTTTTGTGCTATATCCTTTGTGGATTTCGAGAGACCTTCGGGGGTCTCGGGGTCCTTACTGAGTAGTTGTACTCACCCCTGCACGGGCTATGCCCGCACCTTGTTGTGTTGGTTGCAGACGACGGACAGCGCTGATCACGGTTGGGGCGTGGAGCAGGACGGTACCTGGAGGTGGACCACTGGGCGGGACGTGCTCGGAGCGGACGTGGGACCCGAGGAGCCTGGAGGCTATCTGTACCCACCCTTCAGGTGGGATTGCCAGTGGACGACACGAGGCCGCCGTCTTTTCTTCAGTTGCTGTTCTTTTTCTTTTCAGTTGTACTTTACAGTTGGGCTTGTATTTCCGGCCCCTTTACTTTTCTGCACTTTACTTTCCGCTTGCTGACTCTGTGTGGTTGTTACTTATAAAGGCAATGCCTTCCCTGTTTACTGGGATTTTACGCCTTGGTGCTAGTCGCCAGCCCCTGGCCTATGGAAGGCGGGCTTGGGGTAGTCACGGCACGGGCCCCGAGGACGGGTCGTGACAATAAAATATAGGATATCAAAATTTATTTCTCACTTAATCATAGCATCAAATAGTCAAGAATAAGAAGATTAACCCAAAGAATGGAAATTGGGTTAAAAAGTTCCCTTACCTTGAGTCTGTATTGAAAAATACAATCATTATTTCCAATAATAATAAACTTAGGTTAATTTATTCTTAATTTATAATATTTTTTATGATTATTATTTCTTTTATATCACTTATTATCATGTTATAAAAAATTACATAATTATTTATGTTCATATCGGATGTTTTGTCGATATTCGTTACATGAATCGAAAATGAACTTGTTTTGATGTAAATTTCCCATAAAATAAAAATTCCATAATCTCCATAATATTAGTAATTATTTTAATATCATATATATCCAGTATATATGTATTTATAATATTCATAATATTTATATATAATAAATGAAATGCACCGTTCAAGGATAAGGTAGGTCATACGTACAGATGAACACTACTTTCATTATATCTTCATATTAAAATAATTATAATAAAATGATATAATTTTATATTATAATATCAGTATTATATTTATATGATTTATGTATCATAGGTTTAATAAAACACTCCATTATATATTCTATGTATAGTAGGAATGACTCACATCGCTTTTAGGGGGCAGCCATCCATACTTCGAAAAATGGAATTTTCGTATTAACACAACATGGAAAGCATCAGGGTATGTTATAAATAAAAATTATAGAAGAATATATAAAATATAAATATAATATGAATCATAAATAAATTCTGTTCCATCATAATGGCCACCATGAGAGGTAGTAGAAGAAAATTTGAACAATCATCTTTTCGTGAGGTAGTACTTCACCGTACATAGAAACAATATGTTCTATATCCATTAGATGGAGATTTTTGTAATTGTTGGTCTAACTATTATCATGATAAAATATTAGTATATTGAGGATACTGGTGTTGTGATAAAATAATGGAATGAAGAGAGGTTAGGGGTTAGATAAGGAAAATAAATGGAAGGAGTTTGAGAGAACATATTACCTCTAAATCGGGTAACTCCTTTTGATTTTTGCCAAAAGGCTTCCTTGAGTTTCCTTATTCACAAGGTAAGGATTATAGGAGGAAGGGAGGGATGTTGGGAACTTATTGGAGTAGAATTTTGGTGAGCCAATGGGATTTATAGGTGTGAGTAAGTGGGTAAAGGTGGTTTCCTTTTTTAAGAGTGAGGAGGGGCACTTTAGAGAGTCTTGAAATATTAATTTATTTTAAAGGTATTATAAAATTATAAAAGTTAAAAAGTGATATATTTCTTTCATAAAATGATGATGGGTTTAAATCATCCCTACCAATAGGTTTTAATATAACATGCCAGGTAAATAAAGAAATAATACATTTTCATTTCAATTAATATTTTGTGAATTAAATATTAATTTCAATTTAAAGGGGTTTTTATGTCTGATGGCATACCCAATACAGAACAACAGGTTTCTTTGAAAACTTACATTGCACAATAATAATGTAATATTATTATTTTAAATGGTAGTTAACACCTAGGCATTTTATAGGTAGGAATGAACATAAATTACTACAACATTATTATACATGTTTGTTAAATGTTTTTACATTTATACATTACAATTCAGAGGCTTATGATGTGAATGAATCTAATTTTAAGCATAATTTACTTTAAAAGGCTGATTTACCACCTTTTGATGGATAACCCTCTATAAATCTAGTTTTGGTCACTTTTAAATGTTCTATTATAATGAATAAAATTATTTTTTAGAATAGAGACATCAAAATTCACTTTGGGTAAAATTTTGGTATTTTTCTGATAAAATTCAATTTCTGATGAATAGTGGAAAATACTGTATTATAATTCAAAACTGCCTTTTAATATAATTTATTTATATGATTATATTATATTTTAAATTGGTTTTAAAGTGTAATTATATTTTATTTTTACCATTTAATCCAATTTTTGTCATTGTAATTAATTTCAATTTGAAATTGGACATAAAAAAGTGTCAATCTTTTGATAGTTAATATTTCTTAAAAACCTGATTTTCCATTTAAATGAAACTTTACCACTTCTGTGAATAGAAATTTTAAAATCTAACATACATGGTGGTTATTAGTACATAAAATGTGGTTCAATAAGATGAAAATAATTTTTCGTGAATAGTTAATTTTGACTTTTATTTACTGCGGTTAATGGTGAATAGGGTAATTCAAGGTAAAAAGGAAATCATAATAATAAAAAATTACCTCAACACTTATACTAAACTTATTGGATGAGTCATGGACGACCATGGTCATATTTTGGTCTATTATGGGACCCCATGGAGCCACTTAAGAGTGATAATGAAACATTATTTTAATTAACTTAAAGTAAAGGCAGAAATGACATAAACAAATATCTTTTAGTAAATGAGTTTTTACATAGGTTTTTATAAGTTATCTTTTCGACTATAAATAATCTTTTTAAATAGAAAAATATTTCCAACATCATGGTATTTTTATAATTTTTGGACATCAAATAAATATAATTATTTATGACACAATAATGATGCAGTGTTTACCTCATTAATAAATGATTTATATTAATAATATTATAAAGACTAAAAAAATATCCAAAATCTGTCCAATTATTTTTGGATGATTTTATTTTGAACATAAATCATCCTATATTTGAATTTAATTAGTTTTGGACATTTAGAAACTTAAAATAATTATATAATAAAATAATATTTTCACACTTTCCTAAAGAGCCCCTCCACCCTTATAAAAAGCTCTCACCCCTAACCCATTACTCACAATTCTCAAGCCCCTTATCTCATCCAAACCCAGAACAAATAATCTCTCAGGGTCCCTCTCTTCCACCTAGAATCCTTAAATAGGCAGAAGGTACTACAAGAAATCCTTTGGGTTTAAACCATAGAAAAGTTACCCAAATTAAAGGAAAACGTTTCTCTTAAATTCTATTCTTTTATTTTACTTCTCCAACCCCTAAAATCTTTTTATTATTTTCTTTTATAACAAAAAAATTATCCTCAATATTCTAGGTTTCTGTTATGATAAGTATTCAATCTACACTTACATGCACCTCCATCTAACAGGTAAAGAACATACTGTTTATATGGACGACAAACTAACACCCCACAAAACAATGATTGTTCAATCTTCTCCTACCACCTCTTATGGTGGCCATTATGATGGAACTGTATTTATATATGATATATATTATATTTATACTATTTATAATCTTATATTTTTTCATTTATAGAATTCCTTTATGGTTTCCATTATGGGTAAACACGACAATTTCATTTTAGGATGTGCGGACTACCGCCCCCTCAATGTGATATGACTCGTGAATGCCATATGTGGGACATAAAAAGGATAGAGTTAATGATATTATATATGATATTATACTATAATTATCATATACCAATATATAATTATGTTTTAATTCCATTAAAATAAGAAATAGAAATGAAAGTAGTGTTCATGTGTACGTACGTCTTACCGTCTCCATAAACGGTGCATTTCATTTCTTACCTCTAAATTTTATGTACTATTAAAAATCAAAATATATAATGAATATATAAGATATATATGATATCTAAATCATTAATATCATTTTAGAGATAATGGATTTTTGACCCCATAGACAACTAGTAAATATAAGATGTTCATTTTTGACTTAAGTACCAAATATCGGCAAAACAACTGTTATTAACTTAAATGATTGCATAATATTTATAACATGGTAATATGTGTTATAAAAGTAATAATAAACTTAAAAGGGTTCTTAAGCAAGTATAAATTAACTTTAGTTTATTATTCAAGAGATTAAAGAACGAACGAGTCAAGTCGGACACGAGGTAAGGGACTTGGTAACAATCTCCTTTCATTGAGGCATATTTTGTTTTATATACAACTCTATTTTATATGCTGTATAAACACTATTTAAATTTCATTTCATTCAAAGGGAATATTTTTCTATGAGGAGTTTTACTAAATGACAAAACAAATTTTTCTTTTACCGTAAGCGGTGACACCGAACTTTTCCACCGCTACAAGTATTATTTGATCTACGAATTCCTTAACAAGACATAATGTTTTTGAAAGGAGAATATATACCATATACTATTTTGCTTATTTTGGTATTAAAAATGTTTTTTATAATGGTTTTGTTATACCAATATATTTAAATGATATATTGTGATTGAAATATGGAAATGTTATATTTCTTTGGTGTTTATTTTATGTGTTATGAATATGTTATGGTTCTTGGGAATTGTTACGTATACGGGTGGTTCCATGATAAAACTAAGGTGGGTGAGCCCGAGATAGATCTTGAATGAATTGGTTCATGTGAAAGAGGTAAACGTGAGTGTTTCTCCTAAGAGGTTTATGGAATATACTATGATGGGTATTCCAAATGTAACTCCCTACATAGTTGTGATAGCTACAATGTAAGTATGATATGGATTCCACACATTACCTTTATGATTTATGTTTTCTATGTGTTATTCATAAATATTATGATTTAATGAATTATGTTAAAGAGCTTATGTTATGTATGTAATGATGAACTGATGTTTTCTTTCTTTGTTTTATAACCCTTTCTGAGTTTTTTATGCTCATCCCATGTTTTGAAATGTTTTTCACAGGACTTAAAAATGTATAGGGTCAAGGATGGGATCAAGGAAAAGTCATGCTGTCTAAAACATGGAAAAAGACATGGATCTTTTTTTTGAAGAGTTTATATTTTGTGAAAAAATGGAAACTGAGTAGAGGTGTCTACTTTGTAATTATTGAGATGTAATGTAATAGTTATGGCCTAATTCTCAAAAACTCAAAACCAAAAAAGATCCTCAATGTGAATTATTCATTTAATTCAAGATTATGTATTATTTAATGGCCGGGTCTTTATATATAGACAAGTTTAGGTTCCATATTTAACCTTATCTTTTGTCTTTAACCCATAGTTAAGTAAATTAACTCTTACCATGTCTTCTTAAATATTTACACTATATGGTTAATATGGTAACTATAATATGACAAGAGAACCTCAAGTGGATCATTAATGAAATTTTTAACATTATATAAGTCATTTGGACAAATATTGGTTTTTAGGACTGTTATATCATTTAGTAAAATAATATTTGTTTTAAAAACTCATTTATGTCCAATTTGACACTATTTGGTAATTTATTTTTATTAATGTCCTAAAAAATTGATTCCTTTAAACCGAAGTCACTAATGCATCCAGAACATGTAAAGGTAATCCAAAAAATTCATGGATTCCACCAAAATTTTAAATTACATTTATTTTAATATTTATAATAACATTTATTCGATCCATTCATTAATAAGGTAATCACTATATCATCATTGTGTCATAAATAAATAAATTTATTTAATGTATAAAAAATATAATTAAAATAACATGAAGTAGAAAATATTTTTATATTTATAGTCATAAATATTAGGTATATAACCCCACCTTAAAATCATTATATTAAAAAGAGACATTTTTATGTTATATATCTCTTTACATTAAATTAATTATGATAACATGCCCTTATTACTCCCAAGTGCATCCATGGGGTCCTAAAAATGAAACAAGGATTATCATGGTCAAAATTCTCTCATAAAATAGGATTAAGACCTATCTTAGTGTAGTTTTATGTTATTATAATATTATTTTTTACCCTTATTTACCTAATTTAGATTTTAACCCTGGTAAATAAAATTAAATGCTGAAGTTACTATTTATAATTTCAAAAAATAAGAGGAACCTTTTTAAAAAAACTATACCATATTACTACAAATATCAAATTGATTTTTCTAAATTTATAACACAGAACTGGTTAAAATTAATTCCCATCATCAAAACTATAAAGCAGGTTTTTAAGAAGTAAAAACTATAAAATATTGACATGTGTTTATGTCCAATTTAAATGTGAAATTACTTGCAATGAAAAAATGGAATAAATAATAAGAAAATAATCCAAATAATCTTCAAAATATATTAAAATAATAACATAACTACAAAAATAAATTAAACAAAAAGGCAGTTTTGAATTAAAATGAAAAAATTTCACTATTCATTAAAATATGAATTTCAACAGAAAAATACCAAAAATTCAAGAAAAATAAATTTCGATGTCCAAAGTATAAATAAGTAGTTTATTTGTTTTCCAAATATTAAAAATAAATGATACCAAAACAATATTTAAAAAGGGTTCCCCATCAAAAGGCTGTAAAACGAAATTTTAAAAATATTAGAGTATTTTGTGCTTAAAATTGGATTCATTCTCATTTTAATCCTATAAAATTTACTCGATAAATGTACAAAAATTTAAGATAAATTTGTCATAATATTTTAGTTATTACAATTAATTCTCACCAATACAATGACTAGACATTAAATACCACCTAAAATAATATTAATATTATTGTATTAGTTTTTGGTACAGCTCAACGTTGTGTGCAACACAAGATTTTGGACAGACCCGTTATTGTGTGTCGAGTACTCTATCAGAGAAAGAGTCAACTTTAAAGTAAAATTAATATCATATCCATTAATAATAACATATATGAAAATTTACTGTTCTATAAATACCAAGGATGTTACATTTTACCTATTCATCCATTGTGTATTCTCACCGCCAACTTAAAATTTCAATAGATATGAGGTATGTGATTCTACATAATGGATATTTATTTTTGAATAACTTTATTACTTGAGTATTTATGATACCTTTCATATATTTTGATTGAATTATATTATTGAGGATGATTTTTTTATTTACTTATATTTCTGGGCTCCATGCCTGGATTTTTTTTGGTTTTATATTGCTTTCATTTCAAAATCATTTGTATGAAGAGGTGGGTTTTGATAAAATTATTTAAATGTATTTTTATTCCCAAATGGATTTTAAAGGATGTTTTAAAATGAAATTAATTTATGTACATGTTTCTAGGATGTTTAATCCATAGATTTAAGTAAATTATTGTTTAATTGTGTAATTATTGATGTTGGGTTTGTTATAAGACTAGGCATATATATACGACACATGGGAAACATTGGATTTTTTTTTCAGTAATTGTATGGGTGATACACTAGTGTAGATTGTGATATAACTATTTCCCAAGGAATGGTTTTAATTTAAAAATTATTACCACCTAAGGGGACTAAGAAGCGAATAAATTACTTAGTTAACATTGTGTTGATATAGTGAAGCCATTAATCCCTCAAAGTGGTCAAAGTTACCCACTATATTATTATTTGACTTTTCCAAAAGTCTAGATACCCTGTTATGTGGTGTATTTTTGGGAAATATCTTCATTTATGTTGAATCTTGATGTTTATTTTATATTTATTCTCATTATAGATCTCAATTTCCACATCATTGTTTATCTAAAAAGTTTGTTTTTTTATTATAAGACTGAAGGTATATGGAATGGATCTCTAATAATTTATTTAACGAATCAAAGTGTGTTATATTAATGAAATTATTTTCTAAATCCTAATTCCAAACTAGTATTATTATTTTACAATGTGAGATAAATTATGTAGATTCATGGTGGTATCTAAATTGGGTTTCCCTCACACTCTTCATATAATGCTTTGGAATATTCAAACATGGTTATGTATAAATTAGGAGAAGTTAATGTTATCTCATCTTATAGTGATTCTTCTTGATGCATAAATCATTTTTAACGGTATTTTATTGGCGGTGACTATGGTTCATATGTAAAAAATATCACGTGGGTTATTTTTTAGAATCTTTTAGAGGTGATTTTAGGTTATGATATATTGTCCTATCTAGACATCCAATTATTTTTTACTCATGTTTATGGGTATGTTAATGATGTAACTCAATCTATTTTAATTTTCAAATAAGTGTTGGTTGCTTAGTTACTATTTCCATTATTTTATTATCTATTTTAATAGATTTTAATTTTTGTAACTACATATTTTTTGTAAGGATTTCCATGTTATAGGCAGGTCATACTAGATTTACCAGAGCACTCCATATTGGGTTTTATGTTTTTAAGGGTGAAATCATTCCAATCACCTTTATTTGATACCCTCAACTCTTATTTCGAATTTAGGATGATTGAGAATGTGCTTTTGTAATTATGGAATATTTTACTTGAGTGATGGTATTATTCGACTCGAGGTAGTTTATTATAAAATTGTCTTAGTTTCCTCCTATTATTGGGGGAGTAAAGGTTGTATGGAAATAGAGTCATCCAAACTTGAGAGGTGAGTGAAGGGGATTTACACTCCAAATTTTCTTCATGCTAAACCTCCTGTTACCATGGGTGGTCATGAATTGTGTCTTAATTGGATATTATTTTCTAGAGTATTCGGTTTGGTTTTATGGATTAATCAAGGTTATTTGGATATGAATTTTATATTTATGGAGTTTTATGTTTCCCATTTTATTGTCCATTCATCCTACAAGGTATTTAGATAATTAAATAGATATAGAGAGAGCCACGGTGTACACATCACATGATAACCCTCAAGTGGACCCAGATTTTATTGATTTTTCAATAATCATTAAATCTCACTGTCAAGAATGTGGGTCGTAAACAACATTTCCTATTAAATATGATCCCATGTTTACTTATTAGGATACACCTATATTTCATAGTGATCGAATGTTTCAACAACCTGATAAATTGATGGAAAAGATTAAATATATCCCTAAAATTATTAAAACTTCATATATATCTATGGTCAGTTTTTCATGGTATATATTGGAGGGACCAATATTAAAATTGTGTTATCCATTCATGAAGGACATGTGGTACAAATATCACACGTGGGAAAAGTTCAAGGAGACACTCTACAAGAAGTTTTAACTAAAAACCCTATGGTTTTTAAGGAATGATTCTTCCTGAATCAAGAGTAGAGTAGTCATTATCGATAAAATATTTACCTCTGTCTTCTAAGTTGGATCCCCTTTACTACGGGGTCATCATGAATGATTATTTAAAGGAATGGCGATTTAATATGGGTATGAGTCCAAAAGTCATATTAATTATTCTTATTTTATTTTTATCGATCTATACTATAGTGGTAAATAAGTAAGTGATGGATGATATAGATATAATCAAACAGAATGATTTGTGATGTACCTTTACCAATGCAGAAGGAATTCAAAGATCCTATTCATGCTAAGAGAGGAGGTGTAAGGTTCTTGCTGAGGTGGTAGTGGGAGTGTGTAATAAAAATTTGATTCAAATCCACTAGTTTCCTTAGGTAATATTCAAGTTTTGTGATGCCAGTGTGTAATTACAATGAATACTTCACCATATTACAAGGGAACTCATAGGTCTAACCATTTGTATATATGATTCAACCATTTTAAATTATTTTATAGGAACCCTCTCAAGAGTAGTATGATCAGATATTCATTCAATAGGTTATTATGTGTAGTAAGATTCATAAAATCGAGTAGGATGTCTTTCTAAAATGGAAATAGAATATCATCATACCATTTAGTAATATAACAGGCTAAAATATAAACCTTTTATATATAGTAGTGCATGTGACTGAGGAATCTAGTGTCGAGATAGAGATTATGAGAGGTACAATGTTTATTTCTTCTTCAATATGTTTAGTTTTTTATTACATAGGTTCATCCCATTACTTAATCAAATATAAATTTATTTGTGTATTGGGGTTTTGACCAATTTTGATACCATATTTTATGTATCATTCCACTCATTTTGGGAAGATGATGGAGTGGGGTTTGAAGTTCCCTGATTCCCAAGAGGAAGTAGACAATTTTTTCTTAATAAATATGAAGTCTGTGACTCTTTTATTATAATATAGGAAAAAGGAGTCCATTATAGTAGGGGAAAACAAGGATAAAACCAAATAATGAAAGCCATATACCTATCTTTTTCATGAATCATTTAGTCAAATTTCGTTATTTTTCTCAAATTTCTAAACATTCATCCCTTCTACGACCACACCCCTGACCCATTGATCACCCCCACCTGGAGGAAGATCTTAAATACTTTCAATAAGTGTCTCAAAATTAGTGTTGTTAGAATCATAACTATCCACTTTCTTCTCTTGACATTTTTTAGGAGAAACATCTCCAATCACTTGTTTCGTCATCCTCTCTACATCTATTTCTTCATCCAAAGAAAGGATCTCCTAATGCTTTGTCTCATCAAGAGAGCCTTGAATTGTGTTCTACATCACAGTGGCACCATCAATATTTTGACCATATAAAGGAGAAGGGTTTCCTAAAACTGATTTATCAACCACCAATAGAAGCACATACAGAGGCTTCAACTTATTTTAGGAAACAAGATGAATGCCCTCATTACCCACAGTGGGTTTTTAGAAGAATTATAAACATTAGATATGACTGTAGAATTTGATTCTAAAATTTTAATACCCTTTCAGATACTTGCAGGAACCATCTTCTCATATGAAAGATGAATATCAAACTCCTTTTAAATTTCATCCTCAATCACTTTTTCATCTATTAATTCATCCTCGTGGCCTGAAATTTGAGAATTTGAACATTTTTGAATTTTCAACAAGTCATCACTCTTTCCTTTTTTATGAGTATCAACATTGTGTACCTTCACCTCTTTGGAAAATATTTCAGCCCAAGACTTTGTCTTATTCCTATAAGTAGAGGCACAATCATTAGGTGAGTCACTTGACTGACCACCCTTCTGATCAACCTTTGTCTTGCCTCTGTCCTTTAGAACAAATATCTACACTTATTTTTTTAGAACTATCATCATCAATGTCATGTCCATCATCACCCTTTCAAGGATCACTGTGATGCTAATTCTGGAGAAACTGAGGAAGAACACCATCCTTCTGAGTAGGTGCATTTTTTCAATTCTTGAGACAATTGTTCATGTCATGTCCACACCAAGAATAGAAGTTTCTTACAGTGGAGCACCTATTGGTAGATGATTAATGATATATAACATTGTTGTCCTTGCAGAATTTTTTCATTTTAGATAAAATATCTTTAACTAAATGATATCATCAGCAGTTACAAGAATTACTTTATCAACTAGAGTCGATCCCAGATAATCCTCAACCAGGAACATGGTGAATTGACCAAATCAAGTCACTTTCATTTCAATGTCAATTTTAATCGGGATTCTAATAGACTGTGAAACATCATACATAATCTTGGGGTACGAAAGTATCCTATTTAACCCATAAACCCTTACCCAAATTTGAGTAGTGGTGTTACCAACCTATAATGGCATGTATTAGATGGGTTTTGTTAATGTTTGTATTGATTTTTACCATAATAAGGTTATATTCCATTCTCATGAAGGAAACAAAGACATCTTCCATGGTGAGTGAGATCCAATACCAGTTAGGTAAGGACCTTTTGTTATATATATATAATTTATTTCATGTTATATGTTTATTTTAAATTTTTATTATGTTGGTAGGAGTTCATATTCTCACATTATTTTTGGGTGTGCAAAGGTATCCCAAGGTTTCCAATGTAGGTTTCTATGGGATTTAACCCTAGTGGGAGGCATATAGTTTTCTTGATGTCCTCCATGAGATAAGCCCCATTTTATTCCCATATTATTAATTGGATATTTATTAATTAAATCACTAAAAGGTTCAATAGGATTATACATAGGGAAATGTATTTATTTATTCAATAATTTCACTGTAGGAAGCACTTGTTCTCTATATAAAGATGTTAGTTGAATGTTTTTGACTTTTAATTGATTATTGGAAGATCAATTTGGTGATCGTAAATAATTTGAACTAATTTCCTTAGATTGATGATATTTTTTTCCAACTCAGAGGGGAGAGATTTTTTTTGAAACTAACCTTGAATTAGGATACCACCAATTGAGAGTGATGTAAGAGTACATTCATAGGTATGATATCAAGAAAAGGTATGGTCATTATTAGTTCCTTGTTATTCCATTATTCCTCACTAATTCCCATAATAGATTCATTCCCTTTATTAACTATATATTCCATTAGTATTTCATCATATTTTAATGATGTTTTTTGATGGTATATTAGTTAACTACAAGAAAAAAATAGACCATAAGAACTATATGGACAAAGTTTTGTGGGTTTTAAATGAATATTTTTAGTTTTTAAATATATTTTATTTCCAAATTTAGGATAAAGAAGTGTTGTTTTTAGATTATGTGGTCTCTAAGAGATGAATTTATATGGACCTTAATAAGATTTAAGAGGTAATATATTAGGAATGAATTAATAATTTTTTCTAGATAATGATATTATTAGGTAAATTTAGATACTAATGATTATTTGTGGAATATTTCTCTTTGTTAGAATCTCCCTTAAAGGGTTTTACTCGAAATGGATTGAGATTTGATTTGTATAAAAAATTCCAGAGATCCTTTAATGAGTTGAAAGTGTGAGTGATATTGATTTTTTATGATTCTTCCTGACTCTGTAGAGGGCTATGTAGTGTATTTTGATGCTTCAAGTATAGGGTTGGGATGTATTTTGATCTTATGTGGTCATGTTGGGGAATATGGATCTCATCAGTTATTACCTCATGATAAGAACTAAAACAACCTGAACATGATTTGGTGGTGGTGAATAATTCTTGTAAAACATGGTACTATTATCTATTTAGGAAAAAGAATACCATTTATGTTGATCATAAATGATTAATGTAAATATACTCCCAAAAGGGTCCGAATATATGATAAATGTGTCGAGATGAATATCTAAAATCATTAAATATTGCCATATCCTATACCCCTGATAAAGGTAATGCGGTTTCTAATTCGGTTAGCAGTATTTTTAAATATTAATTTGTAAAAGAATCAAAGGGGGTGTAAAATTTTATGATATATTTCAATGATTTTAATCTGGATGTGAAGGATTAATATTATTTTGTATTCTCGACTAGTGTTGAAGTCACACCCTCTTTGGATTATTGGATTTAACTGAATTAAGTAGAGGATCATGTCTTAAAATGTATTAGAATAAATTTAAATGATGGGTGTACCTTGAGTGATTTTTTTTCTGTACCTAAATTGATTAATTTTTTTAGGAAAAATTTAGCCATTTATCTATCCAAGAGATTGATGATGATGGAATGTGAGACATATTTTTGTTTGGTTATAATCTTTTGAGCTACCAAAAAGTTTTATGATCTTAAATTTTTTTATTATTGGATTGATAAAATGTGATTTTTGATGAATTTGGTTTCAATACCTTATCTATTAAATGAGTAAGACTGAAAATAAAAATTCAATGGGACTTTTAAATCCTTTCCTCATTTTGGTGTGGAAAAAAGATGATATTTATATGATTTTCCGGATTGGGTGACCTCAATTTCTAAGTGATAATTATTATATATGTATTTTTATCGAATTTTGGATGAAATCACACCCATTTTATCCTATTAAGTATTAAATAATGGTGGAACAAATTGGATGATAATCTATAAAAGTGATTGTGAATCATAATGTTATGCCATCACGAATTGTTTTCAGTCAAGACTTAGGATTTATATATTTAATCTATAAGGTTCTCTAAAAATTTATGTGTTATTTATTGAAGTTAATAATGGATTATCACTCTCAAATATATTTATGAATTAATTGATCTATTTAGATTCATGGAGAAATACCCAAGCCTATGTTTTTGACATAAATGCCTCATGGGATAAACATTTATCACATATTGAGTTTTCTTTTAATAATAGTTATCAATACTTGATAAAAAATATCCCCCTTCAAATCCTTGCATAGATTAGAATTTTGGTATCCCATTTTTGGATGAAATTTTGTGAGAATTCCTTATTAGAACAGAGTTTCATTCAAGAGATGATCAATGAAATTTAGTTACATTATAAGATATCAAAGGTAACTCAAAGATTTAATGAATCTTATACCAACTGACATGGTATATTTGGCCATCTGAGATAGGTGGATATTTCAAGAAAGTCGCATAATTTTTATCCTTACTATCCCAAATGTCTTTTATTCATGAAATATTTCACATATAATATTTAAAGAAGTTTCATATAAACTAGTATCATGTGAATTAATGGGATAATGTGTATTTTGATCTCAATACCACTAATTTTGACCAATTTTTCTTACCATAGATAACAAGGATTGAGTGTTTTGGTGTAAATCTATTTCTTTGTTCTTTGTATTATGGAAATGTGGAAGATATAATACATAAGGTCACATCCTTGGTTAAGGATCCACTGGCCCCATATTTTCTTCAATGTGGAGAACCAAGAACATTATGGTGGCATAAAGTGGCATGGTTTGGAGAATTATGTCACCCACAATGTCATTTTTAGGTAATCAATTTATAATTTATTAATTTTTATTCCAATTTCTATATATCCTTACCTTTATAGTGTTTTTATATATTTATGGATTTCTTTAATTTTAAATTGATATAGATCATTCCCTGTTCTAGGAAATCATTACTGTTATAGATGGTTCTAGAGGGTTAGCATATCGTGGCCAAGTCAGACATCGTGACCAAAATTACAAGATTTGAGTAGGGTTATAGCAGTTTGAGGGTCAGACAATGGTCATGGGAATCATAATATTATGAGTATTTTTTTCCAGTCAGGTTTCTCTATGAATATATGTGGTGTATATAATCAATCTATGTCAAAGATGATTCAGGATGTGATTGTTGTCAGGAAAATGAAATCTTCGAAACGTCCCATCTTGCATAAGAACTTACACATACATAAGAATTTTGAAATTGTGGAAATAAAAGAAGGGGAAGTGACAATGTGACAAGGAAGTTCATTTCATGACCATTCATATTGGCACCCTTTTATATAATATAATAATCTTATGTTTGATTTTATCCTATTTAAAATCCATGGGGAAGGAGGTTATTTCAGGGATCATGTGTGCCACGCTATGAAGAGGGGTTTGTGGGTGAGACCATTTTATTTACAAGGGATGTCATTCAATGATGACCTAGAGCTATATATCCTTGGTTATTCCTAGAGGAGTTATTACACGCCATGATCCATGAAGGCCAGGAAGAGAGGGTTCAAGAGAGAGGCACCACACCATGACTAATCTAGAAACGTTGTGTGGTGTCTCTACTAAATTTTTATTTCATGATTTTAAATTTTCCTACCTATTATATTTCAACCCAATTTCTATTCCACTAATTTGGGTGACCTACGGTCCCTTTCCATCAGTGGACGTCATCCCACTCACCTCTTTAACCCAATTTGGGTGGATCCTTCTTCATAAAATCACCAATAAGTGATCTTCCTTTATCCTATTTTCTAATATCCACTTCTCCCTAGTTTTATTCTATCCCAATGGTTCTAGTAGCCTAAGGTTTCTTTTTTCTAAACTCTAGAGGGGTTTTTTCTATGCTAGGGTTTTCCCTCTTCATCCTTATTATATTATCACCATTAATTAGAAAAAAATAGATTTTTTCATCATTTTTTATGTTTCAAACATCCATTTGTAGGGTGAAATTATTTTAGGTGACATAATAAAATATGAATTTTTAACCGGGTTTCTTATAGCTGATGATAAAAAATATTATTTTGAAAACCTTTTATGTTTTTTATTATATAATATATGTGAAAAGTAACTTTTATGTTATTTATATAATAAATGGTGTGAAAAAGCATCCATTTTTTTATTAAATATTTCAAATAAAATACTACCTTAAAAGAAAATAAAAGATTTATAGAAGATAAGACATTACATAAAAAAATATAATCTAGAAAAAAACTTGTATCCTTGAATTAATTTTTTATCATGTAATTATATTCATAGAAATAATTTTAAACATAGGAAAGGCCTTAGAGGCATATAAAGCTATTGATTTTATGGAATTTTAGACACAAGTGGATGCCTTGCAATTTTCATGAAATCCAAAGATGGACCACCGCATTGGCATGATGTGAATATTTTTTCAACACTTCTTATATGTTAAATAATGTGAAAAAAATTTGTTTTTAGCTTCATTTTTCTACTTTCTAATGTTAAAATTTTAGTTTTCAATGTCTGTTAGTTAAAAAGTTATGTGAAAAACAAATTTTCACATGAGTTATTTAAAATTATGTTTGAACATTCAACATAAAATAATTTTTATAAAATTATATATAATCATATTTAAATTGATTTGTCATAGGTCTTTCTAAAAAAACAAACATTACTTTGGGATATATTGATCACTTTAGTTTTAATGATTTCCATCATAAACTACTATATAAATACATTTTTGAGATCTGATTTATGTTATTTCATTATGGTTCTTGGATTTATTCTTGAAAAATTCGGGGTTTTACTTGAAATATATTTCAAAAACAATTTTATGTATTTTATAAAATTCAATAATTATGATTTTGATCCATTATGGATTTTTAAAGGGTGTTTTTAATGAATATTGATTTATGAATATTTTTCATTTTTTAGGCTTGTATTTAATCGGAGGATTATTGAATTATGTGATTATTTATGTTTAATTTTTTATGAGACTTGTCTCATATGGGTTTCACATGAGAATAATTGGGTATATATTGACTAATATTTTGAGGGCTAAAGTAGTGTAGATTGTGCTCTGACTAGTCCCTTGTGAAAGACTGCAATCTATGAGGAATTACCTATCAGTTAGAGTAAAAATGAAATCTTGGGTTTATTTTCAATTAATTACACATATGTAGGAAAACTACCCCTCATTGATATTTGAGTTAGCCAATTAAAAATTATTTATGTTAACATAAACTATATATCCCATGTGATATAATTTTTTTAAGATGTATCTTTATTCATTTTTATTCTTTAGGATGGTTTGATATTTTTTCTAGATATATTTCAAACTTTTGACATCATTTTTTGTCTCTAATTTTTGGTTTATCATCATAAAACCAAAATGATTTGAAATTTAATTATAAAATTAAATTTTGGTAAATGAAGAAGTATTTATTAATGAAAAGATTTTATAAACCAATTTTATAAACTAAAACTTCCATTTTCAATGTAAAAGATATTTTTTAGATTCATCTTGTTATTTTACTGGGCGTTTCCTCACAATTAAAAAACAAAGATTAAGTGTATTCAATTTGGGTTATGTTCAATTCAGGTAAAGGGAAAAGAGCCACATATTACAGTGGAACTTATTTATTCCCTAATTATTCTTAATTATATAAAAATTGTGGTGATTAAGGCTTATTAAGAGATTTCTCATGTGGAACGTTTTTAGGTATCCTAGAGTATTGATTTTGAGTCATGATGTATCAACCTATCCATGATTTCCTTTATTTTGGATTCAAATTAACATATATAATAGTGATTTAAATCTTTTTTTATTCATTTTATGAAGTGATTTTATATGTCTTATTATTATTCATTTTTTATCATTCATTATTTTATTTATTTTTTATTATTAAAACTACTTATTTATGTGAATGGATAACGAAGTTATGGATTTGTCATGTCAGAATTCTAGGAGAAATATTCAGGGTGATTTATGTGTTTATTGATGAAATTGTTTCTTATGGTTTTATTTGATACAATTAGTTATTATCTCTAGGAAATGGTAAGTGGGAAACCACTTAAGGCCTTTCAGTGGATTCATCATGGGTGGAAAACCAGGATGAACCAGTTCGATTCATTATTGTTAGGGTGGTGATAAGTCATTGTGTTCTGGTGGTGCTTTAAATACGGGTGCATGGGTCTGGGTGGTATTTTATTTATATTTCTTGGTGGTATATTAATTTATATATCACTATTTATTTGATAATCTATGTTGGATGTTCATGTAATTTTTAATTATTTCTTGTTATAAGTTTCCATTGTAATATTTAGTGATTATTTATCTCTAATCGATGTCTATTTGAAAGTTATTTGTTTTTTTCATTATATTTATCATGATTATTTATTGTCTAGTTTATTTCATTATTTTTTGATAATGAAGCAAAGAAATTATAAATCGGTATAGAATGTTCGATGATAATGTGGTGGTAATGAGTGCTTTTTGGTGTTTCATGAAGATTAAGGATTATAGGTGTTGTTCTATAGAAATGAGACGGAAGGGGGAAAAAATATATGCATAATTCCATGATTTTGTCACCTTAGTTGTTCAGATACATTACATCAAAGGAACTTATAAACATGTGGACATGCTAGTTGGCCCCGAGTTCCACATTCTAGCCTTATTCCCACCCTATTGTTATTTTCTTGGCATTCCACGTTGTGAAACATGGTACATTGGTGGATTAATGTTCATAGGTTAGTATGATTTTTTTCGAGTGGTGTAGGTGGTTTGATATTATCAAGTTGTATGCTTTTTGTTCACATTAAACTATAAATTGGTTTTAATGCAATTTTAAAAATAAAATTTAGGATAGAAAAATACCCTTGTATTAAAAAAATTACAATACGTATTAGTGGAGTACATTTACTATTAATGAGTGTTTTGTAGTTCCTTGAAACATGTGTTATAATTATCAGAATCACTTCCTCTAGGCGGTTTCCATTGGATTTATTCACGGCACTAGAAACCCCCAACATTTATTTATCCAAAGGGGACCTACTTTCCAAATGAAGGCATTTGTTAAGGTTGAACTTTACAATAATTAAGAACATGCATTGGTTGAAAGGATGGGAGGTCGGACTCATAACACCCTTTTGTGGGGAATTACTGTCTATTACGGGACTCTCTTTATAAAGTCAAAATATTTTCATGAGTCCTTATTAATTGACCAAGTATATCATAAGTTTCCCATGTAATTTGCAATCACTTATTAACATGTGTAAAATTTAGAATCATATGTATATAGTAGAGGTTTTCCATCAATGGTATCTTGTCATATACTACTTAGATATTCTTTTAATCATTGTTATGATGATACTGTGTTTTATGCCACTCAGTGTGGGGCTCTGGAATTTATTGGCATCTACGAAGATGACAGTTTGTTTTGATATTGGGATCGTATCCATAAAATTGGCTACCTACATATCCTTGTGAAAGGAATCATAACACTTATAGTTTGGAGCTACTTAATGTGACACATCATACCTAATAAGGTCATGTGATAAGGACCTAGTCATATAGATTAATGTCATGTGATAAGGACATCTACAAAAAAAAAGATTTTAGTTAAAGTTTGGTGTGGGACATATTCCTTACCAGCCCAAGGAACTTAGAAAGAATATGGATTTCCTTGTAGGATTAGACTCTATTGGGAATATGAACCATAGAGAATAGGTTGGATTTGAAGTGTTGGATATGAGCCTCAAGGAGGCTTCCTACATATCCCATGTGAATGGGAATCAAATCCTACATAGTTTGATTAGTCTCATAGGAGAGTATAGTCCAATGAGAGAAATGAGTTTGTACTTACTTCCTAAAAAGGATGCCTTGATGATTTGTTGGTTTAATTTGGGGATTATTCTTAATGAGGATGCCCAGATCAAGGGAATTTGGGTAGGATTCATGAAGAGGATATCCAGTGAGCTCGATCCCTAATAAGGATTCCTAAATATCTCAATTATGGTTGGAATTAGAGTTCTCGTAGTTCATTTAGTGTGAAAATTTTGTGGAGTTGAAAAATCTATAAGCCCACATGAGTCATGCTTGATGTGAGAAACAAGAGGATGTAAAAGTTTCAATAATGTCACCCACACTTTTCCTCCTTCGCTGATGGAAGAGGGCGCACCTATGACGGCCAGGGTGGACGAGGTTGAGGTGACTTGGGAAGAGGGAAACCAATGAGGCTTCCCTCTATTCACTTCACATTGGACAATGGTCCAATGGAAGGAATAAGGGATGAAGGTTTGTGGCTTACAATAGGATGGATGCCCTTGAATTTATCCTGGTAGATGAGGGTGACATTTCATTCACTTGAATGTAAAATCAATTGTGAACCATACCTTCCCTACCAGAGACATGAGGTTCTAAGTCTCTTTGAGAAGGGAGTGTCCAGGATGCAAACCCTCCTCAAAATCTGGAACATACCAACACTATTCTTGAGAGAAAGGTCCATGTGACTACAAATATACAAACCCATTGAAAATTCATGAATCCTAACCCCATTGCGAAACAAATATGGGAAAACTATGAATATGGATATAAAAACCCAAAATGGAGACAAAATGATGTGCCTTTCCCAAAGGTTTGATAAATCAGGAGGTTTTGGTGGAGGTATCAATAGAATGCATTTCAGACAATGGATCCAATAAAGAAAAATAATTTCCATGAATGGCTTGGTGGAGGGAATCATGGCCTATAGACTGAAGAGAGTAGGTGAATCAAAGAGGGGCTCCCAAGTAGGTATTGGCATGCAAGTATGGGTGCACATGTTGACTTAAGAGACTTGATTTTCAGTTAAGCAATCGATACCCTGTTTGTTAATACTTGGGGGAGATCTGACTGAATCCTTCAGAAGTATTCAAAGGTATTTCAATAAATGGGGCACTCAAGTTCTTCTGAGAGGAATAGGTGGCATGCAAATGTTTCTGATTCAGGAATTTTTAGAACTTTAGGCACACACATGTTATGGATTTCACTCACTAAATGTACTTAAGTCCAATTATCCTACTTCAAATACTCTACTCTTTGTGTTAAAGAACCACCTTTAATGTTTCAGAAGACTTGGGTGAAGCACGAGGGTGACCAGAGTAGTAATTGGGCTTCAGAGAAATTCGTTCGTACAAATGAAGGCCCCAAGGGTCTATTTATAGGAAAACATAAGACCCTAGGTGAAAGGAGTTGGTCTCACAAGTGGGTTGCATGCCAACTTTGTGGCATGCAAGTAGATTCACCCTGGATGGGTGGCGCCCAAGTAGGCTTGTGCACCGCTAGTGAGTTGGCCAAACTGGGGAGCTTCTTTGAGGACATAGACAAAATAATACTTTAATTCAGCTCCATCATGGCGCCGAGCATGTGTTTTCACACAGGTACCTTGGGTGCCTCCTTGAGGACTTATCCAAATTTATTGTTCCATACCATGGGGGTTGCGCCTCAGTACCTCTTCTTTGGTTGTGTTCCAGGCTGCGGTACCAACCCTTCGGGCTGGTGCCTTCACTACCATCACTAACCCCCATGAAAAATGTAGAGTCTCACCGTGAACTTTTCTTGCTTGGATGAGGAAATTTTGTGAAAACTTTCATGGAAGACATTTCTTAGTTTCTACAAACCCCCCCTTAGAATTTGATTAATTTAGAATAGAAATAATTTTGTTCTATGATAAATCTAGGGAACTTTGACTCATTCTAACATCATTTGGTTAGATTTGGAGATACGCCATGTTTGGAAGGAAGATCTAATTTTTTTGTAATCCATGGGGCCTTGCGAGAATAGTTCAATTTTTTATAGGGTTATATAGACAACCCCAAAATTATTGTATATTTTGACTTTTTATTGCTCAATATTACCTAAATCTTACAAAATGCACATTTAGTGAGTTGGGACTCATCATTTTTTTGGTGTTCCTTTTGAGGGTTCCCAATCTGGTGAGTACCATGTCTCTTATTGTTGGATGTTTAGAGTCATGCATGTTGGACTATAAAGGGATAATTCTTAAAGTCGAATAGCTTTGACCATAAATTTTGAAATTAGATCCTAAACAACACTTAGTGGTTGAGAATTTCTATAATATCCTTTTAAATATTTCCAAGGGGAATCTGGAGCCATGATTTTTATGGTCACCAAATATAAAACCTGTATAAACAAAAGGGAATTCTCTTTCAAGACCAAAGTTACCATTATTGGAAAAATCCATTATAAGAATTGATTTATGAATGACCATCTGTGGAATATGATACATAGTCAAATAGTAGTATCTTTTGACTGACATTCCTGTTTTATAGGCAACTTATACATGGCCACCTAATGGAACATACTGCATAGTCAAGAAAAAGAGCTCTTAAGAATTTATCATTTCACTATTGATAGACAAGGGAAGAAATGATTTAGGTGACTGTAGACCAATGTGGTTGGTTTTACCCAGGAAAGGAATTTGGATAATAAAGGGTTATCTATGCCTACATATGTCATGAATAGGAAAACCATTTCTATAACAATTTAGTGTATAAGGAACAATTAAAATTTTTCATACAGGGAAATTTTTGATATCAAACTGTACAGTTTTATGTCATGTAGTGAGGACATTGTATTGTGTAGTTTTAAGTCATGAAGCGAGAACATTGTACTTTTTAGTTTTAAGTCATGCAGTAAGGAAATTATACTGTATATTTTTAAGTCATGTAGTGAGGACGTTGAATGGATTTAATTTAAGGTCTTTAGCTATAACCAAATTTATGAGACTCTCCCAATTTGTTGATAATTTATTTGGAAACATATTACCATATTCAGATATTGAAGGGAAAATTCTAAATTGTGATTTGAGAATTTCTATATCTGAAGAATGATATAGGAAAAGGTCTAAATGCTTTAGAGGAAGTCTCGTCTAAGAACGAGGTTACCATTATTTTACAAACCCGTTATGGGGGTTATGTTATGAAGGGTTAACTAGGGAATATGATGCATATATTAATAGTGGAATATTTTGACTGATATGCCTGTTATATAGGCAGCTTATGAAATCCCACCTAAGGGAACATACTACATATCTAGGAAATTCAATACTAAAAATACCACTTTTATCAGCATTAAAAATGGCCTTTAAAATCGTAAGAAAAGCAGTGTTAAAGCCGATCTAGATAAAGGGGGGGGGGGTCCCCTTTATCAGCTCTATAAAAAGCACTGATAAAAGGGGTATTTTATCAGCACTAAAACGAAGCGTTGATAAAAGGTTCATTTATTAGTTCTTTATTTTTAGCGCTGATAAAAGTTACCAAAAAATTATTTTTTTAAAAAAATCCTGGCTATCTTAGGGGGGATTTTTACAGCGCTTGAACCCCCCCTTTATCAGCGCCTCCCCGCACCTGCAGTGCCCCCACACATGCCTCCACCCTTTATCAGCACTATCCCTCACCCATTATCAGTACTTGGCACCCATATTCCCCCCATGCGTGCGCGCCCCTGCCTCCACCTTGTTTTGAACTCGAGACCTCCCCTACTCGCGTAAGCCCTTACCATTCCACTATTTTGATTTGTTTTCCATTTCATGATATATATATATACATATTTAGTTATATTTATTTGTATAGTAATATATATTTATATTAGTATATATATATAGTTATATTAATATATATATATAGTTATATTAATATATATATTTATAGTGATATTAATATATATATGAATAGTTATGTTAATATATATATGTCGTTATATTAATATAGATATATATATAGTTAGATTAATATATAGGTATATAAATATTCATATATTTGTATTTTAATTAAAATGGATACTAGTTATTATTTAGATAAATATAATATGTTTTATATGTAAATATATTTTATTACTTATATTTTTAATTATATTTTTATGTGTGAATAAATAAAAAATATGTATATATTGTTATATATTTGATTATAAATAGTAGTGAATTATAAAAAATTATAAAATTTCAAATAAATAATATCAATATGAATGTAATACCTTTGAATAAATTCAGTCCCCACAAAAACAATCCAACAATACCCCCTTAAACGAGGTTGAAAATCCACAAAATGTTAAAAAAAATTGGTGTACCGCGACTAAAAACTCAGTTTTGGAGGACTTCTGGGACTTTTTTGGATTTTAAAAAACCTTGAACTTAGTACCCTCTATTAAAAGGGTGTAGATCTCATTGCAGGCTTCGATTTCATATATGGTATAGTTCAAACAGACACCCGGATCAAAAGTTATGGCCGTTTGAAGTTCGAGTTGCGTTTTCAACATATTTTGGATCTTTTTTTAATTTTTTTTAATTTTTTTAGTCTTGAAATTGTTATTAAATGACTATTAATCCATAATAATTATAAAATTATAAATTAAAAATATTTTTTTTTATAACCCCGTTTCACTAAATATCTTATTTATTAAGTGTAACTGTATATTTATACTTATCTAAAATATATTTAAAATTATATTTAAAAAATATATATTATATTTATATCAATATAACAATATCTATATATTTAAATATTTAAATATTTTAAAATTATTTTTTTTGGGAAGTAGACCCTTTATCAGCGCTTTTAAAAAAATGCTGATAAAGACCCCCCTATATCAGTGCTACTAAAAAAAGCACTGATAAAGGGGTACCCTTTAACATCACTAAAAAAGTGCTGTTAAAGGGGGAACCTTTATCGGTGCAAAAAAAAGCACTGATAAAAGGGTTCTTTTATCTGCACTTTTTTTAGCACTGATAAAGGTACCCCCTTTATCAGCACTTTTTCGTTAGCTCTGATAAAGGGTGGCACTGGCCTTGGCCCGTTTTGTGGTAGTGAAAAAGAGTTCTTAGGAATTTGGCCTTCTATTGTTAAAATCTAAAGAATGTTTATGGATATTCAGAGTTTCCAAAGTATAATGTTTAGTTTATGAAGGTACATGAATATGGAGAAATTATTTTCAATAATGATTTCCAAAGAATCGGAGGAATTGGATTTCTATGAAGGACTTACCCAAATGTTTGAAGAATGGTGTTTGTAGTTTGAAGTCATACAACTAGGATCATAAATGGAAATAATATATGATATGTGGTCAAGTGATTCTAGGTTATTTCATATTTTTTTGAACACATTGAGGGAGAGATGTTTAAACCTTGGTCTTGAAAACTTTCATATTGAGAGAAATATAATGGGACAAATATACATGAAGAACTATTTAAAAAAAAATTCTTGTGTATTATCATCAAAGATTAAAGGGAATAAAGACACTATAACCAAGAGAAATTACCATCATTTGACAAACCCATTATGGGGGTTGTATTATGAAAATCCGACTAGGGAATATGGTGCATAGTTAAATAGTTGCATCTTTTGACTGACATGTCTATTATGTTGGAAAATTGTGAAAGGCCACCTAAGGACACATACAGAATTGTGAGGAAAAAGAGATCTCAGATATACAAAATCTGTCACCCGAAACCATAAGAAGGATTATGAAGATATGAAAATATTCAATATTAAGTGTCTAAAATACGGAAGGGGGTTATGATGAATGCACATGGGGAATATTTGAATCAATATTGGCCATGATTTTGAAGTTCTTTACATAGATCTAACTCATGTGTAAAAATGGATACTTTCTTTGTTTCATTTGAATCAATATTGTGCTATACAGTTTAAGGTTATGCAGCGATGAAATTATGCTATGAAATTTTAAGTAATGCATTGAGAAAATTGTACTGTGTAGTTTTAGGTCATTCATTTAGGATATTGATAACCCCATAAATAATTTGATACACCTTATTTATATAGAGAAAACCATTTACCCAATTCCTAAGCTCCAGTGAGTTACGCTCGGTGTGAGAAAAAAAGAGCAGTAAGGGTTTATTATGTAACAGAAAAAGTGAAACAAGTGAATAATAGAGGTATTATGATTAAGTGATTGCTATGCCAAGGCTTAGGACCCAAGTTCACTACGTATCTTGTTGGAGGAAAGAATCAGGCCAACCATAGTTCTTATATTTCCATCCAGTTTAACGTTATGCTATAAGGACGAAGATGAACTGATGTGAAAAGAAAGAAATATTGTAACTGGACTAAGGGATAAAACCCATGTGTCACTTGTTGTCTTTCTTGGGGCATGAATCAAGCCATACATAGTTATTTAAACATTCCCTATGGATGTTGGATTCTTATATAAGCAATAAAGGGGATTTTTTTATATCGTGGTTGGGCCCAAGATTGGAGATCTGGGAATCTCTACATATCTCATTTAGATGATAATCAAGCCATACGTAGTTATTGAAATAATCATTTCCCACACCAATCGAGTTTGATATTGGGAACATTGGTTTTTGATACATTCTGAGAGAATGGTTAAACTTAAGACACAAAATGGTATAAGGATCAAACCATGTATCTTATGAGAACACTTTGTACAGATCTTATTCATATTCAAGAGTAGAAAAAGAAAATAAAAAGATTTTTTGGTTGCGACTGGGCCCAATATTGGAGATCCAGGCATCTCTATGTATCTCATTGAGAATGATAATCATGCCATATGTAGTTCTTGAAACAAGGTCTCTATGAAGATCTCACTAAGACATAGGGAAGATAGGGACTCATGTTCCACCAAGGAGTAGAAATTATGTCAATGATGCTTGCTTATGGACTCTCCTACTGTCAAGTAGAGATGACGATAGCCGTACAGTTTAATGTCTTGTAATGGGGAAAAATGTTGTCATGCAGTTTAATGTCATGCGACAAGGACAAAGATGCTACACATTTTATCATCATGCAGAATGGACATTTATGATTGTTATGAACTTTAATTCTATGCAACTAGGACTTTTTGATGTGCAGTTTTAAGTATTTCTGTGTGGACTTGGGGGCTGTGAAGTTTTCAGTATTGCAGCAAGGACAATATACTATGTAGTTTTAAGTCTTATAGTGATGAAAATGAACTGTGTATTTTTAGGTCTTTTAGTAAGGAAAATGTACTATGATGTTGTAAGTATTGAAGTGAGAAAAATGTAATGTGCAGTTTTAAGTCTTGTAGGGAGGACAATGTACTGTGCAGTTTTACGTCTTGCAGTGAGGACAATGCACTGTGCTGTTTCAAGTCTTGAAATGAGGACTGGGTACTGTGAATTTTATGTCATGCAATGAGGACAATGTACTGTGTAGTTTTAAGTCTTACAGTGAGGAAAATGTACTATGTGGATTTATGTATTGCAGTGAGGAGAATGTACTATGAAGTTTTATGTATTGCAGTGAGGATAATGTATTGTGTAGTTTTATGTCTAGCAGTGAGGAAAAATGTATGCAATTAGACAAAGTATTTTTTTCAAGAATCTTGCATTGGTTGGAGTTGTAAGAAAGTCTCCATCCATTAATATTATGGAACAAGATCCATTTGAGTAGAACTTATGTATTGAATAAGGTCATTACCATTTCAGCTCAAGATTTTGAGGTTTCTTTCCTGGTGTCATTGGATTCCTGAGGACCAATACGAATTATTCATGAAGAAATGAATGGAGGAGACATTTCTTGTTAAAGTCTCAGGATATTCTATTTTGATATATTTCTACATTATGCAAATTATGTAATTTTTTTAGTCGCTCCATCTCATCAAACTATTTCTGAGACCTCTCATATATAGAAAACTGATCATAGATTGTGACTCCAATTGATGGAAATTGAATTTAAAATAGAAAAACTACTTCTATTTTTTACACCAATGAATAAGAAGTTGTCTAGGGGTTAGTACATGTAGTAGTTTGATAAGACCATAATGTATGAAAAAGTTTACTAGGATACAATTTCTTATCTTTATACATCATCTTCTGGAGTATATTTGATAGGGTCATATTGAAAGCCCTTATCTGTCCATTGTCCATTGCATGATATCAAGATGAATGGTTGGATTTGATATTGTGATTTTGATATAAATTATTCACCTTAACAAAATAGAAATTGGTTCCATTTTTTTTCAATATAGTAAGAGGGACACAAAATCTATTGATGATTTTAGTTTTGAAAAAAACTAACAATGCTTTTTGCCCTGACTTCTTTGATAGGTATTAACTCGACCCATTTAGAGAATAATTCAGTACAAGTAAGAATATACTTTAACTTCTTAGATGTAGCTGGAGGATATGGCCCTACTACATCCATTCCCCATGTGGAAAATAGCCAGGAGTATTTAGCTTTATGTAACAAATCTTGGGGCTGATGAATGAAGTGGGCATGCACTTGGTGGGTGTGACATTTCTCAGTGAAATATATGCAATCCTACATCATTGATGGACAAAATTATCCAAGCCTTCAGATTTGATCATAATGCCTATGCCCAGACTGGTGAGCACCACAAGATCATGAATGTACTTCTATCATGACACCAATAGTTTATTCTTCATCAATACACTTGAAGAGGATTCCATCATAGCCTCACTTATAGAGGATTGTTTGGTGATCTAAACTATCATAAAGAGTAAAATTGTCCGCTCATCATCTAATCTAATGTTTTTCTGCCCTATATAGTGGAAGTACTCCATTTTAAAGGTTTTAAATGATTGGTATTGTTTATCCCATGATATGAACATATGGATCAGAAATAGAGAAAATTTCATTAATTTCATCCATTATAGTTTGAACTAAAGGTGTGACCACACTACGATGGGATATAATGATGTCTGTCTCATCTCGATTTGGAGTTGATAAGGCTATAGATGCATTAGCTAGTGCATCATCTTTGGTATTTTGTGATCACAAGACATAAGGCAATGATAGATCTTAGATAAATTCATCCATTAACCCTCTAACATAATCACAAAAAGATATTAACTCTTATTTTCTGATGGAATAATCCCCATTTATTTGTTTGATTACCAAATCTGAGTCATCTTTAAAATTCAAGTGGTTCAATTGTTCATAAAGTTCCAATTCCAAGCCTTCGATGAGAACTTAATATTATGCCTCATTGTTGGTTCCGCCTTCCGATAACATGAAGGAATAAGGAAACACTACCTTTTCTGGGGAGATAAAGACTATTACTAACCCAACTTTGTTGAGTTTAGGGTTTTCCATTCTCTTCTACGTTGGACTTCTGAAAGAACCATAAAAGTACATCTCCCATTTTTGGGGATTATCTTGAATAGAGAAGACCTCTTATTCAGGATATTTAGTATTCAATGTTTTATTTTCCGCATATGGGTGTTCAATAAGGAAATCAGACCGAGCATGGCCCTTTATTATGTTCTGAGGCCCATATTTGATATCAAACTGTGGAAAAATAACTGCCCACTATTTCAAATGTCCTGTAAACATAGGACGACTGAGGATAAACTTGAGCGAGTTATTGTGAGATACCAATTGGGCCTTAGGATGTTGCAGGTAGTGCCTCAACTTCTGAAATGCAAATATTAATGCCAGGAAGCACTTTTTAATACTTGAATACCAGGTTTCTACATTTTTCATAGTTCGACAGAGATAGTAAAGGCTTATTTCATTCCCAACATCATTCTTTTGGGAAAGGAAGACAATAAGTGATAACTCTAAAGCTGTCACATAGAGAATACATGGTCATCCTACTATAGGAGGAATTAATACTGCTGGAATCAAAATATATTCCTTGAGGGTAACAAATTACTTTTGGTAGTCTTTAGTCCATTGATAGGTGACAACTTTATTCATCAATTTGGTGAAGGCCAAACACTTGCCTGCAAAATTGGCGATAAAGCACCAAATATAGGAAAAGTGTCATTGGAATCCCCTTAATTCGTTAAAATTTCAAGAAGGTGACATGCCAAGGATTGATTTTGTTTTATTTAGATATACTTTGATACCATGATGGAATAAAATTAATCCGAGGAACTTTCTTGAGGTTACCCTGAAAGCACATTTCAAGGGGTTTATCTTCAAATTATCATGCCGATGTTTATTAAATATGGTCTCCAGATTAGCTAAGTGATCAGAACATTGTTTGGATTTAACTTCAAAATCATCTACATAACATTTGAAAAATTTATCTTAGATGGGTTTGAAGATATGGTGCAGGAAACGTTGATACGTTGCACCTACATTTTTAAGAGACATGGAATTACCAAATAACAAAACACACCTTGAGGGGAACTGAAGGCTATATATTCTTCTTCCTCTAGGTCCATATGGATATTATTATACCCAGGGTATCCATACATAATGAAAAGAGTTTCATATCTAACTTTTTCATGAACTAAAAGCTCTGTGATCGGTACTGCAAAGTCATCTTTTGGACAATGGTGGTTAAGATTGTTGAAATCAATACGAAATCTGATTTTCCCATTTTTTTTTCATTGGGACAATGTTGGTGAGAAATTTATGATATTGAACCTCCATGAAAAATTTATCCTTTATAAGCTCATCAAATTCATCTTTAGTTTTACAGGAATGAGTTGGATGTGTTCTTCTTGTTGCCTCCTTGAATCCCCGACGTCTATGGAAAACCCAAATGATGTGTATCAACATAGAGATTAATTCCTGAAATTTCCGTATAATTCCATGAAAATATATCTCGATGTTTCTTTATAGATAATTTATACACCTATTTATCTTCATAAGTCATGGCCGCACTAATTAGAGTGGGGTGTGGATCTTCTTCTATACTCAAATTTATTTCTCTGATCTCATACATAGTGGTAGAGACACCTTCCTAAAATGATGGAGGAGCATCCCTGAGAACATCCTCTTCTTCATCATTATGTTTTACTTCTTATGTTTCTACTTTCATAGTAGATGATGAAGCAAAAATTCCAGATTTAGGGGAGGAGTCAGTATCTGAACATCCTGAAAAAGAGGCCACCATTTCTAACCCTACTAATGTTGAAAGGTCTTCTGGGGGTAATAAAGAGGAGATTTCTGATCGGGAATCAACATAATTGTCTTCTTCTAGCATTGATACAACTTATTACAATATAATTAATAATTTAGAGGCTTTTTGAAGTTCAGTGGATGAAATGAAGACATCTACATTTTAGCTTCCACCATTACTTGGTGAATTAACAATTTATCCCATACTATTAGGCTCAATTGCCATAATTGACATTATGGAAATCAATGGAAGAGTTCTTGGATTTTGTTACACCCTTTCAATTTGATTGATAGGTAACATGTAATCTATACTCAAATGTATGAATTGGTTTGCTGGGATCTTTTCCAATCCATTTGGAGCATTAATTATGGTTACCGCCTTTGCTATGGACCTCATTCCCTTCATGTGATAAAATTATGCCTCAATGTATTAAAATTCACACATTTTTAATAGAGCCTTATGACCATAAAATGTACCAATTTGATCATTGAAATAGTATTTGAGACATTGATGGCATGATGAAGGTATGGCTGCATATTAATGTAGCCAAGAACTTCCAAGAAGAATGTTGAAGGTTGTGTCCTAACGAACAACCATGAAATCTGAATTAGATAAAAGATCCCAAAACTGAGTTCTATGTGTAATCTCTACTGAATGTTATTTCTCATTCTTTTCATAATCTTGAAACATTAAATTGTAAGTAGATAATTCAAGTTCAGTGAGGCCCGATCAAGAAAGTTTACTAATAGGAAAAAGGTTGAATCTTGAGCCATTATTAATGAAGGCTCATCAGATGGATATTTGATTGACCTTTCAAGATAGATAGAAAGGCCAAATATTTCTATGTACAACATCATCATCGTCTTCATTCCTAAAAGATATAACTATATGACCTTATGTATGTTCATTCTCTATACAGTAAACCTCAGCATTTACAAATTCGATTTCAAACTCATGAGGAATTGACAAAGCCTCAACAAGTGATTCTATAAGATCTTTTGATACATTTAAGGTATCAGAAATTGACCACAAGGCAAGTACATGGGTCAAATATTTCAATAAAACATTATTTTGGTCCAGAGGTAAGCATTTCCTAGCATGGAGCTGCAGTTTGGCAGGTGCCTTGGAAGTTGACTCTCTTGATGTGGATGTTCCCTATGTCAGAGTAGAAACTGTAAATACTCCTAGATTTGGAAGATTAGTCTGACTAGTTATATCTAGTTTCTTAGAGGAATATGATTTAATATCTAATCAGTCCCCCAAAATAATCTTGTCAGGACCGAATCTGTCATGCGTGGAAGAATCTCCTTGTTCTTGTTGAGCCCGCTGAAGGGCTCTACCTAGAGTTTCTACCACATATACAGTTCGAACAGGGGTAGAGTTAAAATAGTGGCTTCTAGAATACCCACATCTTCCCCTATATCCTCAACCTTGGACTCTTCCTATGGTTCTCCTGGTAGATATAGGGAAATCAGAGTCATTATAACCAGAATCACCATCGACATATGGATCCGTTAATTGGGTATCGTTGACGAAACTAAAGATCCATTATTCACCTGATGAAGAATATGCATGAAAGGTAAGTTCTTGTTGTGCCGTTTGGTGGGGTGGTACCCATACTTTTGAAACAGATGGAATGAAATCTTCTAGAGTCAAAGACAACTTTGTTCTTGAAATGAGCTCATCTTCTTCTGATTGATCTTTGTTCTTCTGATCATGTCACTTCATTGAGGATTGACCTTTGAAGGAATGCTCATTCTATGATGATTATTATACTATGGAAAGAGTAGAATGAGACACAATATATTGTTTCAAATGTGTTCATAGAATGGAATGAGTTTGGTTGATCATTTTCCTAATCTTCCAATCATCATATTTCTGCACATTTTTACTTTTTGACTTCCTGACATTCGACTTCTTCCTCTAGATCAGTAGTAGTAACACATTCTACTTTCGCTGATGATATTTTTAGTTTTAAATGCCCAGAGACTACCATTTTTTAGGAGGTATTTGAAAAAACAACACTCCTAAATGGTATTCCCCAACATCATGTGAAAGGTACAATAATTTGGAAGATCTTCATGCCCTTATTTGTTTGGTTTCTTCAGCTTTGGAATTTAAGCCAAATTATTTTACAAAGATGAGATGAAGTAACCTAGAACTTGTTCATTCCTGAAAGAATAAAAATTGTTCTTTAACTCCTCAAACTATTTCTACCTTTGACCTCTTTGATCATCTTGATGAGGCAGTCATTGTTGTTGATGCTTAAGAGGCAGATCCATTCAGTTGGATGAAGGTTTTGAAGTGGAAGCAGTTACATGTTCTTTCTTTAGTGTGAATGTAGCAGTGTCTACTTTCAATGTTATCCTTCCTAGAGATAATGAAATTACACGAGTTTTATCCTTAGTTTACTTGATGGAATCTTCAATCTGTTGAGAAATTGAAGCAAGGTCTCGAAACCCTTCTATGTATTTCACAGGGATCCGTGGTGTGTGTAACTTATCATACAGATTTTCCACAAATATTGATTGAAACTCTTCATGGGGGAGTTCTATATTTAAGGATTACATTAATCCTTTACATTGAGAAATGAAATTTTAATCTCTTTCGTTTTCTATTTTTTTTACAATTTGAAAGATTAAAAACTATTTTCTGTGGTAGAATTGATATTAATTGACGAAAGAATTTTTGATGGAGATCTTCCCATCAAGTTATTGATCGAGATTGCAGACTTTTATACCATAAAAAAGTTGGTCCCTGTAATGACTGTCCAAAACACATGATCTTTACTGCTTTTTATTGTTGAGGAGTTCCCATCAAGGGGTCAGAACAAAAAACAAAATATGTTAATTGTTGTTCTAGATCTCCAGAACCATTAAATATTAGGAATGTGGTATTCAAAAAAATTTGTGGGAGAGGGATCAGATCCTCCCATTCAGGGTAAGTTTTCATTTCCAGCTGAACTAGCACACACCATTCTTCCATATTTTCCAAGAAAGTTTTCAATGCCTCAATTGTGTTCATAAGTAGTTGGGGAATATCTGGGTGAGTTGGGACCTGTACAGGTACAACATCTTGAGCATGAACTGGGGAAACAACTGAAAAAACCACTAGTTATAGTGCTGGTATTTTCCTTGGATAACCCACGGGAACAAGACTATAAGGATGTGTTTGATCCAGTCCAAGATATGTACCCAAAAGAGGGAATTCATTATCCGAATCTTTAGTTACCACAAATACTCTTTGCTGAGGATCTCATACCGGATGTGCAAGTTGATGATCTTTCTAGGGAGCATGTCTAGTATAAATGCTTCTTTTAAGTAACTCTTCATTGAGTATTATCAACTCTCTCATATCCTCTTCTTGCTGTAAAATTATTTCTTCAAGTGAAATAGATTGACCTAATACAGTGGAAAAGTGATATTCAATCTGAATTTCCCCTTTCCCCTTATTAGATGCCATTTGGAGGGGTGGGAGTTGGTAATTTGAAGGCATACCAAGATTCTCGGTAGGCCTCTGATTTCATGTTTGTACACCTTATTCATTTCTTTAGTGTGTACTATATTATGGACAAGAAGCTTATATTTTGATTCCCCTAAACATGACTCAGTTTCTAGAGGATCTTTTACAATGGTGTTAATAATATTCATTGACGCCTAATGCATTGATGAAATTCTGTCACTATCTTTGTAAGATCGTCTCCTTCTATATATTCCATGAGATTGTATTCTCCTATATGGTAGAACTCCTAGGAATTATTTGGCAGACAGTTATCCAAAGGGAATCCTTGGATAGTTATGTTGTGTGCACTAATTTTGGATTATTCCATAATCGGGAGAAAACTAACTTCCATTGAGGAAGGGATTTCAGATGAGAAAAGCCCCCAACCCTGCTGGATGGGGATATTTCTATTCTTATGCTTATTAGATCCTTTGAACTTTTTTTTATTGAATTCAAAGGTTGAATTATAAAATCACCTTTCCCTACAAGCTGGGTGTCTCTTGAACTAATATGGATGAGATTTGCGCAGCTTCTCTTATGATTTTGCGAATTTTGTTTCAGACATTAGATGGGTTCATTATATGACAACCAATCAAATAAACTGTTTCAGAAGATCGCTGTGATTTTTTAGACATCTGCATTATCTGATGGTTGACATCATCTAAGAGGGATGCCTGATAAATATTATTAGATGCTTGATTCCAAAGTAACTCAACAACTTTTTTTCATAGGGCCTAACTCTGATGAGAGCTGGTTGAGGCCTGTTATTGGGCATACATTTGATTACATTAAAACTCTATTGACTATAGCTAGCCATGGGAAATAACATTGCATGAGACCACTTTTGTTAGGCATTGTTGATTTTAGAGTGAAATGAAATGAAATTCTCCATTTGAACACCATCCTCTGATACGAACACAAGATGGGGTTTTAGAAATTAACTGGTTTAGCGTCTTTAGAGCGTTGAGGCCTTCACATTGAAGAGTTATCTACTTCTTTTCAACCTTTGGATGTTGGGAAACTAAGAGAGATGCCAATTCAATTTGGTGTTGCTACCCTTATATTACATTTACATGATTTTTATATTCATCATTTGGTAATAATCACAACAGGAAAAGGGATATTTCCACGGTTTAAAACCGTGGTAATAGGCCCCAAAACCATGGCCACTATCGTTGTGGTAGTAGGTCCCAACCTATTTCCACAATTTTCCAAACCGTGAAAATAGGACTCCAAATTTGAAACTATGGTTCTTGACATATAGACAAGGTTTTAACCATGGAAACAGCCTCTAAAAACCATGGAAATTGCCAAAATTATAAATGTCCCCAGCGGGTTTTGATCCCTACACCTCCACTATGCATTCCAGTGCACTTACCACTACACCGAGCCACAATTTGGGTATATATATATATATTATGATATATAAATTAATAAAAACCGTGGGAATAGTCTAAAAACTGTGACGATATGGATTCCCGCCAAATTTTGGGTAGGAATTTTTTTCCCGCTGAAGCGCGGGATCCCTATATCCACGGTTTAGGAGAAATGTGGCTATAGGGCAATGAAAAAATTGCCCTATAGCCACGGTTTTGCAAACCCTTTCCATAGGGCACAAAACCTTGGCAGTAGCCATGGGCTATTTCCACGGTTTGGAAAACTGTGGCTATAGGCCATAGAACCGTGGCTATATATCCGTGGCTGTAGCTCCATTTTCTAGTTGGGTATTTGGATTTCAAATGAAGAAGAGTATTCTATAATATGAGGTGGAAATAATGAATCCAATCTTCTACTATCAATATTGGAATGTTGTATTGATAATTTTCCTATGGCTAAAACGGGACTAGTATTTCTCCTTTAGTCAATTGTTTTATCATGTTTAACATATCTTAATCATCATTCAAAAAAGGTTTCTCCACTTGGATTGACCAAAGTGGATGCTCTGTATTAGAAAAAAATGAACCAAGGGAGGATTGGAGAATTACCATTCCCTTAAGATGTATTGTCATTGAGAAAGTATTTCACCTATTAATGACAAGGCATCAAACATGATTGGACATGTATTGGAAAGTACCTTGAGATAAGGGGGATTTATCATTACTACAGTTACAATTATAGAATTATCTCGACAATGTGAAATACTATTGTGAAGAAGATTTTCACAGTGAATTCCATCTTGTGGAGGACCACCATGGTGGATTACAACCAGGGTTAAATCCTCTTGCTCCTTGGACTTTTGGACACTTAAATGGTTGCCGTGGATCTCATCAGGAGATATGCCTTAGGGATCGACTGAATTTTCCTAAAGAAATCCTCCATGATGAAGTATTCTTTGGAGAACTTAATAATTACTTATAATACTCCCATAAATTGGAAATCATAGGGTAGGATATTGAGCTCCAACAGATAAATGTATGAGGGATTCAAGAACTGAAGCATTAAGAGGAGGAAAATTGTAGCTTGAATCTTGATTTTACAACTGTGTTTGGAGAGAATTCTTCTTGGATGTTCTCATATACTTAGTTGGGGTCACTTGCTGGGAGAAGTGGTTATCTTGGGTAGGTGTACATTTTTTCCTTGGAGTGGTCCCCAGAACAGACCGATTATCTCCAATTGGAAGGGGTGTATGTTCCAGATCTTACTGTCTATATGATATGTGGGATTATTCCCAGTTGACCCTCCTGGACTGAAAAAAAGGTATGTACCTACTTCAGGAGGGCATACCGATGTGTCATCCCTTGTATGGGAATAGATTTATATTTTTGTTCCCATGGTATTGCTGAATTAGTTGTTATAATATTTGGGCATGCTTCTAGAATATGGGTAGGAATTTGTGTATTCCCTTTCACCATTGATAAGTTGTGTTTGGTGACTTCACTAGATGGAATGCGAATATATGTCCATTATGTATCTATAGTAGGTTTATGTGCCTACTCCAATCCTCCTTTTCATGTCTAATGGTATTGACAATACTCATGTATGGGGCAAATATTTGGGCCTACCCTAGATTATTCATCGTAGATTTCTAACTGACTTCTCTGGTTGTTTCCAAATGATACCGTTGATAGGCTTGAGGAATGTTGGATGGTGTATGTGTTCGATGGATATTTTATATCAAGAATGGTTGACATAATTCCTTCAATACAATAAAGTGAGACTTCCTGTAGAATTGGTGATTGTAAGAAGGTATATGTTCAAGTTTAATAGTTTCCACCACATTGGATTGGAAGGCTTCTTTAAATGTAGTCAGACGAGCCAACTGACTAGCTGATAATATGTAAATAGGTGTATGTTCCTATTCATAGCACTCCACCAGATTTGTTCAGAACGATTGGTGGGTTTTTTCGAGACAAGTCTGCTGGGCAACATAATAAGGATGGACGAGTGTATGTGCATGCTCATTGTTTGCCATCAAGTTAGGTTGATGGACTTATCTGGTGGGGGAAGAGGTAAGAAAATGTTCCCTGTGGACCGAAAATTTTCCCCGACGGTTCATCTTGCGTGATCAGGTCCAAGGGACATGGAACAAATGTTCGGAGGCTACACCCCCATCATTTTGGGGGATCACTGCTACACTCTTTTTATGGAAGTGACTGTTGGTGGGAGTCCTCAAGAAGAACCCCTACATCATTTTATTGAGGCCCATAGTGACCTATGGATCTACATACATGTAGTATTGAAGGCAATATATATTGAGTTCCAAGGATAAGGAAATGAAAAAGTTGAAGACAGTTTTTGGAACTGTTTATTTCTTGATCATCAGTCGTCAATGGACGGATGATTGAGGACTTTTATTGACCTGGAAACCCTGTCAGGTAGCCTCAATGGTTGGGATTGTACTGTGCTGAAGGTACTCCTTTACCAACACATTGGAGACCCAGCATTGAAGAGTCTAGTTGGATGAATAATTCCTTCCCATGGTTGAGGATCCATCTTGAGAAATGGTTGGGATGTTCACAGATGTCGTCTTGAAGAAAGCCATTTTAGACAAAAGGGAGTTCTGAGAAAAATCTAAGGCAACAATAAAGTCCATTAAAGTGACATTTTTTAATGGATACATGTCTGATTTATTCCTTTTTCTTGGCTTCCTTTATCAATTTATATGGGCTAGATAGGTGGGTAACAATACTACTTGGTTAAGGATTCATGTTGGTTCACCATTTTTGTTTCGTAGTTACTTGAAACAAGTGTTCTATATTTAAGAATCACTACTTCCATAAGGGTTCCATTAGATTTATTCATGGAACTGGAAACACCCAAAAATTATTTATCCAAAAGGTAACTATTTGGTAAAGGTAGGCCTTCATTATGTTTGAAATTTATGATACTGAACATGCATTGGTCGAGAGGATGGGAGGTTAGACTCATCACACCCTTTTGGGGGGTATTATTGTGTAATCCGGGACTATCTTTATAAAGTTAAAATATTTTCATGAATCCTTACTAATTGAAAATGTATAAAATAAATTTCCCTTGGAATTTTCAATACCTTATTAACATGTGTAAAATTTAGAATACTCTTTATGTATTCGAGGTTCTCCAAAAATGGTATCCTCTCATATAATAATTAGAGATTATTTTAATCATCATTATGATGATATTTGTTTTTAAGACACTCAGTGGGGAACTCTAGAATTAATTTTCATCCAGGGAGATGAATGATTGTTTTGATATTGGGATCATACCCATAAAATGGGCTACCTATGTGTCATTGTGAAAGGAATCAAAACTCTCATAATTCGGTGCCGCTTAATGGGACAGATCATACCTTTTAAGGCCATGTGATAAGGACATATTCATACAGTTTAATGTCATGTAATAAGGACATCTAAGCAAGATGTTCTTAGTCAATGTTTGGTGTGTAATTTATTCCTAAGCATCCCAAGGAACTAAGAAATAATATTGATTTCCAAGTAGGATTATACCCTATTTGGAATATGGCCCAAACAGAACAGGGTTGATTTGAAGTGTTGGGTTTGAACCTCAAGGAGGCTTATTACGTATCCCATGTGGATGGGAATCAAAGCCCACATAGTTTTATAAGTCTCATAGGAGAGTATAGTCCTCTAGAAAAAATGAGTTTGGACTTACATCCTAGAAAGGTTGCCTTGATGATTGGGGGGGGGGGGTTAAATTTAGGATTATTCCAAAGGAGGATGCCTAGATTAAGGGAATTGGTGATTGATTCCGGAAGAGGATATCCTGTGAGCTCGGGCCTTGAGAAGGCTTCCTACGTATCCAAATTATTGTGGGAATCAGAGTTCCCATAGTTCCTTTAGTATGAAAATGTTATGCCCATGAAGAATATCTATGCCCATGTGAGTCATGCTCAATGTGAGAAACAAGAGGATGTCAAAGAGTCAATAAGGGAAACCACACTTTCCATCCTCCTCTGAAGGAAGAGTGATTACCTACAATGGACAGGGTGGACGAGGTCAAGGTGACCTGGGAAGAGGGAAACTTATGAGCCTTACATCTATTCACTTTATAATTGGAAAGGGTCCAATGAGAGGAAGAAGGGATGAAGGTCAGGCTATTACACCATAGTGGATACCCTTGAATTGATCCTAGTAGGAGGGGGAGACTTTTGATTCACTTGAATGGAAAATAAATTATAAACCGTACCTTCCCTACCAGAGACTTGAGTTTTTGGGTTTCTTTGAGAAGGGAGAGGTTAGGACCCAAGCCCTCCTCCAAAATGGGAACTTCCCATCATTGTTCCTTGGAGAAAGGTCAATCTAACTGCAGATATACAAACCCATAAGAACTTCATGAATCCTAACCCCGTAGTGAATCTAATTTGGGAAACCTCTGACTATGTATATTCAAACCCAAATAAGAGACACATTGATGTTACTTTCCCAAAGGTTTGATATGTTAGGAGGTTTTGGTGGAGGTATCAACAAAATCCCTTTAAGAAAAGGGAGCCAATGAAGAAGAAGCCTTTCCGTGAATGGATTTGTAGAGGGCTTGATGGATTTTAGACTGAAGAGAGTAGGTGAATCAAATAGGGGTACCCAAGTAGGTACTGGCGTGTAAGTATGGGTGAGCCTATAGAATTGGGAGACCTGATGTTCACAAAAGTGATTAACACCCTGTTTTTTAGCACATGGGAGAGATCTAACTCAAACCTTCAGGAGTATTCATAGGTATTTCTAGAAGTGGGGTGCTCAAGTTAACTTGGGAAGAATAGGTGGCGCACAAGTGTTTGTGATTCGGGGAGGTTGGGAACTTTAGGCACACAAGTGTTATGGATTTCAAACACTAAAAGGACTTATGTCCAATGATCCTCCCTCAAATACTCCACTCTAGGTGTAAAAGAACTACCTTGAATGTTTAAGAAGACTTTAGAAAAGTACTAGGGAGACCATAGAAACAATTGGGATTTAGAGAACTTTTTTTGTACAAATGAAGGCCTCAAGGGTCTTTTTATAGGACGAAATAGGACCCTAGGTGAAAGAAATTCATTCTCACAAGTGGGTTTCATGCCAACATTGTGGCGTGCAAGTGGCTTTGTGCCAGATGGGTAGCACCCATGTTGGCTTGCGTGCCATCAGTGATTTGGCCTAATTGAGGAGACACTTTGTGGATTTATCCAAAATAATTATTTCATTTAGCTCTAGCATGGTGGGACACAAGTGTTTACATGTAGGTACCTTGGGCGCCTCCTTGAGGACTTATCCAAATTTATTGTTCCATATTGTGGGGGATGCACCCCCTGCACCCCTGCTTTGGTTCAATGTCAGGCTGCAGTTCCGGCCCTTCGAGCCGATGCCTTCTCTACTATCATAGAACCCCCTGAAAAATTCAGAGGAGAGCCATGAAATTTTCATGCCCAGTTGAATAAATTTTTCAAAAAAAGTGCATGGATTACACTCCATGTTGTATACAATGATTTATTAGTTAATTTAACCCCATATGTAAAAAAATTTGGATTATTTTGAATAAAAGAAGAATTATTGTATCACTTTTACTTGTACTATTTTTATATTTTGGGGAGTGAAGTATCATATAATGGGCTGATTTTGTGTTGTTTTTGGAGTTTACATCGAGGGTGGTGGAAAATATCTCCAAGAGATAATATCATGCATAAATGATCATATCATGAGAGATTTATTTTATCTCCCTTCTCAAGTACTAGGTTTACTTTAATGACTTTTTAAGAGGTTTTTTCTGGTTATTCTCATGATATGATAGAGATATTATTTCTTCTTGGGGCTATCCATCTAATAGAGAGAGATAGAGAGAGGTTATAACACAAAAAATTAATTGTGAAATTATTATTTAATTACCTCTTGAATTCTACAGTAAATTATTTTAATATTTACATATTAAATAATTAGGCCCAAATTTCTTTGTTTTCTCCTAATGTTTTTATATTTTAGATGCTTATACAATGATGATCACAATCCTAATGGTCATAGTAGTAATAAAATTACCAACTTGATGGTATTTTCTATCCCAATAGTATCCTCACATGAATAGGTTCAAGGTTAAATAACCATGAATTTTAATATACAAGTTTAATTCAAAGGAAAATTAACCTCATAGAGTTAGTTATAAGGATAAAAAATAATGTGGGATAATATTAAACATTGTAGAAAATTATGTTTTTTTTCTGAGATACATTATTTTCCTCATTTGACCCTCATTAAATTTCTTACTAAACATTTAAATCTCCTAGGAACATCATAACATTATTCTGAAGTGTTATTCCCATATAATGATATATATATATATATATATATTGAGTAATGAATAGTTCAATCTCAAATTTAAAATATGAAATCCTAGATTTAATCCATTAATGATATTTATATTTTAATGTCTTTTATATCTATTTTAAACATCATCACTGATATTTATGTCATAAATCATTTTGAATATTAGATATAAATTAAGATCAATGGTGATTGAATTTGAAGGGTTGTACTGTGAATGAGATAATAGGATCAAAATATATTATTTTTAGGATTTATCTTCTAAGGTAGGTGTCTTATATCCTTTCCTAGTATTTTTATGATTCATCAATGTGGTATTGATGCAATTTTGATTAATTATTCATTTAATCATTGATTAGGTTTATTAAATAATCATTAGTGTATTTGTATTTGATAAATCATGTTTTTTATGAAGATATTTTTTGATATAATCAATGGATTTCATTTTTTAAATATTCTTTTTCATGGATTATATTTTGATTTCTTAAAATTATATTTTATCATTTGACCTATGTTCTATTTTAGGATCTCTAAAAAATTATGTTTTATTTTAGTTCATGTTTGTTTTCAAAATGTTAGACATAGTAATATACTTTTTTTAAAGGAAATGTTGTTTTTCAAAACATTGTTGGAATAAAATAGTTTTGTAAAGGAAAATGGAACAAGGATACTATAAATGAGGGGGGTTGATAGAAATATGAAAGAAATTATTAAATAAATATATAAGTTTTTTGAAACAAACATGGATAAGAAATACCATGAAATATATAGAGAGATCCATGAATTTAGATGACTATATGGATGAAAATATATTATATATTAAACAATGATCAGAGGAGTATATGGATTCTTTACTATTGATCATGAAAACTTAAAATTTATTATTGTTATGTGACTGAGATATTATACGCATGATTAATGATATTATTATTGGTTTTGATTATTTTATGAGTGAATTGGGTTGGGTTAATAAAATTTTCTATCCTTTTCAGTGAGTTGGGTTCAATATGTAATGAGTAAACCATATTGGATTTAACATTGGATAAAAATGCATGTTTTACTTATGGGAAAATGTTTTATATAAATTTATGAACTAATATAGAATTTCAATTATTTTTGAAACAATTATTTTATTCACACTTGTTTGGATAGATCATGGTTGGGAATATTATGGAGTTATTTGGAAATATCCTAATGGGTAACTTTTTTACTTGTTCATTTAAACGTCCATCAATGTGAATGTTGACTATATATATAATAATATAAGAAAATGGAAGGTTTATTTTTTCATCAATGATATATCATCACATCTTACATATAGGAGAGATGAGTATATTCTTTATACCATGTTTATGTAGAATTTTATATTACTCATAGAGGACATATTTCAATGTTATTTTAAAATCATTAATTTTTCAAGATACACCGTTTTCATTTTCAGCTACAATATTGGTTAATTTTAAATATTTTTAATGTTTAATTTAGTTTTTAATGAAAAATAAATTTAATATTTGTTTCATGATTTCATTTTCAGTGAAAATTATTTCCAATCAGTTTTATCTTAACCCCCATCACCAGTTTTCTACGTTTGAAAAACAGGGAATGCATGTGAGGCCACAGAAAAAACCTAGTCCACATATCATGAAAGTTATATAGGTTGGGGGATTAAAAAATAATATTAGATCATAGTTTAAGTTATTTATTTGGATTTTTTACAGGTATTGAGATTATTGGAATATATAATATAGAAATAAAAATGTTTCGTCACCTTTTTCATATAAATCATTGAGTTACCCATGAGTTTGGGCACAATGTAAAATTAAAAGAATGTTTGTAAGATGTTTCTTTTGTTCCAAATTAGTGTTTAAACCATTATATATTATTATCGAATGTTTATTAATGTATCATTGTAAACATGGATAGAAATTACCTAACATGGAAAAGTGTTTTTGAGAGCATTTCACTACATGTTCATGTATTTAGAAAATGATTCATTAAAAATGAATGGATTATAATGTCAATTTAATAACATTAAATTTTAAAAATCATTTAAACTTTTTTAGATCTTGTATTTGGATGAAATTATTTTTGATAGCATTCATGGAAAAATACTTGTGAAATCAAATTTTACTAAATGGAAGTATAAAAACTTAACCATTGATTGGAATGTCGAGATAGTTATGAGATGTAATTTTTTTCTAAAACTATTCTGATTTATAATCATGACCATATTAGTTATGAGATAATGTTTTTTACCTTAGTTATAGAGTTTATTTAATCATTTCAATGATTTTTATGGGAATAGAACCAAATTTTTAACTAGTATTTGGAAACATGAGAGATTCCGTAGACCTCTTAAACCCAAATTTTTTTTATCCAAGTAATTTTAAAGAAGGATAACCATGATAAACCGAGAGAGGTGGATCGACCCTTATTTTTTTATAGAATAATATTTCTATGTTCAAAATATATGGAGGGGTATGAGAAGATGAGGATTATTTTAAGGGGATTAAATATATATTTTGTTTTAGTCATACACCCTAAATATAAGAAGGTGGAATATTTTAAATACATGGTAAGGGGTTTGACACCTTTGGGGTGGATGTTGGTTATCAAGGAAAACATTCATTAGTATTTTTATTTGGTATATTTTTAAGTAATTTAATCAGAAGTGTTCCTATAAAATATTGAATCTAAATAAATATTGAGAGTTCTTAAATCTGGAGTTAGTGAATATGATGTATCTATAATATATATATATATATCACTTTATGGACTTGGATAGTTTTATACCAAAGAAAATTTTAAATGATAATCTCAATTCTCTAAAATTTTAGATGCACATTCGACTAATGATTTTTATAATGGAATATTTTTATTTACATACATATATTTATATATAAAGCAAGGAGACGATTATGGAAGAATACATGATAAAGGAATGTAGTGCAACCACTTTTACTTCCTGACTGAGTGTATGTGATAATTATTATGGTTCATATAATATGAAATAGAATAAACTCATATTATTTTGTGGAGATAGGTAATCCATAACTTCAAATTTTTCTTAGGGGGGAACGAAAAAAGATTCTACTAATATGTTTTAATATTATCCATAAAAAGATATTATCCGAATAAACCTAAGTCATGTCATCATTGTGGAGGTAAGAGATAGAGAAAATATTTTTAAGACTTTTTTGACTAAGGATTCAATGTTGGGCTTCTAACTAGGAATAAGGTGTGGAAACGTAGTTATTGTATATACATTTTTCACTTAATTTTTTTGGGTAAAACAAAAAATACATTTGTTTTATTTTGATGATATAAACCAAACAAAAACAAAATCACATATTCTAGATCTCTTCATCATTTTATGATTTAATTAATGATTACTTTCCAAATATAAATTGATGTATAAATGTAAATAACAAATAAATTATACAAAATACATACAGAAAAGACTGATATTTTGTGGCTTCATGTGAAAATTACATATAAAGGGAAAATATGCTCCAAATATTTTTAAAAAATATTAAAATTGATTAAAAAATAAACAACATAAGTATAAATTTACAACAAATAGTGTTCTAGTTTACTAGAAATATCACATTCAAAAATATACCAAAAAATAAAAAACTAAATATTAGAAATTTGATTTTAATTTTTTGTATAGTCCAAATAAATATGATAGAAAACTAATTTAATATTTAATGAAGGAATTAAGAGGTATTTATAGGTAGTATAGTGAAAATATAATCATTATATTACATATATAACCATTGGAATGGTAATCATAACATTTGAATTGTATCATGACTATTACAACAGTAACTTGACCGTTTGAAGAGTTTAATGACACTTAAATAATATTTTTATGACTAAAGGAAGTAAATATAAATATTATAATACTATAACATAAATATTTATATTCTGAAAAGAAAATGAAGAATAAGTGTATGTTTTTTATAATGCATAGTTTTATATATTTTGAAAAAAAAATAATTTTTATATTAATAATTGAATATTAAAATAACTTTAGACTGAAAATTAATTTGTTAACATGAATTAAATTTTTATATTCAGTACGTAAAAATTATATAGGTGTATTTTTTTGGAAATTTTCTAAGAAGGACTAAATCTTTGATGAATGGTAAAAATACAAGTACGAAATTCTACATTTTTTATGATGCAGTATTGATGTCATAATAACTTAATAATTTATAAAATAGTGTGACGGACCCAAAATTAGTTTTAATAAGATAATTTTTTAAAATAAATAAAACTCAACCATAAAACATAAAAAACACATTCTAAAATCTAAAAAAATATGTTATTCCATTAAAAATATTTTTTCCCTTTGTATCCTTTTATTTTCTATAAACTAATATATTTAATAATTAAGGGTTTAAATATTATAATAAATTATATTTTTAATAAAATAATAATCATATTCAGAGAAAATAAATTTATTTCATATATTGGTGTTTAAATAATATTTTATTCATTCTTCAAACAAAAAATATCAAACCCCTTAATCAACATGCATTAATAAATGGGTAAGGCCTTTTTCAAATACCCAACGTGTTTTGTATCATGAGACCTTCTGATGTAACGTGGGGTTATATAATTCTTTTCCCCACCCATTAATTAATAATTCTAATTCATTCATTATATGAATAAAAAAACAACTTAATCAACTTGCATTAACAATAAGAAACTATCCACATTGGAAGGAAAGTCATACAAAATTCCACCCATAAGAAATGATTATAATATATATAGAGAAATATGTTGGAAGGTTTCATTAGAATATATCCCTATAAAATGATAATATCCCTAAAAGGATACTGACATACATGAAATTATTTTTAAAATATCTCTGAAACATGTCTTGAGGAAAATACACATCATTTTTAAATAGATTATTTAAAATATAAAAATTTAAAAATATATGGGGAATTTTTTTAAAGAACCACGAATATTTTTAATTCAATATTCTAATAAATGAGCATCCATTATGGTGGGATAATCCATTTGTGAAGTGTATATTAAAATAATGATTATGTACACACCATTGGTAAAAAGTGACATTTTTATAAAACAACTAAAAGATTCATTTTGGGAATTTTTATTGAAAGTTAAACATGGATATAAATTAATTTAATCAAAAATTGGTGATAATTTAAAATATTTTGGAAAATATTTTACAAAATATATTGACATTAAATAAAAATATTCCATATTTAATAAAAATGATTATTTTTCTATAAAATCATTCTTCTAGAATTTAGCGTATCTGTAGAGAGGAAAATGAATAGAAATATTTTAATTTTTTGAAATAGTAATATTAGAATAAAATAAATGGATTTTAGGATTCAATTACCATCTAATTACCCTAACAAAAATATAAACATAAACAATCTTGAATAAGGATGTAATTATAAAATAAACTGTTTCCAATTTTTTGACTATTTAATCCTAAACCTGTTTATATAAATAAATTCAAATAAAAAAATAAATTCCATGAATATTAATAGATAAATAATATAAATTATCTAAGAGTTATTAAAAATAGTACAAAAAATAAAAAAGTGGTGAATATGATATATCTCTCGTGGAATAAAATTGAGATGATAAAGCCTTAAAATGGCATAAAATTGAAGTGAAAATTAATCATTGAAGTGATTACGTATTAAAAATGTAATTACATATATAACAAGTGGAAATAAAATTTTATATAAATAGATGTGATTATAAAAATGATCCTAAATAAAAATTTACAATGAATAAGGAATATAAATCAATGAAAATATTTAGTTAAAAATTCCATTACCTCGAGTCCGAATCACTGCGTACATACGTTATCTTATATGTGAAAAACTTATATTAAATTTATACATTATTTAGAAATTTTTCCTTTCTTATACACATATTAGTATCTATTTTATTTCATTTATCAATATTCCTTATGTTTTTAGTAAGTTGGTTAATTTCATATTAGATGTTTTCTGGATGTCTGTTTCATAATCACAAAACAAATTTGGTAGGTTGATCATGGTCTAAGGGTTCATGGTTATATCATATACATAATATTAATCCTGAAAAAATTTAAAAATTTATACAATAAATACAATTTTATAATCATCCCTAAATGGTGTGAATGAAAAATGAATCGCATCACTTCATGGTGGTGGTAGTCCAAACTTATGCATTCTTAATGTCATTATTTTTAAAGGGTGGAAGGGTATCAAGGTTAGAAATGTATTTCCTTTATAGAATCAGAAATAATTAATTGATATCATAAACATTCATTAAATACATAAAAATAAAAATCCTTCTAAGGTGGTGATAAAAATGAAATACATTACTTTGTGTAGTTGGTTGTCCACACATATGCACGAATGATGTTTTTATTCCCCATAGAATGTAAAATGAGATAATAATTGCTATTAAATTAACAAAATAACATATAATTACATGTTATATTGTTATTTTACAATTTTTTTTATAGAATTTTGGAAGGTATAAAAGAATTGAAATGATAACACTCGGTTGAGATGATTACCTCCGCTTTGAAGAACCTTCATTAGATCTCTCATTAAGGGACCTAGGGATAGTGTTACTAGAAAAATAGAACCTGTTGAACATATCTAGGTAATTTTATAATATAGTTTTTCAGTTTTTGGTTGTGTTAAGTGTCTCAATAATTTTAAGGAAGATATGAGAGGTGGTGTCCTTATATAAGATAGGAGTGGGATACCCTTGAAATTACTTACTGTAGTTAATTAATATAAATTAATTTTTATGTTCCAGTTGAAAAAAATTATATATTTTTGATATATGATGGATTAGAATAAAAATAATTTTGTTGAAGAAAATTTATTCAAATTGAGGTGGTTATTTAACCGTCATCTCTTTTTTTAAATGCTCATTAACACTATGTAACGATTACCATGATAATAATAATTTTTCACATTAGGGATCAAGAAAGATACTATAAAAGGTTGTGGCCAATAAGTGGAGAATTATTGATATTATATACCATATATTATTTATTTTTTTAATGATTTTTTTGAATTTTAAATCTTCTAACTACATATTTTCTTACATAGAACTCTATTGAAACTATTTTTAGAACTATTCATTTAATTTACATAAAAATAACAACATATTTGTTTAGTATTAATTTGAAATTTTAAAACATAACTAATAAATGATATTTTTTTATATTTTTATTGAAAAAACACAACCTCACCAAAAAACCAACTTTTAATCATTTTACAATCATTCACTTTTTTTTCTTCTAACTGCACAAACCCTATGTTAGTATTTCATAACAATTTAAGGTAATGATATCATTACTAAAAATAATAAATAAATTACAGTCATAAAAATCTGTATTCACATTGAAATTAAAATTTAAAAAATTATAAAAACTAGTTTTATATTTTCCATAAAATATTATAGATATTGAAAGTATGAAAGATTTATTTTTGGATTTTTTTATTTAAAATAATACAAAACTATTTATCGAAGAAAAATGGTACCAAAATATTATATATTTTCAAATATTTTATGGTTTTTTCAATTAAAAATCATTCAATTAAATATAGAAAAAAATTAGGGATGAATTTTATTCCTTATTTCATAGTTTAAACCTTATTCTACTTGCTTTACCATTAACGCGGTGACCACATTTTCACGAAGGTCACTATTCATTATGACCAAAAATACAATTGACCTATTTTCAAAAATAGATTTTATGATTCAAAATATGGATTCTATTTCATAAAATTGAATAACATTATTTGGTAAAAATAAAATTTAATATAAACCAAAAAAATGTGACGTAACATTGGTTTTAAGAAAAATGCATTTTTGGGTATAAAAATAATTTTTTATACCCAAACAAATAATATTATTGATTTAATCAAAAATAATTTAATTATGTTTAATAAAAAAAATTAATTAAAATTTTAAAATAAATAAAAGAATATGGGACTTTTAAAATACTTAAAAAGAAAATACAGTTTCCTATACCATCAGTATTTATTAACAGAAAAATTAGTATTTTCGAAAATCCAAAAATTTCCCCCGTATATATTTTCTATATAAGGTTTTTAGAAATTATGTTAATTTTATCTAATAATTTTTTTAAAAAAATTAAGAAATAAATTATAATATTCCCTCCCAAATTGCAATAAAAACTATTTTTTAAATAAAATATATTTTTAATAAGTAGAAATAATTTACAAAATAATTAAGTTCTTTTTTCATAATAATTAAATTGTAAATTAATATTCGGTGGAACATAATATATATATTTAATAATCATCTTACTCCTTTTTAAATCCTCTAATTCATTGACTATGTTATAATAGTCATATTTAAATAATATTATTTCTTGGTTTTTTAAGATCGATTTTGCCTGTGATAAAATATATAAAACATAATGTTCTTTTTGAAAGAAATTATAAACTAAAATTTTGGGGTATTACATTCTCCTATCCTTGAAAAACTGAATCCTCTCAATTTTAATTATTTTTTTTTCAAAAAAAATACAACAAATTAATAAAAATAGATATATATTTTATCATGAACAATAATTTCTATGATATTTCCAGGAAACCTATTATGAATGCATCTATATAATATAAATAATTACAAATTAGATTTTGAAAATATACCATGGTAGTTTAGTGTTACTTTTCACGTATCTCTTGATAGATTTAAATTCTCTTTGTTTCTATTTGTGAAATTTCATTACCATTGGTAAAGAAAATATAATAAAATATTACAACTTTATTTATTACCAATATATGATCTTAATTTCATCCATCCGTGTGCTTAATCATGATCATGATGATTTTTTCATGTCTAAAATACTAAAATTAACTTTTATTCAAAAAAATATCCATCGCTTTTAAAACAAAAATGGTTATTAGAGGTTAAAATAATTACCAATATGAATAAACCTTTATATGAGGAAGTACCACATCAATAAAAAAAGATCAAAAAATAAAACCCAAAGTTCAAGTTAAATCATTCCATTGGTAACTAACCTTAAAACTCTTCAAAAATATTATTGACCAAGCTAAAAAACCAAGAGGTTGAAATATTTGGTCAAATATTAATCCGAGATCCTTTTAAAATTTATTTATAAATAAAATTAATCACTCATAAATTTTTTTAGCAAAAATTTATGTTACAAATCATATAGTCTCCAAAATAGGATAATATTTTACAAATATAAACTAAATCACTATAAGGATGCACTAAAATCAAATATTTTTACAAAATATTTCTTAAACTCTATTCTTAAAATAAAATCCCATCATAGCCAAAATTATTTCCATTTATCTTAATTCTAAAAAGTTCCCAAGAAAATAAATTATTCAGAAAACATAACTTATTTATCAAAGCACATTATAACACTATGGTTATTTATATGATAAAACATATATTCTCAAAATTTAATATCCCTTTTATCCCAATTTACCAAATTAACTTCAAAGATCGTATAAAACTTAATGTTTTTCATTACCCGTTTACTTATGTTTAAAAATAAAAGTCATTATTCCTTAAATAAAATTTTCATGAAAAAATATAATAAACAAAATGGTTTTAATCAAATAAATGTATTTAAAAATACATATGTAATCATCTTAAATATACATCAAAATAAACCTCAAAAGGGGTATCTATGTCTTTAAACTTATAATCCACCTTAGTATTATAAACTATTAACACATTAGGTTTATCACATATCACTATGGAATATCAGAGGTTTCCAAAATTGTTAAAGTGGCTCATTGGATCACATTTTTTATTTATGTTATGATAATTACAAAATATCATATTATAAATTTCACAACTTTATAATTTATAGTCTTTAGTTTATTATTATAGGTATTATTTAAAATAATAATTAATCTTGTTTATAATTTTTTCTTCTTTAATTAATATAGCTTGATATTCCATGTTTTAATTTTTTACAACTTGTTTTATAAGTTCCATGTTCATTTCCTTTAATTATGTAATTTTTACCCCTAAAAATCATCTATACATGTCTTTACAATGTTTAGTAAAGGAAATTTAATGTTTTTATTGGTTATAATGAATATTTTTTATAAGGTTTCATGTAGGTAAAATTGAGTTTAAATGTGTTGTGTAAAGTTAACAATAATTTTATATATGTTATGTGTGGGTAACCACAAGCTTATATATGTTACATAAGGTAAAACATATGTTTCATTATGTTTTATAAAGGTAAACATAATATTCTACTAGTTTTTTGAAGGTAAGTTAAATTATATATTAGTTACATAAAGGTAACCTTCAAATGTTAATGCTTGCATAAAGGTGTTGTTGTATAAAGGTAATACAACATCATATAATGTTAAAGACCTGCTTACATAAGGGAACCAATATACCTGTGTAAGTGTACCAATATTTTTATATTATTTGTATAAAGGTTCTGGTATACTTGTGTAAGGGTATTATCATTCTTTCAATACCCGTGTTAGGCTAACCTGAGACTCATATAATGAAAAATAATACTTTTGTAAGGGTACAAGGGAGTTTTTTTACTTAGGTAAGGTTATTAGTGTGTTTTCAAAACACATATAATGGTAACAAAAGTATGATGTAATTGTAAATAAAGTTCTATAGTATCTATATAAGGATAGTGAGCTACAAGAGGGTAGAAACCTACCACACATATGAAAAACATATATTTCACTTATGGGTAGAAAATAGTTCTATATAATGTTATGAATATTTCAAATATTATATGTTCTTCATATTGTTTCATATTTCAACTTACTAATAGTTTATTATGAATGTAATTAATATTTTATATTTTCTAAAAATGATTTAAAATTATTTAGAATCTAAGAAAACATCTTCTAAATTATTTTATGATAAATTAAATGGGATATTTATGATATTTATATTTATTTATTTTCATGTTTAAATTACGAAACAAGAAATATTAAATTTTAAACAATATGAAATATTAAGGCTTAGTCTCAAATATTGTTATGGTATTTTACAATGATATTAATTAATATTATTTAATTATATATTAATTTATCTATTTAGTTACACTATGTAGTATGTATTTATTTCATTTCATGTCAAGGTTAATGTAAATATTTATTATTTTCTCATTTACCTGTGGAATATTATCATGGAAACAAGAAAGTAAAACTCTATAGTTGTTTTTTGGTTACAGATGTGCAATTATTTCATTGGAAAAAGTGATATGAAATAGATTTTAAATTTTATAATTTTTTTTCATAAAGAAACTCTATATTTATTGTTTTATATAACATGTACATAAAAAAGGATGAGGATATTCTTGGATTTTACAAGTTCTAAAAACATTTTAAATCAACTACTGCTCCTAACCTAACATCAATTGTTTGATCCTTACTTCGGTAGAGTTCCTTATTTCCTCAACACATAGGCATTTAAGCATTGATATAGTTATATGGAATTACTTATTTATATTGTTTTTATGTATGTGTATTTTTAATAGGCTGTACTACGTATTAAAAAATTGGATTTAAGGTTCAACCTCCTAAAGAAAATTCCTGATTTGTGTTTTTCCTCAAGGGTAGAAAATAAGGAACTATTTGGGTGGTGCCTCTAGGTTGAAAATGGCAGGGTTGTTTTTGGTTAAATCCGATAAGTGGAAAAGGATTTTTAATTGGATCGTGACAACATGTGCGAAAAACTCATTGTAATATTCCATTTTTATGGGTTTCATCTCTACTATTTTGTGAGATGCATGAATAGTATATTTGGATCATTAGACCAAAGCCACTATAAAAATAAATGTTTTCATTTCATTTAGTTTTTCGACTTCAATAACAAAAATTTATACTATTTATATAATAATATTTGTTTTATGTAAATATGTACAATTCAGACCCTTTTTTATTCTTTTATTTTTCACTTTGGGACCAAAAATTAGTATCATAGTTTAACTCAATGTTATATATATATATATATTTGTGCTAAAAAATTATTAACATATCCATCAAGGGGATACGATCTCTTTAATATGATAGGAACTATTTCAAATTATGGATATAAATATGAAGGATCTACTCATTTTGATGGTACTTATTTTGGGTATTGGAAATATTAGATGGAAGCTTCCTTAAAGAAACATAGAATTGGAGGTTGGATAATAATGTCAAGACCATACCAGTAGCTCAAAAATGAACCAAAACATTAATTTTATATGATGTAGTAATGTATGTGTTGAATTATATGGTGATTAATATTATAAATTTTTTAACAAATACAAATGTTTATATTCATGTATCAGTTTGTAAAAATTATCAAGAAATTTTGAAAATTCTTCAATTTAAACATATTTTTTTAGATACAATAATTTAATCTAAAATATAAAGTCAAGATTTTAATATCAAGAATTTAAAATGGGTGAAGAATAATGTATTAATATAATGTTCCATGTATTTATTAGTATTGTAAATGGTATGATTTATTTAGGATAAACTCTATAAAATCATGTTATTTTTGAAATATTACATTGAGAACTTCATAATAAGTGACATTTTAAAATGTTTTCTTTAGAAAAAATAAATAATTTAATGGTGTATAAAATTGATGTGCATACTGGATCATTATTAAAAAATTAGTTGGACTATAAAAATATTTCTAAGTAAAATAATTCAAAGATGGGTTGGATTTATTTTAAATTAAATGTTTCTACTTACACCTCAAAATCTAAGTTAAAGAGTAGTGTCAGGAACAATACAACACATGTTACAAATGGTGGATATAGAATAATGAATGGGTAATTAAGGATATCCTAGAAATAATATCCTAAAGATGATTCAAGGAGGAGATGAAAGGTAATTTTATTTCCAATATTACTCAAGACGTATTTATTCATCATTATAGGAAAATGATTCACATCCATCCTAATTTCCCATGTTTAAATTAGAAAATATTAAAGGGGAATTAATGAATGAAATCAGATAAATAAATGGTATCCATATAGAGTTATATTGAGGGTTTAATCTCCATTGAATAATCTAGTTATGAAATGTAATGGAAAATTTATTCTTACTGAATTTATTAAATTATGTAAGTGATTTTACTTATTACTCTTCTTATGAATATAATTTTAAAAAAACCTTATATTGAGGAATTTTTTAAATAAATTTAAACACATGATCATTAGGTTTGAAATATCATTGTTTTAAACAAGAACCTTAAGAGTAAAAATATTGTTTTACTTAAGGAAAATAATATCTAAAAAAATATATCCATGATGGAATAAATTTATCACATGATGATCTAGAAATGAATCAATAAAATATGAATATTTATTTTATTTAAATTTAAAATTGAAAAGGGGAAGATGAATTATTGTCAATATTCCATGAAACTAAAATAATAAATTTTGATAATTTTGTTAAAGAGAATGAATAAATCAAAAATTAAATTGAATGTTTGAAGCCACATATATATATTTATGTTCAAAGAAGTGAAAATTTTGATTAAATAATAGGTTTCATCAAAATTGAAAAAACATATCTTGTCTTGTGTGATAACAATTTACCCAAAATTCACACGACTTTATTTGTTAAGATCACTAATGGAAGTACACATACAATTATTTATTTTTTATGTAAAATGGGTGTACAATATAAAAATTATTATTTATTTATTTTTCCACAATATCTGGGATATACTAAGGATTTAATTTACATATAATTATCTTCTAGATTACTTGTAAACAAGTGCTTGATATTATTTTTAAATCCCAAGAATTCATATTCTTATCTAATTGGGCCCCAAATTTCATGGGTACAAAAACTCTCTTAAATATATTATTGCAGGAAATGTGTCTTGGGATTATAAAGAGGTATGTTTGGTATATTTATAGTGGATGAATAAGAACTATGACTGGTGATATATCATACCTTCAATTATTTAATAAAAATGATGGTGGTAATATTACTTTTGGTGATTATTATTAGGGAAAGATAGAAGGTTTTGAGGATGTTTAAATTTGAAGTTATGCTACTATTTATAATATTTTATATGTTGAAGGATTGAAACAGAATTTTATACTATTTTCAAAAACAATTTCTGATGTAATTTTTGTTATGTATCAAAATGATAAATACATTTTTTAAGGATAAATATGTTTTGTTTTATGACTATAAGAAATGAACCATTTTTTCATAATTTTTCAAACGGAAATTATAAAATTATATACTATTTTAATGAAAAAAAATCTGATAAAATTACGAGGAATAATAAGTTGGTATTTACAAAAATTAGTTTGATCCACAAGCATCCCAAGAGTTTAGAAATTTTATAACTACATAAACATAATGTATACAACACCTTGTTTTAGGAATCTTCATTGAAATGTAAACAACATAGAATTATCTTCAATTCAATTAATGATGTAAAAAATGTTAGGCCTATTAATCTTATTCATTTAGACTTATTTAGTCCTATAAAACATAATATTTGGGTGCTAAAATATATTGATTTTTTTCTTGGTGATTTACTAGACATGAATTAGTTAATTTTATTACACTCAAATCTAAAACATTATACATGTTTATCAGTTTTAATAAACCGTTTTAAAATAATAATGGAAAATTAAATAAATAAATTAGAATCAACAATTATGATGAGTTGTAGAATCTATAATTTATCCATTTTTATGAATAAAATAGTTATCTTGATGATTTTGCATCCCCTAAAACTTCTATATAAAATGGTACAATTAAAACTAAAAATAGAACTCATTAAGAAATGTCTAGAACCATGTTAAATGAGTTTAATCTACTAAAATATTTCATGGAAGAATCCCTGAATACATTTTTTGGTTAAAAAAAGAAATATTTTAATACCCTTATTGAAAAGGACACCTTATGAGCCTTGGAAGTGGAGAAAACCTGATATTAGTTATTTTGGAGTCTTTAGGTTAAAGGTTTTTATTATTAACACAAAGTACACTTTAGATATTATATATAGAAAATCAAGTTAGATTTTTTATAGGATATTCAAGTAATAGTAAGTCATATAGAGTATATGATAAAATATCCATGATTGGTGGAAAATCCATTCATATAAAGTATGAGGAAAACTTATTGAATAAATGGGATTATGATATTAAAAAACATGAGGATGAATATTGAGATTTAAATTTTGAAGAATATGAACCTAAATGTAAATATTATCATATTGAAGGGGAGACTATTCCTTATCCATATGATCATATTGATTAAAGATATTAGAATACTCATAGAGATCATCCTATAGATAATGTGAAATTTAAAATCAAATGATCAAACTAGAAAATATCTTAGGAGTATTCGTGATTGCCATGATTTTTTTGATTCTATACCTAAGAATATAAATGAGGCCTTAAATGATTCTAATTTTATCATGGGTATAAAATATGAACTAAATCATTTTACTAGAAATAATGTGTGGAATATAATTTTCCTACAACTGATTCTCCTGTTATTGGAAAAAATGGATATTTTGTAATAAAAATTATGAATCTAAAAATATATATAAGAATAAATAAGTAATAGTTTCCCAGATATATTCTCAATAAGAAAGAATTTATTTTGAAGAATACTTTTCACCAATAACAAGATTAGAAGCAACAAGAAAATTACTATCTTATGATTATTTTCACAGATTTTAATTATTTCAAATGGATTTAAAAATAACTTTTCTAAATGGTAGAATTTATAAAGATATATATTTCAGATAGAACCATAGTCCTAAAACACAAAATCTTCTTAATATTGTTTTTAAATTATTTTAGGATTTATCTAGTTTGAAACAGTTTCATTGATCTTAGTATGAAAGGCTTACTTGTTTTCTTCTAAGATACAATATTGATAAAGGAAAGGCTAATACTTTAATGTTTATTAAGAAAATATATAATGATATATTTATTGTGAAAATTAATGTTGATGATATAATTTTTGGATATACATGTTAAAATGTTTATAATTAACTTTTATAATTAATGACTTATGAATTTGATATGAGTATGATGGTGTAATTGAAAGTTTTCCTTAATTTGAATATATTTCAAATTAATAATGGTATTTTGATAATTCAATCCAATTAAGAAAAGTAATTAGTTAAGATATTTGGTTTAAAATATTCTGAATGTGAAAATAATCCCATTAATAATACTTTATAATTAGATTTAGATAAATCCGGAAAATTAATTAATGTTAAAACCTATAGAGAGTTGATAGGAAGTTTTTCAACATGACTACTTCCAATTATGCTTTAATTTTTTTAGTTTTCATGTGTGATAGATGCCAAGGTGACCCTAAGGAATGTCAAATAATATCTAGTAATTATATTTATAGATATGTTAAAGGATCTTGGAATATTGTTTTAAATTTCCTCGAAAAACTAATTTTGATTTGACATTCTATTTTGATTATAAATTTTTAAGTTCCAAGATATATATAAAAAACTCTTCATGTAGGTGTCATTTACATAGAAAATAATTATTTTATTATACTTTCATAAAAAAACATCTCTTTTAACTGCAGAATATGAATATATAGAAACTAAATATTATTGCACTAAATCATTACAGATTAAGAAAACATTTTAGGAGGTTGGTTTTTCTTTTTTAATATTCCTACTTTATATGAAAATAATTATGCTATTTATAAATCTAAAAATCCCAAAAAACACTCTAGAACTAGAAAAATTAATTTTAAGTTTCATTGTCTTAGAAATCATGTTCAAAAATAAAATAGAAGTCTAAATTTTTTTTCTAAAGAAATAAACATGTTTGTATAATTACTAAAACCTTAGAAATTTATAAATCTGAGAAAATATTGTTTGAACTTGTTATTATGGATATTTAAATTTATATATATCTGGAATAAATTTGGAGAGGCTTGGAGTGTGTTTATATACTGAAATTTTCTAATTGACAAGAAATTTGTAAAATATGGAATCTATTTCTTTTTTAGTTTACTAATTTTTAATTTTTTATCAAAATTGTTTATTATTTTTTAACTTTAAGGCCTCTCATACATACAATTTTACATCTAATTACTATTTAGGCTTTTAGTTTATATAAAGTATTATTTTTATGAATGGGTTTTCATTATTTTTCATAAAAATTATTAATTTTTTTCACATTTTATACAATTCATGTTAAAAAATAGGAAGATTTTATTGCGAATCCTCAACATGTGTTTTAAAATATTAATGTTCAAAAAATTTCTTTACAATATTTAAATTTATTTTTGTGACATTTTATTTTTTATGCTTTGTTTTAATTTAATGGGGAGTAAATTTTTTAGGAAAAACTTGAGTAAATATGGGTTTATTATTTTAAGAGATAATAATTATATTCTGGACTTATATTTTTGATAAATTTTAATAGGGAAGAGTGTTTTTGAAATTATAATTGGGGAATAATTTTGAAGTGGCTTCTTGATTAATATTTATTTGATTTAGTTATAATAATTTCAAAATATCTTATTATAATTTTTATAACATTACTCTATATTATCTTTATTTTCCCGTATATATATAAGATAAAATTCTTATTAAATTTTGTTATATTATGAAATACTTACATAATTAATCCTTATATATAATTCTTTAATTGTTATAACTTTTTTTTGAAAGTGTGATGTTGATTTCCTATGATAATTATGTTCCTTAGACTCTTAAATATCGTATATACCTGTTTTGACTACGGTATGTGAAGGTAAATTTAATTTTTTGTGGGGTTTGTAAGGTTAGAAATGTTTTTAAGATGTTTGATAAAAGTAACACTGAGTTAATATGTGTTGCGGAAAGGTAACATTAAAATCACATATGTTATTTAACTGTAACCATGAACTTATATATGTTACTTAAGGGTGACCATAAATTTATATATGTTTGGTACTATTAATAAAAACTTTTTTTAGTTACGTAAATGTATGTTTAATTTTATATTGGTTACATTTAGTTAACCATCGAATTTCAATGATTATGTAAGAGAATAGTTGTGTAAAGGTAGTTATTTGTAATTTAATGTTATGCAACGAATTTCAATAGTTGTATAAAGGTAATTAAACCAAGATAATGGTACTCCCTCTCTAATCTAAGGATAAATAAACCAATATGAGGGTCCTATTTGTTTTATATAAAGGAAACTGAGCTCAAATAATGGTAATAGATATTTTTTAAAATTAATTGAATCTTATATAAAGGTAAAACCATAATTATGTATGGGTTCCATCATACTTTAATAAGGTTATGATTTTTTTATATATCCCGCTTAAGGGTATGAGTATACTTAATTAAGTGTAGTATAATTTTTTCAATACCCTCATAGGTGTAATCTGTGGCTCACATAAGGGTAATGTATACATTCAAAAGGGAACCATAGAGTTTCTCTTACTTACATAAGGGTATTGAATTTTTTCTGAACCCACATAATATGAAGCTTAGTATCACATAAAGGAAAGAAACATTCTACAATAGTTATGTGAGGTAAGTGAACTATATAAGGGGAAAACCTATTACCCACACACAATTTTTATGTTTCATATAATGGTAGGAAATAGTTCTACAGAATTTTTTAAAACATTGATATATGATCTATTTTTCATATTTTTTCATATTTCCAGTTACTGCAAGTTTAGTATGAATATAGTTAAGGTTTTACTTATTCAAAAACTACATATTAATTTTTTAGAATCCAGGAAAAAATAGTTTCAAATTGTCTTATTAAAAATTATATAAGGTCTCCATGAGATTTATATTTATTGATATTAAAGATGAGATTTTGGAAGTTGAAATATTAAAATTCAAATCAGATTAAATATAAAGGGAAATACTAGAATATAACATGGGAGTTTTACTAGAATATTTATTCTTATTATTTACTAATATAATAATTTATCTAATCAGTTCTACTGTGTAGTTTATATTTATTTAATTTTATATCAATATGGCCTTATATAATAATTATTTTATCTTTTACCTGGGGAATAATATCTGGGAAACAAGTTTACACCACTCTGATGTAGTTCATTGGTTTCACATGTGCATTTATATATTGAGAAAAAGAGAGATGAAATAAATTAAAAAATTAATAGTATTTGTGAATAAAGAAAATCTATGAATTGATTTTCAAAAAACCATTATAAAAGATTAAGGTTAAGGAGATCCTTAGATTTCAAAGTGATGAAAACATTGGTGATCAACAAAATATCACAACTAAACTTCAATTGTGGGATCCTTACTAATAGATATTTCATTTATACCTCAACACATATACATTTAAGCATTTTTTTGGGTTCTAAGTAATTACTTATCTTTATTATTTTGATGTCTACATAATTCTGATATTTTATACTGCCTAAAAAATTAATATTTGAGTTTATGAATCCCAAGTAGAAGAAAAAAATTGGGTTGTTCCTCTTAGGGGAAAGGAGGGAACTATTCTAGTTGTGCCTCTAAGTAGATAAAACTAGGTTTAGTTTGGGTCAAATTCTATAGGGTGGGATTTTTTATTGGGTTATAGCTCTAGTGTGAATAATTCATTATAATATTGCTTATTATGGGGTTCCATATCTCTTTGTGATAGGGGTGAGGAGTGGACTAAGTTCATTTATATTTTAACCACTATGAAAATAAATGTGTCCATTCCTTTTAATTTTTACACTACATTAACTTAAATATATAAGTCATACATAATAACCATTATTTTATTTTAAAAGATAAAATTCATCCCCATTCTTAGTTATTCTTATATTTTTCCGTTTGGGGCCAACAATTGGTTATATCCTCTCACTAATCATATTTTTTCATAATGAAAATGTGAATTAACCCATGCATATCCCAAGAGAGTGTATGGAAAAGTGCATGGCCTTAATCCCACACACCATGCACTGTGGGAAATCAATCTAACACCAAGTCCACCCATTTTATAATTTTTACCCCTAGTTACATCAATTCCATATCCACATCCACATTCCTATTTCTATAGAAGGATGTACTTTCATTGAAAACTACACAATATCTACTTTATCAAAGATACATTATATTTTTCTATACATAGACTTATCCATATAATCTATCCTAGGGTTAGGTGCTCTAGTATATTATTTCCTAAATCTAGTTCCCAAGGGTCATACTAAACTTTATTATATACCAAATATAACAAACCCAACCATAATAGACAAGAGCGATTTGTTAATTTAATACAATGGACCTAGATAGAAGCGACTATATTCAAAAGGATCAAATAGTTTAGGAGTCTTGGAAAGATAGATACATGATTTAATCTCACAATACATTTGAAGGTAAAAAATAAAAAATAATATTTTCTTTTAGAATAATATTATTCCCTATAGTATATCATTTCAATCCATCATAATGCTCTTCCTAGAAACCTAGTGAAATTAAACAAAATAAAATGGTGATCTCACATTCCAAGTAAGGGAATGCATACAATGTTTTCTATCATCGAATTCATAATGCATTAATAATATTGAATGAATAAACGAGGATAAAATAATTCCCATATCACATGATATTAAAACATATCCATGGATAAAATAAATATTTAAACCATCACATGGACATCAACAACTAATTTCATAATTATGGAACACATAATTAAAAACATCTAACATACCGTAGTGGCCTCATTACTGGACATTATACATAAATTGGTAAGGACTATACAAAATACTCAACATGTTTTGTCTAATGAGACCTACTAATGCATCAATTCCCTATATAATTTTAGACCCTAACTATAACTTGATAATTCTAATGCATTATTCCTATTAATAAACAATACAAAACAAACCATATGCTTTGATAATCAATTAAAATCCATATTATAATAACTAGTATAAAAAATGGAAATACTTTCCCTAATTAAAATAGTCCCAACCCATCTTGAGAAATATAGTTAGTGGTATCATTATATTATATGCATAGTAAATCACAAGATTCATTAAAGTATGTGGTCATACATGAAATTAATTTTAAATATCAATAAAATATTTATTGAATAAAAGACACCTTTCATTTTGAAATACCTTATTTAAAATTTAAAAAATTACAAAATATTATGATTTTTTTGGGAAATAAACAAGGAATTTCATAGAGTATGCTTCAAATAACTATGTAGTCATCATGGTGGGAATATATGTTCATGCAATGTATGTTAAAACAAATATTCCATTAACACATTTAGTAAAAAGTTCCTTATTGGGAAAATGACAAAAATATCCCTTTCAAACCTATTTATAGAAAGCAAAACATGGGCATGGATGACATTAATTAATCATTCCATATTATTACAAACATTATTGAAAACATTATAATTAAAATAAAGACAAGGATGAAAATTATTATTGATCATATAGAGAAACAAAGATGGTTTTCCTTAAATTGTTTTCGTCAAAATGACAAGTATTTAGAGAGAGAAAATAGTAAAGTGTTTAATGATTTAAATGATTGAAGTGGTAGCATAAACACCACACATAAGAAAAACATAGTGAATCTGATATATGTCTTATGGAAAATAAAAGTGATATAAGAAACACTTACAAAGATTATAACATTCAAGTAATAATTAATCGATGGAGTGATTATGTGTAAAAATTTAAATCCAAATAAAAAAGTACAAATAAAACATAAAATAATAATACGTCCTTACACACATAATATTAGTATGGAATAGACATTAAAATATTAATATAACCCAATTAAGATAAATTATTTTAAGAAACCACTTACCTCGAGTCTAGCTTGTGACATGCATAATTTATCTCCTCTATAATAAAATAATATTAACTATATACTTTTTACGAATTTTTTTCATTTTTATTACCTTACTATTATCCATTTTATGTTATATTTTAACACTCCTTATATATTTATTAAATCACTTAAGATTATGTCATATGTTTTGTAGACGTTTTGTTCATAATCTGAACATAGTTTTGATTAAAAAATAATGCCATCTTTATCAAATAGAATCTAAAAATTTGGAAGAATTAACTTATAATTTTCGATGCCAAAAAAATAAGAACCATTTTTTAAGAAAAAATACTTTATAAGAATAAAATTTATTTAAGAAATTTGAGAGAAAATTTCCAATAAATTAATAAATATGTTTTTATTGAGTAAGACATTAATGTATATTTCATAATTTAGTCACTCCTACTCATACAATGAAATTAAACAAGTACATTATAATAGTTATATTAAAATAATATAACTTATTAGTTTGTTTGAGATTTATTTTTCATGTAATACATTTTATCAAATGTAATGTTCCTTTTAAAAGAAAATATAAACTAAAATATTATGGTATGGCACCCCATCAGGTTTAAATCCCCCCACTCAACCCAATTGAAAATAAATTTCTAAAGCAATATCATTTCCTGATATTTCATCAAATCACACCTCTTAAGATTACTAGGATCCTTATAGAAATTATAGTTTTATCCATCTCTAATCACTAGAAGAATTATATCCTTAAAAAATGATCTATGATCCTCTATAATATAATATTCGATTCTCTTCCTTTAAATTTTATTTTTCTTATTATATATTCCCATTTAAATTTGTAAATTAATATCTCTAAAATTTAGTATTTATTAAATAAAAATAATATTTATAATATTAATTTATAAGAACAAATTGTATTTACATTATATGTTTAGAAAGTATCTAGAGTGACCCAAGCCTTCTGCTCATATTATTGTTTTATTTTTAACATAAATATCCATTCAATTAAAAATAAGGATAAAAAATCCAATATTATTTAGAAGAACTAGTTTATAAAACATAAACATGTAAATTAAATGGATTTATATAAATCTTCATTATGATCTTATAATTCCATTTGGTCTCCAAAAACTGCATGAGATATCCTAGGGAATAAATATACAAAATTGGTGAGGTAAAATCACAGGTAGGGTAATAAACATGATAAGGAAGCATACTATGAAAGTAAAACGTATAAAATGATATCATAAAATAGAAGGACCATGAGTAATCACATGGGAGAATAACATAAATAACATGTTATTATAAAATATGGAAACATAAGAAATGTGGCAGAAAAAACATGACATAATCATTAGTTAATGCTAACAACCAAGACAATGTCACGTGGTGGAAAAAGTCCCATACTGGATTAATTTTACTCCCTAATGCAATATATGATTTTTCATAAGGAACAAACTTTACCCAATGAATTGAAGATCTATCGGGGTTCACCCATAATAACATGTTCATGATATTTTGTTTTATAAAACTAAATTAATCATAATGAATACTCATAAGAATTGATAACAAAAGGAATTAAGTTTCATAATATTGTCTCATATCATAATCAAAGGAAATTTTATAAAGGATACAAAGAGAAGAAGAAATTAAATATTATGGATTTTCATATATGAGTATGTAATCATAGGTCTCAAAATAATGTGTTCATTTGGGAATAAAAAATTTAAATGAACATTTTATAAAATGGTTAAAATAAAAAAAAATTCTCCTTAGTCAAGTTTGATTTTAAGGAGTGAATTTGTGAAATAAACTAGTGTCATGTCTGAACCCATAATAGGAAGGGAGAATGAGGTATGGATATATGTAAGAAACATATATAAATAATTTATAATAAAACTATAACAACAAATGGATATAGAAAGTAAGTTATGGAGATAATGATCTTAACCCAAAGAAAAATGGTGGTTTAGATAGATCCATTACATAAAGCCTTTCATTTTTTTCATATACATTATAAAATACTGTATAAAAAATAAAAATTTAATACCATAATCATATAAATAGTATCATATATAATTTTCTTATAACATCATATAACCCATTTATTAACTATTCTTTATTAAAATCACTGCTCCGGATGATAACCACTTCGTTTTCAAACATATTTCAGTTCAATAGACTTGGTAGTTATAAATTAATCATTATTCCATCATCTCTAGAATGTTCACCATGATATTAATATTATATAAGTTTTCTCAAATAGGTAAAATACTTTGGGAGTTGGTGAATTAGGGTATGATAGATTAAGACAATAGTCCCTTTTGGATATTGTTTCATTGTTCATTTCCATAACATAGAATAAATGAAAATTAAATATTGAAATAAACATAATGATTTTAGTTGGTTCACCCTCACCAGGTTGTGTCCAATGATAATACAATGGTAAAGTGTTTTTTTAAAAAAAATCCCTTAATGTGCACTAATATTAAAAGGTTCTAAGTACACTCACAATGCATCTTGTCTTACAACCATTCATAATTTGAATGTTCACTATTCTCTATAATGATGTTAACACACTAACCCTAATGTAGAATATTCTAAAAATAAATTCTGAAACAATTCGCATATGAGTGTTCTTTATTCTCTTGTTTCATAAATGTGATGAAAAGAAATTTTTTTCTATACTTTTCATCTGGGAGTGTCTGATCCCTACGCAATACACCTCTACAAGTACCCTATAAAATATCCCTTTGTGAGACCTCTCTACAAGACCTCTCTACAAGATCCCTATTTGAGACTCCTATGCATGATCTTGTTCTATTTTCAAGGATTGTGAGTCATTTTTTTGTTCACATTGATCGCAAGAATTTTTTCTCTTTATGCGGATTGTGTGAATTTAATTTTTTCAGGTGGATCTCATGATTTTATAGGGTCTACTGATGAGAATGAGACACCATGTTCACACATAACTTTACAATATATCTTTTAGAGACTCTTTTGTGTGGACTTTATCATGTCGTGTAGACCATGTGATATCAATGGGTCTAACTATGAGTTCAAAAATATACCACTTACTTAAACTCATGATATCCTTTCCCAAGACCATTTATATATTATGAAGATCTCAAGACTCCAACACAAGACTATTTTGTTTTCATGAAAAATGCATTTTCTTTACATCAAACCACTTAAGAAAACTTCTCTTATTAAAAAATAATTGTTAATGGGTATTTATAGGAATAAATACACCAATATAACTTTATAAATCACTGTTATCCATCCATTAAACCACCTTAGAAATTAGCTTTAAAAATTCAGGTGATTTATTTTTATGATAACCAATTACATGTCACAAGTGAATCACCCGATCACATGTATTTCCTTTAATAGTTTTATGTGATCCAATCACATGATCAATTGACATTAATGTTTTACCTGAGTGATCTCACCACAAGACCCACTAACAGTCATGTGGTTCCTTCAGGTTCTTCACATAATCTCTTCATGAGATCTATTGACAAACATACATTGTCTTTGGATTAATTTCATGATCACTTCATGAGTTACTATTACAAACATGTGGTGTCTATAGGTGTTTCCCATGATCTTGTCTTAAGATTTTCTGAAAATCCCATGGTTGTTAGTGTCACTCATTCACTTGATTTGTTTTGACACTCAAACTACACATGATTTGTTCTGACATACATGCTATGTGTGATCTGTTCTGACAATAACTCTCCACATGATCTTTTTAGACGTTGGAAATATTCACGATCTATTTAGACATTCATATTCTATGTGATAATTTTATATATTCACGCAAACTCTATATGCCCCCTTTAACAAAAAACATCATAAAAACAGAAAACCATTTAAAAAAAACAGTCAACTCAAATTCACCATCAAGAAGGATTTATTTCATCGATCTTACCCTTTGGTTTTGTTAACAAAACTTATGATCTTTAAGAACCAACTTATCAAAAATTCATGAGCATGTGAACTCATTTGCCTTCTACAACCCCATATAGTGATCAAGGACATCCGTAACATGTTCTCTAACCTACAGAAGTCACACATAGTGTGACAAACACGTGTAGCGTTAAATAATCATCTATGAATCACTTTATTCTTGAATCATAAACTAGAAACCTTTTTGACCCCAAATAATATAACAAACTCATCTCACGACCTGGACATGTTAACTAATCACATCCTGAACTCATTACTCATATTCGTGATTCTATATAACTGGAAAACCATCTTTAGAATCACCATATTTAAAACACCCTCTTCTTGGAAGCTCACATGTCAGATTCTCTCCCTGCCTTGATCAATAAATTCTCTAACCACTTTTCAATGAACCCAAAGGTCACTCCTTTTTGGTCTGGAATATGGTAATGAACAAAAAACAATATATAGAGTAGAAAGACAGCATACCTTAGAAAGAGGGGGTTCTACATTCACATTGTTTATGTTTTAGGAGTTGACTGAGCTACAAGATCCATTTTATGATGTTCACACACTTCATTAGGTAAAATCATAATTAGGAAATATAAAACTTTTTGTTTTATAGGAACATACTGCAACATCACAACGATATGATCCACTTTCTCATGATTAAATGATATTTTATCTCTTTGTGATTTTCCCATGTATGATGAACTAGATTTTCTCTAAGATTGATTACACACATAATAATTGATTCTGCTCAGTGACATCACATCGACTACCATTTAATTAATATATTACTTTATCCATTGTAACTATGTGAAATATTGAGTAACCGTAATGTATTTAGATTATGTGCTCCTCAAATAAATGAAATCTTGTTTTTTATTTAGCCATAAATTTCATAGTTTCACAAGATAGAATGCACAACATCATATTGAATTTCAATTATATGTTGAATGTGTCTAATATGTATCTATAAATCTGCAAAAAAAATTATGGTATTTTAAATTTTATAGTAATCTAAAATTCACAAATCATTTGATATAATGATGTTTTATTTTAATTTTATGTAACTGTATTTCCATTCTAATTCTTCTCATAAACACATTGGCATATTTTTATTGAGAAATAAATTTTTAATGTCCCACTAGAGTAACATATAAACTAATGAAAACTCTTAGCTCTCCAATAATTGAAATTTATAACTCGCATGTAACACCCCGAGATTTCATAGTATGTTATTTTCTTTAAATTAATTTAATAGCTTGCGTTACACGCAACAACAAGTTCGAGCTCACAATGACTTATCATACTAACCATTCAAAAAGTGGTTATAAATATTATTAACTGAAATTTGAATTTAATATACACTATATAATCTTAAAATCCATTTTATGTGTTTATTACACATAATATAATAACAAATTCATTTTTTTCAGATTAAAGAAGTATTTTTCAAAAAAAATGCAATTTTACAGCTTTTTAATGGAAAAACCTTTTTAAAACCAATGTTTGACACTTTTATATATTCAATTTAATGAAATTAAATTATTATTTAGAATCAGTACATAAATATTTATATTGGATAAATTTTTTGTACTTTTTTGATAAATTTCATATTTTGATGAATAGTGAAAATACAAAATTTTAATTAAAAACAAATTTTTTTAATCAAAATAATATATAGTGTTAAAATATATATTTGAATGGGTTCTAAGTATCATTAGATTATATTTTTATTATTTAATATAATTTAGTTCATTAGATGTAATTTCACATTTAATGTAGATATAAACAAATGTCAATATTTAGATAGTAATTATTTCTTAAAATCATGTTTTTTGTTTTGACAATGGGAATTAATCATAAATTAATTTCTACCACTTATGTGTTTTGAATTTGAAAAAATGGATTCCATATTTAGAATCAGGAGGTACAAATTTTGTATATAGGTAACTTTTATTTTCAGGCATTATGAATATTTATACCAGAAAATATTTTATTTATCGTGGTTAAAGGGTAAAATCTGGTAAATAAGGGTAAATAAAATATATTATTATAATATTAAATTACACTAACATGTTTCCTATTAATATTGGTTGATAAATTCCCGACCATGGGCATCCTTGTGTCGATTTTGGGAACCCAAGGAGCCACTTGAGAGTGATAATGACACTTTATATTAATTAATTTAAAGTGAAGACAAAAATGAAAAAAAACATTTATCTTTTAGTAAAACAATTTTTAAAAGGGTTTATGTAAGTAATATCTTTGAAAATAAATATTCCTTTGTAATATAAATGTATTTCATTCATAATCTTATTTTATTTATCATTTTTAGATGTTAAATAATTAAATTTATATATGACACAATCATGATTCATCAATTACTTTACTAATGAAATATTAAAGTAATTGATATTACTAATATCCAAATAAATGTAATTTGAGACTTTTGATTGAATTAAACTAGTTTTATAGTTTAATATGACATGTTATGGAGTATTATTTAAATTTTATTCTAAGTGATAAAGTTTTTATGGCTTTCAAAAATAATAAAATACTAAATATTGTCAAAATTGATAGAATTGAGTTTTTAAAACAAATACTATATTATTAATTAAGATAATATTATTAAATATCTATGGATATGACAAAGGAAATAGATAAGGATATACATATTAATAATGAACAACTTTGGGTTCTGTTGTCTTGTTATAGTAAGTTTATTAACTATATAATAATAAAATAGAAAGAGACATGGTAAATATCATACTATTTAACTAAGAGTTAAACATTAAAGATAAGGTTTATATGGTGAAATAAACCTATATAAAACAAATTCGTTGAGAGGTTTTCAAACCATACCCACCTTATCATCTAAATAAATCATTTTGGAGCCATCATAAACCGAAAATGATTTTACTATAAAATAACATTTGAAGTTTTTCCTAAAGAGACCCTCACCTCTCTTATAAAAGGGCTATTCCCCTTATCATAATTTCACACCACTAAAGCCATTTGGTTGGAAAAAACCCATACTGAATATCCTCACAACTTCCCTCAAATCAAAATATAGTCCTTAAATTGGTTATAAAGCCAACCCAAGGAGCTCTTTTGATGAAATCGAAAGGAAGAACCTGAAGAAGTGGTAAATATTTCATCACCTCTTTCAGGTTATTTTCTTTTTCTAAATTCAATTTCTTTGTTGTTTCCATTATAAAATAAAAACTCCAGTATATTATATATACTGAGATTTTATTATAAAAATGGTAAAACAATATCCATTATTCTATCCATCATATGAATGACAAAGTCACCATACGTGTGTACGTACGGAAAACCGTCTACACATCACTGTGTAATTGTAATTGAATAAATTAATTTGTTGGATGGGTATGATAATGATGTATAATTGATGTAAATAAAAAATATAACATGTTAATGATTCTTTATATATGATATACCATCTATTTACATATGATTTTAATATCAAAAGAATGATATTTTCGCTCGTGCGTATGTACAGATAACCGTCTGCACGAATGCGATGCGATTCATTCCACATTGTAATCATTCAAGAATATTGTTCATTTTATGATTGAAAATAAAATTTATGAACATAATAAAATTATTTATATGAATCAAATACAACCAATCTATATCAAACATGGCTAACATAACCAATCATATAAAGGAAAATGAATTAGTTAACACCTGAAATGATGATAATACTAAAATATTGTTAATAAAGCAGTATTAGAAGATCATATGTGATATAATATATATTTATATGGTTATTTTATAATTTAATAACAATTATTTAACAATTATACAAGAGGTTAATAAACCCCCAACTAAGGAAAAGTACAAGGTAAGGAGTTTCTTATCTCACATTTAATTCCGTTAGATTTCCATTGTTCACCACTTATTTATTGCATGTGGTGTATTATGTACTACCATTATATATATATATATATATAATCATGATTCTCTTTATATTCTGTGTATTCTATGATTTATTTGTTGGTTATTAACTTTTTTTTACGGCTCGATTGATTACAACATGGTAAGGGGTTTTAATCTCACATCTTATTTCCGTGAGATTCATGCTATAATGACACTATTTTCTTTTGAGTGGTGTGTGTAATGCCCATGATTGTATTCCTTACATAATATGATTTAATTTTTTGGCATTTAAATATTCATTTTATGATCCTTCTTTCAGGGGGTTTATGTTTCGTAAGTCACGAAATTGGAAAGGAAAATTCTAATTTCGATTTCCACTCATTGGGTTATACACAAACTTCACTGATTATTTTACTCCAATATTATGTGTCAAATCAATATTTTTTTATTGAAGTAGTAATTTAAACTTACCTTTGTGTGATTATTCTTTTGATACAAATAATCACTCAATTGATAAATTCTCAAGTCTTCGATATGTAGTTGATAAGAGTAATCTAAACTCAATTTTCATTCATTGAGTTAAACATCCAAGTAATTGGTGTTGTTGTTAACAGAATATGGGTGAATGTACTATGATTTTTTTACACTAAATATCCAATAATATTTAGTGTATTTATATTTTTCACACATAATTATGTCATTTAGTTTTCCTTAACCTAAATATACGGTCTTTATAAGGGATTTCATCTCAACTTACATTCTATTGATACTTCTTTGTCGTTATGCGCCAATTAACTTTTATTTGGTCTATATACTATAATTTGAAATAATATAACATGAATCCATTTATTCACATGATATTATTATGTTTTGATTAAATAAATTATTTTTATTCAAGAGTCTATCATTCGTTTTGGAACTCTAACTAAAATGTCATTTTAAATGTTTTAAAAATTTATTCTTATAATTCCTTCTCATTATTGTCCTTGATATAAAAATGGTTTTACAGATTAATTTATATGAACATTAATGTTTTAAAATTAAAATTACTTTTAAAATTTTCAATGTGGTATGGGACACTTTGATTCAAAAATCTATTTGAAAAATGATCTTGATAAATATTGATACTTTTAAATGTTTTCAGAAAAAAAGTAGGATATTTCTCTCAAATAGTTTTGATGATTATTTTCATCTTTGTCAATATCAGTAATTATTATCAATTGAGGTTAAGTTATTATATTAAAATCTTCCATGTTGTATTGAGTGAGTTATGTTTGACTGTGGATGTGCTATTTTCATACCATTCATGGTTTATAGTTAAAGTATTGACATTTATTATAATAGTTTTAAAATTAATGTTTAGATTATGTTTCACCCTTTAATTTGAGGAATTAATTGGACTTAGTATGTGAATGGTGGAGCCCTCTATAGCTACTCGATGCATTGGAAGTTATCATGATACAAACTAGCGTCTTGGTATAAGACCATGGCAAAATCTTATTTGTAGTCTTGGCAGAAGGCTATGATAATGTGGTTGTGAAGATTGACATTATGCATTACATCATTATGAAATTGACTATTGATATTACATGTGATTATTTGGCTAGTAGAATATCCATGTGAATAAGTAAATGGAATTATTTGTTTTATCTTTTCCATATTATGCTGAATTTTAAGTTTAGAAGTCTTTTGTTCTAGTTGTATACATTTCCTTAAATGTTTATTCTTATTTATGATAGTTTCTGCTAAATTGTTATCCTTAATGAGCATTTGAGCTCACCCCTTTCATATGTTTCATTTTCCCAGGATATGAAGAAGTTATTTATGAGTGACTTTCAGGCATAATATAGGAGGGTTGGTGTTTTCTAAGGTAGTAAATTAGTGTTGTATTTCTTTTCAATTTGTAATGTAAAACATATGTTTGTATCTAGTACTTCCGAGGCTGCTAAACTTATCAATATTTCGGGACATGATTCCTTGTATCATGCCAATATTATGTAATAATTTTCTGATTCTGGGTAACTGGGGTCCGGGCGTTAGAGTTGGTATTAGAGGATGTTTAGTACAAACCTTGGAAGCAAGATTTAGAAAGAACTCTGATTAGGAAACACTAACCTAAGATAGACATTGAGGATTATTATAGAAGAACATCCAATTTTTTTGGTAATGTATATATTATGTGGGTTTTACAATAAATACATCCCTCTCTGGTTACGAGCAGGTAGAGGTGGCTCTACCACATATGTACATAGGAGTGAAAACTTTGACAATGAGTTTCGGGCTTGACCTCGGGTATCCTGGTACACGACAACGGGCCTTGCAGTACTTTTGGTTACAACACTCTCAGGGGATATGCTTAGGATTATTTAAATTTTATTTTCAAACAGATTTGAAGGATTTTATTATAAGATGAGAATAAATAACCTTGGTTAATACTAAGGTGTTATAGATTGAAAATACAATGTTATGATATTCTCTAAATGATTTTATGACTTACACTATGATTTCTTGAGTTAGACAATGGTTGGATTACAAGTAAGTCATAGTAACATTGAACATGATGTAAAAGGTGGGCATTGTGGTGGCACTGAGCAACGAAATGGAATGTTGATAGGTGTAAAAGATATCGAGTTCATGCTAAATCAGTTTTCTCAAAATATGGTCAACAACATATATATTAACCGACTACCGAACTCAACCAAGAAGAGAAAGTCGGTGAATGATAGGAGCTCCAGTAGTGGAGACCACAGAGAAAAGAAAGATCAATTTTCATCATGCAGGAAATGTAGAAGGAGAAACCTGTGAAAGTGTCTCAATGACACAAAGAAAAGCTTTATGTGTGGGAAATAAGGATATAAATTAAAGAACTGCTGAAGAAAAATTAAGAATACTATGGAAGAAAATAAGAATTATCCTATGAATCCAATTACAGTCATTTGCTATAAATTTAAGGGACCTTGGAAATACCTGAGTCAATGCCCTATTCTATAGGATATCCTCTATGTCAAGAAAGAACCTACGTGGAAATAAATGGATGGATAAATGTTTAAAAGTATTGGATTACTTTGGAAGACTATTCTCTTGTATGTGTAACCATGAAGTTTGTTATGTGAAAATGCTATTTGAGGAAGAATTAATTTTTCTTTTATGGATATAGTTATAAAGAAACATTGGGGTTTATATAATCCTTCAATTTGAGGCAATTATAGGTTATTAAATTTTAGGATGAAAATGAGATCTATGAGATAACATTTGTGGTGAAATTATGATATGGTTATTTTGATGAATTTATCTCATTTTTAGAATGTAATAAAATATAGTTTTTGAAAAATGAAAACACGCCGACCATGTGACAACCCATCGTGTCAGACAAGGATACGGAAATCGAACCCACAACCAGAATGTGATTGGGATTTATTTCCTACCACTAGACTACGTGAAGTCCCTGGTTAGTGTGACTAATTATTTTTATTTAAATGATATTATTGATCACCAATATATTAATTTGGGATCTTATATCTTATAAAATGGATATCCTTAGTATAGGAAAATGATTTGGTGATTAAGTAATGAATGTTATTTTGGAAGATGTTTACTCTTTGTCGGGAACACTATATACCTAAGGAAAATAGAATACTATGGGATTTCATTTAAAGAGTAATGGTGGATTTTTATCTATGTTTTTATTGTGAATTTATTATGATTTTGGTTATTTATTTAAATGATTAACCTATCATAGGGAATATGTGATTAGGTTCATTACATTTAAGTATGTGACTCTAAGAGTAGTCGATGTTATTTGGAGATATAATTTATCATGGAAGACTATGTAATCATATTCTTCTATGCTTTAGGTTTCAATATTAGTTTGGATTATATTGAAGTATTTTAAGGACATTTGTTTATTTAATGGTATTTATTGAACTTTGGATATTGTTGGTTTAATTTTAGAAATTAAGATTAATATTTCTTTCTCTAAAGGATTATCATTTTTTGGGATCATCTGATATTGTACTAACCATTTTGGTTTTGGTTAATCTGTAAATACAAGGTAAATATATTTTTATCGTTTCCGGATCATGTGATTCTCTAGAAGTTGATTCTAGAACTTCAGGTCTGACCAAGTCATCTTGTATACGCATCTTTTAAAAAAAAGATGATTAGTGGTTGAAATTTATTAAAGTATGATACTCTACTAATAAAGTAAGTATATCTCTTTATGTTTTTAATCAATCTCATAAATAAATTACTCAACTTTATGAAATAGAACTTGAAAAAATGTTGCACATTTAATTTTTCTTCTGGGAAACTAATGACCATTTATCCCATCACAAGTTTGTGGTTTTCTTGTTGTTAACCTTCTCCTATTCAAGTTTTCTATCACTCTCCATCAGAACTTGACACTTATTTTATCTTCTATATCCATTTATTCCTATATGATATCCTAGTATGGGTTATCTTGGGTGACCTTTGCACTTATCCTTATTTATTTTAAAGTGATAGTTTTATTGACTCTTTCTCCGATGAGGGCCTTTCAATGAAGTTCCCAAAACAAATTTCAAAATTTTAAGGAAACAATTTCAAAAAGGGGGAAAAATGTAAAACCCCAAGATTTCATAGTAAGTTATTTTCATTAAAGTAATTCAATATCTTGCGTTATACGCAACAATGAGTTTGAGCGCACCACAACTTACCAACCCAGCCATTCAAAAAGTGGTTATGAATAGTATTAACTGAATTTTGAATTTAATATACTCTATATAATTTTATAATCCATTTTATGTGTTTATTAGACATAATATAAGAAAAAATTCATTTTGTTCAGATAAAAGAAGTGTTTTTAAAAAAAATGGAATTTTTCCTCTTTTTAATGGAAAACCCTTTTAAAAACCAATATCTGAACCTTTTATATATTCAATTTAATGAAATTAAATACTACTTTAGAATCAAGACATAAAAATTTATTTTGGATAAATTTTTGATACTTTTATGATAATATTCATATTTTGATGAATAGTGAAAATACTAAATTTTAATTAAAAACAACTTTTTTAATCGAAAAAATTTATAGTGTTAAAATATACATTGTAATGGTTTTTAAGTATAATTAGATTATATTTTTATTATTTAATATAATTTGGGTCATTAGATGTAATTTCATGTTTAAAGTAGATATAAATAAGTGTCAATCTTTTGATAGTAATTATTTCTTAAAAACACGCTTTTTGTTTTGACAAGAAAAATTAATTTTAAATTAATTTTCACCACTTATCTGTTTTGAATATGGAAAAATGCATTCCAAATTTGGAATTTTGATGTCCAAATTATGTAAATAGATAACTTTTATTTTTAGACATTATGAATATTTATTTTAGCAAATATTTTATTTACTATTGTTAAAGGGGTAAATCTGGTAAATAAGGATTAATAAAATATATTATAATAATATTAAATTACCCTAACATGTGTCCTATATCTATTTTTTGATACATGGCCGACCATGGGTATCCATGGGTCGATTTTGGGACCCCATGGAGCCACTTGATAGTGATAATGACACTTTATTTTAATTAATTTAAAGTAAAGACAAAAATGAAAAAAACATATATCCTTTAGTAAAAAATTTTTACAATGGTTTATATAAGTTATATGTTAGACTATAAATATTCATTAGGACGATAATACTATTTCATACATTCTGGCAATTTATTTATAATTTATAGACATTAAATAATTAAATTTGTTTATGACATAATGATGATGCAGTAAATACTTTATGAATGAAATATTAAAATAATTGAAATTATAAATATATAAATAAATTTAATTTCAGACTTTTGTTGAATTAAAATAATTTTTAGGTTCATATTACATGTTAGGGATGATTGAATAAATTTTATTCGAAGTGATAAATTTTTTGTGGCTTTCAAAAAAATAAAATACTAAATAGTATCAAAATTAATATAATTGAGTTTTTAAAATAAATAATATATTATTAATTGATAAAATATTTCTAAAAATATAAGGTTCGGAAACAGGAAATAGATAAGGTTATAAATATTAATAATGAACCACTTGGGGTTCTCTTGGCTTGTTATAGTAAGTTTATTAACCATATAATAAAAAATACAAAGAGACATGGTAAATGTTAAACTATTTAACAAAGAGTTTAATATAAATGATAAGGTTAATATGGTGACCTAAAACTATCTAAAACTTTTTGGTTGAGAAGATTCACACCCATCCCATCCTTATCCTCTAAATAAATCATTTTGGATCTATTAGAAACCGAAAATTATTTTATTATAAAATAATATTTGAAGTTTTTCCAAAAGTGACCCTCACCACTCTTATAAAAGGATACATCACCTTATCTTAATTTCACACCTCCAAACCATTTGGCTCAGCCAAACCTGGACCAAATATCCTAAAAAATTTCCTCACATCATCCTATAGTCCTTAATTTGGTCAGAAATACAACCTAAGGAGCCATTTTGATCAAATCAAAGGAAGAACCCGAAGAAGAGGTAAATATTTCATCACCTCTTTCAAGTTATTTTATTCTTCCTCTTCCACTTTATTTTTTGTTTCCATTATAAAATAATAAATCTAGTATCTTATATATACTGTGACTTTATTATAAAAATGATACAACCATATTCATTATTCTATCCATCATATGAAGGACAAAGTTACCATACCCGTGTACGTACGACTTACCGTCTCCACATCGTGGTGTAGTTGTTATTCAATACATTATTTTCTTGCATGAGTATAATAATGATGTATAATTGATGTAAATAATAAATATAACATGTTTTTTTATTTTTTATATTTGATATACCATCTATTTACATATGATTTTAACTTCAAAAGAATGATATTGTCGCTCGTGCGTATGTACGGATTACCGTCTCCACGAACGCGATGAGATTCATTCCCCATCATAATCATTCATGAATAATTTTAATTTTATGATTAAAAATAATATTTATGAACATAATATCATTCTATATATTAATCAAATAAATCTTATCCATAAAAAATATTGCTTACGTAACCAATCATATAAAGGAAAATGAATAAGTTAACACCCAAAACAATGATAATACTAAAATATTATTTACAAGGAAATATAAGAAGATCACATATGATATCATATTTATATAGATGCTTCTTGTATAATTTTATAAAAAATATTTAACTATTATGCATGAGGTTAACATACCCACAACCAAGGAAAAGAACAAGGTTAGGGGTTTCTTATCTCACTTTTAATTCCATGAGATTTCCATTGTTCGCTACTTATTTATTGAATGTGGTGTATTGTGTAATACCATTTGATATATATATAATCATGTTTCTCTTTATATTCAGGGTATTCTGTGATTCACTAGTTGGTTATTAACTTTTGGTCATACAAATCTATTGATTACAACATGGTAAGGGGTTTTCATCTCACTTATTTCTGTGAGATTCATGCTATAATTCCACTATTTCCTTTTGTGTGGTGTATGTACTACCCATGATTGTATTCCTTATGTTATATAATTTAATTTATGGGTATTTAAATCTTCATTATATGATCCTTCTTTCATGGGGTGTATGTTTCATAAGTCACCAAATCGGTAAGGGAAATTATAATTTCGATTTCCACTCATTGGGGTTTACCCAAACTTCATTGATTATTTTACTCCAAGATTATGTATGAAATCACTATTTATTTATTTATGTAGCAATTTAAAGTCCCATATGTGTGGTTATTCTTTTCATACACATAATCCCTCAATTTATAAATTCTAAAGTCATCAATATGAACTTGATAAGGGTAATCCTAACTCAAATTTCATTCATTGAGTTAAACATCCATGTCATTGGTGTTGTTGTTACAAGAATATGTGTGAATGTACTATGATTTTTTTACACTGAATATCCAATCATATTTTGTGTATTTATATTTTTCAAACATAATTATGTCATTTATTAATCCTTAACCTAAATATACAGTCTTTAAAAGGGATTTTATCTCAACTTACATTCCATTGAGACTTTTTTGTCATTATGTACCAATTCACTTTTATTTGATGTATATACTGTAATTTGACATAATATATCATGAATACATTTATTTTCATAGTATTATTAATTTTTTATTACCTTAATTATTTTTATTTAAGTGTCACTCATTTGGTTAGAACTCTAACTAAAATATCATATTAAATGTTTTTAAAAAATTATTTTTCTAAATCTTTATAATTAATGTCCGCGTAATAAAAATGGTTTTAAGAATTTATTTATATGGACATTTATTTTTTAAAATTATAAATCCTTTTAAAAGTTTCAAATTTGTATAGGAAACTTGGATTAAAAAATCTATTTGAAACAACATCTTGATAAATAATGATACTTTTAAATGTTTTCAAGAAAAAGGGGGATATTTCTCTCAAATAGTTTTCAGGATTATTTTCATCTATATCAATATCCTTCATTATTATCAATTGAGGTTAATTTATTATAATACAATCTTCCATATTGTATTGAATGAGTTATGTTTGACTGTGGATGTGCTATTTTTATACCATTCATGGTTTATGGTTAAAGTATGGACATTTCATATGCTAGTTTTAATATGAATATGTAGATTATGATTCACCCTTTCATATGAGGAATGCATTGGACTTAGTAAGTGAAAGGTGGTGCCCTCTATACCTCCTCGATGCATTGGTAGATCTCATGATACAAAATAGTGTCTTGGGACAAGGCCTTGAAAAAATATTATTTGTAGTCTTGGCACATGGCCTTGACTATGTGGTTATGAAGTCTGGCATTATTCATTCCATCACTATAAAATTGGATATTGATATTACATGTGATTATTTGACTACTAGAATATCTATGTGAATATGTAAATGGAATTATTTGATTTATATTTTCCATATTATGCTGAAGTTTAAGTTTAAAAGGCTTGTGTTATAGTCTTATACATTTCCTTAAATGTTTATTCTTATTTATTAAAGTTTTCACTATATTGTTATCCTTAGTGAGCGTTTGATCCCATCTGTTTATTTTGTTTCATTTTCCCAGGATATGAAGAAGTTAGTTATGAGGGACCTACATGCATAATCTAGTAGGCTTGGATGTTTCTAACTGAATAAATTAGTGTTTTATTTCTTTTCAAGTTGTTATGTAAAACTTATGTATGTATCTATTACTTTCATGGCTACTAAGCTGGTCGGTCTTTCGGGACATGATTACTTGTATCAGGCCAATGTTATGTAATAATGCATTGATTCTAGGTGACTGGGGTTGGGGCTTTACATCGCATTTCATAAATTCTTCAAACTATTTGAACTACACTTAATTCAATCCAATAATGATTATGTCATAAACTTATTCCATCACCATAATCCCTTGATTACTCTCATTATTTAAAATGTGATTATAGTAAAATCCACCTTTCTATAAACCATGATTCTTCAAATACTGTTAAAGACATGAATACTATGATCTTAGAATCTTCTTTAACTTTTATAGTGCATTATTTAACAGAAAAAATTGTTCCCATGTTCATGAATGAGAAATCCATCAGGTTGTTCAATATAATTTTTTTTTTCTAGAACCCCATTCAAAAATGTTGACTTGGAATCCATTTGGAAAACATTGAATTTCTTTTTCACAACATTGTCTAAGAATAATCTAATAGTCTCATTCATTTAAATAGGTGACACTGTTTCATCAATATATATATCCTATATATGGAAGTATCCATTTCACAACATTCATGATCTGTTTTGAATCACTATGTTGTATTCATTTATATTATTAAAAAAACCCCAATTTATCCAAATGAAATGCTTATCTATTGGCCGTGAAATAATCTCCCACTTATTTTTTATTTTTTCAAGATCTTCGTTAATTTCCCAAACCTAATTCTCATCCCTTGTATATTTTGGAAAACACTTTATCTTAACTTACGATAGAAAATATACTTGATGAACTTTCTTCATTCTCTTTATCTACACTACTGCTGTATCCTCACCAATTATTTTCTTCCTATCAATTTCAATTTGTCTCATCAGTTTATATGTATATACTAGTATATGTTTATTTTTTTCATCATCTACATATTCATCTTAATCTACCTCGAGTACTTACACTCCCTATAAACTTCTCAACACTTCATCACAATCATCCAGAGATTGTTCATCGATTTGATCAGCATTTTTTTCATTTTACACCACAAAATACCATTTACCTTTATAACTTTTCCCAACCATTTATTGAATCATTTAAATGATTTTATTTTTCTGAGTAACCAATAATTATGCCTTCATCTCCACAATTTTCAAACATCTCATATTTCTCCTTATTTAGAATGAAACAATTGCTTCTAAATACTTCACAGTACATTAGTGTAATCATCATTAAATACCACATATAGTAGAGTATTTTATTCATATTAACACAATAATACTATGTTATTAATGTATACCCATGTCAACACATTTTCTTTCCAAAATTTATCCAGAAAAACTTTCTCAGTAATCATCATTTTGGAAATGTTATTGATAATATGGTTTCCTCTCTCAACCACTGCATTTTTTTTGTAGTTCATACCACTGATAAATGGTGCCTTTTCCCATGTTTCTCATTATAATACCCCACTTATATATATTTTATCTCTATAACATTATTAGTTGACAACGTTTAGTTATTTTATCCTAGATATTTTCAATTTCACTCCGATAATGTGTTATGAAACTGAACACCACTAACTTGTGGGTCAAATTTTTACCTCTGATATTATTCTAAAATCCTTAACGAAAGGGAAATAACATCAATTAACATTAATAGATATTGGTGAAATAGAGATTCACACATTAATATGCACCATGTTTTGAACTCTTTTTGATATTTGATCTTTTGTCAAATATATTTTTTGAGTATTCTTCCCTTGTTGGAATGTATCACTCATATAAATAAGATCACACAATAACTTTGGGAGATGTCGAGTTGCAACAAATTTCACCTATTCTTCCAAGGAAGTTTGGGTTAGATGACCAAGTTGTTTATTGAACTACCTATTTTATTATTCCTTTTATATGGTACACTTATATTCTTTTCCACTTAAATGGTATAGATTCCAATTCATTTACATTACTTGTAAAGAATAGCTCCATCCTTTTGCTTGGTGATACACAAATTTTTTTAAAGCGTATAGTGTGTCCTAATTCACATAGAAAACTAACACATAAAAATTTGTGATAGATACCTTCAATAAGGAAGATAATTTTATGTCTCATGTCTTTTCCCCCAAACTAGGTGTTCCCAGATGCAATTATCTTCAGGACTACATCATTAGAAAATTTTATAACACCTTCCTTGTTATACCCAATTAATATAATTAGATCCTTATTTTATGTTATGTGGGATGTGATCCCCTACCGAACATGTATATTACAATGATATCTGATTCTTTGAAACAAATATCTGCAACCACTACAGGCTGATATCTTTTGTTTCTGATCGATGTATTTGATTTCATACATGATTTTGACTAATATATTTTTTATCATTATTAGAGTATGATATTATAATGTAATCTTGAAAATATGTAAATTTATTTTAAATTTTTAGATTTTTCAATTATCCATTGATTTTTTTCATGCCACCACATTGATTCTATTTCAGAAAATTCCTCTTTATTGCTGATGAGAAATATATTTCTAGGTGTTTGAATCCTGTATTTAAAAATAAATGACCATTAAAGGCATTCCCTGAATACAAAACTCTAGTTTTCTGCCTCTATTTCTATTAAACCCATTGACATGTCTTATATTAAGAACAAAAAATTTGAGAATTCTCCAACATTCAACATAAATAACTCCTAACACACTATGTAATCATGTGCATCAATTCTACACCACTTATTATCCCTTGGGATCTATAAATATTCTTATTCTAATTCAAACCCAATTCATTATTAAACATCATAGTGGGGTCTTGTGGTATGAAATCAACCATTATTAATTTTTATTTGGGATAAATTATCATACCAACAGCTTCATTTTTATTTGATCTTTTATTATCCAAAAATTCCTTTGACTGTTTTTCAGAACCTATGCACTATAATTCCACTTGTTTTTATCACATGTGAAACCATATTTCTTAATATAGTTCAGTAGTCAGAAGTTTTTATTAATATTTTACCTTTATTCATTGGTAGATAACTTTATCCTGATTGTGTTCAATATGTTTGACTGAAACTTTTTTTTTGTGTTTGTTAGACAATCAATAACCTTGATCAATTATTCAAGCCTGATCTTGAAATCAATGACTTTTTTTGAGTTATCTATCATTTCCAATCTATGTTTTTCAATTTAATCATTCATATCATACTTCTCTTCTTCCTACTACTTCATATAGAGTTCGGAAACTTGAACTACCCCATTAAATGTTTTTATTTTGGCTCTCCAAATTTCTATCTCCTATTGTGTAGCATCTAATTCAACTAGGAGGAAAAATCTCCCTTAAAACTATCCTTCATCATTTTATCTTTCATCTATTGACTAAGAATTACCCCCAACTTCCACCATAACAAATTCTTCATGATCCTTTTAGTCTTCCATCTGTTCTAAAACATATTCTTCTTAACTATCATTTCCTTGTGCAGGATTACTCTTCTTTTAGTTGAAATTCCACTTACAATTATTATTACCCTTCACATTAGCTGAAGACTTATTCCTATGAATTTAATTATCATCCTCATAATCATCTTGAAACTTATTGATAAACTTCTCTATAAGATGTCCAACATTTCCATAATGAGAGAATGTAAATGGAAGTTTCACTTGAAACATTCTTTTTTACCTTTTTATTATTTGAGAAATGTAATGAAATAACCTCATTTATTCCATCTTTCAATTATCAATATTCTATGGTGAGATTGTTTAAGTCCTTGAATGGCACCTCTTTTGAATTCCCTTTTCCCCAGCGTTATTATCATCTTTTCTTATCTCATACGTGGCATGAGTATTATGAAAGATATATAATGTTAAATGATTTGTATCTTTAACCTCCAATATAGATACTTTCATTTTGAACCAAGGTGTAAGTATTCACATGATGTACTTAATAATATTTACATCATCAAAAATTTCTCTAAGACCAAGCATGTTTTTAACAACAACATTTACTCAATCAATTAATATATCTACAGTCTCCCTGGTGTGTATTATCTGGTTCACATATAAATTACACAGAACTTGAAATTTAGATTCTAATACTTTTGAATCACCTTCATTGATATTTAGAAGATTTTCCTACATTTAATGCGATTACTTACATGGAATCAACTTCATGTAGATTGTATTTGAAAATTCTCCACCTAATTTATTTATTCTTTTGAGATCTAAATATAATTATCTTAGATATTATTTCGATAATGATATACTCTTTATTCTAGTAGAAATACAAAAAATATTCACTACAAATAAATCCATAACTAATTATTGGAATTAGTGTTGCATATTATTCTTCAGTAGCTAAAAATTGAATCCATCAATGATTGAAACCCCTTTATGATTAACAACTTCTATTTCTTCTACTGAAAGTTAATATACGATTATAATCCTTCACTTTGATACCAATCAGTGTTCTAACTAGGAATGATACCATGATAGGGGAGTTTTAATCTGTGTATGAAATATAAAAATTAAATTCAATGTTGGAGCTTGTTTTTGTTAATAAAAACTTAATTATCCCACCCCTTCTAATCGAACATAATAAAAATAAATTGAAAATATTATAGGACACATGTATTTTACATGGTTTACCCTCACTGGGCTATGTCCAATTATCATAAAATGGATATGTGATGATTTTCCAAATCCACCATAGCACACTACTATTAAAAACATCAAATAAGACACAATGAATTTCTTGAATTACAACTGTTAACAATTTGAAATCCCCATTGTTCTCTCTATTGAAGTGAACACATTGATCCTTTATTAGAACCCTATAAATATTTGTTCTAATTTCATTTATAATTTTTTTTATTTTTCCGTTGTTTCTTAAATTATTAAATAACCAATTTTTTTGTGATACTTTTCTTCTTGGATTATGTGATCCATATACAAGACCCCTTCATAAGTCCCCACTATGAGATCCCTCCATGTGACCTATCTGTGATGCTTCTACATGAGATCCCTCCATGAGACTCCTCCATATAACCTTATTCTATTTACGAGGTTCATGAGCCCTATTTACATATACCACAATATTTTTTTATGATTTTGAAAATCGTGTGACTTTATTTTGTTCATGTGGACCACGTGACTTTATAAGATATGGATATGCACAAAAGACACCAAGAAAATACATTCCTTCACAGTATACCTTCATGAAACTCCTTTATGAGACCTTATATTGGTTACATGGATCATGTGATATCAATGGGTACACTTAGGAGTTATAGGACCCAACACTTGACTGACTTCACTAGACTCATTTAGGAGATCCTTTTGAATGACCTTCTATTAATTATGAGTATCATAACAATCTAGTGAAATACTTTGTTCTTTTCATGTTGAGAAATTTTTCATCAGATTAAACCACATAAGAAAACCTCTATACATACTAAAAATGGGTTAATGGTTATTTATATACATAAATACACCACACTTACTCTACAAATTATGGTTAGTTTTCCATTCCATCACCTTCATAGTCATCATTTTTCATTTTTCATGATTTTGTTGTGTGATCACCTGTTTCATGTTGCAAGAACTTCATTTGACCACTATAATTTTCATTGAATGTATCTTGTGACCCCATGACTTGAAAAATTAACCTTTATGTTCGCTTCTTGTGATCCTACTGTGAAATGCACTAACAATCATGTGGTGTATTCAGGTGCTTCGCATGATCTAATCATGATATACCATGATATCATATAGTGTTTCTAGGTTCATTGCATGAACTCTTCACAAGATCCTATGACAATCATGTGGTGACTTCAAGTACATTTCATGAGCTCACCATTATATTTATTAACAACAATATATTGATTTTAGTGACTACTCCGTGTGATCAGTTATGAAATTCACCCTTGACATGATAAGTTCTAAAATTCACACTTTTCATGATCATTTTTGACATTCATGCTCTCTGTATTATGTTCTAACATTCATTCTCCCCTTTAGTAGTTCATAAATTCAAACTCCATGTGATTAGCATATACATTTGTGCTAACTCTGCGTGACTCCTTTGACAATCAGCCTTTGTCGACAATGTAAAAACATATCAATAAACAAAGTAAACCAAAAAGAACCATCAAGAGGGATTTAAAAAAAATATATATATTCATTATATATATAGAGTCATCCATAATAGGTAGAGATAAAAAATTTAATTAAACCATTCATGGAGATAGTTGGATGTCAGTACACATGAATGCTATTTCCTTTTTTGATGGACGGAACAAAAGAAAGGTAAAAAATAATTCACCTTTAAAAAGCCTTAATTATATCATAAATAACATATGTATTTCATAAATTCAACAGTATAACTTTCTATGATAGGTGGTTATGAAAAATAAATTACATCAGTTTCTGAGGAAGTAGTCCGCTTTACAAACAAACGATGATTTCATTTCACATTTTATGGAATAAGAGATTGGAAAAGGTGTGATGATGACCATCAAATGAGTATAAAAAATCATGAAGGAAGAAATAACTTGATATGTGAATTATTTTACCCAAAAAATAAAATGAAGGATAAGGCAGTCGAGACTCACAGATCATGTAATCCTCCAAGAGAAACACGGTTGTGTGAATATAATAAGGTCACATCAAGGAACCATGTGTAGTGGATATCCCACCAATAGTGTTAATAAGTCACATAGGAAAAGTACTTTTTCCCTTTTGATGGTTCCCCAGACAATCATTTGTTGGACAACGGATGTCAGATAAGATCCCCTATATCATGAGGATCATCATTCAATGGACTCCAGATAAACAATTGAAGAGTCCTTTGAAAAATAAAGGAAAATATCAAAAAGGTAGGATCCTCTTGTAGTCATAAATTCAATGTGATTAGTCACCAATATGGAGAATTATTTTACTTGTCCACATTAGAAAAACATATTAACTCCACATCCTTTTAAAAAAATAATGGATATAAATAGAGAGGATGTGGAAGCCTGTCATGGTTATAGAAGTCCTACGACATGAACCTGGAAATCCCTAAGACACAAGAATCCCCTAGAGACATGTTCACCTCATCTCATAAATGTCCATCTTCTTTTCATCCTCATTATGTTAAGGGCCTCAAGTATGTCTAGGTAACCTCACAGTCCCCTTTTTTGGCCCCATAAGAAAAAGTAGATTAAATTGTTTATGAAATGTGTGCGCATCTCTGTAGGATCTTTTGTGGTCCTACGATACCTCACCAAGAGGCAAGATTATTATCCTTCATGAAACCCAAAAAGCAATGAAAACCCACCATACCCAGTAAAACAAAAAATGGAATTAAAAAGGGGGAGTATCAGGCTCATATTACTATCCTAGAAAGGGCTCACCAAGGGAGAGGGGAACAAGCCTTGAGACATTCTAATATTCCAATCGAATAAGTCTACCAGCCTACTCCAATGGCCCATGATCAGGAATATATCCCCATTATAGTTGTGGATAACAAATTATAAATGAATATATTCTTGGAAAAGAGTAATATTCTTGTTAGGGATTCTGCCAAGCATATTCCAGCAAATCATGTAATCCATGAGAATATTTGTACTTCCACTGACGAATGACTACACCAATATCATTTGTGGGTAATAAAAGAGAGGGTTCATTTCCCTCTCCCATTTTTGAGGTCTTTCATAATATTCCAGTGGAGAATGCATATTCAGACCATGGTCATCTTCTTATTATGACCAGGTCTTACCAGATGGGAATGAAACATGCTGCAGGGCAGGCTCATACATCTACCATGAAATTCCAGAAACATTTTTCAAAGGCATAGAATTGGGATAATACTCCCATCCTAACCAAGGATCACTATGTGAGAATGGAACATGACTTGAGATAATCTCATATTTCTAAAAAAATTGAGACATCTAATTATCATATTCTAGTGACTTCTCAGTAGTGGGAACATAATCCCACAACTCTAAATGGTTATAAGCAAGTTCTATTGACCATCATATAGAAGGCTCATATCAATATAAAATTCCAAAAGGTAGGTCAACATATTCTCACCATGATGCAAAATGTGACCCATATTTCAAATCTACTCAATTATATTTCTATTGAGGTCATTAGAGATATATTATTATACAAAAATGGTACACCAACTCTTTAACCAAATCATAAGACATTTATTTTCCTAAAATTCCTCTTTGTGATTGTGTGGAGATGAATCATAGGGACTATAATCATTATATCCAGCACGTTCAAACTCCTCATGAATATATCTCCCATTAACAAGGAAATCCACCCCTTTCCCACACACCTCCATACAGAGAGGTGTCCCAAACCCTGACACCTTTATATAGAGAGATTCATGAAACATAATGGTTAATGGGATGCAGTTCTCCATAATCTTCTAGAATCACTCAACTCTAGTTAGAAATAAACCCTCAGAATCATCTTCTATGGTCTGACTGGATGGATGCAAAAAGGTCTAATGAAGAGGAGGCAAACATTTATATATGGATAGGATTATCCCAAAAAATCCTACCAACTATGTTCTGGACTATATCCACATATAATTATGAAATCCAAGATGTTCTATAAAAGGATTACATTCCTTATCTATGCCAAATTATGTTGGATACTCATCCGCTATTAAAGTCTCCACATCTTTTTGTCTAGGATTTCATTTTCATCTTTTGAAAATCAAGATACTCAATTTTCATCTAGAACTAACCTCTATGCCCACATACCGATATCCAGAACCAGAAAATCACAATTTAAATATGTAACATGCTTTCTTCCATGGCATCATAACACTTCGACAGTTCATCTCCAAAGAAACATGAAGAATTTTTATTCAAATATGGGGAATGTATTTAACGTTACACTTCGTCTCACCCCTAGAATAGAATAATCCCTCAGATGTGATTTTATTTAACATCATAGATTCTAGAAAAATTAGTGTACCGAGTAACACATAGACCAGTTGGCCACTACAATAGAATACCCCCACTTCACAAATGCCCATATTTCATGAATAGAGGGAGAGGACATCCAACACATCTTTGAACTGGGCCCCTCAAAGAAATGTTAATTCATTTCAGACATGGATAGTGATGTTACGGTCACCTGGAAAACATCTTGTAAATAATAGTTCACACTATGGGAAGCCATATCACCTAGATCCTATGTGATCACAAATTCACTACATCAAATGGGTTGTAGTAGTAGCCACCACATCAGCTATCCATGAGTGTACCCAAATCACTGGGAAAATTGAATATATACTACAATATCCACTTATTAGATCATCAATTCTCGAGAGGATTCAGGATATACAAGAAATAGCTACAAAAAATCACCATCCCATTGGTCTGGGGGAATTTATATCTCAATCAGCATCACCAGGTTCATTATCCACTAAGAGGGTCTTGGGGTCATCAATGGTGATTCCATATCAACCCCACCCCACTAGGCTGGGGGAATTTTTATCATCATAATCATCCTAAGAATCATCAATTCATTAATTGGAATCATTGGATCCTCAACAAAATGACCAAACAATTACAATTTCTACCCTGAGTAACACCCACCCTAGGGTTGGGGGTATAATATTTATTATCATCACCAATAGAGAATAATCCTTCCCAAGGTTGAGAGGGAAAATTAAACGATGAACATCCCACCCATTCCTCCCACCATAAGACAATCCCTGACTGGTCGAGGCCCATTCATAAAAAAACAATACAAAACTCCCTCAAATGATCTATTCATAGACCAAGATGAGTGGTGTGTAAAGAGAATGCGATCAGACCCCGCCAATGTCGTAATACAAAATATCCTGATATGGAAAGGGGTTTGAATAAAAACCCTGATGAAGGCAATGTAAACACATCCTATTACATTGAAAGTAGTTATACAACCACCATTTCCCAATTCACCTCTATTTATGTCATGAATGTAAACGCAATTTACATTGTGGATCAAGACAAAAATTTAGAGCTTCGTAGGATGAAAAACATACCCCAGGTGGAGGGTGATCTGGATGCACCAACTAAGGCTGCACTCACCTAGTACCAGAGAACGATCCAAAATCTGGTAGCTCCAAATAATTATTTTCTAACTCTATAGTGGAGCACTTATAATGATAAATTAAATGGTTTTATTACATCCCAATCACCACCCAGAATAGTTTAGGATCCCCCAAAATAGAACAGCTGTCACAATATAAGAGAAAAATACAAACTCTATGACAACTCAATGATGATCTACTAAGTGGAAATAATCCCACATGGCATCATCTTTAGTCATAGATAAATATTCTACCACCCATAGCAAATCCCACAACAAAAGTAGTATCTTAGCATCAAACTGGATCTAGATCTAGGCATCCAGTCTACCCAGATGAGGAGCTTGAGAATGATTATGAATTCTATCTATTATGATGAATAAAAATCCATCATCATGGTAATCATTCAGTCTTAGGATGAATGAATAATCAATGGGATAAAATCATGGTACCACCGTTTCAAGCCTGACTCGCTCCCTATAGATGGTAGATAGCTCTGAAAGTAGTTCCCCCAGAGCTTCCTAACATCATCAAGACCTTGTCTACTCGAATGGAAGCAATGGGAGTGAGATGTATTCCTACTCAGCATAATATGATTCCATGTCCCATGTGGGTGGATGAAAATTTTCTTCCACCCAATTTATGAAACAATACCAACTCTACTTTTTATTGTGTAAGCGACCACAAATTGCATGTCCCATACTTCAAATCCTGATGTGGGCTGATGATGGGCCCTTGAGATCAATAAAAGGCAATGAAGATCAAGTGTTTTGTACAAACTCTAACTTGGACAACCTTTGTCTCATATATCAGTCTGAAATTGGGGTATGTTGTAGGATGAAAATACCTCTTTCATCAATCCCTCTATCAATTCAGATCCACCATGATGAAAATAGAATTTTTGAACTAAATTACAATAAGTAATGTGAAAATGAGAGGTTTTCTGATTTCAAATCTAGATAGAAAGGTTTTACCTATTCACATAGAATGCCTCTCTCATAGAAGAAAATGCTTGAAATCTTAAATGAAAATCTCTAGTATGAGATGAAGATGCCTCTGATCACAATGAAGTATCTGGGTGGGTTCGTGAGTTAATATAAATAACAAAAAATCTCAAAGATTCCATTCGGTGAACTCGATCCAAATATTGGTTTATTCCATTAACAAATGGGAAAAGTCTATGCATAGAAAAATATATAACTATCACACTCAATCTAGCCGTGATGCCCATCCAAGCCCTTAGGTAGTTCCCAAACCACCCAAAACCTCATGTAATGTGGAAATAACCCCAGAATCACCATTGGATAAATGCGTGGATAAATATGGGTCACCTGGGATTTGAGAAAAAGATAATTAAAGTCTATTCCTTCCAAAATGAAAAAGTACCTAGTTATATTATGGTATCCATGGACAATAACCTGCCTAAGCTACCACATCATCGGAAGAATGATGTGGTTGACCTCACTGACCTTCCTCACTATTACACTTTCGATAGAAGGTTGTGTCATAGTTTCTAGGACTGGTTCATCTTCAAATACATCCTTTAAGGAATGGTCAATTATGGATATGTGGTGTAAGAAAAATTATAAAAGAAGGTGTCTTGTATAACTATTTCCTAGTTGGAAGAAGTGGATTGTTGGTGGAAAGTCATGTCCAAGTGTGTTTCGAAGTTCAAAAACTTGATGACTTGGAAAACAGTTGACCAAGACCATTACATCTAGAGATAAAATCTTCACAGACCCATAGTAGCTCCATCACCTAAAAAAGGATACATCAGATATGCCTCTCGATGGTGGGTGAATTCAGCAGAAGTGGGAAGAAATAGAAGGGGAAGAGTCTTAATCTCCATTAATGTAATCCCTAACTCTAGCATACTTCTTCTAGGAAACATTTGTTGCACTGGAACCACCCTAGAAAATGAAATCCTCATCAGACGAAGAGATACTATTTGGTACTGTCAACATGATAAAATTGGCATATCCCTTATACGATGATGGATATTCCTTGGAGTATGAGTTTACCTTAGATAATCAGGGAACAAGATGCTGGATGTGAAAGAATCTATAATATAAGGGACAATGTGGGTGTGGTTAGACCCAATATTTCCGTCAAGTACCCATGGAAAATATATATGCAGTTAATACCCATGGGAAGGCACTCCAGTAATCCCATCAAAGAGATAAAGGAATCCCAAACCCATCCAACAGTTGTATCTATCCAATTGTCTTTCCTGATCTTTTAGCATGGGCAGGACTATCTAATCATCTCCAATAATATGGAAGGCTGACAGACCCGTGATGTGGGAATCATATACTCCCTTGACCTATACACAATAAACAAGCTTGTATACATCAAACACCTTAGTTCCGGAACTAGATGTCCCAGAGAAACCCCACATTAGGAAGCACTGACCTTTGGAACCAATGTATGATATTATGAAGTAGTTGTCAATTTTCCCAACCAAGCTACCAATTGTTGTTGTTCTTTATATTTCAATAGAATCATGGGAGTCACTCATTAAATTCCTCTAAATCCCATAATAATTTGAGACAAAATTCATTTCATTTGGGGTCATTTTAATGGAAACCATTTCATAAGAATGTATTGTCAACATCTCGTTCATAGAGAACGATAAAAAAGGTCAGTTAGGGTCACATCAGACCCCTATATGTTTTGAGAAGACTCTATAATTTCAATATATGATGGGATCTGATTGATAATGGCTCCGAGATCAATCTCATCCAAATTTGATGGTTCGTCAAATGGATGCTCGGTTCTCAAGTTATGGCCAAAGGGGTGTATCTAGGTCTAATTTGGCCCGGGTCCGGTCCGACTCAGTTGCACCGACCCGGGCCGACCTGGTTCTGGTCAACTCGACCCATTTGGTCTGGGCCGCGACAATCCCGACCTACTTGGCCACAAACCGGACCAACCCACAAAGGGGTGTCATGGCCTGCTGGCGTGGCGTGGTCCGCCCGAGCTGGTGCCGAAGGGGGAGCGGCCCCCTTCCAATCGGAACAGCAGAGGGCAACGCCTTTAGGCACATCCATGTCAATTATTTGACCTGAGTTGGTCCTTCCGATCTTCTATGGCCGGCCGGTGCTCTGGAAATTCCTCATCCCTATGACGCGGTCGTGCACCACTCCTCCACTGCGGTCGACCTCCCTCTGGCCTCTACGCTTCCAAGCGGCTGTGGCCTCCTACTCTAGCGGCACAGACGTGCGCCACCACTCTACCATGCGGCCAACCAAATTCCAGCCGCCACCCTACTACAACACGGCTAATGGGCTGCGAACTCCTGCTCAACCGGCGGCGTAGATTCACACCACCATCCTTCCCCATGGCCGATCAGATGATAGCTTCCACCCTCTTCCGCGAGCTGTTACTGCTTCGTTCCAAGCCTGAAAGTTATAATGACCACATATTCGCGATCCTCGGATCGAGGGCTCTACGTCCATACATCGAACTCAACAAAATATTGTGTTTCCAGCATCATTAATTATTTGGCATCGGAGAACGCACAAATAACTTGCAAAGAATGAAAGAAAAGGGTCAAGGTATAAGTGCGGAACTATGGCCATGTTTGTTTGGTCATCGTCGTTGTGAATAAAGAGTATAAAGAATAAAAAATATATTTAATCATACCTCAAATTAAAACCCCTACCTTGATGTTCGTTGGAGGTTTCATGAGAAAGGAGATGAAGTCGATGAAGGGAACCGACATTCGTCACTCCCACAACATGATTCCGAACCACGCTCCAAAATCAACGTTCTGGATCCAAAGAGTTGTTCTTCGTTGGATAATATTTCTCCAAAAGTTCTCCCAAGGTTTCCTTTTCCAACTATTCCCAACAAAGAAGTGCAGTGCCAAATTTAATTAATTCAATTCAATTAATGTTTGAACATTAATGTTGGAAGATTAAATCATAAAAGGTGGATCATTAATTTAGGAGAATTACAATGGTTTCCTCACATTAAATGGGGTCTAGGTGGTCCCCACCACTTAATTCAAAATGGGAGGTTTCTATTTCAAAAATAAAATAAATCATGTTTATTTTATTTTCCCCCAAAAAATATTCGAAAACTAATTTTCACCCTCATCTTACTGTAGTCGAGTTGAAGGTCTCCTTAAGTGAATATCTGCGCTATGAGTTCAATGGTGTCCTCAGATTTCAATTCCGAGAACCTATTCAAATGTTACAAAATGCCGCTCGTGTGTATAATGAACGTACTATAAAAAAAGTTCAGAAATTTATTCATGGAACACCGAGCCTCAGAATCATGCGCCATCAATTTTCATAGACTTGTAATATTCCCATATAATTAAAAAAATACTGGAAAAATTTGGGTCTTTATAGATGAAGTCCATGTGGTCTCTTGCGGCGTCCATCAATCTATGACCAGGCTCTCCCACCAAATCAGGTGTTTGGGATATTACTGGAAAACCATGATACATGACTACATGAAATTCACCCAGAAATATCATGCTTTCCTGATCCATGAAAAATTCATCTGTCAACCCCTATAATTTCAACATACTGCTTAATATTATTGGTATTTTTTCATTTTTGGAATCGATGTTGTTGGACCATATCCTCCTACCACAACTAAGAAAATCAAGTATATCCTTACTACTACTGATTTCATCCCCAAATGGGCTGAAAATAACCCTGAAAAAATTATTGACAAAGAACATTATCAACTTCATGAAGTCCCATATAGTCACCACGTTCAAGGTCCCTCGTACATTATTGATGAACAATGGCACCATGTTCTATTCTATGGAGTAGAAGAAACTATACCGGGAGTACAATATTGAGTCCAATCACTCATACTTAAATCATGTAGTGGAAAATGGGAATATAACAGCCTTCAATAAGAATCATTAAAACATACTCCATAATATGGTGAACATAGATAGAAAGTTTTTCCTAGAGAGGCTAATTCATTCTATATTGGACTATCATACCACCGCACATACTGCTACATAAGAAATTACAAACTCATTGATGTACAAGACCAAGGAAATGTTACCCATAGTGGCCCAACTGCCTTCTCTCTAATTATCAATATTTAGAAAACCCTCAGATGATGAGAAATAAAAAACCGGCTAGAAATATTTGAGTAACTCAATGAGAATAGGTTGCACACACTACACAACCATGTGGTCGATCATAATAGGATTGCATGAGACATTAATAAGAAGGTTCACCTGCATTCGTTTATCTTAGGAGAACTAGTGTTAGATCTGAAAACCCCAATGATACCAGGTAAGAAGCCTCCAAAGATGAAACCCAAATGGGAAGGGCCTTATATCATACGCAAGGTTGATCAAAATCTGGATTACTCATTTTCCACAATGAATGGAATGCATTTCACACCTCCCACCAATGAAATATTTCTCAATAAATAATTTTCATAACTATCTTCAATTTGGAATCCACATCAGTGTAAGTCCCACCATTCATTCTAGTCAAATGAAATTAAACTATAAAAAGTGGCATCCCACCTACATGATGTTATTCATCACAAGATATTCCTAGATTTCAAGAAATAAACTGTGAATCCCCTCAAGTCCTAGAAACAAGGCATTACACTTCATGGAATCACATGTTATAAAGACAATACATTAAATTATACAGATAAATCCTTTCCTCATGACAAAAAACTGCATGAATAACTTCTTTATCACTTGATGGTAAAATGAGTGACTGAAGTCCCCATTACATGACCTCAAACTATACAGATCAACAATAATTATGTATGGAATGATTCTTATCAATTTAGGATATATAGTGATGAAGAAACATCAATTTTTAGGGAAATCCACAACCCACCCTTTTCTTTACATTGGGTGATCCATTTTCATACCATAAGAAATTACACTACATTGAAAATTCCCTTTCCACACGACATTAAAGTGCACAAATTTTCTACAAAAAACAAAATCTTGATTCTAATATTCAATGATATAATTAGTGATGAATAAAACCTATATCTTTGTCAATCCACTATGTGATAAAAAATACCCATGTATTATCCTTAATTTCCTCCGAATAGTGTATAGAACCCTTGTCATTCCTCATTTCTCATGCCGAGTATAGCTCGCACGAGTTGAGGAAATGGTTTTATGGTTTTACCCACAAAACAAGGAATATAATCATACGATATGATCATCATGGTCCAAAATTAAATAATATTAAATGAATAATAGTAGTCCTCACTGCATGGAAATAAACACCATGGTTTATGTCCCATTAATGACATAAAACTATACATTACTGTAGACATCGCCTGAGTGGAACGTAGTTGTTTCTGTTGGTCTCCTACCAGACCTCAATCGAAGAAATAAATGTGGATTGATTCTTATTATCATGAGATTGGAAGTGATTCCTGGACTTCCAACCTTGGGTCCAACCACAACATTTCTATTATTTCACATCAGTTTATCTTTGGTCTCACTACAAGATGATAAACTGAATTGGATATGAAGAACTACACGTGACTTGATTCATAATATTACGTGATACATAGTGACACCTAGATATTCAATCCTAGGTCCAATCATGAAAAATAAAAAAATTCCTCTTATCATTTTATATGTTAGACTTCCGCAAGGAAGTAATTCTTCTAGAACTATGTTTGGCTTGATCCCAAATTTCATAATATACATAGTGACACATTTATTTCAATATTCAAGTCTAGACACAATATCCCCTTTTCATGTCAAGAATTCCACATCCTTGTTGCGTGATGTTAAACTATGCAGTTCATTAAGAACTACATGTGACTTTATTCTTGTCATCACATGTTATTTATTGTTTTCGAGATCTCTAATCTAGGGCCTATCTGTAACAATCAGTGGAAACAATTCCCACCTCTATTCAAATTCCAAAACTATAGAGCATTTCCCATTCAAGGACTATGGGTGTCTTGATTAATATCACCAAAGGATAAATACAAATATACACATCTCTAATACTGGGGCCGACTACAAAAACCAGTAAGAAATACACCCAAATGAATAGGAGGCAAGTCACAAAATCTCATTTTTCCTACGTTCGAGCTAGATCTATTTATGACATTCTTGTGTTAACAATATATTTCGTACAAAAGATTCATGTGGGTTCTCACTTCCTTACTTTATTATGTTAAACTTCAAGGAAAAAATCTTGGTCGCATGACATTAAAACTGTACAATAAGAACATCCTCACTGCATGATGATAAACTACATGACATATTTATTTACCACATGATGTTAAACTATATTGAAAACATCCCCAGTACATGATTATAAACTATGACTTCCATCATGCATTTTTATCCCACATCAAGGCCCCATAAGTTCCTTACTCTGGTTAGCCATAGTATGGGGACTTCTTCCATATTTTAAAATTACCTCAATATATAAACCATGCTTCATGATTTGAGTTCAATAGATCACCACAACCTTCTACTGACCATGGAAATTATAACTAGTTTCAATGAACCTTTTTTTTTAAATATGCATATATGGATATGGATCCTTCATATGGACCTACGGTTGTAAACAAAATGCATCACTCTAAAAAATGGCTTTTTAATCCATGTGAGCCCCGAAACCATCATGATAAAACTCAAAACCTCATCATGATCTGAACTACTCCCAATATGATTGTCCCAAATCATTACCCATGAACCATGGACCTCAATCCTTGATTTAAAACATTTACATCTACCACTTAGAATGATGTTGGGGAAGTCATGACTCAGGGTATCATTATTGGGATCTTGTGTATCATCCTCTATATTGGGAACATGTGTGCCATGACCTTTTAATGTTTTCAATTTGGTAAAATATATAAGACCATAAAATATATCCTATAATGGTGCAAGTCTCAAGGCCTTAAACTTCTATCAAAAGAGACACAAAACATGTTAGGTCAAAAACTCATAAAGGGAGGCATGCTAAAAAGTCAATTTTTTACTCATTAAACTATTCATCTCTATAGTTTAGGAAAAATAATAGGTCACAAATGAATATTGAATAAATCTCATAGGGTATACATTGTATCCCTAGTAAAATCCAAGCTATGACCACTACACCCCTGGTTTAGAGAAAATTTAGAGTAATGATTTTGACATCTCCTCACCGTGAGAATATGTTCTCTAGGCGGTGACACAACTTTTAGGGTGATCCATCTCTTCTTGGATATTAAACATTCCACAAGCCAAACATCATTATTTGAGTGCCTCAGATCAGAAAAAACTTGAATAGCCCCAAGAAAGGATACTCGACTTCAAGGGACCGTTTTATCGACTATCCAGATATTCCTATGGCTCCTGCATATCTTCCTATGATTAGTTTCCAAATGCATCACTAGAGAAAAATATATTTACGATCATTGTGAACTGTTACATCATTGTGGCAGAAACCATCACCTCACTGTGTTTTGGGTCATTCCTGATATGATTTTCCCATATCACCCTCCCAACTCAAGAACTTTGGACCTTGATTTACAATCATTGTAAAAAACATACTCGAGCCAATTTGATATCCTCAACTCTATGTCACCATGTTTTAACCTTTTTTGAAATTAGGGATGCAACACTCCATTCTCAAACCTTTTATGGCCCACACCTTGTGACTCTAAACCACATTGGGTAGGCCTCAAGATTTACAATATAAGAGGAAAATCTCTCTGGGGTACTAGAATCCTTCCTTGATATCTTTTCTCACATGTCCTACCTTATTATCTGAACATTTGAGTCCTCAGAACTATTTCGTGGACCTTTAAAAGGAGTGGAGACCATATTTTTCTTAATCATGGAACCAATTCATAACATCCTTGAACCTCTACCTAAATGAATATACACCTTGAAATAATGGACCTTTAATTCTTGTGATCCCTAGAAACACCATGGAAGAACCTAGAACCTCCGAGAGTTATGGGTCATCCCTGGTACGTACACCACATCCCATATTCACAGAACCAAAATTTTGGGTTATGACTTACATCATCAATGCTCCAAATGTCCAGGTGGACCTAGCAATCGTATTATTTCACCCTCAACTAATTCAACCCCCATAAGTCTTCCATATCCCCAAGAAAAGATATCTAGCTGCAAGAGACCCTTTTCATGACTCTATACGTATGACTATGTGTCCTATATATGAGATGATGGTTGTCAACTAAATGTGTCAGTCTACAAAATGGGATTTTATGATCCTTTTGAGCCCTAGAAAAACCACATAAGAACCCAACACCCCAATGTGTTTTGGTTCATTCTTATAATTTCTTCACCCTATTACACGATCATTGAATATGTCCAAGATAGAAGACCTTAATCTACAATGATATAAGTCACATATAAAATATATTAAGCTACAGTGATAGAATTTCTAGGATACATTAATCTAATATACAGTGATAGAAGGTTTGAGCTAAAAGACCCTAAACTACTATGATAGATGGTCCGAGTTAAAAGACCTTAAACTAATGTAATTGAAGGTCCAAGGTAAAATGACCGAAACTGTAACAATATATTGAACCATTTAAAAGACACTGAACTGCAACAATAGATGGTCTAATCTAAATGACCCTAAACTATACCAATAGAAGGTTCGAGCTAAAAAAACCTAAACTAAAACAATAGAATGTATGAAATAAAATACCATAAAATTAAGATATTGAAGGTCTGAGATAAAATACCCTAAACTATAAAAAAAGAATGCTAGAGCTAATAGACACAAAAATACAACACCACAATGATATACTCTAAAAGTTATTGTAAGGAACACCATAAAACCTTAGAGAACATAAAAATTCTCACTAATCCTATCAACTTTATAAAACACAATAGGACCCTCCCTAAGGGAAATATATTATACCTAATTACCCTTCTATGAATTAGGTTATATCAAGATAACTGGAGTAGGATTATCTATAAGCAATTTCATGTTTTTGGGTATTTATTAGTAATTATCAAAAATAATATATTATAATTTAAATATTCATAACTAGACATTTAGTTTTACTTTATATTATGTAATGTATAGATACCATTGGGGATTCACATAATATTGGATCAATGAAAAAGTCATGAAAATCATGAATAAAAATGTATTGGACAACAACATAAATATTTCAATAGATCAAATCCCTAATAGCTCACAAAATTAGAAATCTACAAATTCCACAATTTATAAATGAATATATGATCGTAAGAAAATTTGGAATATTACAAATACATCACAATATGTTTTAGGGGAGTCCTTTATTTTACTAAGACTCTTATCTAGAGAGGAAATAAACTGACATAGTTTATCGATATATTTAGTTTCTCCCTCTAAAAACTGCTTCAACACCACTACAATAGCAACAAATTCATTCCTCACCTTCTCCACTATGTTTAAGAGTTCATCATACTCCAATATGGTCTTCCTTAATATCTGAAGTGCATATTTTAGCTAAAAAGTTTTTCTTGAAGTTGAATAATTTTAGATTGATTTCAACTAATTTTAGAAATGATATATCTGTTCCTATATTCCCAGCATTGGCTGAATCTTGGGGAGTATCCTCCTCCAATACAAATTGAGAGTCTTCCTGTATAGCTTCACCCTAGTTCTGATTCTCTAAATAGGGGGCCTCAGCAGCTACTACTCTCAATTCTAGGGCCCTCTTCGGTTCCCTCAGGGAGATCACCTCTTTTACATAGGAGTGAAGTGGTGAATAGTCAAAACCCTCATAACCAAGGGTGGGAAACTTAAATGGATAATGACCTAATTAGAACTTCTACTTTTCCAATGTGGTTTCTTACATTAAAATCCATACCTCCCTCCACACATGTTGCGACATCCACTGTGAATGTCTTGAAGACCTTTGGAAATGTTCTAGATTTATAATGGGATTGACAAAATATTCTTGGAACATATCACAAAGATTAATGGTTGTGCTCAATGTATTTGATGATGTGGGAGGATAACCAGCCTCTTATTTGGTTTATCTAGTCAAAGGATTCCACATGGAAGCGAAAACAAGAGCCTCTAAACTTCAAGAAAAAATCACTACAACAAATTTAACATTGTATTATCAGTTAAAGGATGAATAAGAAAGTATCACTAGTTAATAATAATATATGACTATGATTATAAACAAACCTTAATTTCCCAGGTTACTACAAACATCCACTTCCCAAACCCCCACCTCAGGTGAGGAAACAACTCCTTGTGATTAGTGCCTCTACAAAAATTCTGGTACTTTTCCTGAAGTCATGCTTCACATTCCATCCTTGAGGACTAAAAGAACCAAGGATAATTTAAGGTGATGTGAAACAAATAGAAAAAGATTCTGTCCTTGAATAAGTATTCTCCTTCTCTAAAACATTCTTCCATAAAGGCTAACACAATAGATGTATAACTACCCATGTTAGTATCCTACAAAAGTTCTCTACTTGCATCAAATCTAGTGGTATGATCAATCAAAAATCTATAGTAGGAAATAGGAAAAACAGAGTCAGCACCTAAGCCACTTTCTTCTCTTCATGGCCCAAGATCGACTTATAAAGGGTCTGTGAAGGAAACTAACTTCTCACAATCACCCTCATAAGTGGATATGTTCTCTTCTAAATGTGTTCATCAGATATTTACACTTTTTAGAGAAATAAAGTTGTTTTTCCAAAATTATCCAAAACCAGAAAGGAGTAAAGTTAAAAAATTATGTGGGGGTTATAAGGAATAAGACTCTAATAATGAAGGTTTCATCCTTTTCTACTTCCTTTCTAGGGAAGGACCTATATAATGTGTTGAAGACCTAATCACTATTATATAAGTGAAGATCACCACTCTCTATTGGGATAGTCGACTTTAGAAACCATCATCATCGGTCCCTCAATCACTACCAGGTTCCTCCCCCAATATTGTACCATTGGGAGAATATTCAGGTGATGACAGAACTGGTTGATCTTTACTGGCCCCATTGGATCAATAAAACCCAAAGGATGTCAGTACAACTGAAATGGAACCATGAAATATTAAAAATAATAGTGATCCTAGTCTTACATATTAATTGGTAATAGGATAAACCTATTCATACACATTAATTTTAAGAATGAACTGGACAACCATTTGGTGTACTGGTGGGTAATAAAGAATCTTTCCTATGAAATTGGCCAAAGTTTCATTGAGGTTTCCAAAAAATTCATTGACCACCCTGAGATGGTGTTTCAAAATGATATCTTGAGGGGAAGTGATATAGGGAAAACCATAAAAAATATCTTTTTCATGGACTAATTTACCCTAGAGCTTAGATTCCAAGTTATTCATATTCTAATCCATCCATTTAAGAGATGCGATAGGAAATCATAACTCTGGATTAATCTCTGCAACACCATGAGATTTTGTGAATTATTTTTATCGAATTAATTTAATCATTTTGATATTTTTATTTTCATGAAACACTGAAAATAGTTTATTTCATATGTTTCTATTTCATTATACACAAAACCAAGTTAATAATGCACTAAATACAACCTAAATTTTATAATTCCCTACACAAAATAATGAGGATTGATTGTGTTTCATGCAACAATGACTTTCCTCAATAGTGTTTGTAACACACAAGACCTAATAAAAATAATGATATATTATTAAAATATAATTTAATATAACATATACTTTAAATTAGATAAATAACTTAAGAAAATATACAGTTTACCTAAATATAAATTGAATTCATTGGTTACAATTGAATTAGAAATGAATATGAAAACTGTTGGAACATACAGAAAAATATAATTATTTTTATTCCCACAAAGTCGTATTATCCAAATAAATAAAATTAATTACAATAAGTGAGTGATAATATATATATATATATTATATTAAATTATATATTTTTTATAATAATCCAATATATTTTATTGGTTTAAAATAATAACAATCCTAATTTTATGCATGAAATAATATATTTTTGTTAAGGTATTTTTACCTCCTTTTAATGGAGAACCTATTTTATATTAAATTTTGGAGATTTTATGGATTATATATGTAAAAATATACTTTATATTTTAAATTGTATCGTAAAAATTAGGTTTGGGTAAATTTTTTGTATTTTACTCTGACGTTTCATTTTTTAATAAATAGTGCTTTTTTTGAAATTTAGTTATAAACAGTTTGGTCATCTAATTTATTTATAGGTGTAAATTATATTTTAATTTTGGTTTAAAGTTTAATTATAAAATATTCATATAAATTAATCCAATTTATGTAATTTTAATCAACTTCACTTTGAATTTTTATTTAAAAACATAACAATCTTTGGGAGGGTTTTTCATTAAAAACCTGCTTTGTCATCCTGTCTATTTGATTAAATTTAAATAAATTTCTACCTCTTATGTGATTGGAATTTGAAAAAATATATTGAGTATTTGGAATAAAAAAAAATTATAATTTATTTTAATGTCAATTTTTTTTGATAAAAAATATTAGTGAATTTAACTAGAAGTAATTTCATCGATAAAGGAAAAATTAAGCTTAAAAAGGACTAAACCTTAGTATTAATGGTGTAAATGACCATAAACCATGTACAACACCCATTATATGTATATATTTTGTCCATAAAACTTCCATTATTGATTATGGTTGGTTTGGGTTAACATTGTTAAGGTAAAAATTAGGGTATACCTAACATTATTTCCAAAATTCTTTGTTTGTCCACAACCTTCCCTATAAAAGGCCACCAACTTCCCCTCTTGTTCACACCTATCAAAACTCATAAGTTCTACCAATACCTATCCAATACAGTTCCCAAAATACCTCACTAAATCTTTGAATCACACCTCTGGGGTTAATGCAATCTAAGGAAGGCCTTTGGTGTAAACCAAAAGGAGTTACCCAAAGAAGAGGTAACATCCCTCCTCAAGATCTTTTTTTATATTCCATTCGTCACTACCAAAAATATTATTATTCCAGGATTTTATAACAAAAAAGTATCATAAATTTACTAGTTTGTTTTTTGATTAGGGTTTGACCTAATCTTACGCACAAGTCCATCTCTTGTGTAACAATCATACTATTTATGTTTATGCCAAGCTACCACCACCCAAAAATTTGATTGTTCATTTATCCTTTACAGCCTCTCATAGTAGAAATTATGATGGTAACTCTATTTATATATGATATTTATGATATTTATAATGTTTTTACACTATTTAATTTTTTTAAAATATACCTTTAGGCTTTCCATCCCATGTCAGTACAATAATTTCTTTTGAGGAAGTGTAGACTACCACCCCCTCAAAGTGATGTGATTCGTTCACACACTAAGGAATGTATTAAGGATTTTCATAGTGAAATTATATGAAATATGTGGAATAATAAATATAATTTTATTTTATTCTATAAATATATACATATATTTCATTTTCATTCTTTCTATCAATACGATAACAACGGAAATGATGTTCATGCATACGTACGACCTATCGTCTCCATGAACGGTGTATTAAATTTTCATACATCTATATTTTGTTGATTTTTAAAATAAACAAATAATTAATATAAATTATATCTATATCACAGTTTTCATTCTAAAATTCACGATATATGTATAAGGACTAAATATAAAACAAATTAAGACTCATGCGAAAAACAAAGAGAATATTACACGAAGTGAAACCATAACATAGAAATGTTAACAAGTGGGTAATATAAAGTAATAATAAAACCATATGTGGAATTATATATAATAATAAAGTTTAGTAATAGATTTATATTAAACTGTTATATATTATATAGGATGTTTGAATGATTATGACAAGAGTCAAGACACATGGTAAGGGGATTTTATGTCACTTTTTTATTTCTGTGAGATACATTCCTTATTCACCACTCAATTATTTGTTTCAGAGTATATATATCCCATGAATATATTAGATGACTATTATATTTTAATTTATTTTTATTTACATACCCAATTTACGATGTTTCTCTCATGGGTTTTAAGTTTGAAAATTTACCAAATTGGTATTATTATTTTGTCCCAATTTTCCTTCTTTGAGACATAGGTTTTGTTATGCACCTAAATTATTTTATCATGGTGTACTTGAAATGTTATAACATGAATATATTTATTTTAATGATATTTTAAGATTCATGTATTTTTATTTTCTTACACGGAGTGTATAATCCCAAGTTACCATGTGGTAATATTTTATGGAAAAATCCCATCACTTATCATGATTACATATGATTATTATCACATTGGAAATATATTATGATTTATCTTTCAAGAACATTCATGATATTTATTGTACAATTTTTATTAAATATCAATTAATTTATTGTTACCATTTTTGTACTCTTTTATATTTAATAAAACTAAGAAATGGTTTTTAGTAAAGTATAACATTACGTCTCTATTCAGTTGAAAATATGCGTTCCTTCAAAATAATGTTTTCTAAAAGTTTTTCAAAAATAGTATACTATTATACTACAATATTTAAGAAATTTTTAACTGTATTTGACCTTTTAAACAAAAGGATTTTTAAAAAACAATTCTTCTTTTTATTTTATGATCACAGATCTTTTCAAAACATTTTACAGTGAAAAAGTAATGCTCGGAATTTACGAATTTACCTACCATCATGAAAATCAATAAATTTAAACTTACATTAAAAAATTAAAAAGTAATTTGTTAATGAAAATGTTTTCCTAATATTATAGAAATTAATTAATTTAATTTTTTTTTCAAGAAATCAAATTTCAACAATTTTCAGGCACATTTTATATATTTTCATAGAAAAATGTTACCAAAAGGTTTTCCAAGATGTCCTTATATGTTTTAAATTTTATTTTAATTAATATTGGTTTTTATGTGTTTTATATTTTAAAGTATATTTTTCATATATGAAATGATATTTTCCTCAATAATTTTTTTAAAAGATATTTCAAAATTATGTTCCATCTTTGATGACATCCATTGATGATACTCGCCACATTTAGGATATAATTTAAAGGTTACATTCATATTATTTCTCTAAATGGTTTTAGTTTTGATGGAATGATGTTTAGGTAAACCGTTCCTAATCCACAGGTTTTATACTTGTGAAACTCACTTTATTTCATGGATTTGGATTTAATGAAATGATTATGAAACCTATCTTTTTTTCTCATGTTATGAGATGAAAATACATTTTTATGACACACATTTCATTTAATGGGATTACTATATGTTATTTAGAATGCGCATATATTTTTATGGTTCATGATATTACAAATGTTTTATAATTGTGTGGAATATGTAAGAATGATTTTTTATGGGATGGGTGGGAACTATATCTCCCTATAATGCATTGGGAAAAGATTTATATAAAATGAGATAATAATGTGAATCAAGTGGATTAGATTGAACCACTACAATAATATGGGGAAACTAGATCCCTTACAAGGAAAGGACCACAGATGGGGATGGTGGTGTGCCCTTCCCAGTATGCGTAGTCACCATGATGTTGGAATATGGGGAAACCAGATCCACCATGAGAATATGGGGAAACCTGTTCCATTCAAAGTGGGTGACCGTGATTGGGGATGATGGTGTGTCATTCCAAGTAGGTGTGGTTCCCATGAAGTTCCATGATAAGTTCTAGCAATGAGTATTGACATATAGGGAATGATAAAAAATGTCTATCTATTCCACAATTCCATGTCTTATTCCTATGATATTATTTGATGGTTTATTTTTTTTATTTCCTTATGACTCATGTCTTATGGACTGCCAAGATTTATTCTTCTATTCATGATTATGAGATTTGATTTGAAATTTATGATCTTTTAATCTTATGACCATGTTCTCAAACCCAAATTCTTGTGTTAATGTTTACATGTCTTCCCTATTTACCATTACTTGGTATCTAAGGTCACCCATTTTTTATATTTCCTTAGGTTATCAAGATATGTATTAAGCATGATGTGTCTAAGAAGGGTTCTAGTCATGAATAACCTATCTGGAGATAAATTTTCTCACTTATCTACCAGTGTTGATGTTTTCATGTTTGCAAAGGCACTAGAAAAATATTGTCTTTAGGAGTCTTTTTGTTTTGTGTTTTAAGTATTATTAAAAAGAGATTTAATGTTAATATTTGAAAAGAGAGGGTCACTATAGTTGGTTTCATATCCAAGGATTAGTTAACCATTGGACCCTAGGATGATAAATCTTTAGTGATATCCCTAGGTATATTTCTAAAGATATTTTTAGGATTATATCTATGTCAAAGTATAAGGATGAGTTAAAATTTAGGGAAATGAACTTGAATTTTCAAAAAAGATAGAGTTAGTGGTTTCCTAGAAATATATCCCTGAATGGATACTATAAGTGTATGTGACTATGGAATAGATATACCTATGGTTATAAACTTCTACAAGGTGCATCAATCCTCACTCAGTGTTACCTTGTATTGATAATGGGCCTTGGTGCACACCCAGTTTGACACACCTCGGAGAAATGATTTGGGAATTCAAAATATATTTATGACCCCTTTTGAAGGATTTCATTAGATGATGAATATTAATAAACTAGGTTAAAAAGGTTTCATAAATTAAATAAGTTGGTGTTATGATTTAGACATCCTATAAATAATTATTTTTCAGGATTTTTTAGTTTTATTCTATGATATTTGTTCACCACCTTGTTCTTTCTAGTTTTAGTTAATTAGGAGAATGGGAAGAACATGATTATCATTGAATGATTAATTTGTGGAAGGTATGAGCTTTATAAAAATAGATTTCCCATGTGGAAATCCCATAAAGATAATCAGGAAGGTGGTATGAGTATTGGTTAGACATCTAAAGGCAAAGAGACCACACAAGGATTTTGAAAGGTATGTGATATTATTCTAGTATTTTTTACATTAAGAATTAGAAGCACAAATAGGTATAAGGAACCTTAAAACAAGATTCACATTTCATATTCTAAGAAAAAGATATTAAGGAATAATTTTATTACTCATGAATAATTGTTTAAGAATTAGGTTGGATGAATGATGTATTTATATTTTTGAATTCCCAGATTATGATATATGAATCATGAAATATATAAGTATTTTCAGTTCATGTTTTCATTAAGTATTTTAAAGGCAATATTTAAAGGTTATGAAGACATATAAAAGTTATATTTTGATCAGGGGGGAGGTAACCCTTAAGTAATGCTTGTTGTTGTGATAATGAAGTTTGAATAAAGATAGGTTGGATATGAATAAGTAAATTAGAAGGTACAGATTACCCTGGAACTGATTACTGAAAAAGTGGTATTTGTCACCAAGGATGAAGTTTATAACCTATTGGATTTAAATAATTTATCCTGTAATCTTTGTAATAAGGAAGAATTAATTTTTACTAAAAGTATTTATGGTAATTAAGGTTATTACCATGTTTCAAGGGAATATGAGATGATGATATTAAAATGTATGTAATGTGACAAACATGCACAACATGGTAATATTTTGGGAACCAATGTTATGCTAATTTAATGAATTTGATTCAAATGTTTTGGATATTTATCTTTTAGATGTGTTATATGGTTAAATATTCATGAAATGTTTTTATTAAACTTTAAAGGAAGTATTTATGTATTGACATTGTATTGAAAACCTGAGTTAAAATGATATTTTGTGATTAAAAATATTTCAATGAAGTCCATCACATTTATATTGTATATTATATTAGTGTAGTATTAGATAAAGACAACATGTATATTGAGTTATAACCAACCATGTCTGACAAGGCCAAGCATCTTGAACCCATGACTGAAGGACGATAAGGGCTCCACACCATCCACTATCCTATAAGATATCCTTATTAATGTATAATATTTTTTTATGAATAAATTTTTATTATGAAACAATATTGTTATGTTTTTATGTTTAGAAAATAATGTATTAACCATTTTTATTTTGAAAAATTGGTAGAGTAAAATAGTTATATTGTTTCATTCTTTTATGGACTATAAGATCTGCTAAAATTGAATTTTAGTGCTCTATGAATCAAAGTTAATTTCTAGACATCCATTTCTTGAAGTAATGGGTGAATTATAAATAGATAAAATCAGAACTAATGAATGAATTTTTTTATAAAAATATATCAAGTAGTTATATTTCATTATACTCTTGTTTAATAAAATAATTACTCAAAGATAAGATAATGTTAAAAAAATGTGTTTTTGTAATACTATAATTTTTGTTGAACTGATGAGCTTTTATATCATCATAGATTTATGAATTTGAGGAAATGAACTTTTCTATAATCATTTATTTGTTTTTGATTGATGACCTCAATCACTTCCTATAAATAGTTAGGCTTTTCCTCCCTTCCTAATCTTCACTTACAACCAATATTCTACTATATAGAAGCATAGTTATATGTTACTTTGGGTAATAGTTATGGTTCTAATATTCCCTTTCTAACAGATGCTTTAGTATTCTGTTTTATAATGTGTGTTTAAATCAATGAAACATTTAAGTGTTAAACTGTTGATAATGTAAAAGAACATCGATGGAGAAATTTATTTTAATGGGGAAGGAATGTTGCACCCTAATATTTTTATAATTATTATTTTTCCAAATAATTTAATATTTGTGATATTTTTTAATTCATGAAAAATTGAATATAGTTTATTTTATATTATTTTCTTGTGTTGTACACAAACCCAAGTCAATTTTTCACTATACACTACATAAATGTTATATTTCTCTATATATAACACCAAGGATGGCCTGTGATACATGCAACAATGACTTTTCTTAATGGATTGCGTATCAAAGAAGATCAAAAAACGAAAATGATATATTATAAAAATATTACTACATAAAACCTAGCTATTAAATTATTTTACTAAATTACTAAAATATATTGTTTACAAAAATATAAAATCAGTAGAATTGGTAGAAATTAATTATAAATGAAAATGAAAGCCGATAAAATATAATAGAAAATATTTTGATTTTTATGCCCACCAAGCTGTTTTACCCTAATAAAAAAAACTAATTAAACATTTTGACTGATATTAATGATATATATATATATATATTATATTAAATAAATATTTTTTAAATTCACTAAATATATTTTATAGGATTAATATAAAAACAATCCTGGTTTTATGTGTAAAATACTATATTTTTTATTAAGTCATTTTACCACCTTTTAATGGAGAACATATTTTAAATCCCATTTTAGGAACTTTTATCAATTATATATGTCAAGATAAAATTCATATTTGAAATATAAAAATTAAAACTAGGTTAGGTTTATTGTTTTGTATTTTACTATGAAGATTCGTTTTGTAATGTATAGTGAAAAATACTGAAATTTAATTCAATACCACTTTTCATATAATTTATTTATAATGTAAATTTATATTTTAAACTATTTTAAATGTTTAATTAGATAATATTTCTATCAATAAATCCAATTCAAGTCATTGGACTTAATTTCACTTTGAAATTGACTGTAAAAACAGAGCAATCATTTGGAGGTTTTTACTATAAAAACATGCTTTATCGTCCCATTTGTGGGATAAAATTAAAATTAATATCTTCCACTTCTATGATTGGAATTCGGAAACATTTATTCCATATTTTTAATAAAAAAATTATAATCTATAATATGGTCAATGTTTTTATCAAAAATCATAGTGAAAGTAATAAAAAATAATTACATCGATTGTGACGTCATTAAGCCTAACAACGGACTAAACCATAATCTTGATAGCCTAAATGAACTATAAACATGTACAAAGCCGTTTTTATGGACATATTTCGTTATTAATAATTCCATTATTGATTTTGGTAGGTTTTGGATGAATATTTTATTCAAAAACATGGGTTCACCAAAAATATTTTAAAAAAATACCCCGTGTGTCCCCTCTCTTCGCAATTAAAGGCCACCAACTATCCAGATTCTTCAATCCTATAAAACCTACTTATTTAGACCAAGATCTTTCCAAATCACATCCCAACATCCCTAAATTCCCCCTTGAAGTGTCCCATTAATAATAAATCAATCCAAGTAATCCCTTTGGTGAAAACCAAATAGAGTTACCCAAAGAAGATATAGCATCCCTCCTCAAGGTCCATTCATTTATTTTCTATTATCCACTCCCTTAGTTATTATTATTCCATTATTGTATTAAAAAAATTATCCTAAATATAATATGATGTATTATGCTAATGGTTTGATGTCTACTACACAAACTTCAATCAAATGCGTAATGAACATACGGTTTACATGTAAGGTGAACTGCCGGCTCAAGAAATAAAGACATAAATTTTTGTTTACCAGATATCATGGTGGAAATTAGGATGTAATCTATATTTATATATTGTAGATAATATATCTATAATTTAGTTATGAATTTTATTTTTATTTACTATATATATTTTTTCATTCCATCTTGTGTAAATACGATACTTTCGTTTGAGGACGTGTGGACTACCACCCCCATAAAGTGACGTGATTCATTCACACACTACACAGACTGTATTAAGGATGTATTTAGTGAATTTATATGATATATATGACATAATAATGATAATAAATATATTTTTATATGTATATATACTTATACATAATTGTATTTCTTTATTTCAACATGATAATAACATGAAAACAACGTTCATGCATACATATGACTCAACATCTCCATGAATGGTGTATTCCATTTTCATACATCCATATTCTATATATTATTATAATAAAAATAAAATTAACATAAATTAAACTTATATCAAGATTTAAATTCTTTAAATAATGATATAAGAATAAGGAAAAAATATACAACAATATAAGACACATGGTAAAAACAAATAAAATATTACATGAAGTGAATCCTAAACATAAAAATGTTTTTAAGCGGGTAATATTAGGTCATAGTAAAACCATATACGATTTCATATATAAGAATAATATTTTGTGATACATTTATAATAAATATAAATTTATTATAGTAGATGTTTGAATGAGTACGATGAGAGTTCAAACACAAGGTAAGTGGATTTCATCTCACTTTTTATTTCTGTGAGATACATGCCTTATTCACCACTAATTTTTTTTGTGGTGTATATAATTCACATAATTGTATTATATTACTATTATAATTAAATTTATGGTTATTTTCATATCCATTTTATGATATTTCTTTCATGGGTCTTAAGTTTCAAAAGTTACCAAAACAATATGATTGTTCTGTCTCAATTTTCCTTCACTAAGACATAAGTTTTGTTAGCACCTACATTATTTTTTTAGGGTGTATTTGATATGATATATCCATAATAACCCCTATTTGTATGATATTTTAAGCTTAAAGTAATTTTATTTTCTTATATGGAGAGTATTATCCCATGTGACATTGTGGAAAGTGTATATTGAAACAATCCAATAATTTATCATGATTGTTTATCAATATGATTTGATTGAAGAAATATTATCTTCATTTTCTCGATGAACGTCATGATATTTATTATCTTATTTTTAATAAAAATATATTTATGTATCTGTACCATTTTCTTCTCTTTGGTATTTAATATAACAAAGGAAATATTTTTTAGGGTCCCACATTACCTCTATCTTCGGTCGGAAATCTGGTTCCTTCAAAACAATGTTTTCTAAAAGGCTTCCAAATATATTCTATTGTTATCCTAAGATATTAAAAAGAAAATTCTACCCATTTTTTACCATCATTACATTGATTCTTTGGTTACAAGATTACAAATCTATTTTAAAAAATATATTTTCCTCATATTCTAGAAACTCATTTATTGAATTTTTTTCATGAAAAATTTATTCAAATTTTTTTAAATCATATTTTATATGTTTTCAAAGAAAAATTTTTCCAATATGATTTCAAATTTATCTTTCTATTTTTCAATATTATTAAAAAGAAAAAAAATTCAAAGGGTTTTATATTTTATTGAACAATTTTACTGGAATAAATGGTATTTTTCTCATGAAATATTTTTGAAAGATATTTCAACACTATTTTTCATCTAAGATGACATTTGTTGATGTTAGTCATTACCTTTTGGGAAATAATTCATAGGTTCCATTTATATTCTTTCTCGTAATGGTTTATGTTTTTATGGAATGATGTTTATGAAGCACATTAATCTTCCATGGATTTTATGCTTGTGTACCCCAATTATTTTCATATGTTTGGATTTGATAAAAGGATTATGAAGCCTTTATTTTTTCAAACGGTTAAGATATAATCACATCTTTATGTCACCAATTTCATTTCATGGTATTATGATAGGATGTTTATAATACCCATCTCTTTTTATCGGTTATGAGGTGATGAATGTTTTATTATCTTGTGGCATAAGTATGAATTATTTTATTATGAGAAGGGAGGGACCTATATCTCCCTCCAATGCACAAGGTAAATATTTATATCTCATGAGATAACTATGTGAATCATGTCGACGAGTTTGATGAACTATTGGAGGATGGGTAATCACTATCCATTACAAGGAATTAACAATGACTAGGGATGGTTGTGTGTCCCACCTAGTAGGGGAAGTCACCCTGACATTGGAATATGGGGAAACCTAATCCACTATGTGAAGATGGCGAAACTTGATCCCATACAAGAAAAGGAATACAACTAGGGATGGTGGTGTGTCTCATCCTGTAGGTGCAGTTCCCATGAAGTGCCTTGATAACTTATTGAAAGTATCCTTGACTTATAGTGAATGATATCACATATCTATATATTCTAGAATTCCATGTATTTTTCCTATGATATGATTTCATGGCTTATGTTGTTTATTTCCTTATAATTCATGTCTTGTGAACTACCAATATCTATGCCATTATTCTAGTTTATGATCTTTGATATTAATATTTTGATCTTTCTAATGCTATGACAACATTATCATACCCCTATGCTCTTGTATATGCATATAAGTATCCCCTGTATACCCTTACAGATCATCCGATATCCCCTATTTTTTATATTTCATTCCCCAGGTTATGAAGATAAGTATTAACAATGATGTGTCTAATAAGGTTTCTATTCATGTAGAATCTAGTGGTATAAAATTTATATCCCTTATAAACAAGGGATTATGGTACCATTTTTCAAAAGGCACTAGACTATTACAGTCTTTGGGTGTTTTTTTTAATGTTTTATGAATTCCAAAAAAGTGATGTAATGTTAATGTTTGAAAAGAGAGGGTTTCTATAGTCTCACCCCTCAAAAATATTATTTTTGTATCCATGACCATGGGTTCTTATACTGACAAAAGAAAATGTATGAATTCTTTACAAGGTGATTATGGGGCTTCTAGACATCTTGAATACATTTTCTTCTCTTGCCTGAATTTTGATTTGTAGCAAGTGGTTTGAAAGCCTGACTTTTCAATTTGGATAATTTACCAATGGGAAACGAGTGAATCCAAACTTCAATATGTCCACATGATAAAACAATTAATAAATTTCTAGGAGGAAGGTTTCTCTGAACACCAATATCCTCGGAAAAAATGAACCAAAATTGGAGAGATACCATTGAATGCTCCTCAGATTGAACAAAAACCAAACGAGGACATCTTGACTAGACACATACGAATTGGAATTTGAACCAATATGGTTCATACCACCCACATATGTGGTCCTCGTCCACATAGGTAGAAATAAATACTCTATGAAGTAACATCTGATAAGGCCATGCATCAAGACTATCCTCACCAAAATCGACAACATCATATATCGTCACAGGAATGTATGACCAGAATGAGAACCAATAATTGATTCTACCATAATCCCAGATATCCTCATCTTTTAGTGGAATGGGTCTCACCCCATTTACAGATTATAGATATGGTATGAAGTATACATTGGGGATACCCTAAATTTTTATATATTTATAACCTCCCTAGTGATCTCCTACCCAACCCCATAATACTGGAAAGGGAATGTAAATCCTATAAGGGTATTTTTTCATATAAAAATGGTGAAATAGCTGATAGAGTTTATATATCATAGGGATGACTAGCTTGATTCAATCCCTACCATACAAGCCTCAATTATGGAATTGGAAACTCAAACAAACATTTTTTCTTTGTGGGATGTATGTACCCTCTCAAGTACATGTCAAAGAAATGGGATAGTTGCACAGACATGTAAATACTAGGGAAAAAAATCCCTTCCCCATTCTCTATATTTCCTTTCCTAAACCATGGGATAGTAAACACCCATTGCACTAAGAGAATCCATTATAATATAGGATTTAAGCTTCTTTGTTTCTATCTAAGATCCAGTCTTCATAATAAATAATTATTCCCATTTCTTGAATGTGATATCTAATAGAGGAATCAAATAATTTTGGAGGACCCTTCCAGCCAGTTTGATCAACTCCCAGGTTTGAGGAGGAGTCTTCATTATGTCATCCTGGGTAGACAGTGGGGGAAAGAACTCATCATACATCTCCCATATTATAAATTCACCAAAGAGATTCTCCACTTCCCAAAGGCTAATTCCCACATCACCAAGTATGAGTTTGATGGTATTCATATTCGGACACCCACAATGGAAGAGTTCTATCATCAGACCGTTGTTTTAATATATAGATGTTTGTGATATCTTGATAGCATCATACATTATTATTTTATTCTACCACTCAGAAAATTATGAAGCAATGTATTGTACTCAGAAGGTCCATCCTTAATCTATGCCACAACTACCTTCTAATATGGTCCACCAGTTGGAAGGCCACCCGAACATATGATAGTTGGCTGACTTCGGCATTATTTAGTGGTATATATAAACATCCTCATCCAGATCAATGTTTTTCTCATCAATGTCTGTGGACATGAATGTCAGTATATGACCATGTTCATGGTCTTATTATGTGAAAGATTAGCACCTTAAGAGATGTTCTCCTGGAAAGTGTTACAAATATTCCAAATCTCAGAGGAGGGTATGATTGATGACTATCGTGGAGGAATGGGTGCATCATCGGAAATACCAAAACCCTAAACCGGAAAACATTATGAAGGCAGATAGTGTGTAAATTTTAATCCCACTATATTTACAAGGATTAGTTTAAGTATCCTAAGGTCATGACCGTAAGTATGATCCACGATTGGCAATATGTAATCACGGTTGATTATCACAACTTTTGCCTCCATCTTCGAAGGCTTGTGGGAAAATCGAAAATAACTGGAATTCATATGAATAATAATATGTGGAACATGTTATACATATGAAATAAAATGTTTTCAATGGAATGAAATAATATTTTGATAGAATCATGAACATCGCATGATTCAATAAGGGATTCGCAAGTTATAAATGGAATTAGGGATTTTTTTAACTACTGAAGATATCATGGGTTGTGTTTCCCCACAACGCATCACATGACCATGTTACCACTCAAGGAATCATAATCTTGTGATGTGGACATGGTATTGTGATCCACATAATAGTCAAAAGATCAAACTATCACGCATGAAGATACTGGAAAAACTGTAATTAAATTACATACCCAAGAAAAAATTTCATGAAAATTACTTAAGTATAGTTTGTAGTTGTTTCAAAAAGGAACATGGGAAAAATAGCCTCAGAGAGCATATCTCATTAAATGAGTTCATAATGGGTTCTTACTATCGGGTATTTTGGAATGGTTATAGAAGGACATGAAAAGGAAGTGGGGATATAAGAGTACTAAAATAGAGTAGTTAGGGAATGAGTACAATCTATACTTTCCTACATATCGGGAATTCTGTTGAATACAAAGCATTTACTTGATGAAAAAACGTCAACCAAGACCCTAATTCATGAAAACTTCAATGAATTAGGAAGGCATTTAGTTTCCTCATTACCCAACCCTTGTCCCCATGAACATCACTCTTAATAGAAGGGGTATTTTTTGATGCCCTCCAAATGAGAATTGGACAATAAATGAAGGAAAAAATACCTGGAAATTTGTATTATTTTCCCAAAAGAAGAAAATGAAGGAGTAGGTGAATGAGACTACAGATCCGGTAAGACTCTAAGAGACAAGCGATCATATGACCATCCTAAGGTCATGATAAATGAGGATTTTTAGTGGATTACCTGTAGACGATACCGTGAATTCCCTTCAAAAAAGTCTTTCTTCTATTATGAAGGCAGCCCAGAAAATCAGTGGTCACCTGGTGGCTTTTAAAAATGTTCCCCCAAGTCATACGGATTGTCAGCTGATGGATACTCGACAAACCATCCAAAAGTCCTTAAAAATAGTAGGAAAATATCCAATTTGAATGAGCATCTTCAAGTCTTAAATGTATTATAACACATCATCTATGAGGTGAATGATTTTATTCAATAAAATTCAAAAAAAATCTCATGAACTTCCCAAAAACTTAAAATAAAAAAGGAAATAAATATGGAGCAATAGGAAGCCTCTTGAATTTTTAAAAGTAATACAATATTCCCCTTGTAGTCCACAAGACTATACAATCCCCTATTGACATATCTTCATCGTGTTGTGAAATCCCCTCATCTTTTCATCCTCATCAGGTAAATGGCATTAGGTATGTCCAGGAAACCTCAAACTCCCCCCATTTTAGGACCCTTATACACACTATGATGGAATTGTCTATTAAATGATCATTCATCTCTATAAGACATTTTGTTTTAACCTGACACATCACCACGGGGTAAGATGATTGTCCCTAAAGACACCTAAACAACCTTGATAACTCCCCAACTATTGTAAAATAAAAAAAAAGAAATAAGGGGGGGAGGAATATTGTCACAATCGTAAAACACATACGACGTGTTATGTTTTTCCAAGAAATGGTCGTGTGAGTCCCCTTTAAAAGAAATCCTAATGTCATGAAGGCCCCCTTACAAGCCATCCATGTCTCATGGATTGTCGTATACAAGTCACCCAAGATCACGTGAACACCTTTCAACATGCACCCTGATATCGTGATGGGAGTTTGATGTGTCAATATAAAAATATAGAAGTATTTAGGAATGACTACATGATTAAAAAATTCCCCATTAATTGGAGATAATCCAATAAAGAAGGAGTTAATGGGATGTGCTCATGATCACTGAAAATCAAGCGACACTCATAGAGTGATCCACAACAAAGACTCAAAAAGATGCATGGCTTCAGAACCCTTCACTGATTCCAAACCTGATTCACACAATATAAACCCCGTAAGGGATATTAAATGGCGATGGGTAGAATATAAATCCCCCACACCATCATGAAAAATGCATGACTAATCTTCAATTGAAAAGTTGTACTTCCTGCACCCAGACACACTGGAACTAGATTGGATTTTGTGGAGGGGATGATCTCATGACCGGTAATTTTTACATCATGTAAGATACTAGAGAATACCCAGAAAAATAATATGGAATCCATAAATCTCTTCACATGATCACTAATAGATCATGCAAAGGAAATTGAATAAGACAAAAAAATACCATGCATATACTTACAATGTGAGACATAAAATAATCTAAGGATGAATGAATATAACATGTTTGCATTATAACGGATAGAAAAAATTATAAATGTTAGAGACTTATGTGAAGGACAAATATGTTGACCCTCATAAACATCTCATGAACCATCTAGGACATGTGACTAAACTTGGGAAGTCACCCATATATCTCAACGCTCCTTTAATATACTATTTGTGTCATGAAAAGTAATCTGGAGATGTCAAATAAAGTCATATGGTGCCCCATAGGAAAGCCACCAAATTCTAAGGAAACAATTCAAGTTTCTTGTTAAAGTCTCTCCATGACATTAATATATGTAACTTGGTTAATATAATGACATGAAATTTTTTATCTATGTCTCACGGTAGCACTCATGGATTTTAACTGCCTCACAGTACCCGCTCAAGGAACCCCAACCAGCTCTTGTGATGCCTTTTAGGCTTGTAATCCATGTAATTTTAAAACTTCTGAGACATGTCACATCAACTCTTATGGCACTTTCAAGGCATGTATTCCAACTTTCATGATGAAACCAGGACATGTTATCTTGATCATGAGGAATTATCTAGAGAAGCTAGCCATGGTCATGTGATGGATTCTAGGATCAATAGTCCAGGTCTTCTGATGTCCTATTGAAAAGACACAGTTTATCATGATACAATTTTCATAAATTCCATATACATTATTTGAATTCTTCTAGAAATGTCTAAATAGATCATATAATATTATTTTGACTTGTTAGGAAGAGAATCTCAGACATTTCAAACAGTTAATCAAGACATGTAAAATAGAGAACCAGTGCAAGTCAAGTTGTCAAGAGGGCCATGTTAGAATGGTCATCGTAGGATCTAATAACCATTCCCATCCATAGTTTGTAAGCCCCACATATAAGGATATATCATAACATAATCTCCGATCAACTAAAATATACAACATCCGATTCATTCCATGACCAGGATACTTAGGATCCATTCATGAGTATTGAGATTTATATTAAACATCCAAAGGCAGGTCCTAGTGCATAAGTCTCACATCCATAAGAAATGAGATAGACCATTTTCTACCCCTTGTTTCTCATAGTAAACCCATCTCCCATGGACATAGGGAGTTTCAATAAGCACATAATCTGCACCACAAACCTCTATCATGTAAGGGGATCTCTGGATTTGATGAAATTTTCCATCCTAAGCGTATAATCCCTGCTTATATTGAAATCTAAACATATAATCCCTGATCGACTGAACTATTATGTCTTTAATTTCTTCCATAACCAAGATATGTAGGATGCTTCTCTGAGGCCTAAGCTCTATATTAACCATCGAAAGGGATATATTAGTATATAAGTCCCACATCCATGACTCGTGACACAGATCATTTTACATCCCGTGTTTCTCACACCAAACATAGATCATGTGGGCTTAGGGAGTTAAAATAATAAAATCTTTTTCAAAATAATCATCTACCAATTCATGGAAATCCTAGGGTTTTATAAATTTTTACACCCTTGGTGTGTAAGCCCTAACCAATGGGAAAGGGAAATGTGTATTTCACAATCAAGAAAACTACGATGAATACGATTCCTTCCATAGAGAGTGTACATATTATGAAATCTGGAGGCCCAATCTCAAAGAAACATCCATTTTGATGTAAGAATCATGTCTTTGACATTTTAACCATCAGGACCCAAACATTTCCATGGGATGATCACACTACCTCACCCCTCAATGGATTGGGAAATCAACTTAACTATGGTGAATCTGATTCCTTCCATAATCCTGATATATAGGATGCCTCTATAAGGACCAAAATCTATATTTAACATCTCAATGTATCTCCCAGTACATAATTCCGGCATCCATATGCAATGAGCTTTATTACATTCTACATCTTGTTTTCCACATCAAGCATAGATCACAAGGGATTTGGGAGTTATGATGGTCATCTCATTCACCTAACAAATATATACTCCATAGGGAAATCATATGATGTATGTCTTGATGAGTGGGATGATATAAATATACCCCACAAAGGGGCATCTAACTTGGGGCCAGTCCCATGGGCCTAATTGAACTATAATAACTCTGATTCCTTCTATAACCAGGATATATAGGACACCCACAAGACTTAATCTTGAATATATGGTTACTCATATCAATCATTTATGTCCTTATGGATGAATTTAAACTCAAATAATTTGTTCTACAATGTCGGTTTTGATTCCTGCAAATAACTAGGATATGTAGGACACCTCATTTTGGCTCAATCCCTCTCTTCGAATATTAAGAGCCTCCCTACATGGAGAAAAATTCATAATCTCTTGGTTATATACCTTGAGGACATGACTAGCTACCCCATTTGGGCTAATTAGATGAATAACCTCAGATACATACAGGTGGATTCACTAATGTTATCCCTGTCTTCTTATAATAAAAGATACATAACCAAAAAAATCATATTTTTGGGAATCTTGTCCTATATCAGGATTATGAAGAAATTCATGAACAAATCATAAATACATAATAGAGTCTCAGAGTAGGAAAAAATTCCCCCCAATGGTTTAAGTGATCCTAACCTCCCATTCTATTGACCAACACAAGTCTCCAAGCATCATTGGGTTAGAAACCCCAATCGACCGCTAACCGTTGGAAAGCAGGTCTCTACCTAATTATTGGTGAGGGAACCATTGGGAGTTTCCATTGAAACAAAGTGATGTTATTAACATAATAATATATCAGTATATAGAAGATACTATTTTTATTATTTCATCATGTTTGAATAATATTTTAAGGATATAGATGATGAAATAGGACTACAACATTCTGTTAAAGGCTATACCTCTTCTGTAGAAAAGTTTCCTTTCATTACACATTAAAACATATAAGGATTGTATTTTGACTAAAATAAGACCTGTATAAGATGGGGATGGATGATAGGAAGGTATTTCGGCAGCTCTTGGAATAACTAAAAGTCTTTTTATGTGTGATGAAAATAGGATAGGAGGTTTCCTTTTATATGTGAGGGGAGAGGCACTCTTGGAATGACATAAAATATTAAATTGATATAAAAACAATTTCAAGGAAAAAAAATCTCCAAACTATTATACTCTGAATATAGATTTATAATGGGTCTAAATATTTAAATCCAATGAAAATTGGACAATGTTAGATTTGTATTTTTACCCTTATCTATTTTTTAATCCGTATTAACACTTATTGACAATAATCGTGATAATAATGTTTTACCAATTTATGGGTATATATAGTCACTATAAATGGAAAATAGACCCATAAATGGATGGTAGTTGATATTTTTAGACATATAAAAACCTCATAGACAAAGATATGAAATTTTGGAATTTTAAATCATTTCATAATTATATTATATCTTATAAAATAAACTTAATGTCATTTTGGAATTATTCATTTAATTTGACTTTGAAATCAACATTAAAATAATGGAATTTGAATCTAATCCATTCAAACATATATGATATCTTATAGTTATATAAAATAAATCATGAATATTAATAATTCATTGAAATTATATTACTTTTGATATTTTTAAAACTATTTATTTAAAATTTCAATTAATTGAATAAATACCATGTCAGTGTTGCATATGTATTTAATGTAATTATTTCATATACAGACACTAAAATTAATTTAACATGATAAAAAAATAATTTATCATTCAAATAGTTATTTATCAATGAAAAAAATCTATCTTTATCCCTATCACAAAATATTATAGAAATTAAAATCAAGAAAGAGACATTTTTGACTTTATCTTTTACATAAAAAAGCAAAGGTAAAAATCAAATATATATGGAACTATATAGCTATAGTTTCTAAAATTGAAAACAAATGGATGAATTAAACTTATCAAATTGAATAAAAACATGTTCTATGAACATTTTTAGTCCTTAACATTTTTTGAACTTAATTACATGATTTACCTTTACTGTAGGGAAAATTATTTACCATGGGTACTATTCATAATGAAAAAAATTAAAGGGAAATATTTATAAATTTTGGTTATCATGATTAAAATATGGAATCCATATTTCATATTTTACTTTATATAAGTGGAATAAATTAATTCAAAATAAAAAATGAAATATTAAATGAAAAACAATTTTTTAGAAAAATTCATTTTAAGTATAAACTTGTTTTTATACAAAAATAAATTATAAAAGTAATTACATATACCATAATTAAATAATATTTAATAAAAATAAACTAAAAAAAATTAAAACCAATTAAAATATATGTTGACTATGTAAATACTTGAGATGAAAATACAGTTTCTTATAAAAATTATTATTTTACTTTATTCATTGAGAAAGTAATCTTTTCAGATAGATCCTAAAAATTTACCCTTTAAAAATTTTAATATTATAATTAAAAAAATTATTTTCATTTTATGAAATTATTTTTTTTTAAAAAATTTATGGAAATAAATTAAATTTTTTTCCCATAAAAATCAATTAGAATTTTTTTAAAGAAAACACTTTATTTTTATGAATAAAATGAATTTAGTAAAAATTGAGTTCTTTTTTCCAAGGAATTAATGAACACATTTTTATTGATTTGGACATATATATATATATATATATATATATTTTTAACATAATGTGGTTAATCTTATTAAAACCTACAAAATTAATAGATAAGTTGCAACTATAGTAATATTTCATTATTCATTTAAGCTCAGTGTTGTGTGTTGTATAAGATATTAAATAATAACAATAATCTATCATCAAATTTTAAGAGGATTTTCCCTCTATGTGGAACATCTCCCCCTCTCATAGAGCTATGGTTTCCCCCTCATCGGTGATCCAGAGGGGTGAGGCTCGTGATTCTTCAGGGTTGGCTCGAGGGTCTTCAGTGTGGCCTCCCCTTTATCAGGTTATATTTTTTATATCTCGTAGAACTTAGCATTTTATAGTTTTTTTCTCCTTAAGAATATTTTCATTAGGATTCGCTTGAATTTAGTAGTTATAATGGTGATTTTGAAACATAGTTGCCACCAGTGTGTCCCTATCCCTCTTTGATGACCCATTCGCTTCTACTAGTTTTCTCGGTTCAGACTCTAGTGAGGGTTTTTCTGAAGTTCAGATATGTCTGATTCTATCCCAGAGTGGAATCTCTGGTTCAGTTTGACTTGGACCCCCTCATCAATGATGCTACCTCAGTGTTGTGTTGGGCCATCCAGTCTTGGGTGACGATTGACCGAATTCACGCTTCTCGGATTGTATTCCTCTTTGGTTTTCTTCAGATACTATTAGAGGGTGTCCCAAGGATGTGGCATAGATTTATTATAGATTTGTTTCAATCATCCAGGATGTAGTATATGTTGGAGAATCACAGAATGAAAACTATGGTTGTTATTTTCTACTGTGTTTGACGTTTTTTCTTTGGTGGAATTCATTTTATATATATTTTAGTTTAGTGATTGATGCTTTGATAATGGTTTGGAGTCTTTTGTTACAGGCATGGTAGGTTCTTGGAGGTGGTTTTGAATTGGCGATAGGAAAAGGATGGGTTGGATTTGCAGAATGTTGGTAATGAATTTTTTGACATAGATATTTTTGGGGTTTTTGTCCTGTGGACCTTCGGTTCTCGGTATAAGGGATTGTGGAACTAGTTCACCTACATGGGCTACTCCAGATAAGGTTTAAAGCCAAGATTTTTTCACCATGACATTTCTATTTGGATTTGGATGTTTGAGAGGCCATTGAAATTTACAATGATACAAGGCCCTTTCATCCATGCACAGGATATCTCATCGAGCAATGATGAGAAGGTGGAAGCTGGTCTTAACGCTATTAATGTTGGGGATGGGATTTTACATATAGACTTGATCTTGTTTTTTTGGGATTTTGGACCCAAAGGTATGAAGTTTGATTTAATTATTTGTTGTCTTGTTGGGTTCCCCCTCATCCCTCAAAAGGGGGCTTATGTTTTTAATAAAATATTAATTTTCAGTCAGTTAGTATATGCTATCGAATGTAATATTATTTTAAAATCTCAGGGAGTTACCTTCTTCCTCCCTTATGAAATTTCCACCATGAAATTTTATATAATATACTAATATTAAAACAAGTTAGGGTAATTCAGTTTTATGGATTCCATAGGTTACAATGGTTCCTCCTTCGATTTACGGTTTCTATATAGTACTTTGAGTAGGTGAGTTTTCTAATTATATAGAAATTTATCTTTATATTCCCAGATATTCAAAGGCAACTCCTCATACGAGAGATCATTTTCATGTTTTACCACCTTGAATTTTATTATATGCGATGGATTTGGTTTGTACTTACTATATAGGGATACGTGGAACACAACATGTACTTGAGACAGGGTTTGTGAGAGTTCTGCTAATAGTCCATAGTTCTAGTGAAATTGGGAATCTAAAAGGGGTGGCTTTACCAAGGTCTTATCCTACTGTTCGCTCAGAATCTCATGACTCTCTTCTATAGAGTTCTATAGATAAGTAGCTTATTTCCCACCCCAAACTCCAACTCTCATAGATGATTTAAGTCATAGTTATTCTATCAACTTTGAGCAACCCTTATGTTTTACTCAATGATACTGAATGCTTCAACCGTTTCATTAACCATTATAGGTTCCAACAACTTTTGTTCTCCAAATTCATCCTAACACACTAGTGATATATATCAGATATCATAATGGGCTTCGTAAGAATCCATTTTAATGCTTGAGTGAATGATAATATTATACTAGAATAGAACCCAAGGAATATATTGATCCGTCCTCCATTTAAGTTCATCGAGAATGGTGTAATCATATATTTCAATGTCTTGACATTTTTCTCAAATTTTCAATTCGTTTGGCGGTGATAATATGTACTGATGCTAAACAAGGCATTTAAATAATGTCGGAGACTCTTCAAAAACTTGTCAGTAAATATTGAATCTCAATCAGATATAATAAATAATGGTTTTACATATATCCTCATCATATCTCTAATGTATATCCTCTCATGTTGTTTGAGTATGATGTCTTCTCAAAACGAAATATTGTGAGTTTTATTTGAAAGATGATCCAACTAAACCATAGAGAATTATTTCCTCTTGAAGTCCTATAAAGACTAGTGAAAGAGTCAATGGTTATTTTTTCTCTTTTCCAGGTTGGTATGGGTAATGTTTTCATCACCCCATAATATTTTTCCTTTCATCATTCACTTACTAACATACCAAACACGTTAATATATATTCAATGATATCCTTCTTCATATAGTCCCACCAATAATTCTCCCAGAGATTTTGATATATCTTAATACCCACATGGTGGATGGTGAAGGTCATGATATCTACATCATTCAACAACCATTTCATTATCTATTGATTTTATGTTACAAATAGTCACAACCCAAATCTTACAGCTCTTTTTTCATAAAGTTTAAAGATAAAAGAGTTATCTTTAATTATAGCTTAGACATTATTCTAAATCTACACATCACCTCTTCAAACATCCATTTTATTATATAAAAGGGATAGTTGAGAAAAATTTTGTGATAAGAATTATGAGTTTTACCCTTAATTATTCCCATTCTTATCCTCTTCAATTCTAAGAATAAATGATCCTTCTCAACTCGAATCATCGATAATATCATTGGATCATTTATTCTTAGAGGATCTGCCCTTTTTTATTTATTAGGATAATAATAGATTGACTATTCATATTCATGTTAATATATATTTGAGGATCCAATGATCTGTATATATTTAACACTTCTCCCCTTATTGATAATTCATCCTAATTTTTAATGCATAGATCAATACAACAAACTCGTAATCATGCGTTGGATAGTCTTTCCCATGAAATTTCCTTTTTTTTGAGGGGTATGCTGCCAATTTTTCAGTTTACATTAGTAAATAGCCTAAAACAATATTCTAGGAATTAATATATACCACAAAAATTTCCCCACATGAACGTAGCAGGAGTACTAACCCAGTGATAAGACACTTTTTGAATTAGTTAATGTTATCTTCATTTTATCATTTCCTGGAAAACATTAATTCCTAATGAATTATCATAGTTACTGAGTTTAAAAATCATGATATTTTTATGATGATTCTTCATTAATACCTTGGTATTTTAAATAAAACTATAGATCATTATTATAGATGATATTCTATACAATTCCTCTATTTATTTTGTCTTAAAATGTTCCATGATTATTCATTTTTTGGTGATAACATGTCCCAATAAAGATACTTACTTCATCCAGAAACCACAATTATTATACGATTTATATAGCTTATCCTTTCAAAAATAATTTTGTATAATATTGAAATTCATCTATTACTCCTCCTTTCTTTTGGATTATATAAGAATGTCATCTCTGAATACTAGCTTAATTTTTTCTTGTTAATATTAAAATAATATATTCATTAAGTCCATAAATATTGATGGAGAGTTAGTGAGTTTAAAGGGAATCACTATGAACTCATAGTGTCCATACCTTTCTCAGTTGGGAGTTTTGGGAATATCATTGATATTAACTTTTAATTGGTGATATCTCAACTAAAGGTACACCTTAGATAATTATTGGTCTTCACATAGTTGAATTAAATATTCAAAAATACATGGTAGGGGATAGTGTCTCTTTACTATGAGTTTTTAGTTCATGATAGTCAATATAAATGATCACTGGCCCATCCTTCTTTTTAACAAAGATTATCAATACACCCCATAGTAAAGAAAAAGGGTGTATAAAAGCATTTTATAGATTATCTTATAATTGTTTTCCAATTATTCCAACTCATGGCGGTAATTCAGTAAAGAGTTATAGATATGTCTATAAATTGAGGCTGAATTTTGTTTGATAACTCAACCTCTCATTTAGGAGGATGTATAGAAAAATCATTCTAGAATACCATAGTATAATCCATCACAGTGGTCATTTATTCAAATACGATTATATTTTTTGTTTGAAGCATATGTTCTATATATGATTTATCATAAGGAAAAATATTAATGTATGATAATAAAATTCTATGTGATATTCATCTTCCTCCTTATAGTTATAAATAATTAGAGGATGAATTGGTAAGTGAAGAGTGATCTCCCACTCCATATAGTTGGTATTGGATTTAAAAAAAGTACAACAAATCCATGACTAATATAGAATCAAAGATTTATAAAAGAAGTAATATGAGGTTTATTATAATATTCAATAAATAGATATTTATAGAGGATGAGTTTTATACATTGGATAAAACTATTTCATCATTTTTCATTCTCACACATAGTTCAACCACTATGTTTGTTTGGTGGTGCTTGAATTTTCCTACTAAACATGCAAGATATGAATGAATATGTAGGAAGAAAATGAAAAAGTATGTTCACTATTATTGGATTAATAACTATTATTCCTATTACCACAACATTTGCAAGATCCACATCAACAGTACTGATAACATATGTTATTCCAAGATCTCTAGAACTTATAGGTTGTTGTTGTTGATAGCCTCTGATAACCATTAGCGTAGGGAATTTTCTTTCATAATTTATTTGTTACGTATAGTTTAAACACTATAATATAGACCAATTATTGATATGAACCTTATTTGAATCTATTTAATTAGTGTATTTATTCATCTCTCTATAGTATTGATTAGCATGATGCCCTTCTTTTCCATATTTGAAGCACCTCTCAGTTATCTTCATATAGTTTTTAGGATGCTTCTTCACATGATTTTAACACCTGTGGTTTTAGTTTTACTTTACTCCATTAGATTTATATATATATCCTCATAAATAAAACTCCATTTTTTTATTTTTTTTCTCCATGTCCATGAAACCATTGTGAATCTCCAATGTCCATCACAACCCTAAGTGCACAATGGAAAATCTCATCTAGATATCAAAGTCTTGAATCCCCATTCATTTTAATATAATTGTATTTAATTCACTATATAATTGTCTCTCATCCCTTTTAGTGTTAATGATGTAGTGAGATTCATAGTATGAAATCCTTATGGCTTCATATGCCCCAATAGACTCATGTTCCTTTAACATTAGATTGAGGAACTACCTCTTTATTTAAAAATGGAGAGTTCATGGAGTATTTTAATTGAAAATAAATTTCCTTAATTATTTCAATTTCTTGTAATTAAAATCATATTTAGACTTCGGGTTCCTGATTAGTGACCAACAATGATCGACTTCCCCTTCCATGTGATAAATGGACAATACAACCTTCATTTATTTTATGCAATAGAGAAAAATATTTCCTTTTTTAAAAATGGTTTGAGGTAGTGCCGCTTTTATTGAAAATAAGAAAGAAAAACATATCATGAGAATTAGGGAATTACATTTGATTCATGTCACTATTTATATAATGAGTTAGCTAATCCAGTACTACAATGTCGTTCCCAACTCCACCTCCGATAATCATAGGTATACCATTTGGGAAGTGAAAACATTTCTAATCACATTAGTTGTCAAAATAGTTTCCTCTACTTTTTTACACTAACTAAAAGAATAAAAACATTATGGTAATAGTTTAACTAATAAACACACATATGGGAAAAATTTGAACATAGAAGGAGTAGTATAAAAATGAAAATTATATTCTAACTAATGATCCTATAGGTTTCCATCAAGGCTATTCATGTTAATTTTCCAATTATGTTTTCTAACCTAACAATATATTCAAGTCCCACATAGTAGTTCATAAAGTGTTTATGAGTTTGTCAAAGAATATCCCTCAAGAGTGTCAAACCATGCACATACCAAGGAATATTTTTTCCCAATAGGAGATGATTGAGTTAATACCGAATGAACTCTTTTGGAGTTATTAACCCTTGGTATAATTGTTTATGATTCAAAACCAATTTAGCTATCTAGACTGGGATGTTACTTCATTGAAGTCAATTCGTTCTATGACTCACCAAAATTATAGAATTTATTCCTAGAATTAGATATATACCTATGCTTCTCAATAAATTATTCTAGTACTAATCCATAAAAATAATTTGATCTTTTATCAGATACTAACTATAGCGACCTAGTCCTTTGACGCTTATTATTATTATTTTTAATATAATTATACATTAAATAAAAAAGAAGAATCTGAAGGACTTGCGTGTTTGAATGACTAGGTATATAAAACATGATCATGAAAATAAAATTTATATATTTTAATCCTTATTGTGATATCATAATTACCTTTGATCTCTAAAAACTCCATGTGATAACATTGGTAATAGATATATCAAATTGGGGGGGGGGGTCAAAAAGCCTTGTAATGGAATAAACATGATTGGAAATCATAAAATGTTAGTCAAAAGTACAACATGATATTATAAAAGAGAAGGATCACGATTAATACCAATGGAGAATAATATAAAGAACATGGATTTATAAGATAAGGGAAACATAATAAATGTGTTACCAATAAAGAACATGGTATTATCATAAGTCAAGGTTACCTAACAAGATAAAATCACAAGGTGGATAAAGTACCATCATGAATTATGTTTACTCCCTGATCACATACATGAAATATCATGAGATAAAACATCACCGAATTCATTGGAACTCTTTATAGGCAGACCCATATAAACATGCTCATGAATATGTGTTCCAAAAAATAATATCAATCATAAGTCATTATAATAATTATTACTATTGGAATGAAATGGGTTTCATAATCCTTCCTCATATCATGATCAAAGGAAATTTCATAATGATTACAAAGTGGTGATGGAATTAAATATTATGGATTTTTGAATATATGTACATAATAATAGGTCCCAATATAAGGAATTAATTTGGTAATAAGAACTTGAAATGAGTAATATATAAAAGGATTAAGGGAAAGAAAAGTTCCCCTTTATTGTTTTTGATTTAAAAGAAGGAATTTGTGAAATTTACTTATCGAATTAATTAATGAATTAAAGTGATAATAATATAGTTATACATGTTAGAGAAATATAAACATAATTTATAATATTTTTATTACATACATGGGAGAGATGAAGTTAGTTAGAGAGGGAATGGTCATAACCCAAAGAAAAAGTGCTCTTTAGAGAGATATCTTACCTTATGTATTGTATCTCTTCATACACATTATAAAATATGGTAAACGAAATATAGAATTATTATGTATGTATTAATGAAACATAATAATATATATATCTTACTATATATTATTTTCTTATAACATCTTACCACCAATTTATTAACAATTTTTTATTAAAATCATTTTTTGAGTGATAACTACTTCTTCTTTCATGCATGTTTTTGTACATGAATCCCATTATTTATAATTTTTTCATGATTAAATAATCCCTATAATGTTAAAAATTATATTAGTATAATAAATAATCATGATATATATATAGATCTATCCATAAACTATAGAGTTGAAAGAAAAATAATTACACCGTTCATGGAGACTGTAAGTCGTATATACGCATGCCCATTGTTTTCGATTCTGATGGTTGAAGAAAAGAATGTTAAATAATAATTAACCTATATAAAATAATAATAATATAATAAAAAAGATATATATTTATTAAATTCATCATTATAACCATCCGCGAGAGACGATGATGGAAATAGAATTACATATATTATGTGAGGCGGTAATCCACTCTACACGTGAATGATCATTTCGATTCTCATTTAATGGAAGATAAGATATATATATGTGATGTATTAAACATAATAACATCTCATTATAAGTAATATGATATATTTATAATTTTATCATTTTTGTGGAAAACTTAAATGAGGTAAAATAAAAAAAATAAAACCAAAAAATTTGGTTAAAGAAACTACTTGTTCCCCAAAAAACATTATATACTTTACACCTTAAACCCAATATGGTAGATATTATACCCAATGTAATACCTATAAAATAGGGGTATGGATGTTATTAATTTATTTGGGTGGTTATTTTATGAGTTAAAATGCATTTTAATTGTGATGAAATGAGGATAGTATGTTCTCTTTAATAAGTTATAGTAGGGGTACTCTTGGAATTACATAAAATAATATAATAATATTTTTTTCAAAAATGATAAAAAATAATATAATAAGAATATACGGTGAATATGGGTTGAAATAATATCATTTAATACAATTTAGACACGTGATAATTTGGTTTTCTTATTATTATCTTTATGTTTTAACCCACATTATCCCATTCCAACAATTATTGTGATAATAATATTTTTACATTTTAGGTGTCAATATAGTTACTATAAATGGATAGTTAGACCTTAAATAGACCATAATTGATATTTTTAAACACATAAAACCATGTTACCATATATTGTGTTTTTAGAAATTTTTAATCCTTTAACAAAATATTATTTATTTTAAATTAACATTAAAGTCATTTCTGGGACTATTAATTTCATTTGATTTTAAAAACCATATAAAAAAAATTGAATTAAAATATAATTCATTACAACCAATATAATATTTTTTTATCTTAAAAAATTTTAGAAGACAATAATTCATTCAAATTATAGTACATTAATTTTTTATAAAATATTTTATTTTATTTTTCTATTAATTGAATAAATACAATGTTTGATTTGTGAAAGAATTTATGGTAATTATTTCATCCTTAAAAATTAAAAATAAATTACCATGATAAAAAAATAATTTACATTTGAAATAAATACTTATAATATAACATATTTTATCTTTATCCTTAACCCAAAAATAATATATAAACTAAAAAAAAGAATGCCATATTTTTTTACTATATCTTATACATAAATATTATAAAGGTAAAAAATCGATGAATTATGGCGTAAACTTTCCATTTTTTATAAATTAAGGTAGAAATGGACGAGCCATAGTCATTAAATGGAAAAAGGAATGTTTTTATACCTTTATTTAGTCTTCAATATTTTATTTGTAACCTTAATTACCTGATTTACCCTTATTGCGGTAACAATTATTTATTATGGTCGCTATTTATAATAAAGAAAAATATAGTGGAACTATTTACAAAATATGTACCCAATGATTCCAAAAATATGAATTATATTTTTCAATATTTAATTTATATAATTTTCAAAAATTAAATTAAAATAAAATGAAAAATATAGTGAATGATAGTTTTTCATTAAAATGGATTTGCAGTAAATGAAGGTCTTTATACGAAATTCACATATAAAATTACTTTTAATGACAAAAATAGAATTAATTTTAATCAAAATTAACATGTTAAATGTTTAAACTAATCCAAAATATAATTTGACTATGTAAATACTTGAAAAAAAATATATTTTCCAATACAAATAATTATTTTTCACTATTGATTGAAAATATTGTTTTTTTGAAAAATAAAAAAAATTTACATTAAGGGGATTATTATATGAGGATTTAAAAAATTTAGATAATTTTACCAAATAAGGTTTATAAAATTTTCAAAAATCAATTATAATATTTTCCCTATAAAGCAATAAAAAACATTTTCAAGAAAATAATTTTTTGGTGAATAAAATGGATTTACTAAAAGACAATCGCTATTTTACTTATAATTAATCAATAAAATATTATTGAGTATGGAATATATATATATATATATATATATATATATCATAATTTGGTTAATCCTATCTATAACTTCCAATTTAATAGCTAGGATACAACTGTAATAATATATCAAGGTTCGTTTAAGCTCTATATTGTGTGTTGTATATGCTATCAAACATTGTGTTATTTTAAAATATTAGGGGTTCTATTATATAATTCTCAAAATTTTAGCAATATACCATTAATGTTTGGTTTACCACCTATGAGGACATTATTAGTTCATTATTTCTCAATTCCTTTATTTTTTGTTTATGTATATTATATTTCTATAAATATTATTAGTCTATGATATTGTAATTATAAATTAATTATAATGTAAATGTATTACCCCTATATCACTATTTTTACACCTTCTGTTAATGATCAGTTATCTACATATGAGGATATGTTCATTTATTTATTTTGACATATTTTAAGAATAACATTATATATTGTATATGTATGTACTTGTATTTAATTTGAATTTTTTGAAGGCAATTTTAATAATGGATAAGTAATAGTAAATCAAAACCCTAAAATTAAAATGAAAATAAAATAATATAGACGAATTTAATGATTTTCTGGATTATTTTTTTTAATAAACATAATTAGATTATACATTAAGTGTAAACATGGTGAAAAAAATAAGAATTTAGGCAAGGGGATACTTTCCTCTATCTCTTCTCTATATGATTTTTCTCCTTTTCTTGATCTAACATCTTTTCTGATGAGTATATTATAGAATATGGAAATATCTATATACATTTTTCATTTATTTTTAGATATATAAAAGTAATTCCCATTATCCCCCATTAATAGAACTATTATTCTTATGTTAAAAATATATATGGTAATTATATCTCTACCCTACTCATGGGGATTCACTCTCATTTCCTAATAATATTTCAAAATATTTATATTTATTTGCTACCATAATTCACCTATATATTTTCTTATTTACCAATTTCAAAGGATTTATATGCATATTCGTTGGAATATCAAAAAATAATGCTGATCTCAAACCATATTCTGCTTATAAGGGGATTATTATCCCAATATTATATTTTTTGGTCTTTTATTATCTTCTTGACTGAACATATTATATGATGAGTATATACTAAAATATTATATCCTCCATAAAAATTTATCTTCTAATTTTTTATATTTATATTTAGATTTCTTTTTTTACAATTTATTGATCCATTTTTCTTACATTACAAAATTTTCCTGGGGGTTCTCTATCAATCCAACTGTTGAGATTTACTATCTTTTCTTAGTGTTCTTTCATAGTATTTTAATTTATTTTCTAAAAAAATTCAGATATTTATGTTATTATTTTCCATTTATATGGATTTGAATGACTATTCATTGAGATATAAAATAATTATAATCACGTTAAAACTTTTAATCATTATAAAAATATTATTATATCAATATCACATCATTGGAATATGCTTCCTCTTCTCAATCTGATATCTTTTATTATGAGTGTATACTTCCATATTAATGTATCCTCACACATTTTATAATTAATTACTAATATTTACACAAGTGTTCCACTTTATCCTATTTATTTATCCATTATTATGAAGATACCACATTCATTAGGGGATACTCAAACTCAACTTTTTTATTTAGAGTTTATATGTTATTGTTATCTCATTTTCCCATGTTTCTTATAAATCATTATAAATTTACATATAATTGTATTTTATTTACTTTTACACATCTTTAAACTTTGAATATGGTGTTATAGAATATGTGAGTGAAAATTACAATTAATACTAGGTTATCCCCATGGGGATAGGTGTTGGTTTGCTTATTCATTAATCTACATTGGTATGGTGAATGAAGAATTTATGAAATTGGTGTATTGCGTGAGAATATCATGCATGAATTAAACTAAATTGTTTATATTTAAATAGTTTATTTGTATGGGTATAGACCAGATGTGGTGAAAAATAAGGATATGGAGTGATGTATCAATTTTTAAAGAGTGTAAAAAATATATATTAGTAACTAATATTTATTAAAGTGAATTAACCAAAATAAATATATTAAACAACCAATCCCTCTAACTATACTCCCATGAAATCTATGGGATGTCTAAAAAAGTAATAAATCTTTATAATGTTTCTCTTTTATCTTATGGGTAGTTGTTAGGTTCATTTTCTATGATATTTTTTCCATCATACCACTAAGACTCACATCCATTAGGGTGTAATTATTACTTAAGTACAAGGATAGAGATTAAATTTTCATTACCTCACCTCCAATCATATCAACTCAAGAATTTACAACATAAAATAATCATTATTATACTGATTAATAATAATATTACTTCAATGTTTCATGCAGGGAATAACAAAATAAATAATTACATTCCCATAATCCCTAAGAAAAGACTAAATAGTAAGACTATATACAATGAAAGGTATATGATAAATAAGAATACCCCTCAGGGATATAACTCAACCATCTATGATCCACAGGAAACTATTACTCCCCTTGGTCATTCCTTAATGAAATGTGTATCGTGGTAAAGAATTTGATGCCTATTAAGGAAAGGGAGAGTTTTTGGATCTATACAATTCTAAATGATAAATAGGAATGGAAGGATTAGAAATTATCAAAAGGAGACAGTGTATTGAATGCGAATATTTATCTCGGGATCCCCCTATATAAGGTGGATTTTTTAGTTTCCTTCTCAAAACACATAATACAAAAGGATGTACCCAAATGTATTGATATCAAAGGCTTTTAATAGACTATAAAATATTCAAAATTATCCAACACATTAATAAGTGGTCTGATATGATTGTGCATGTTGTATCTCCTTTAATTATCTAATTTCATCTACTAATTCCAAATTAATTATTTGATTTTTGGAAAACAACTCTAAATAATGAATATTTAATCCAATTTCATGTTTCCCATGTGTATTTGAGATCTTATTAGTGTATTAAATTTTTGGTTATGTTCACCTTAGAATTAGTATTAATCATATGTAATAAGGGTTCATTGGAATCACTATTTGATATCATGTATCCTAGACACACTCACAATTACTCTTAAATAAAATAAAAGTTTAATGATTAATAATAAACATGATTTACTACATGGATTCAAATTTTAAAAATTTAGTATTTATTTTTTATAGTTTCAATAATCAAAATATCATATTTATTTTAAAAAATTACAACTAAAAATAAATATTTTAAGAAAAATATCATTTAAATAGTTTTTAAAGAAAAAATGTTATGATATTAATTATTATTCAAAAAGTTAAAAATTCTCTAAAATATAACATATAATTAAATAAAACTCAGCAATTAAGATAAAGATGTGCAGAATATTATTCAAAATTTACAGAAAAATTAACCTATCCTCTTTCACCCACACATGAGTCCTACATGTACTCTTGTAATTTCTCTTAACCTCTATCTCACCAAAACTATTCTCTCACTTCAAATCCACAAATCATACAATTTTAATATCCAAGTACTTATTTTAATACAAATGGGAACATGAACCATAATATGAATTCCTCTTCTTTCAATGACTTGATCTCACTTCAAAAATCCACATAATAAATGATTAATAACTATGTGCGAACATGTTAGCTCTATTTTCCTCCCGTTCACATGAGTTCAAAAATCAACTTCCCCATTTTCCCTATGAACAATTTAGACTATTTTACGCAAAATTTAGACTTGATATGTGTAATACACTTATTCATTGCGGATAACCCACATTTAACTAAGAAACCCTTATATGTAACGTTCCCTCTAACTAATTATAATTTTTAGGGCACAAATGTAGTGTGAGATATTTTGGATGTCATGATTTTAGTTAAATGTTATTTAGGTACTATCAATTTTGTAGTCACAAATCTATAAACCAATATATTTCCTGAAATTCGACTTTAGATCCCACTAACTCACACTACTCCAATTGAAACGTTTTATACTATTTTTTATGGAAAACCATTAAAGTGATACTCATGTTTATACTCTAAAAATCACTAAATATTTGGACCTTTAAGAAAATAAAAAATATGCTCAATTTTTATGCACCCAGTTTCTATATTATTCTCCATCAATGCATAATTTACTCAATAAAAGTTTCAATGTTTTCATGGTTATATTTCCTCAATGAATATTTGTGTATAGATTTTTATCAAGTAAGTTTAATTCAAATCAAAACACACTACCACATTTATCTCCCCCACACATTCTTTGGAATGTGTGATTAATGCATGATCGATCATTGATTTCCACTAATGATGCAAACAGTGAAATTTAGAATATTGTAAATGAAATCATGTGATGAAATAAAACTACCCCTTACATTATAGCTATTTTCCTTAGTAGTATGTGTGTAATTTTAACTCAAAAATGAACCTAACCATGTTTTCAAATATATTTATTTGAATATTCTAATTAGAAACATAGTATGGTTGAATTTATATAAAAATAAAAAACTAAAATTAACTAAATAATGAAAAGAAAAATTGTAAGATTGAATCAACTTACAAGAGTCAATTGTTTTATATTATCAACCTAACCTATGACTTATCTCGATCAACCATGTTCCCATGATATTTGTTTCTTATTTAGTGGGAACCAAGGTGGTTCTTAAATGACTTAGTTCTCTTGTATTTCTTGTGTTTCATGATTTTAGATATCATTTTTGAATAAATACCCATTGAATTATTCATAAAAAAATTAAGACTTTATATTCAATATTCTCTTAATGGACACTATCATCTTCACTGGATAACCAAGAATTGAATATTTCTACATCATTTTACGTATTCTTGTTAATAAATTGAGCCTTGAAATAATTCTAATTACACATAGTATTTTCTTGCATTTAATTTTTGGAATTTTACTTCTTTTTTAAATTCCTCCTCTTATGGATTAAATTACCAAATATTCATATAACATTGGACTTCCATAATGGTTATACATGAAATTAGAATCCTATTATACACTTTTTAATAAAATTTAATGAACCGTTTCTAGTTAGAATAGGGGGACCAAATTATTATAACTATTCTTTATAAAATTTCACATCATTAAATCTTAGTTTATATTAATTTTTAAATTATAAATATTCTTCTGACTAAAAATTACATTTTTATTATTCAAACACTTTTGAGGAAAAGTGAGAAACCTTATAGGACTCCCGAACTTAAAACAACTAGATCACCATGGAAGAAAAGTTTTAGGCCAAACAACACCAAGACATCACAGAGGAGCCCCTACCCAGCATGAAAGACAATAAAAATAGTTTCTTCCTACTACTCACTACTGGAAAACTCTAGAGACTCACAAATCCAAAATTCCATTCCCCGATTCAACAAAATCAATCAGTTGCTCCTCCATAACCAATCATTCAACAAAAAAGATAACAGCAAACCATGAAACCAGCACCAACCCGAACTCCAACTTCTAGTATTTTTTTAATACATGTATTTTTCAATGGTGTCCTGATCTTTGTTAGGAATTGTAGTTTTATTTTCTTGCAACAACAGTCTATACACACCTTTTAGAGGGTAATTAGTTTCCAAATATTTTTCATAACTTACTATTATTTTCATGACACCCTCATTTAGATGGTTCTGAGCACAGATTTGTAGGAATCCCTAGATTCTCTCACTATTTGGTATTATAAGTATGTCTATTTAAACATAAAATAATTGAAAGCATGATTATGTATTATCGGAGAGAAGGTTAATTTTTTGTCCTACATTGAGAAGATTATTGGAGTTCCTTTACTATTTTCTTTAGTGTTTGAGATGAATCCTTTAAATTTATCCTTACATATAGAGAGTTTTAATTTAATAAAATAAAAATATTCTAAATATAAAATAAGTTTTATTATCCTTCTAAGTTAATATAATATATAGATACTCATTTTACCATTTAATATCTTATAAAAAATTCCTTTTTGTACTAGAATTTTTAAAAATATTTATGTTATATCTAAAAGCTAAGTCAGTATTATAATTCCAATATTGAAAATAATAGTTTTAGATAATGAAATTATAAAATTTATTTCCTAGTGATTCAACCATAAATTTCACACAAATTCTTCAATTTTCAGTTGGATTAATGATCACATGGTCCTTCCAAGAGGTGTTGATGCTTTCCACCAAATTGGATGGATTTTTTTCAATGTTGATCATTTTTATGTTGATTTCCACAAATCCTATTTTTCTAGAATTGGGATTTCTCCCTAAAATGAATTATTAAATGGACATTCTAACCACGATCTTTTTTAGTTGGAAAATTTTAATCCCACCTAGGTTGATTTCCAAATATTCCCATTTATTTTTTATTTAATTTCCACTATCTTAAAGACTCTATCATACCATATTTTGTATATAAATTTGGGTTATTTCAACCTAATCTAAATTTTTATCATTTTCATCTATTACACATTGTTCACAACTTAATGTTTTATAACCTCTCTTGAAGTTCATTGATCTAGAACCATTCTACCATAGTGGAATTGTCATATTGAGACACCACGATTCCCCCTATCCATGAACCCTGATTAGAATTTAATTCCAAAATATTTAAATGTCCTTGAGTTCCAGGAATATTTGGTAATTCCTTTCCATATTATGAATGCACAAGTGGTTTTTATGGAATTTGTGGACAAGATATTTTAAAGATATATCTATCCTTTTGTGGGGGGGTTTGTAGATGGAATATTGGTGTATTGAAGGTCAATGACTGAGCTTGAGAACCACTTGGTGATAGTTTTGGGAATCTGACAGGATCATCATTTGTATTCCAAACTATAAAAGTGTGATTTTTTGGATATAATAGGTATGATTCCATGGCCATGTAATCTCAAAAAATGTTATTTCTATGGATTCAGAAAATATAGAGGCTATTATCTCATGGAAACCACCAAATAAGTCTTCAAGATACCCAACATCCTTTGTTTAACTAGTTATTAATGATGATTTGTTAATGATATTTCAAAAATGTCATCACTAATGACATATTTAACAATTAATAATGTTCCATTCTAATTAAATGAATAATTTCAAAAGTATTTTCACGTGTTTAATGTTCGCAGTGCATTAGAACCAATCTTGATATTACTGGAATTAGTATAATAGTACGCGGTGTATTATGAATATTTGGGATCTAGGGTGGGTTGTTTTTTAATTTAGGGAGGCAGTATTGTTGCTTAAAGCTAAATAAAATTGTCGCTACATGATAAGAACTACCAACACACATTTTAGAGTTAGCTATCATAATCCATGTTGTGAAGACATGGAATCAAGACATCATTTATGAAAAATTTATAGTTATTATAAATATTGAATTATATTTTATCACAATGGTATTTGAACATGAGAAAAATATGACGGATGCTTTGTCTCCAAATTATTAACTTTTTCTTGATGTATACACATGTAAAAGGAAATTTGGTTATAGATTCAATAAGAAAAATTCTATATTCTATGTTGAAAAAAGAGGCTTCAGATGTGTTCCAGTTGAAGTTGGTCCTAGAAAAAATGCACATGGAAGGTGAATACTATGGTGAAGTTGCATTTTTTCTCCTATTTTTTTAATTCCAAATTTGGATGATATAAATAAGGATTCATTAGAATCTAATTCAAATTTAATTTCAATGTGGTCAAAAATTAATGGTGGGGAGGCCATTGATGGATGGAGGGTAGATGCGAGTTCAATATTGCGGTTCAGAAATATGATGGTCATACATATGGATTGTTAGGAATAACTACATCTAATTACAACTATTCATAATAGTATATTCATCCTAGAATACATAATATTTATAAGGAATTAAAATTAGAGTTTAGGTGGGTTGGTCCGAAAAAGGAATGTGGATGATTTTGTTTTGAGATTCTTAACAAGTTAGCAGGTTAATGCAGAGCATTAGAGGCCAACAATAATGTTATAGTCTTTACCTATACCTTTTTTGGAAATAAAATAATATATCCATGTAATTTTCAATAGGTATCCAAATAATTGTTCAGAAAAAATGATTCTATATGGGTGATAGTGGATCAACTCAAAATTTGGCCCCTTTCATCCCTATTCACGAATTTCATATGGTAGAGGACTTGTCAAAAGTATATATATGAGAATTGGTAAATGGATATGGTGTACCTGTTTAGATAGTATCTGATTGAGAATCGAGGTATACAACTCATTTCTGGAAGTCCTTACGGTAACCCATTGGGATATAGTTGACTATGAGTATGGCGTGTCGTCCATAGATGGATGAACAATATGAATGGATGATAGAATCATTAGAATACATGTTACATGCTTGTATAATATATTTTCACAGCTCAGGGTAAGATCACATACTGATAGTGGAGTTCTCATATAAAAATAGTTATCATTTATAAAAAAATATGGATCCTTTTGATTCAATGTATGGTCATCTTTTTTGTTATCCACGTTGATCATTGGAAACAAGTGGGACTTATATTTTTGGTCAGAGTCTTTTCAAAGAAACAATGGAGAAGATTCAGTTGATCCTGGAATAGATGGATATGAACTATAATCAATAAAAATTGAATTTAGATCATCATTGATGGTTGTTGGAAGTCATGTTTAGTGATCATTTATTTTTTATGATCTATCCAAGGCTTGGAAAGAATTGTTTTATAATGATGGGTATGTTATCTCCTCGATACATAGGCCTTTTTGAGATTAATGAAACGGTTGGTGGGGTTGAATATCAGTTGGATCCCCCCCATGGTTGTGTATTGTGCATAATGTTTTTCATGTATCGTAGTTTAAAATGTTTCAGCCTGATGCTGACCATGTAATTCGATGGGATCACATTAACCTAGATCCTGATGCTTCATTGGTGCATGTACCTATGAAGATTGTCGATAGGAATGAGAATGTATTTCACAGAAAAATAATTAATCTAGTGTATGTTATTGTGGAAACATAGTCAGATTCAGGAAGAGACATGGGAATAGGAGAAAGGTATGCTTTATGAAATCCCCCAAACCTTTTCATGACAACAATTGTTTTTTACTTTCTGGGGACATAAAGGTCAATGGTGGGGAGAATTTAGAACTCTCGGTTTCCTTTAAGTAAAATTTCCTTTTAGATTTTTAATTATATAAAGTTCTTAAGTGATGTTTCAGAGGGGTTTTAATATTTTGGGAATGTTTTGGGGGGAATTTATAAAGGTAAATTGTTGAATCATGGTTAGTGGAAACCTTGAAACTCCTACAAGAAACCATACACAAGGAGACAATGGATACTAGGAAGGAACATAGTTAGGCACACAGTTCATTGAAACTCTGTGAACACCTATAAAAAACAATTCAAAGTGGAATAAAGGGATTTTGAATGTTTGGTGAATGTTTTTACTAATAATATGGGCTTACTCTGTGAGGTACTCCGTGAGGTATAGGTTGGTGCATGGTTAGCACATTCTTTTCCAGATAGTGCGACTAACCATGCACAGTTTAAAATAATAGATCCTAAAAAAGTGAATCTAGGTCAGTATTAACTTTTAACCCCTATTTTATATCTATTTCATCCTTAACTCTACAACTAGTCTTCCCAAAGGCTGTGTAACTTTTCCCCTTCGAATCATAAGTGATCTAGAGGTGTTTCTGTGTTCGTTGAAGCCCAATTCCATTGAAAAGTCTTCGTTTCTGGTAGTTTTCCTTAGATATAATTTATTTCCTCTCTTGGTTTCTTATATCTATCCCACTATAGATATATCTACTGTGTTTGATGCTAATCATGATTAAATTTTTACTTTTGGATGTTTGGGGAAGAGTTTTAATAAATGATGTGGAGATTGTACTTGATTTTGTTGGTGTTTCCATGCCATTTTTCAATATCTCTGTTATTCCTAAGGACTGTGGCTTCAATATATATTCCTATTATTATTATATGAAGTTTTTGTTTCCAATTGGTTATATTTCAATAAATTTATTATGAAATTGGTGTGAAAATCATGATAGAAACCCTCTTTTGTAATGGTTTGACTATCTTTTGGAATTCTGAAATTGATGTTAAAAGGGTTTCGTTGAATGATTTTAAAATGATATTTCTAAAATATTTTGTTTAATTCATGGATATATGGTTTTTTGAATCGTTTTTAATAAAATAATGGAATTATTTAATTGTCTTGGAACGATTGATTTGAAATGGTTTTGGAAGACATGGGTTGTGTGACTTCATGCTTTCGACATAACCCTGAATAAAGGTCAGGTACCATTGGGTTACAAAGGGATGTGAACCTAGACAAGGGGAGTGTTTCATTGGGAAACAAGGATATTTGACACTTGGTGATGACTTATTTTATAGGCGAGAATCCTCCCATGAGTATGGAACGGTCATATGGGCATGCATGTGTAGGTTTGTTGGAAATCATTGAATGGATATTCCTAAAAGGAATGTGAAATAGTGTAAAGTATTGTTTGTGTGATTTCCATAGAAAATGTTTCAGTATAAAACTAATTAATTTTATATAGAGTGAATCATTATTTAGAATTGTTTTCATGTATATTATTTTATATAAATGTGCCTACTTGTTCTATCCTAGTGGTGTGATTTGGGATGTCATCTGGGGAAATCCTACTGAGTTTCATTACTCTCCCTAGATTTAGATCATTGGTGATTTTGAAGACATTTTGATCAATACACAAACAAAGTTAATGTATCACACTTCTTTTGTGGTGCTTCATGATACATGTTCTGTATTGTGTACTTGAAGACTGGAACATGTTAGGATATTTGGAGATCTGTTTGGTGTTGTTGAGTTTTATTGGTTTGTCTTTGAGTTTTTACTTTGATGTCATTTGTCTTACACTATGGTACTCTATTTTAGTTTGGTTTTTTATAATAGTGGTTTATCTTTGATTTTTTTTACATTTTTATCATGTACAATATAGAAGTCATCTATCATGGTATTTTTGGTTGGGTTTTTTATTTTCTCAAATGGAAAATCGCCCACTTATTATATTAAGGCCCTTGGAATTTATTTCTTTCCATTAGTGCCTAAGGGATGTAACTTACGGCCATGTTACAATTCTTCCTCAGATCAGTACAATGCTGAGTTAAAGGATGTTACATGATCATTATTTAGTGTTACATCTATGTGATAATGTCTCTGTGGTACTTGATGCACTGAAAGGTCATAATAGATGCCTACTACGATGAAAACTCGGAAGGGTCATGGTAGTATTCATAAATATATAATATATATTCATACTATATCATTTAATGGTATATGAATGACACAATATATTAGGTTTGGATACTCTTAATACCCTAAGATTCATTCTTATTGTATATTCCATTCATAATCTCATGAATAGATATTATAAGAACATACTCTCTTCTTGGAAATACACATGTTTGTGTGTCATTGTATATTCCTATACATGGATGAATGTAATGATCCTTTGAATTGGTGTTGTTATTAATTTATACTATGACTCATATAATATGATATATTGACCAAAACCATGATGTCATATATTATCTAAGAAGTAGGATATGTTTGGGGCATAAAAAATGGAATAAATTAATGAATTGGTCAATAAAATATTTATCCCTTACTATTTAATTGATGTTGATATCTCAGACCTTTGATGTAAGTGGAACTATCTGATAATATCTATGACCATAAAATTTATACCAATGAGCTAATTTCCATAAAATCCCAAGAAATACATATTGAGTATATAGGTTGATGACTAGGGTGTGAGAAAGGCAAGTTTGGAAATAACTAAAAATTGATTATATTAAGCAATTAGCTTTTATAGGAGGTTATTTTTTTATAATATTCATCTTCTTTTTCTATGGCTATCTTTCACTATTTCAAGACTCTATCGTTGGACTTTATATGCTTCAACCTAATTCCACTGAGACAATTACTTAGTGGGTTATAGTATATGTTTATTCAGAACCTCATTTTAATTGTATATTAATTTACAATATTGGATCTCTATTATTCCCATATGCGATTTAAAATTTAGTTATGTTTGGTTGATCACATATATTCAATAACCTATTATTGAAGAGATTATTAATTGATTTGAATATTAAATAAATATCCATTTAACAAGATAGTTACTAATTATGTGAATATATAATATTTATTTATTGTGGTTAATTTTCAAGCCAATAAATATTTTTTTGGGTTATGTAGATATTTAATAAAAACTTATTCAGAATTTTAGTGAATATAAATTTAATTTATTTATTGGTGAATAATGTAGTGATATTTATTTACAAAATAAATATTCATTATTCAAGGCCCAATAAATATTGAAGAGGTTTGGTAGATTATGTTTAATGGTTTGGATTGTAAAGTCATATTGAATATTAATTTAATAAATATTATTTGATTTATTGACAAAAATAATATTTATGTTATCCACATGATTATCACATTGTATTTAAAAAATAATAATATTAATATTATTTATACATGGTTTTTTCGGGGATTAATAAAATAATAGGGTTCTAAGGGATCTTTTCTATTTTCTTTCCACCAATCCGTTTAAACCAGTTTTTTACATATTTAGAAGTCAAACCATTCTAATAATTTTGGATAAATATTTTAAAGAATCATATCAAGACCTATATAGTTCCTCTCATTAAATTATCTAAAAAATGGAGAGTGCGCCCCCTCCTCCAACCTCTTGATCATAAAGAGATTAAGGATATTCCTTTCACCAGAAGAAGTTCTCAAGGATATCATCAATATACGACACACGAAGGAAATTATTTTTTACCAGCTTCTCTGGATCACTACAATGACATTTCAAGGTTATTTTTGCACATGTGGATTATTGCTATAGATAATTTACCTATAAATTCTCCCACTAGAATGACTAAAAGAAATTATTTGGTATACCAGTTCAAAAATAAAAAAAACAACACAACGTATTTTTTTATTGAATTAAAATAATAATAAATTATTTGTGATGAACTAGAATCATTGTTTCTAATGTAATAAAAAAATAACATTTGATTTAATTCCATTGGTCATGTGGTTCTTCGTCAAGTAAATAAAATATTATTCATTGATTACAACATGACATAAAAATTGGAAACTTCACACTAGGTGATTAAATTATATTTGAAACCCTCATTACATATTCCTAGAAAAAGGACCATTTATTTTCTAGAAACAAAATGAGAGAAAAAATATCAGTTCGTACTATCTTATCTCTATATGGTTAGGTGTTATAATTCAAATACACTAATCCATTTAGATGTGATGAATGAAAATAGTAATGATATGTGTGCATTTAGTGTGACAATTAGTTGATAAATTAAACTTATTTTTTATATTTTTATATTTAAATAGCATGTCTATGTGCATAAAGGGTAGAGGTAGTGAGAGAAAAAGACATGGCGTGTTATAACAATTTAGACCAAAAAGGTAATTTATTCTATTAATTTATCTTGCGAACAATTACTAGTGTATTAACAAATAAAAGTGTATTAAAATCATCACAAATCCATCAAACTTCACTCTCAAACTAGTTGAGATCATACTGATAATGTAAAGAGTGAATTCAAGATTGCTCTTATCCCTTATGAGCATTTTTTTGGTTCTTTCCATATTATGTTTTCCATCAAACCCCTAGAAATATCATAATTCAATTTGTAGTGACCATTACATAAGTGAATGAATAGTGATTATTTTTTCATTTCCTCACCCTCACCCTCGCCATTTGTTCAACCCAATAATAGACAATTTGTAAGAATAACATTGTTACTATGAAAAAATAATACAATATCTATGTCCCACAAGGGACACATAAAAAGAAACTATTACATAAGCCAAAAAAACACTATCCAAGATTAATAGAGATAATAAAAATCATTTGGAGAAGAAGAATATCTTTCATGGACATAGTATGAAGTCCACATCTACTATTTATGATGATGCTCTTCTCCATCCATGATAACATAAATTGGTAGACTTTTGAAGAATGAGATAAATAGTATGGAAGGGGATAATTGGTTATTATTTACAAGGTGAAATAGTTTAAATTAAATAGTTTTATGATAAGGTCTTGGAAGGATATAAAGTATCAAATACCCCTCTTTTTCGTAGTCTCCCCTATATGAGGGGAATTTTCTAGTTTTCCTATAAAATTTAATAATAAAATGGGATATCACACAAATTATTGATCTTCTAAGATTTCAATATATTCTAGAATATTTAATATTATCCCACACCTTAGGATGGAGACAAGTGAGATTAAACATGTGATATCTCATTTAATCTTATTCTTACACACGAATGCATTTGTGAAAAAAATAGATGATTAATGATTATCACCAATTTCATGTTTTCCACATGAATTTGAGATATGATCAGTGGTTTATACTTCATATTTAGGTCCTAATAGAATTTCTATTGATCATACGAAATTAGGGTTCATTGTAACCCAACCGAGAATCCATCTGGGATGGATGATATGTTGATGGAGCTTAAGGATGCATTGGAGAATAGATATTTGTTGAAATTATCTATTATAGAATAGGTAACTAAGAATTTTTTGGTGATTACAATGATACTCAAGACACACAACTGTAATTGGGTGAACTTTTGGATTTTTTGTACAAACCTAACTAATATTGTTGTTAATATTACTATGGGGAGTTGTCGAATTTGTTTAATGTTCCATGAGTTCCACAAATTATTATAATGGGGATTTTATTATTATATTTACTATAACATATCATATATTTTTCATGTTTTTTAGAATTTAGGGTTTTCCCAATGTTTGTACTCTAAAACACTTGAATTTTCTTCTTATATGGCCTCTTAAAATAATTATTTAATCTCACATAGCCTATCCCCACTTCAAATTATTATTACATATAATTAAAATTTAGTTTTTAATGATATTAAAGGCTCAATCATTAGATTTAAATTTAATACGAACACTATTTGCCTTTTTATTCCATCAATAATAAAAATAAGGTAATTCAGGGCCTTAAATTACAACTACAAATAATATTTCCAAGAATATAAACATTTCAAGTGATTAATAGAGTTAAATTTAAAAAATTAATAATGATTTTAAAAATTTAAAAAACACTAAAATATAATATATTATATAAGTAAAATAAAAAATAAGAAACATTTGTAAAAATATTATTGAAATTTAACTATAACATTGTACTAGCCAGTATGTATGTTCTAGTTATTGAGGATGACTCCTTAGACACCTCAATTGATTATTTATATGGGATTTATTTTCAATATACCTCATCATTTCCTCTAATATTACTTGTTTTTTCATTTATGAACAATTTTTTATTGTTTTATTCTTCCCTTTAATATCAAAAATGTTTTTTCTCATTTTCTTTTGGGAATCAAAAAGTTCAGTCATTAACAATTAAATTTCGATGTGATTATGAAACCCATTAATTTCTAACAGGTTTGTTTCATGTTTATGATTGATATATGCTACCTTTATAAGTGGAATTCATAATTAGGAACATATTATAACGTTCTTGATGGAACTAGAATTATATATCTCTACAATCTATTTGGTTAATCAGTATATATTAATATATTATTATGTGTATACATGATATTGTTGTATATTTATAAAATGTAATCCATAAGCATAATATTGTTAGTTATTACCATAATGTTATGATGTATTGGCCATGATATTTAACTTATTATGTTTCATTATTATCCATGCTCCACATTCCTATCATGTTATCATTTATTTTTAATTTTTTTGATAAGAATATTGTTACTCCTTTATTTCAATCCAATTATTTTATAAAACACATCAAGGTATCCTACATCTTTATGATATCCACATTTTTTCTTCTACTTCCTAGGATATTTATTCGGTTTCTCATATTTTATTATCTCATTCAATTAAAATTTTTCTTAATTATTCTCCAATGATTTGATCTCTTGATATCTAAAATTTATTATATCTTTTATATTTACATTTCTTTCCCCTTTTTAGGCTTCTAGATCCCTATTTTTTGATGTATGTCCCAATGAGATCTCATATTTGAAGAAGGGTCTAATAAATTTATAGGTGGACCACGATAAATAATATTGATTATAATTTATAGAAATATATATTTTGAGTGTGTAATATTTATCATTTTCCCAAGGACACTAAACATAGGAATCTAGTAATGGTTGAATATTATAAATTTATATGTCTTTTATAACATCGAAAATTTTACATGAATATTTTTTAGATATTATATGGATTATTTTTGAGGTTGTGCGCTGAGATGACGTGTGATTATGAGGCCCTGGTGTGCCCTGAATAAATGTGTGACAATATTAAAATATTATAATAGCACGATTGTAGGGTTTTCCTGAAAAATTGGAATAAATATTATATGAATACCCAGATTAGAAATTTTAGGACATTATTTTGTTTAGAATAGAAACTTTTCCCTTGGTGTGACCTAAAATTGTTCAGCACATGTAATCTATTAAAAGTTATCCGGGTCACGAAATTGAAAAATTGAATTTTTAAAAAATTATTTTATTTTTCAGATGTGCAAAAACCTCCTTGCCCTATAATTTCATAGCTAAGGCTTTTATATCAGGGCTGGCCTCTAAACCATTGAGACCTAAATTCCAATTAATGACAAATTCCTTGGTGGACGATAATGAATCCAGATCAGATCATGGATCATCATGCTAGAAGTGTTAGAGGATCTCATCAATTTAGACAACACAACTATTCCTCGTCAATGACTAATCCAAACTCCATATAGGGCATGTTTTTTTATTGATTTATTCCCCTGTTCAATATTTTTACAATGAATGTGGATCAATCGACGAATTGATTGATTCACAGATCGTGCATATTGAGAGATGGGATTTATTCTACTGGATTTATTTGATCCAGTTTTCTAACCCAAATCCACCATTTTTATAGGTGGCCAATAATTCTGGACCTACAATGATAAACATTTTTTCTTATTCCATTATCCCTCTTTTATCATGTACTTTTCCACTTAGATCCTCATGCTCACGGATCGATGTTTTTGGGTTGTTCTGAACTCGATCACCCCCGTAAATTTGAGAAAATCAAAAAAATATTTTGGATCAGTCAAGATCATATCCCAATGAGCTTAGATCTATGTTTGTTTCAATTTTTTGGCATCGAAGGTGGTGAGGTGGTCTGCGGTAGTTACGGTGCACAACAATGCATGACAGTGGACCCTATGTGGGTGGTAGAGCCATGTGAGTTTGGGACCTGCAGGAGTAGACGCAGGATGAGGTAGGAGGCATTAGTGAATTGGCAGATGTGGGTTGCAGTAGACGACACTGACACTATCGCTGATGCCGCCACAACGGCATACACGGAGTGGGCTGTGCGACCTGGGCCACGTGTGAGCTGGTCTAGTCGAGTAAGAGGGTCAGGCCAGATGAGGCACACCCAGATTAGGACCAGTTATGATTTGGGGCAACCAAGGTAGAGGAAGAGTGTGGTCGTTAGTAGAGAACGACTGAGGCGGTCGACTGTGGTGATGGACTATGACGGTCGACCATAACAATGATCCACGATGGTCGACTGAGCCCATGGACCACAATGGTCGACCATTAAATTGCTCCATCTAGTGCTTTCGTGAGGCAGTGACCACACAGCCGGTCTGTAGGTAGTTGACCATGGTGGTCAACCATAGTGGATGGTTAGGCATGGCAGGTGGACTTACTACAACTATGGGTCCACAGGTGGTGGTCCATACTATAGGGGGACCGACTATGAGAGTTGGTCTATTGGCCCTGGAAGGTCTGTGGGCAGTGTCATTCAAACGATTATAAATCCTAAATGGATCATCCAAATGAAGTGTCTTCTACGGAATCGTGACCCTGATTTTATGTTGTCCGACTCCAGAAAATAAATAAGGCACCTTCTTTAGAATTTAGGATCTTATTTTCCTAGTTCAGATGATTATTTATTTAGTGTGTTACCTTGGTACTTTCCTTGGATTATAGTGTGACATTACATCCACATCATTTAATTGTAATCAAATCTAGAGACCAAGTCTTAGATAGAGTTGTCGTGTCACTCCATGAGACTAGAGTGAGACCCTCTATCACCCCTTGAGGATTTTGTGGAGTCAATGTGACCTCCCTGAGTAGGAGGATGAATCTATAACTAGAAGGCTGTATATATAGTATTTTTGGAATCATTGGAATAAGATCGTCTACATAGAGGGTTGATCCATATTGGGTTCATGGTGTCCCCAGTGGTCCTTGGAATGACCCACCCTCTATGTATTTTAGTCTTCTCAGAAAAATTCATTATCTTTAGGCGAGGACCAAAGTAGAAATACCACTTCACCGACTGTCTCTGATGATATCATGGCTCAAGGAGTGAGTTATCCTAGAAGGAGCATGCTTTGACCATAATTCTATGGATGGAATTTGGTTATGACCACCTAATGGTGTGGTGTCTCTCTTGATTATATCTTATTTTTTCTTCTTGTTGTAACTGTTATCCATTATTACATCCTGTATTGAGTTGACTATACTTGGTGATCCATGTTTAGTGATTTTTAGGTGTCCAACTAAGTATTGTTATACTCACCCATGCATAGGATTTTCTCACATGTGTCGTGTCTTCTGTAGATGGTCGACCTTTTGATTGTGTCCATGGAGGACCTGAAGTAGGTGGTTCATAGATGGAGTAGGGCATGCCGAGGTGTTTATCGGAAGTATAATATTGATGTATTCCTCAACCTTGGAGTAGGTTGGACCGCTTTATAGTTTTAGTTGGACTTATCTTATGACTATTTGTTGTAGGCTTATATTTTGACCTGTTTAGTTTTCCTTTACTTCTTGTTGTACTCTGGTTGTGGGAACTTAGTTTTATGTTTGATTTCCTTCATTTTTTTACATTTTTTTTTGCATTTTGTGGCTTGGATATGGTTATTGTTTGCAGTTAATTTGGGAAAATTCCTCCCATTTGTGGGGAATTCATCCTCAGTGCTAGTCACCAGCCCCTGGCCTATTAGAGGAGGGTTTGGGTTAGTCACAATAAGGGCCCCTCTAGGGTGGGTCGGGACAAGGTGGAATCAGAGGGGGCCTGTTCTACTTTTAGACAAGGAGACTATGAGATTGGTTTAGGGAAACAATGATATGTATTTCAAGTTAAACATTCAAACTAAGGACTATAGTGTTGGTGCGACAACTGATGTATCCATACACCAAGACTCTGAGAACCCGCATTTTGACTTGGTACATGAAAACACTGGTTAAAAGAAAAAATCATGGTACATGCATAATATAGGAATGGTCATGTCTTATATGTATTTCTTGATTCATCTCCCCAAATATAATCTATTGAACATGGTGAAACTTGTCTTATTTCATGATTCCTCCATGTAGACATCTAGTAAGATTTCCACCACATGGAAATGAGGATGATCCTCCCAGTGACAAGGGATCGGTACATGGGCGTGTACTTGAGATATCACCTTTAGGGGGATCCTCACCTATACCACAACCCATTTAGGAAAAACTAATACTAGCACTACCAGGTGAGGATTCATGCAGGACAAGTGTGTTTCAGAAGTTTTAGATTTAGCGACCTCCATGATTTTTAGATGAGCCAAACCACCAGATGGATGATGATTGGCTAGACATAGTCACCAGTATTTTCCTCATTGTGAGGATTCCTTCTGATCAGATGGAATTCCTTTCAGTGTGTCTAATTTAAGGATCTATGGGGTGATGGTGGAGGTTGGTGAGTAAATCACATGAAGAGACAACTCTCTACTAGATGTACTTCATGAATCTCTTTAGAGAGGGGAGTTATCCCATCACATTGCCATTTGTACGCATACAAGAGATTTTTCATCCGTAGTAGGGAGGTATGATCATGGTAGTGTATTTAGTTAAGTAAACTAATCATTCATTCTAATCCATAAATATTTTATGTGGAATGTTATTCATGGATCATAACATTGAGCAGAGATTGTGATGGGATATCAGGGGATTAGTGGTCTCCCTTATATTTTCTACCTATTCAAAGGTACTTGAGAAATCCCTGTTGGTGAAAAGTTTTCACGTAGAGCAGACACCAATATTGGTACTAGTAGTTGGTACCTAGTAAAAGAGACCTTGAAGGAAGGTAGTATAAGATAGTAACAAGGATCAAAGAAGATCAGATGCTTCCTATGGTGATACCAAGACTCAGGTTCATAGTGCAGGGCTCCAAGGGTGGCTAAAATCATCTAAGGGACATGCAGTGTTTCTCTTGCGTTGGCCAAGGATATCTGAAATGAGATTTAACTAATCATCATAATTTTTATTGAGATATATTATAGGTACCTCCTATGAGAAGACCCAGTTAGGAGAAGGTTTCTATGCCAGGAAACAAACAATAAAGAGGGATGGATAGGTCAGTAAGAGGTTCTTGGAGGTTTGATATATTACCACTACCACCCCTAGCTGGTCCATTCCATGCTCTAGGAGCTATTGGATAGGGATGAGGCTAGATGTAGGCTATAAAGGCTTATGACTCAGAGGCTCTAAGGATGATACAAAGAATGATATATTTATTTAATACATTTCTTGATGTATTGATAGAAACTGGTTCTAGTCATTGTTTTCTTGAAAAAAATTTGGTTCGAGACTTGGAGATTCTGATTGAACTATTGACACAACCCTTTTTCTTGGAGACTCAAACCAAAGGATAATCGATGATTACACACGGGTACTAATAGTGTTACCTTACTTTGGGGGGAAGGAGTTTTGGTTGGGATCTCTTGTTAGTACCATCAAGGACTTACATCTTCATTCTTGGGATGAAGCACTTATCAATAGTTTATGCTCATATTGACTATTTTAGGTGAGGGTGAAGTGTGTCTATAGTTATTGAACCATTTTCCCCTTTTTTTGGGAAATATAAATCCATGGAGTGAGGGATGGAGTCACATATAGGAGAGTGTACCCACTTACTCATCAGTTGGCTAGCCTCAACCTTGGTGTAGTGGATAATATGAGTCCTCAGTTTCCTGAAGTGTTGGCGGAGTGTGAGAATGTAATTCCCAAAGATGTTCCTAGTTTATCTCCACATCAGTAGATATAGATTTTTCTTGATCTACACCATAGGGTGGAAATCATATCTATACCTGTATGTTGTATGTCTCTTGTAGTGATTCATAATCTGTGGAAACAATTGAAGGACTTGTATAGGAAGCGATACCAAAGACCCAGTGTGTCTCATTGGCCAACCTCTGTGTTGTTTTCCGAGAAGGAAGATTAGAGATTGAGGTTATATGTGGATTATTGGAACTTTAACTAAGTGAATGTGAACAATAGGTATATTCTGCCATGTATCGATGAACTCTTTAATTAGTTTAAGGGGTCATAGTGGTTCTCATAGATTGATCTCCGATCAGGCTATCGTCACCTATGAGTACGAGATCATGATATATCAGAGATGTACATTATACTTCGTTACGGTCACTATGAGTACTTGGTGATGTTTTTTGGAATAAATAATTCCCCTACAATGTTCATGGGACTCATGAATTAAATCTTTCAACCATTCATTGATTGTTTCCTGGTAGTATTTATCGATGACATCCATTTGTATTTAGAATCCGAGGAGAAGCATGCAATGTACTTAAAGATAGATCTAGAAACTCTTTTAGAGCATAAAATTTATAGAAATATCTCAAAGTGTTTATTTAGATTCAAGAGGTCCAATTTCTCTAACACGTCATCTCAGTGGCTGGCATTGCTATTGACCCAGTGATGGTTGAGGCACTACTTGTTTGGGAGCCGCCCAAGAGTGTTTCTGAGGTGTAGAGTTTCCTTGGATTGGTAGGGTACTATTTGAGATTTTTACCATACTTCTACAGAGGCAGTACCCCTAACCACATTGAATCTAAAGGGGAACCCTTTCATGTGGATAGAAAAGTGCCAGTAATGCTTTCAGGAGCTGGGGAAGAGGTTGAAAAGCGCTCCCATATTGAGAATAATAGATGAAGGTGTTAAGTATGTGGTGTTCTAGGATTCCTCAGATTCTAGTCTTTTTTGTGTTCTAATGAAGAGGAAATTGGTGATTCTATATTATTCATCCAATTAAGACCATAAGAGCAGAATTACGTAAACCATTACATTGATTGAGTAGTAGTATTTTTATTATTTAAGGTGTGGCCACACTACCTAATGGGATTGTGATTCATCGTATACTTTGATCCCAAGAGTCCCTATTCTATATTCTCTCAGAAATATCTAAAATGGAGATAGAGGTAATGTCTAGAGTTCCTCAAGGACTATGACTTTGAGATTGTCTATACTCATGGGAAAGTAAATGTGGTGGAAGATACTATTAGTAGAAGATGGAGAAGATTTCCTCAGTTGATGGTTTTCACCCTTCCACTCTTACAGCAAGTCAGGGAGGCACATCATAGGGATTCCAACTGCAAGACCCCACAGGGTCCGATGTACATAATGCATGCTTCTGATGGATATTCAAAAGGTAGGGAGAACATAAATTTATTTAAAGGATGCTTGATTGTATGAGTGACATTTCATGATGATAATTGAGAGAGTTTCATTCATCCCCTATGATGGTACAAACATCTATGGTGAAGATGTACCAGGACCTCTAACACCATTTTTGGTGGTTAGGGATGAAGAAAGTAGTTTCATGGGTTGTTTCAGGATGCCTCACTTTTTATAAAGTAAAGGCTGAGCACCATGTTCTAGCGGGTTTATCTCAACCCCTGGAGGTACCAAAATAGAAGTGGGATGGGATACCAGTTGACTTAACGATGGGTTTACCCAATATTTCCAAGGGAAAATTTTCCATTTTGGTGATTTTTGACCAAATCACCATGTCGTCCCACTTCCTAGCTATCTGAGAGTAGAGTTTAGTAGATATCTTGGTAGGCCTCTATATACAAGAGATAGTTCAACTCGATGGAGTCTCATTGATGATTGTTTCTTATCGTTATTCATGCTTTACATCCCAGTTGTGGAATGGATTATCGGAGGAGTTTGAAACCCAATTAATATTGAGAACAACATTTCATCCATAGATGGATGACAAGACAAAGTGGACCATTCTGGTTCTGGAGGATATTCTACAGACATGCATGTTAGACTTTGGTCATAGTTTGGAGAATCACCTACCAATGGTGGAGTTTTCCGATAAAAACAAATAGAATTCCACCATTGGTATGGCACTATTCGAGGCTTTGTATGGTTGACCCTATAGGTCACCAATTTTCTAAACTAACCTAGGAATGATAGAACTCACGAGCCCAAAGTTGGTGAGAGCTACTATACAGAAGCAGAAAATAAACTATGAGTGGATGAAGACGGAAAAGATCCATCAGAAGTCTTAAGCTAATAGGCAGTGGAGGCCTTTAGAGCTTTTGAAAGGAGGCCATGTGTTTCTCCAAGTTTCACCTTAACAAGGATTATAGAGATTTGGATGGGGAGTCAAACTATCTTAGAGGTTCATCCTCCGTTTCAAGATACTGTGTAGAGTTAGTGATGTAGCTTTCTTCTTAGCTCTAACTATACAGTAAGACTGGGTACACGATGTCTTTCTCATGTTTCACATGAAGGGGTACGTGGATGACATATCACACATTACGATTTGGGAAAACTGGACATCGATGACGGAGTAACCTTTAATGACTAGCCAATGGATATCGAGGATCAGAAAGAGAGGATACTTTGGGGTTGATCAATTCCTTTGGTTCGTGTATGGTGGAAGCCTAGAAATCTCTAGGAGAGAACATGGGAGAGGGTGGCTCATATTTATGTTGAGAACCCTCACCTATTTGAGTATCCATCGTTTGGGATTTTCGTGGACATAAAGCCCCAAGGTTGGGAGAATTTAACATCTTATAGTATACATATATTAATTTTAGATATTATATGAATTATTTTCATGATCCAACTCTAATAATATGTGTGATTATGAGGCTCGATGTTCCTGTAATAAATATGTAATAAATATTAATATATTATAATATAACACAAGCTCAATTTTCTTGGAAAAGAGGAATAAATATTAAACAGGTTCCCAACTTAGAAATATGAGGGAACCATCGACTTTAGAATAATGGATTTACCTTAGGCAGGACCTAAAAATGGTCTATTCTAGTTGTCTATGAAAAAGTTATTGGGGGCATGAAATTGATAAAATTAGTTAAAATAAAAAAATTATTTTCTTTTTCATCATCCCAACAACCCGATCCACCTACAATTTCATAGATAGGGATTTTTTTTGCGGTTGGACACTAAAATATGGATACATAGACACCATTTGATAAGAAATTCCTTGGTAGATGAAAACAGATCCAGATCAGAACATGGTTTGTCATGCCATTGGAGTTGGAGGATCTCATCAATAGTGAAAACACAATTGTTCCTCATCAACAATCAATCCCAAATCTAGGCCGGGAATTTATTTTAATTGATTTTCCCCATTATTTATTTTTATAAAAAAGTGGATAAATAGAAAAACCTATTCATTTACGGATCTTGTGTATTGCGAGATGATATTTATTCTACGAGATTTATTTAATCTGATTTTATAACACAAATTCATGATTCTTAATCGTTGGCTAAAAAAACTTGGAAAAAGTTGATAAAACATTTTTATTGTGTCTTTGTCCCTCTTTTCTCATGTTCTTCACTAATTGGAAACTTATTAACCCATCTTGACGTTGTTGGGTTGTTCCAAACTCTATCAGACCCCTATATTTGAGGAAAATCGAATGTTGAGGCTATATAAGTGATGAAAAGGGACCCAATGAGACCAGATCTATGATTGTATTTATATTAATGAATTAGAGGAGGTGTGGTTGTCCGCAGAAGGGACCACAAGCATGAAACAGAGAACTATGTTTGGGTGGAAAATCTGTGTGTGACTGAGAATGATAGTGACATACATGACATGCAGTGATAGATGTGGGTGTAGTGGTGGTCATGGGTAAATTGATAGACATGAGTGAAATTATATATGTGGGTGCAGTAGAAAACATAGAGTGGGATGGACCATGTCAGTTGCATGCGAGCAAACCCTCAAGAGGTGGTGGGCTAGGCCGAGTCTATGGGTCTGTCCAGATAAGGTGAAACCGGGATATATCTGGGTCAGATATTAGGAAACCAGGGTATAGCCCGGTAATGGTATTCCATGGTGATTGACCATAGTGGTCGAACATTGTGTCTTGATCTGTAGTCCGTTCCATAGGCGGAAAACTACAGTGGTAGACCATAATGTCTGGTTAGGTGTGATTGGAGGACTGATAGCAATGTTTGGCCCATAAGAATCCAATCCACATGGTAGGAAAATTGAAGGTGGTGGTAGGTATGCACGCCACAATAGTTTTTTAGGAAACTTCATTCACACTATCATAAATCTTAAATAGAGTGTGTAGATGTTGTTCCATTAGTGGTAGCATGACCATGATTTTAAGATGTTCGGGTCAAGACCAATAATGGGTTCTTTCTTTGGATTTTAGGATCTTCTTTTTATTAGTTTGGACTAGTATTGGTAAAGTGACTTCCCTTGGTACTTTCCTTGGTGGTACAATGCAACCTTACATCCACTTCACTGGATTGTAATCCCCTCTAGAGGAAGGGTCACATATAGAGTTGTGGTGTACCTCCATGAGACTGGAGTGCGATCCTCTATCACCCCTAGGGTAGATTGTGGAATCATTGTGACCTACATGAGTAGGATGTTGATCCACAATCCATCAGGCCACATCAGTAGGGTATTTGGAATCATTTTTATACGACTCCCTACGTAATGGTTTGATCTAGATTGGGTTCATGGTGTCCCCCAGGTGGTTCTATTAATGAACAACTATATATGTATCATAGTCTTCTTAGTCTAGTGAATTATCTTTGGTCTAGGACCAATTGAGTTATAACTATTCATCGAGTGTGTTCGATGATATCATGGCTCAAGGATTATGTTATTCCCAAATGAGCGCACTTTGAGAAGAATCTTGTGGCTGGAAGTTTGTTATGACTGCCTGATTGTGTGGTGTCCCTTCTGGGTATATATGGTTTTTTCTTCTCATTGTAACTATTATCCATTATTACATCTTGAATTGAACTAACTATACTTGGTGCTTCGTGTTTAGTGTTTTCAGGGTGTCCTTCTGAGTATTGTTATACTCACCCATACATGAATTTTTTCCCACACATGTCGTGTCCTATTTAGATAGTGTCTCTTTTGATAGTGTCCTAGGAGGACCAAGAGTGGGTGGAACATAGCTGGAGCTGGGTGTACCAATGTGTTTACCGGGAGAATACCATTGACGTAGTCCCTAACCAGGGAGAAAGTTAGGACCCTTTATAGTTTCAGTTGTACATTAGTGAACACTCTTTGTGGTGGGCTTATATTTGGCCCTGTTAACTTTTACTTTACATACTTTTCTACTCTAGTTGTGGGATCTTAGTTGTATGCATGAATGCTTTCAGTTTTTTTCATTTCAACATTGTGTGGCTTGGAGATGGGTTTCTGTGGGTAGGTAATTTAGGAAAATGCCACACATTTGTGGGAAATGCCTACTTTGTGCTAGTCACCTACACCTGGCCTATCAGAGGTGGTCTTGGGGTAGTCGTGACATGGGCCCCTCTAAGACAGGTCATTACATTATATATGAAAAATTTGTAAGTGTTTCAATAGATACATGGGAATTATTTTTTGGTTGTTTTATTTCATATCATAGTTATGTTTTTTTATTTTATACAATTATGATTGAGAAAGGTTTTGTTATAATGACTTAATTAGATAACCCTCAATTCTAGAAAACTATTTCATGTTTAACTAGCATATGAATATTTGATTGATATTTATAATTTGTCGAATCATATTAAAATTTTATCATAAATAATTTTAATGACAAATTTATTGGAAATTTATTGTTATAAGATAAAATATGTGGGAACATTAATAGTAATGTTTCACAAGTAAAAATTGATAAGGAACAATTTATTTAATGGGAAATAATGTAATAGACCCATATTTTTGCATACATTTTCCCATAACATATATGTGTAAACAAATAAGGTCATTGGTTTAATTTTTATGATTTATACTGGAACTACATTTTTTTTTCATAATATCACAACTCTATATTTAATAATTAAATTAAAATTTTGTTACAAAATATAAATTTAAGTGTAAAATTAACTAAAAAATAAATATTTTAATGGAATAAAAATATTTAATAATTTATTGTTTCTTGTAAAAAGTAACTATAAAGGATAAATACACTCTATAATATTTAAAAATTATAATTTAAAAAAAATAAAAAATAAGTATAATTTGATAAAAATATAGGGTCTTGTTTTCCTAAAAATATCACACTTGCGAACAAAATTTTAAATTGAAAGAAAAAAATATAAAATATGTTTTTTATTTTGTTAAATCTATAGTTAAATTTTACAGAAAAATGACTAATGATTAATGAAGAAAATAATTTGAATTTATAGGAATTATAAATGCTATATGACCATTGGAATAATAATATGACTGAGGGAATAGTAATATAACCATTATAGTAATAACATAAGAGTTAGAATAGTATGTTGATAGTGAGAACATTATTATGAATTGTACATAATATTTTATATAATTAAATGATGTCAATATAAATATTATAATGATATAAAATAAATATTGAAATTAGAAAACTCAACTGAATAATAAGTGTATATTTTTACAAAATTATATGTTAACTTATTTGGTAAAAACCATATTTTTTAATGTTGCTAATTAAACATTATAAATAATGATGTTGGAAAAATATTTTATTGAAATGAATTTCATTTTTTGAAATTACTATGTTTAAATTATCCATGAGTTATTTTTTATTAATTTTTTGAAAGAAATGTATTTTAAGGTAAATAATAAAAAAACATAATTTTTTAAGTATTTCATATTTTATGACATAATTTTGATTCAATAATGATCTAACAAGTTATAAAATTTCATTCTTAAAAAAACAATTTTAATAATTTATATATAATTTAAAAAATTAATAATGAAATCAATTTTCAAACCTAACAAGTAACATCTAAATCCTTATATAATAATGTTTTCTATTTCATAATCTTTTTCATTTTCCCCATTTCTTCTTTTATAAATTAATAACTTATCAATTTAAGGTTTTAAAATGATTATATAATTATATTTAAATTAAATACTATTCATATTTTCAAAGAAGATTACTATTTTTAGTCATGTCCATGAACTATTATTTTATTCATTATTTAACACAAATTTCCCCGAAGTACTAATTCCCCCACTCACAGCAATAGAAAATCACATATTTTATAAAATATATACTATTATGAGACTAGTATCATAAGAGTTATTTTCATGTCATCCATGTCTAAGACTCCAAGGAACTTTGACATTTTCAAAGGAATGGACATCAAGAATGTAGTATCCTACTTTCTTTTTTTTCCTTTCAATTTATATTCTCTTATTCTCTTACAAACATTTCAAAGTATAAAATAATATTTATATATTTATTAATTACTATATTTATTTGATATTTATGCTATTAATCTACTGGAAATTGTTATTTACATTATTTTTATAATATATATATATATATATCTGTTTTGACAAAGTCTTTTCAATGGTTGGTTTACTACCTATGAGAACAATGTCAATTCATTATTTATCATCAAATTAAACGATAAATAGATTATATCAAAAAATTATAATTATTATTACTCAAAAACTAATTCTTTATACTAATTATAATGTATGTGTAGTAAATCAATCTCCCTCATTTAACACGTTTCACTAATCATTGGTGAACCTAAAAAGAGGAAATTTTAAATTCTTTTCTTATTAACTATTTTAGGGACGGTTTTCATAACATTTATATATCATAAAGAAATTGAATTACATATATTACTATAATTATGGAGGAGATTTGACTAATGTATAAGTTATGAAAAATTAAAACAATGAAATTGACATAAAAATGAACAAATTCAAATACACAAATCATCAAAGAATTTTCACTTCAAAGAAATGTTAATAAAAATTATAATGATTATAATTGAAGAAAAATAACTTAAATAAATTTCCAATTATTTGAGATTAAATTGATAATAATCATAAATATAGAATATATGAGGTGTAAATGTGACAAAAAAATGGGACTGAAGGTAATAGAAATGTTTCCTTAATCTCAACTCTTAATGTTATGTCTGCTCTTCTAGATCAAAATATTTTATGAAGAGTATATAATACCATATAAAACTGTACATAAAAATTTAACATTTTTTGTATATTTATCTATACTTTCCATTTTCTCCAAAAAAATAGATCAATTCTTAATAAATTACAAAATATATTAGGGCTCCCCCTCTCAACACTACTCGTAAGGATTTACTCTCTAGGTATAATGATCATTTAAAAAAATATGTTATACACCAAGAATCATATCCATTTTCATATTTTCCTTGTCTGTAAATCATTTGGTTATTTATTGAAATATCAAAAAACATTTCTCATATCAAACCATATTTTATAAAATTTTAACTTTCAAAATGTATAATCTATAATTCCAATATAAATGTTTATATTTATTATTACCCTTATTTCTTATGAGGATATTTTTTTATATTTCATTAGGATGACTTATTGTCACCTACCTTAATTCGTAATAAATATATTATTTTAGAAACGTCTCAATGTTTCTTTTTATTATATTTATTCTCTTTTTTTATAAATTATTCTCTCCCATTTAATGAAACCATTTTATTTTTAAAATTTTATTTTATCTTAAAATTTTTGAACCAGGTATTTTATTAATTAAAAAATTCTTTAACAAACAATTATGCAAACAATTATTTTATCTTTGGTTTATTTCATTTTTATGATTCATTTATTTTTCTCTATATGTTCCATGCATGATTTTGTGCATGTTATGATGTAGCAGCTGGGATCAATACTTTATGGGAAACTACTAAATTAATTTAAAAAATATATCTAATAATATGATTATTCATATATATATTACAGTTATCTTGTATAAAATTATATATGTATTCATGATGTAGTAATTTTTTCTATAATATTATGTTGTCTTTGCATTGAACCCCATCTTATGATGTATTGTTTTTATTTTTCATTTTTCATATTCCTATCATTTTCACATTGAATTTCGATTTTTCATTGATATGCCTTATATTACTCTTATGTTGTGGTGTAATGATACTCAAAAAGATCAAAAAGGTTTCTTATATCATTTAGTTATGAATATTTACTTTTATACCTCTTATGACTTTTCTCATATTCCTTATACATTATGTATTCAAGATGTAAATGTCAGTCCCAATGAATCTCCAATGATATGATATCTTGATATATAATATTGATTATATTATTTATGTTTCCCTTTAATTCTACTTACCAAGATTTTAGGTCACTTATTTCTTTGATTTGTGTCCCTAGGTGATCATATATATGTTAAAATGTATTTAATCAATTAATATACGCTCTACTATAACATCCCAAACTTGGATACATGAATAGTACCAAAGTCTGGATTCCACCAACCTCAATAGAAATACCCAATCATTGGGAATGGTGACTATTTTGATGTCTCTAGATATGAAATTGATAAATGATTTACCCACGTTGGTTCTAATAAAAAAGTCCATGGATGGAATCTAAATAATATAGCTGGACTCATTTGTAAATCATACATCAAAAAACTAAATTCTGATACTATATAGTCCATATAAGAATTATTAGTAATATAAATATAACTATATCTATAAATCAATTCATACAAGAATAACCCACATGAATTCTACCAATTAAAAATTCAGTCATAGTGATGGAATATTACAAATAGGGCTTACGTTAGTGGAAAAAAAGTAAGGAATATGTGATATTCAAATGGGACCTCAAACCACACACCATCATCTATAAATCTAAAGAAGGTTTTAACTCCAATGCATTATAAAGAATAAAAAACTCAATGGTAATAGATAACTATTATGACTCTCATATGTATATGAAATAAAATTAGTGAAACTACATTTCAACTGGAGTTTCCATGCATGGTGTGAGTATAAAAAATTTATAGGGAACCTCCAACGATGTCTCAATGCAATGGTTAATAAATGATATTTGTAAAAATATGTAAACTAATTTTTATAAATAAAAAAATAGTTTTATGACCAATTATAAATTAAATTATGGAATAAATAATAAATACATCAATTCCTATAATAAAAATAGACACAGACCATAAATTCATAAAATAAGAGGATCAATACTTTTCCTATGTCCTTTGAGCCTATAGAATAGAATTTATGAGGAACAAAGAAAGGAAACCAAACTTACAATCATAGTGGACAAATAATAAGTCTATAAATGTGCCATTTTCAGACTAGTATGGGTTAAACACCCATCTAGGAGGTATAGGGTTGGAATATTGTGTAATGAGTAGGGAAACCATTTCCCATCATAAGGGGAATATGGGAAGTGGTTATAATACGTCGAGATATCAATGTACATTCCAAAAAATTGTACTTATTACCCAAATGAGGATTATGTGCATAAGATAATCATTGCATAAAATAAAAATCTATAGAATCATTTATACATTTAGTTTATATTAAAAGATCTAATAGGCTACCAAAGGTAAACCAATAAATATTAGCATGATCAATAAAATGCCCCTTCATTAAATTATCATAGTTTAACAAATTAGTACCCATTCTCATGATAATATTACCTACTATAAAAATTAATATTATTGAAAAAATATGTTTATAATCTTCTTAAAAATAAATGTGTTTTTAAAAATCTATATAAAATTACTAAATATAATAATGAAATTATTTATATGGAAATGAAATGATATTTCTATAACAAAAAAGATATAAATGTGCACAAAATGAAAAAAAGATAAGATTTTACTATAATGAATGTAACCAAAAAGAAATGTAAGAATGTAAAAGTTAATAAGTTTCTTCGAGAATAGAATACAATAAAATGAAAACCAAACTTTATAATCTTACTCCATATAATGAAAATGGTGTGGACAACTAAATTATCCTGAAATCATAGGAAAATTAAAGACAAGGAAATAGTAAATACACATAAAAATGATTCAAACATACAATGAAGAATAAAAATGAAGCACCAACTTGGGAATACTACCAATAATTCTTAAAATAAATCATATATGGAATAACCAATAAATAAAATTACATGTTTTTATAATACATTCCATTATAACTATACTGGTTCATGGTACCACCAACTTATATGTGTCTAGATAATGATTTTAAATAGTAAATTTATATATCTCAATTTATTTATGAAACCATGGTTTGAAATTAAAAACTTTAGTGCCTTTTAAATATATCAGTTTATATTCCAAAACAAAATTCAATCATTTTTAATAATTTTAGAAAATAGTAGGTATGAAAGTTACATGCTAATATAGATAATCACTCGTGGTCGATATAACCAAAAAATACCAATGGAATGGTTATAAATTGTATCAATCATCCAGTAGCACCTAAAAATCATCAAAATAAATTCCATGACTGAGGGAACTAAATTAAACAAAATTCACAACCAAATAATTTCAAAATCTTTAGGAAATTCATTACAATTGACTTCTAAATTCTATCAAATAATAAAATTACAAAAATAATGAATTTACTCCATGAAATAATATATAAATTCTACCCTAATATTTTATAAACACTTTAGGGAAGGTACCTTAATTTCCATCCATCACAATGATAGTAAGCAGGAAGTTGAATGTCCACACAATCCTCCATTGCGAATGAAAATGGCATGACCGAGGATCTCAAATTAATTCCACCATGATACAAAAAAATTCATCTAAAACATAATATTTTGAGAAATATAATGATAAAATTCAATAAGAGGGAAAGATATAGGATATAAGAGATAAATATTCATGACTCTAACTTGAATCTAGGGGAAATAAGAAGAGTAAGTGGGATACCGCAACGTATCGATTCCCTAAAACCATTCCTTTGTGATTTACTAAGGCTTGGAAGTGAAAGGAAATAGTTCATGGATTTCATTATATCAAAAATTTATTTATTTTCTCTAAAGGACTCTTGAATGACCATTCAGTTACTTTTTCCTTCATGTGGTTGGTTGGTTTCTAGTTATAGTTTGTTCGATTTTTTGTGTGATTGTTTTATTTCTTCATACGGTCAGTTGATTCCCTATCATAGTCAAATTATTTCTTCATGTGGTTAGTTCATTTCTTCTTACATTAGGTTGGTTTTTTCTTTTGGTCAATTCTTTTCTCTATGTGGTTGGTTGATTCCATTTTATGATTAGCTAATTTATTATTATGATCGGTTGGTTTCTTATTTTGATTGGTTAATTTCTTAATATGGTCAGTTTATTCATTCTTGTGCTTGGTGAACATCTTTTGGAAATAAATTTCTTTCAGTATATGGTTGGTTGGTTACTTCAAGCAGTTGGATGGTTTTTTCGTACTGTTATTTGGTATGTTCATATGGTCAGTTGGTTTCTTTATATGGTCAATTGGTTTCTTCATACGGTCTCTTGGTTATTTTCTGGTATTAGTTGTTTTTCTATATGATATCTATCCCTTATCATAGTAATTTAAAAATTTTTGAAAATTTTATAGTTTCTCAAAATCACTAGGTTTTTCCTGATGAAATAAATTTTTTTAATATAAATTGAGTAATAAAAGTATTAAATAAATGTTTTGAAATATGTTTTATGTGGATTAAATATAGTATTTAAATTATGTAAATACCATGGATTTATTGTTCTACTTCGTATATTTTAATTGAAATTGAAATAAAAAAAAATTAAAAATTAATATTGACTTTGCTTTTGTTAGGTCTTATTCTAGGATCCATATTAAGAATATTAATGTAGTGTAATTTACTCTGTTCAGTTCTTTGTTTATTTCCTATGAATTTAGGAAAATTTTAACCTTATTATTTATTCATGAGAGTTTTCTTACTTCACTCAAAATATTCATGTTGACAATTCTAGGCATGTTCAACAACTTTGTTACCACTTTTTATTTCTATAGTAGTGTGTGTATTGCGTTTGAGGTAGTATTTTGTTCCTATTTTTTATTCTTACTTTCTCTATAAGTGTGGTAAAATTGATTAAGTACTTACCATTATGAAATCAAGGAAGTGACATTTTCTTCTTTTCCACTATTTTTGGTGTAGTGTGTTTTATAGATTCATTTATAGGCTGTGATACTTTTCCTCCTCTTATTTTGGCCGTCTATTTAATTAACTAGATTTTCTTCTAGTGGGTAGGTGGCATAGATGTACTAACTAAGATAATAAACTATATTAACATATTGTGGTATTCAAGTTATAGATAAATTGAATTTTATATTTTTTTTGGGGATACAAACCATTTACTATGTTAAACCCACCATTCATAAAAGGATAAGAAATTATATTCAGCTAATGGACTAGTTGAGTGTGAATATGGATTCTATATGAAAATTTCCATTCACAAGATAATTAAATAATTTTTACCCCTTATTAAATGATGTAAGAATTTATATGATTTTGAATCAATTATTTTGTTATAAAAGTTTTTTTCTATTACATATGTAGAGAAGTCAGAATGTGAATGTTGTACAATGATGGTGATGGCCGATCTAGATTTGGGATGTGATGACTCTAGTGTAAGTATAGTGGAAGATTTTTTGTTCTTATTATAACATCGTTGAGTTTTATTTTTTATTTTACTAGATCTGTGATGGTTTTTTTTGTGAGGTATTAAGTTTATTGTTTCTTGCCTTTGTGTAGTAGCCCTGTAATAGTGGAATAAACTGTTAATAGTGGGATTAGATAAAAGTGCACCATAATTTGAATGTATTAACTTGTTTAATGATATAAAAAATCATGAAAAATCTATAATTAAAAGGAATCTAAATTCAGATGTTGGTTATAGTGGGTTTTCATCAAATATGACACTGAATGATTATTAATGAAATAATTTGGAAAGGTGTATGATTCTGAAATTTAAGGAAACTAAATCAAGGGATATTTGTGGTGGTTTGCATCTATTTTGTTGAAGAATTTGGTAATGATATTATTGGGAAGGCGATAAAGTGTAGATGATGAAGTATTAATGTGAAACCCATAGGTCGAGCTTGTGTGTTGTCAATGTATATACATATACACATACACTATGACAACCCATATCTTCAATACACCATAATTCAAGATTTTTTACATAAGGATACACATAATAAAATACTATAATATTGTGAGGCCATGTTTTTTTTAAATTAGGTGCATATAATATTAATTTGAAACATTGGTACCACAACATTACTTAAAAAACTCCAAAACGTGACTTTATATTCCATAAATCTTCTAAAGCTGCATGAGATAACCTAAGGATGTACTTAATAAAGGGGTGATCTATAATGAATGGTAAGGGAGTAAAAAAATAATATGATAAAATTATTACATTTTAGTCATGATTCATATCAAGGTGACATAAAATTGGTGAGAATCATAAACATGAAATTTGAATCATGATGTAAGGTGATAACATCAAGGAAATATAAGAATGTGGAAAAAATATAAAAAATGATATCAAAATCATAATTCAAGGATAACCTCATAGACATCATATAATATTGTTATTAGGATAATTACCCATTCTCAATAAATGTAATCTCATAAAATAAAAACATTAAAAAATTCATTAGACGACTATAAAATTATGAGATCACCCATCACAAACATATCATGTACATGCATTAGTGAGCCACAAAGATCATAAAACATAGGAACTCATTTCATAACTTTTGACCTAATTATTTTGGAAAGTGGGTTATATACATGGAGGTACCAAATCAATTAAGGATAGGTATATCTTTGTGAATGAACTTGAGTTAAAATGGTGATGGGAATTTACTACACAAATGTTCATCATGGAAAAATTAGTGGATAATTTCAGGAGCATAATGGGTGTACATAATGATTCATGGATGGGTTAAATGAGATTGATAGATGGTATCTACTTAATTTTACTTCATAATAATATTAAAAGGGATATGTTAAAATACATTCCAATATGAACAATCATAAATCAAACGGATTAATTTCAAGAATTTTCTTGAATAAAGAGGAGGAGGAGAGAATCCCCTACCTTGAGAGGGAAGCTCTAAATGAATGGGTGGAAATTATTATGAGCATAAGAACAAATTGGTAGGGGTTTGTGGATGGATATGGAGATTAATTTCATTATAAATGGTTTTATAGTAGTGAGGCATATGAGGAGGTGTGGTTATTTATAGAAAAGAGGGAAAAATTATTTTCTAAATTCTAAAATAAGGTTTTGAACTCTGTGGATGAAATATTCAAAACCAAAAATTGTCCCATGGGATTTTTATAGGTTTTATTCCAAACAATAGATGTTTTTAAAATTTTATAATTAAATTAATAGAACCCTATAAAATAGCATCATTTGTGATGTCAATATGAGGTATGTTTATACATAATTGATTTTGAAAACATAAAATTTTTTATAGGTTTTTGAGGATTAATTAAGGGTTTATAAAATTAAACAAATAAAATAAAAAATTAATTATTTCAAAATTGAAACTTATTTTTAGTTTTGGAATTGAATTATATTATTTATTAAGTCGTGTTTGAGACATTATGTTGTCATAATACATACCATATTTAATTTTTACCCTTAAATTCGACTATCTTAGTATGTTTTGAAAAAAAACTATTGGATAATTTTGATGAAATGATTTACAAAATAAAATCTACTTTGTAAAAGTAATTTCATAAATATTATAATTTAAACTGTGAAATTATAATTTTCATTTATTTAAAATTATAGTTTTCAATAGAAAAAAATAGTTTTCTGAAACTTGTAAATATTATATCAGTCTTCACTAAATTATATTAACACTTTTATTAATTATTAAGAATATTATATGAACAAAACATTTATTTTGAAAAATACGAATTTATCAAATAATTGTTTTAATTAAACCATTATATTTTCCAAAACAAAATTTTAGTTTATTCATATCGAGATCTAATTTTAACCAATACATAAATAATTATGGAAAAATGGATAAATATAATCATTATTTTACTAAAAAACGAGAATATGAACATGTATAATACTATGTTCTAGATGGATAACCCTGTACTACATCAGTGTACACCTTGAGGGTTAGATGTGAAATGGTGGGGATTTCATTGAGTTGTTCAGTGAACATGTTTTGGGACATTATCTTGATAACCATTAACTTCTCATGTAAAAAGTTTTTCCATGTTGGAGTTATTGAATTTTAGGTTGATCTTAGTCAAGGGGAAATCCTAGAGATTACTTCTCCCTTATATGCTCTAATAAGATAGTATCATAGTGTTTGATCCCACTGGTTGAGGCCATATCTTTTTATGTCAATAAAATTAGACTTTATCATAGTTGTTAATATATTATAATATTTTCAGTCACTATACAATGGATATATTATCAATGGTTAAGATACTTAAAAATATTTTATATTCAATATGCTATATTTTATAATTGGTCTAAAATAAAAATTATAGCGCATGTGTTTTCCAAAACTACAATACTTAATAAAGAATTTATTCAATAAAAAAAGGGAATTTTACTTATAAATGTTTTGATCATTACATTATCCCCCCTTCAAAAATTTTACCCGAAATTTTTTATTTTCATACCCTAAAACAGATGTGGATACTTGTTTTTCATCACCTCTTCCGTTTCCCAGGTTACTTCCTTAAATTGATAGTTTGACCACAAATCTTTCACCAGGTGATTTTTTTTTATTTTGAAGAACATTTTCTTTATGATCTATGATCTTAACTAGCTTTTCCTGATATGAATGATAATTATATAAGTATTCCACCTTTGGATTAAGTACATGTGGGGAGTCAATTATGTACTTCCTCAAGAGGGATACATGGAATATATCTTGTACTTGGGATAGGTTAGGTGGGATATATAGTTGATAGTCCACATATCTGACATGATAAAGGATATCAAAGGTAATGATGCTATAATATTTCCATTCTTCCTAAACCCCACAACTTTCTTCCATAGCGATATATGAAGGAACACCTAATCTCTAACCATAAACTATTAGTCTCATCATTGATTTTATATATAGACATTCTATCCAATGTTTGTGTATTTTATATGATGTTGAATCGTTTGAAACTTCTATGTGAACTCGTAAATAATATCTATTCCCACAAGATTTTTCACACAAAATTCACCACATCAAATTGAAGATTAAAACCTCTTCCCATATAGAGCCTCAAAGGATCCATTTGAATTCCATAATAGAAACTAAAGTTATATGTGTACTAAACTAGGGAAAGGTGTTGATATAAAAATCTTGGGAAATCTATTTATATCTATCTTATTAATTCCTATAGATTTTTATTGATTATTCTAGACTGATAATCCATATATGGGGGATAATAAGTACTAAAACACAGCTCAGTATCAAGTTTTTACTAATTTTTTCTCCATAAAAATGAGGTAAAAATCAGTTCTTGATCAGATATAATGGAGAGTGTCACCAAATACAGTCTTACTACTTCCCAGATTTATATCTTGGTGAATTTTATAAGATAGAATAGTTTATTGATTGAAACAAAATTCATTGACTTATATGGAATTCAACTACCTCCAAAATGGTGTTATTTTCTATCTATGTCATGTAGATCCCTTTGATGAAATCCATGGTAATGTTTTCCAAATTACATAATGATATGGGAAATTGTAGAATAATACCCTTTGACATATTTAATATAGACAGGAAGTTTTATCTTTCCATGAATCAATATATAGATTCTTCAATCTCCCTCTCTATCATATCACAACATTATTTTTTCTTCAAATCTCTACCCATCCCAGTGATTCTGATATGAAGGGATGAATTGTGCACATCATCCAAATTCCCCCTATTCATCACTAGTTTTTATTGGACACATATTTGATTTTAAAACCTTATATCTATCTTTAGCAATTTTTAACTCCATAATATTGAATACTATTTTTTTGTAGAACTTAAAAAAAAATTCTTCTTGATCCTCCTAAGAATGGATTCTAGATATATTATTTGAGTAAGGTATTATAAATATCCTTTTATTTTTTCCATGTCCATCTTTTACACATCAAATAATATTAGATACGTTTTAATTGTCATCAATTATTGGGTTTTTTGATACATTCAAATCCTAGAATATATACCTTTGGTCACCTTTCCCCAATGGAAATGGATGGAAAAATAATAATCATTGATAATTTCTAACCATATATTTTGTTCATATTGATCTCCTATTGCATGAATATATACTTGTTATTTTTATGGTCTGTATAAATTTCACAGTAGTCCCCATAGAGTCAATATGTCCAAATATTCAATACAAAGTTCACATTAGTCAATTATAGATCATCAGATGGGTAGTTCGTCTCATTGATAATTTAGTAGGAGGAGGAATATGATATCAGTTTTCATCTTTCATGAGTAAATAACTCAATCCAATTCTAGAGGCTTCATTTTAAGTCACAAATATTTCCCCATTTAATGGTAATGTGAGCCGAAGTGTAGTGATTAACATATACTTTAACTTATTAAGTACCTCATTACATTCATCAATCCCAAAAATATTCAATTCCTTTAGGGTTATCGTGGTCAGTGAGATTGAAAACCATGATATTTTTTTTCAAAAATCAATGATAGTCCTATAAAATCCATGGAAACTATATATTTTCATCATTGATGTTTTTCTTGTCCAGCCTACAATGGCCTCTATTTTTTAAGCATCCACATTTATCCCTTTACTAGTGATAACAATACCCAAGTACGTTACATTATCAATCAAAAACTCACATTTAATATATTTTAAATACATATTTTCATTTCTCATGATCATGATTATTTCATTCAATTCTCCTCATATTCCCCTTTTCTTTTGGGGTAGATAAGAATACGATCTATAAATGTTACCCCAAATTTTTCAATGTAATACATAAAGATTCTTTTTATTAAGTCCATGAAGATTACTATAACATTAGTTAATCCATATGGAATCATAATTAACTCATTGTTCTCATACATTATACAAATAATTATCCTTTGAAATATCCTACTTCTTCACCTTTACATGATAACATCCCGACCAAACATCCACTATAGAGATGTCTTGTGCTCCATATAGCTGATCAAAAATTTAATGAATCCATGGAATATGACACTTTTTTATCAATATTTTTTAGATCTCATGATAATCAATGGAGATGTACATTTATCCATCACCATCCTAATTAATAGGACCAGTTCACCCCATTGCGAAGAACACTAGTGAATAAAGAACTTATCAAATTTATCTTCTAGTTGATTCTTAAAATTTTCTTGTTAAAAAGGGGCCATTATATATAGATTCTTGGATATTTGAAAATATATGTGTATAATATTGATCAATAACTCAACCTATCATCTTGTATGAGGTCTATACTACTCATTTGGAAACAAATCATGCTTATTCACTCAAAATGGGACTATCATCAAGGATGATATTTTTTTAGTCTCAATCATTAGATATAGATAGACTTTCTCTTAAGGAAATAGTTCCCATGGTTGAGATGATTATTGTATAGGAGGATAATTCACCTTGTTTCATCTGTATAGGATCATAGGGATATTTGTGATATAGAGGGAAATTTTTTTCTCTCATCAATTTTTGTTTTCTCTATTTAAGGAAATTTAATATATACCTTAGAATGAAATGAAATTATACTAAATAAATTATCACATGGTTCTCTAAGATATTCAGACCACAAATATGGACATGGGAAAATATATATATATGGGATAAAATACTTTCACCGTATTCTATTTTTATAGAGAGCTTCACTTATAAGTTTTGAGGTGGTGTTTGAATTTTTTTAATAAATTGATGTTATATGAAAGAATGTGTTGGACCAGAATCAAAATGTTTATTCATCATATATGAATGAATAAATTGTACATGTTTCAACACATTATTATCAGGATCCATCTCAATAGTTTTGATGGCATAAGATATTAAATGTTCTCTTGGATATGGAAGTTTTTGGGGTTGGTCAACTTCTCCACACCGTGGATTAGTGTATTGAATTTCATATAATAGAGTTTTTATTCATATAAAACCATAGAAATTAGTCAAAGGTTTTACTTGAGAATTTCTTTCTGCCCTCACTTTGCAGGGTTTATGCTATCCACATTCACTCACTTTGTTCCCATCCATCCCACACCTATATAAATTCCTTATCCCCATCAGGAAATTATGATGATGCATCTTCACTGAATTTTGAAAAAGAAATGTTGTAATTGCATCCCACAATTATATTTTTCCATAACTACCATAGAATTAGACTCGACTCTCCATTTCATATTTCCAGACCTGTAACACTATTGAGATTCATTAACCACCATTTTGACATTAGGAAACATCATAAAATTACGCAAAGATCATCAAGGTCTTGAATAACCAATGGATTTTATAGACATGAAATTAACCCTCTGAATAAGGGGTGAACCATACAATTTTGTGGAAATGAAAAAATAGAGGTGTATCATGAAAGTCTTGTGATGTTTTCCTCACACACCTCAATATATTCATAATATATTTCCATGATTCCAATGAAATAAAAATCCACCTTATATTGAAGAGTGAGTGGAAATTATTTTTCACAAATTGTTTTCTGGAGATCTTTTCATTCCATCGCTTCAATATCTTCCCTAGTATTTTTTCAATATTGGTCATTGATCAACTTATCCCACCTTAAGATAAATTTCCAGAACCAACTTATCTTACGTAGAACATTGAATGATTACTATGATCTTTTAAATTTTTTTAATCTATTATTCCTTGATTAATGGATTGGAATATCCACTAAAAGTTAGAGACCTTTATCACATAACCATATAAATTGAAACTTTCTCTTTATAAAAGGTATTTGGGATTTCCACCTAATTCAAAATTATATAAAAGACATGAGATAAATAATAATTTATTTTCATGAAGTTCCTTACTCCTACCCCTATCGTATTGGGTGTCTCATTTAGGAAGTCATTATCTTTCCCATCACCATGATTGTTGAATAATTTACTCAAATTTTAATTCATTCACTAAAATTAAATTAAATTTAGGGATGATAATTTGAAAATATTAATCATGTAAAATTGAAAGTATGAACACTTATGGTATAAATCATAAATAAAAGACATTTCTTAACCAATGAATTTCTTGATTGAATCTAATCTATCCATTTTATATTACCTATCCTAAAATTTTATTGTATTTATTTTTCCCTTAATAATATTTCATAGAGATTTTGAGTGTTAGAAGGAATATACCTTGGAAGAGGAAAACAAGGGGTGTAGAAAAGCTTCATTTTTGTGCAGTAGGTGATCATAAATACAATCCCAATGTTTTCTTTTTTAGGTTTATTACCCCTAGTTACAAATATGCCAAAGGCACATCATATTGCAGTATCTAGAGAAATATATTTATTTAGAAACTAATTATTCCATAAATTACCAACGTTTAGTTATATTTTCATATTATTCTTCTTTTTTCTAAGGCTTAAGAGAGGTTTTCTAAAACTAATCCCCAAATATAACTAAAACTTACTCTAACAAAAAAAATGACAAAGAATTGATTTAATACACCATAATTCACTATTTATAAATATAAGGATTCAAATAATATAATCCCAAAAGATCATAAGGATTAGTTTTAGGGAAAATTAGATACAAAGTACATTTACCTAAAAATTTTGTACAAAAAATTATTTAAAATTTCAAAAACATGCCCTTATATTCCATCACACTTCTAAAACTACATGGGATAACATGGGGTATACATAAAAAGGAAGTGATATATAAAGACTATAATGGGAATAATTAAAATAATAACATTATTAAACAAATAAAGGTTAGTAAATAAGAATATCTAGGTGATATAAAAGGAGCGGAATCATAAAAATGAACATCGAAGAACGATTGATGATGATAATATAAAGGAAACAGAGGAATGTGATAGACACATACAACATAACATCACAGGCATATGTAAGGTATAACTATGAAGAAACTATAACATATGATGATTATGATAACCTCCCATGCACCATATATCTAGTCTCATTAGATGAAAACATTACCAACTGAATTAGAGGACTATATAATTATGGTCCCACCCATCACATTCATATCATATACATGAATTAGTGTTCCCCATAAATCAAACAACAAAATAACACCTTTCATCACATTTTAACCAATAATTTCAGATTGTGGGTTAAATAAATAGAATTAACCAATACAATATGTATAGGTTAATCTAAGTGAATACCCCTAAGTGGAAATGGGGATGGGTATTCACTACACAAATTCTTGGCATGGTAAAATCATCGGATTATTTGAGAATCATAACATGCATAAATAATTATTCGATGAAGAGTTTAAGGGGAGGGATATGTGGTCTCTAATTAATTAGAAATAACAAGTATATTAAAATGGATGTGTGGAAACACATTACAACATGAATAATTTGAAATAAAATGGAAAAGTACAATGAAATTTCATAAATAACGAGGAGGAGAGAATTAGTTACCCTGATATGCCACTACTAAAATCCGGGGTTGAACTTATTAAGATATTAGTAACACCATGGTTTGGATATAGATAGTTATAAGGAGGGTAAATTCTTGATCAAGGGGTTTTGAGTGAATAAGAATGAGAGGATTCATGGGTATTTTTAGAAAAAAGAGTTGGAATTCTAAATCAATTTCTGAACATTGGTTTTGGAGTCCATATGAACAAATATTCAAAAAAAAGACAAACAAACCACACCTCGGTTTTTACTATGGTTTTTACCAAAGATACGTGTCTTTAAATATTTCATATGTCTCAGAACCCAAATAATTAAAATAATACCCTTTGTGATTTGGAAGTGAGTCATGTTTGTAAATAATTGATTTTATAACTATAAAATATAATATAGGATGTGGAGGATTCATTATGGGATTATAAAAGCAATCAAATAACATCAAAACAACTATTTCATTCATGCTTCATTTGTTGAATTTTAGCATAGTCATAGTTAGATGAATATTATTGGGATTCAATCACCCTTAAAAGCCCTAATAAATGGGAATTATAGGGTACTATCCTACAGGTCGAAGCCATCACTACATCCATATATAAAAATCAGTCTTTATTATAAACTATAATATATATGAATATTATCATTCTCTATACAATGACTGTATTATCGATGGTAATGATACTTAATGGAATTTTAAATATGGTAGGCTATATTTTGTAATTGGTTTAAAATAATATATATAGTGCATTGTTTTTATATAACTATATTACATAATATGGAAATTATTATTTCAGAAAGGGAATTTTATTTATATTATTTGGGATCATAACATATAATTTCATGTAACTTTCAGTTGCACCACACCCACACCATGAACCATAAACAAACCCCAAGATGATTCAAGGGTGTTTTCCCTAACATCAATTTGGAGAGGAATGGATGGTTGATCATACACTTTTTAGTACCCTTCCATTATCATATTTACAAGGTTATAGAACCTAGTTAGCGATGATTAATGACTCATGATGATGTAATTGGTGGAAATTCATGAAAACAAGAGGCTGTGATAAGTACTGGGAGTTAAACATGGTAAGAGGAGGGAATGGGGTTAATGTATTTCATATTCATGATACACCACTACTCTAGATATAAGGTTATGGATTTGTGTATGATGTCATAGTATTGGAATGAGATACGTGGAAAATGAAATTAATTCCAACACAGGATGCTAGTCCCTATAAGATTCTGGGGTAGCTAAGCTTGTTAATTGAACCACATCATATATGTATGGATAAATAGAGATGATATTTTAGAGAAGGAATATTAATAAAGAAATTTTACATAGGGGAATGAGGGAGACATCTTAGTGGATACGAGGTTCCTTCATCGATGTTCTCCTATTATTGTCTCAGTACATTATTCCATTATTAGTGAGTAGGCCATGGAAAGGTTATCATGGATAAATAACTTGTTTAGGTTCTGAGAGGTCTTAATTTTTGATCATTGGTTCATTAGTAATATATTTTCCCATTTTCACTAGATACTATGGGTCTGATCCTATAGAGTACACATTTTATTTTAACCCGGTGTAAAAAAACTATTTTACAAAGTTCTCAGAGGGTTATGGACATAAACCCGAGCAATATTACCTTGGATGTTAAACTTGTTACAAAATTATTGATGTAGTTTTATCTATGGCTTCATTTTAGATTCCATAATATGTATTTCTTAATAGATATTTGTGTGATGGTTTGGTTTTTATGTTATTTTATTGGTATTTTTTGTGGGTTTTCATCTTTTGACTTTATCATTTTTATTTTAAAATGTTGTTGACCACCCCCCCCCCCCTTTGAGTATTCGAAACCCTCATAGCTAGTCTTTAACCTATGGCCAACTCTATGTAGGATGTAGGGGGTTATAAATCATCTAGTATACTAAATAGGGAGGTGTTTTAGTTTATGGGGATCATAAATTATTTTTATCATATAGTTCAGTTGAGAGATATGATGTGGTTTGGAGCTAGGGACACATAAGTATTGCATCTAAATATCAGGGAAAAACATTATCCATACAAAGTGTTTGATGTAGAAAAGGAGGATTGTTAGAACATAACACTTTATGGAACACTTTGATCTTATTTAGGGGAAAATAGTTTAATATAACAACTAGGAAAGATGATTCTAATTATAGGGTATATCACTAGGTGAGGTATGTGAATCATTATTGTTTGTTTTTGTGATTAAACAAAGAGTTTTTTGAATTAAAATGATTTTAATTAGTGAATACAAATAAATTAAATGATAATATGCAAGGGTTTAATTTCTGTTTGTTTTTATAATTATGGATAATGGTATTAATCCATGTTTAGTTTATGATTGGGATAACCAATAGGTTTATCCAATCAATCATCAGGGGATCTGTTGGATAGAGGAGGATGAGTTGTGGCAGAGGGGGCTGTGTTCTTTTTAATGGCATAGTTTGGAAAAGTATGAGGGTAGTTTCTATGATTTATTGGAAGATAATTTCCCAGAGGATATTTATATTATATTTAGTTTAATTTTTTCTTTAATGGAGTACTCGGTTCTATTGAAAGTTTGTCAGATGTATGGATTGGCACAACAATAGTGGATGTTGTATCTAGGAGAGTTAAAGCAGGAGGATGTTTCTTAAGATGAATTTCAGAATGGGTTCTGTATGGTGTTCTTATCATCAATGTTGAAGTTATAAAATATGATTGATCTTCTATCCCTTCCATATGAGATCATGGGCATGAAATATATCACGATTAATTTTATGGCCCTCAATTTTTTTCCTAACCACTATCTAAATGAGAAGTCTAGAGTGTTTCATCTTGAGGAATCACTATATCTAGTGATTAGATATAAAAGAATCCCATTTATTCCTACTAAATATTTGGAAGTGTGGAATAAATTAAAAATGATTGGGTGGATTCAAACATAGGGTGGGGTACCATGAGAGTGAGTTCAGTAGAGCTTCTCGAGGATTAGAGCTTCATACATGTGATCAAAAATGTCAAGGTAGACAGGGTTCTAATCACTTGGGATTTGATTATAGTAACCTACTATTAATTATCATATGGGACACTATATCTCTATATTCTACCATGGGGTTCCCATATATTTGATATGACAAATTATATTATTGACACTATTAGGATCTATGATCAAATCCTCATGGAGGTTAGTTTGGTTTAGGTGTTCATGCCCCTCTTTAATCACAGTAGATTATACACCACCAACATTTATTCAATAGTTGATGAAATACGTATCTAGTATAGGACATCCCATGATAGTACACAGACTTAGTGAATTAAATAGTGTTTGGTCCTAGATGTATTAAATATTATGGTATAAGAGTCGGGTATGGGAAGGGGCATGCAATAGAGGTTAGAATTCCACTGGGATTATAGGTTGTTCGGGGTATGATATGTTTTTCATCTACCATAGATTATAGATTGTTTGATTACATCTTAAAACTCCATTGTTACAAAAACATTTTTCCACACATTAATAATGGAGTGGATGTGCTTCTAGTTCCCTTAGTATTATCAACACTTGTAACATTCCAAGATTTTTTATTTTATGTTTATCGGTGATGTAGACTGATGATAGGGAAACCATAGTTTTGGGAGAGTTTTTTCTTATTGCAGATATAACTGTGTGATGTAATTGTTGGCATTCACTATATGTATTATGGATTTTCAATTACTAATTATTTATTGGGAAGATACTTTTTTTGATATTGAGGTCCAACATGTTATATTCATTGGAAAGATGAGAAATTATATGTGATTCATGCATGCATAAAATCTTAAATATTTGTTAGAAATCATTGCAGTAGAGACCCATCTGACAAATTATCCTAGAGTTATTGAGTGGTTTACAAATGTTTTATAGAATTAGGTTGTGATAAAACCCCATCAAAACAATTTTAATTTTTGAAAGTATTTAAAAATGGGTATTTCTATGATTTCAATGGATTCTTATCAGATGGAGACCATATATGTCTGTGAGTTGAAACTAAAAATTGATTATTTTAAATAGAATGGATTAATCTATACTTATTTATCTCCATGTAGTGTTCTAGTGTTTCTATCCCTGATGGTGGATGTTAGTCTAAGGTTGGGAATATAAAAATAAGTTTAATTATGTGATGGTCAATAACTGTTACTCCCTAATAAGAATGGAAAATATATCTCACTAGGAAAAGGATCAATTATTTTTTCAAAGATCAATATGTGGTTTGAAAATCATAAAATAAGGGTGGATGATGAGGATATCACAAGGACTACATTCAGATATTGGTACAAAAAGTATTAGTTTGTGGTTATGCTATTCGATTTCATGAATGTAAAAGCAGTGTTCAAGGATATCATGAACCCAATATTCTATTAGATCTATTTACAATTCATAGTTGATTCCATTGATAACATCCTTATATACACTAAGTTAGAGGAGGATCAAAATTAACATCTTAATATAATCCTATACGTTATTAAACCCCATAAAATCTCTAAAAAAATTCGAGGGTGAATATTTTCAGAAAAGGATGTTCATTTCCGTGGACATATGGAATCTCGATAGGGGTTGGTTGTGGACCCATATAACATTAAGTAAGTTGTTTCTTGTAAATAAAACAAGAACATTGTAGTCATTCATAGCTTCTCCATCATTTCAGGATATTACCCCAAGGTTGTTTCTGACTTATTTTAGATTGTTTCTCCATTAATTTCTTGGAAATGGGAGGACCTGGATTTTATATATATTATTCAGTGTTAGGAAACATTCTAATTCATGAAGGGAAGGTTAATACCTTTCCATATTCCTTGGTCACCAGAGGAATGTGTGATGTTTGAGGGATTTTTTTGATGGTTACCATTTTGGATATGGATTTATGTTGATGAAAAATAGGAGGTGATATCTTTTGGGTATTGGAATTTGTGTCCCCATCAATGTAAATATGCCCCCCATAACCAAGAGTAGGATTCAATAGTCATTTAATTGATGTTTTGGTGAAATTACCTCATCAGTAAGTGAGGAAGGTTCTTTATTGAACACAATTGTTTATAATATATCATCTCTTTGGGGTATTTAAGCCCCCATTAGTAGAGATTGTTGAAATTTAACTACTTTTATTATTTTGAGATCTCCTAAACCAAATGAAATTGAATTGCGGTTTCTAAAATGATGAAATGAAATTCATTGAGAGATGTAGTTCAGGAGTCTAAAGATGAATTGAAAGGGATATATGTTATTTTAGTGATGTATCATTTTATAAAATAAGTTAGTTTTAGAGTATTATCTATCATATAATAGTTGAATAAACTCTGTTGTAGAACATAGAGGAGTCTTGGTGGGGAGAATCAAAGGCGGAGGTTAGAGTGACCATGTAGGTCCTATTAATTCTCTAATGGGGTGTGTCGTGGATGTTCAAAACAAGATATTGTTTCAAGGAATAATATTTATAACATTTTCCATTTGTGAGGGATTTAAATATGAGTTTCAGAGATCAACCATTATTTTAAATCCAGTTTTTCCATTATGTAACATATTTTGAAGAAGAAGATTTGTTTGAATTGGATGAAGTGGTTGAGGGGGAGTTCATTTCACAGAGTTTAGTCTTTCATTAGGTGAAAGTATAGAATCATGTTCGTGGAGGATTTTATATCTTTTTTTGTCCCTATGTTGATGTGGGAGGGAATTTCTATTGATTTTTTCACTTATTTACCCCAGGAATAGGGAGGATATGATGTCGTTTGGGTGATAATGGAACGAATTACGATGTTTTCCCATTTTCTACGAATTTGGGTGTACAGTGTTTTGGATTGTCTAATGAGGAGGTATGTTGAAGAAAGTTTGATAATTCGTGGGGTTCCTAATACCATTGTATCTTAATAGGATTCAAGTTGTAACTTGAAAGTATGGGAGGATTACAATATGGATTTTCATCTCAACTATTGCTAAACAATTCTTTACACACCAAGATAGATTGTCATATAGGGCATACCATCAAAACATTGGAGGATATTTTGTAGGCATGAATCTTGACATTAGTGGATCATTGGATTCCATTATACTAGTGGTTGAATTTTCCTACAATAAAAACATTCAACCATCCATCATTATCGATCTTTTTGAGGTGTTTTTTGGTGAAGGGTTTCATTTTTTTTCTGCTGGACTAATATTGAAAAGTAATCTATCTTTGGTGTAGATGTTGGCTATAGAACTATAGAGATGATCTAGATGGTTTGAAATTAGATAAAGGTGGTGCGTGACCTCTATAAGGATATAAATATTGTAGGTGTTGGATCTTGAGCTTGAGGTTAGAGATCATGTGTTATTGAATGCATCCCCTTTGTAGGGGTATTGGATATTTGTTCAAGGATATAAGATTTATCCTATGTTTTTTGACCCTTTGAGGGGTTGGAGCATATTGGCAAAGTGGGTTATCGATTGGCACTCTCACCCTCGCTTGATAGAGTTTGCAACATCTTCTACATGTCCAAAAATTTTCTTTATCTTCGCGATTACCCTCATATTTTTGATTTGGTAGGGTTGGACATAAAGGAAGATGGGAAATTTGTGGGGAATCTTGTTGAGATCTAGGATAGTCAAAATATACTGATTTATATGTGAGTTTGTAGGTATCATGGAACATAGTGAAATAATATTTTCCATGGATTTGAATTTTCATCATCGTTTGACATTACAACATCATATTTGGGGATGTAAATCCTAATATAATGAAAGAGGATCTCACAAAGAGGAATTAAGAAAAAAATTAATCTAATAAATTATCTCGATAAATTTGTACATGTGTTTGATGAATGATCATTTCTATCAGACATTTCGGGAATAAATATAATTAATATCCCTTTAGATTGTCCAAACATACATCAAACATATAATAGAAAGTTGATAAATGAAATATGGGTGCTAGAACAGAGATTTGGTGATTCCTTTGACATCCCGATGATAACAACATCTTCAAACCATTGATCTGTGAAGGAGAACTCAGATCTGTTACGTAAATAATCATATTCTTTATCTATTATGTGAGATATGTGATAGAGGGTCTATCAAATTCATGAGATGAATATTATTCCAAATTATACTCTCACTTTTCTTATATAGTGAGATATATAATTCCAGAAAAAGGATTCTCGACCCAAGTATAAATAATTCCCCCTAAATAATTCTTAAACAACACTTTTTGACCAACTAACTATGTCATAAAAATAATTTATATATTTATCACATTATTCTAATACATTACATATATTTCATGATAAACTAATTTCATTAAATTGAATCGATGATCTTGAAAATATTAAATGAATATTAAATATTAAAATATTATTCTTTCATTAATTATTATCAAATTTATTCACTTAATATATTTTTAATACATTTAATAAAAAAATTCCATAATAATTATTATAAACTCAAATGATAAGAATTTATTTATTTCATGGTGACTATTCAAACTCAGACATAACCCAGACCCCATGGTGGGAGTGATTATGTTATAAAATTGTATTCATTATAATAGTCCCAAACATTTGAATATGTTATGTGTGTGACCCTCTAGGACCTTATCATGGAAGTAGTGAATACTAGTCGCAAAACATGAGTGTATTATAGAAGCCTCTTATGATCACATACATTGTAATAGAATCTCTTTGCCTCGCAATATATCATAAAATAGGGTACATAATTTTTTTCATCATCCTTTCTTGTTTTATTCACATATTCTACCATGGACATGGATTTAGTGAAGATACTACCATCAAGATCAACGGGGCCTAAGATATCGCTACCTACCAGAAGCAGAAAATTTTATCTCGATTATTCAATCAATGTCATTCCACCAATTATGCATCAAATTCATTCTACCTTATCCTGACATATATGTAATTATTTTCATATTGTGTAAAATTACATAATAAAACATTTTACATTGGAAATAATCTAAATATTGAATACCATTACTTGTATTCATAGATAGGAAATGCCAATGGCACCTAAAACTTGTGGAGTTCCTATTAGAGGGACATTCCTCATGCCCTCATCTACCTGAGATCATAATGTGAGAAATTCATGAGGATATGTCTCAGTTCTTATTCACCCCCAATACCAGATAATCCAACATCATCTTGTATTTACAACATGATGTATCAGGAATGTAAGAAATATGTTTAATATTACTACCCCGATATCTCTTGGTTTAAATTATAGCCTAGGATCTCTTATAGCCTATTGATTGGTAAATAATATATGGAAATTTCCATTTCAATAGCGTACAAGGAAATATAAACACTACTATAGTAACTGTAAATTATGTATAAATAATTCTACATACGATTTGTTTCTTGAAAATAATTTTTTAATTTGGGCCTTGAGAGCCTGATTATTTTTAAAAAGTTATCCCTTGGGTTGATATATAGTGGCTGTACAATAGAGTGGAGAAGATTAACTGTGAATCAGAGTTGTATATGTGTGACAAATATCCCAAGGTATTCAATGGTTTATATTTTTCATTGTGCTATATCAGTTGTTTACTTTTATTGAGGTAATTCATTTTACCTTATGCTTCACATGATATAGTCTCTCTCCCTTTTTTGATGACTTCACCTGGAAATGAGCTTTCTACCTCCTATATGTTGTTGTGTAATTGTTGTAACAAGATTATTGAGAAGTATCTCACTGTATGTTTTTCATGACTCCTTTTCTATTTTATTTAAAGTAATTTTTTGATTGTCAAGGATGATAATGTTTTGAGATATAGCTAATTTAATGTCTTAGTTCATCAAAAATCATTCCTTTTTGATTTTTGATTTCTTGAAATATTGGGGAGTGTGTTCAAGGCATTTTTTCTTTTGTGATTTTTTATGTTTTCTATCATGTTCACTTCAATGTCCAGGTTTTCAATGATTCATTTCATATAATTTTTTGGTTCTTTATGTTTTGTTGCTTTCCTCTTAAATTAAGTTTAATTAGTCAATTGTATGGTTGATTCATTATTGTTTTGAGTTGATTCCTTCATTTAGTTGGTTGACTTTTTCTAATGGTTAGATGGTTTCTTCCTGTGGTTGGTTGATATCATCATTGGTCTGTTGATTCATTCTTATAGTTAGTTGATTCGTTTATGTGTTTAGTCAGTTTATTCATATTATTAGTTGAATTATTCATTCATTTGTTTAGTCCCTTACTCTGGTTAGTTGATTTATTCATGTGGTTGGTTGGTTCCATTGTTTTATCAATTGGTTTGTTCATGGAATTATTTGATTTATTCCTCAAATTTGTTTTTTACTTCATGTAGTGTATTGGGTTTTTTATTTAGTTAGTTGGTTCCTTCATTCAGTTAGTTTCATGACTTCATCCAGTTAATCTCCCGTCATCTTAAGTTCAATAGTTTGTAAAATTTTCTAGTTCTTTGAAATTCCCAGATTCACCAGAATGACGTAAAAATTGTTTTTAATATATAATGTGGAAATAATGTATAAAATTTATGTTTTCAAATTTTTTAGATATTAAATCTCATATTTTAATTCCTTAAAGAATGTGGTTTGAAATGAGGTTTTAATTTTTTTTAAATTAAATCGAATTAAATAAAAACTAAAAATGAATATTGAGCATGTTGATCTTAAGATTTTTTCGAAAATCTATATATGGATTATAAATTTATATAATTTCCTCAATTATAGTCTTTTCTTGTTTTTTGACTTGGGGTGAGCCAAAAACATGTTCTTTTTCCCTAGTTTTAAATCCTTCCAACTCTTGATTCATGGAATGTTCAACAACTTTTTCCCTCTATATTTTCTACAATAGTGTGTGTGTCGTGTTTTAAGTTGGAGTTTATTCATCTTTCTTACACATCCCTTCTCTAAAAGTTTGGTACAATTGATTGATCCTTTACCTCCATGACATAAAAGTTGGGGAATTATCTTCTTTTCCCCTATTTTGGGTCTCGCAAGTTTTCAATCATCTTTTTCATGTTGGGGATCCATTTTCTCTTATTATTTAGTGAATATATGTAATTACGGTTTGTTTACTATTGAGTAGATATATAAATTAATTAAGGAATAAAATTAATGATATTAAATTGAATTTTCTATAAAGGGGTGTAATCACATGTGTTTAATTTTTTCATTTGTAAAATAGATTGTTTTCTATTAAAAACTATATAACCTATTTATATATTCATGTTGTGGATAATTAAAATAAGAAAACCTTTACTATGTTAAACCCACCAATCATAAAATGTTATGACCACATATTCGGCGAAATAATTAGTTGAGTGTGAATGTGGATGTTGTGAGAAAATACCCATGCACAAGAAAATGAATTGTTGATAAAACCCCTTTTAAATGAATTATAAATTTACATGATTTGGAATCCTATTTTTTTTTGTATGTCTGATTTTATATTTATGGTCGTTTGTTATTGTGGGGAGTTGTATGAAAATGGTAGTGATTAGTCTAGATGTGTGCAGTGATGATGGAAGTGTATGTATGTTGGAAGATATGTGATTGTTATTGTGAGACAACTAAGTTGTGTGGTTGTCTTTTTATGAATATGTGATGGATGATATTGTGATGATGTTTTTTATTTTGGTGACTTAGTAATGTATCCTTGTAGTAGTGTAATAAAACTATAAATGGTGGGATTTAATAAAAGTGGACAATAATTTGAATTTGGAAACCAATGCAACAATTTAAATATTCATGGACAAGGTAATGATGAATTGGAACTAAATATAGATGTTTTCTACTTTGATTTTTTAACACATATGACGTCAAATTGTTGATAATGAAATTTTTTGAATGTTTGAAGAATTTTTAACTAAAATAAGGAACATTTTGGGATCTTCTTGGTAATTTTCTATTGTAGATATCATCTTGTTGGTGGCATCGTGTGGTAATGATAATATGGCATGAATGATAACGTGGACATGCTGATGTATCTTTATGAAAACTATAGGCCAATATTGTGTTATTTGTTATATATACACATATACTTATACTTTCATGTTACATTCATTTGCACCCCACCTATGTTGAGTACTATATAACAACACACAGATGTTCAGGGGATGTTTTCACCAAGATTTGAATAGTTAGAAATGAATGTATTATTGCCCCTATTACTTGATCTTTATTCACCAAAAGTACATAGAGATGGTACCTAGCTAGTTCCAGGTACCAGAAGATGATGGTGTAGTTGGTTACAATTCCTGATTATTAGAGGATTTGATTTATAGTAGAGGTTATGCATGATGGGAGGAGTTAATGAGGTTGATTATTTTCATTTTCTTGATACATGAATGATTTTTATTTGATGTTTTGGTCATTTTGGGATGTTTTAGTAGTTCCATGTGAGATATGGATGACAAAATGTATATTAAAATAGGGTGTTGGTCCCTATTTGAGGCTATGGTACTAAGATTTGTGTCCATACCCACTTTAGGGAAGACTTGATATGAGGTGATGTGATGGAATAAAAAGGATAAGATCATATGAAATTTGATAATGGGGTCTGAGAGAGATAACTAAGTGGAGGAATTCGATGTGGGACAACTTTATCAATGTTATATTTTTATTATCTAAATAATTTATGAATTCCTTAGTGAGAGGGTGATGATGAGGTTGGGCTGGATAGTTTACCTATTTAGATCCTTTTTTTCTATTTTCCACTCGACTATTATTATGATCTTCTCACATTTTCACTGGATACCATGGGTATGATCCAACTGAGTATACATGTTATGAAACAATAATGTATATAAACTATTTTCTTAGTTTCCTAGAGGTTTATGGGGACTGATCTAGTCATTACAATCATAGAGGTAAGAGCTATTGTGGAGTTCCTACTTTATGTTTCCCTATTTTTATTTGTTTTGGAGACTTTTATATTCATTTGCTGATATAAAAATGATAGATTGTTTTTTTTAATTTTTTGTAATGTGATGTTTTTTTTGTTTTTTTTTGTTATTTCTCTTGATAATTTTCATATAATGAGGGTAATTACTCCTATTTGAGTGCTTTATACTGTTGGTGATAGTCTCTAACCCAAGGCCTACATGAGTAGGTATTTAGGGGGTCATACCGTATATTCACTACCAACTCAGGAGGGGTTCCATTTGAGAGTGGTTCCTGATAGAAACCAAGAGATTACATTTGTTGTGCACTTTATGGTTAAGGATAAGTGAATTCTAAGGAGGAGGAGGAAGGGGTAAAATGGGTTCAAGGGAAAAATATTTAATTCACCTTAAAAGTAGAACATGGAGGATACCAGGTACTTGGCCTGCTCCACAGGGTATGAGATGACACCCCATGGTAGAAAAGCATCTACTTGGTACACAAGGTACCTAATACATTCCACCAGGTACTAGTGTGACATAAAATTTTAAACTTCTTGTTCTTCCACCTAGAAACCACACCGAACTCCAAATCCTCCTATTGAACCCTAAAACATATATTAAAATACATAATAATTCATCCCTACCAACCCAATTTCTCACATGAATCCATATATGAAAACATAACCGCTAAATTAGAACTAATTAGTCAGCCAATGTGATAATTTTACTATATAGTATTCAAAATTAAGATTTAATAATAATTTAATCATAGTATTAAGTACGTTGGATATTATAATCTCCCCAACATTTGGCTTTTCATTCTCAAAAGTCATGGAAAAATGTTTACTCAGGGTTTTTCTAAAAGTAAATATCAAATAAAAACATCAATATATCCACTAAAATCATGATGTTAAACTCCCTAAACCCACCTCAAAATACAAAATACAAAAAATCAATCTTACCAAATCATCAAGACTTAGTTATATCTTATATACCTAACCTAAACTACACATCAAAACATAACTAAAATAATTCTCCAAATTTCTAATTCATGACATCAAAAATTAAAAAGTAATAAAATTATATATACATAAATATAATTACAAATCATAACCCAATTATCCACTATTATTTTTTTACACAAATCCTAAAATCAAAACAGGACAATAAACTACCAAATTATATCCATATCAGGTAATATGTTATCACTGTTATGATACTCTAAATACCAACAACTCTCAGATCCCAATCTAGGGTACTCCCCAACATATAATTATATAATTTCATACCTATTCATCACTTTCCATAGCATTCTAAATTATTCAAAATATTAACTTATCATGATTTTTTTGAAAAAATATTTCATTTTAGAGGACATGTATCAACACATTTGAGAAAGTACCACATCTTTTATGAATATTATAGTATAAAACATCAGTTAACGAAAAGAAAATCCTAAAATAAAATATAAAATTTCATGTACATAAAATGTGATATTTCATAATATTATTGTATTGAATTCCATTTCATTTTTGAATGAAAAACTAAATTAAATTTCAAAATACTTTACCTATTCCTTTTATAAAAAATACATTTCAATAAATTGAATAATATGAAACAGAAGTGTTAATGGAACAAAAACCCCATTTTACATTGAAAGAAATATAGTTAGAAAATATATTCCTCACATTAATACACTAATAGTCTCCTAAAAATCACATAACATAGATTTTATTGGTTTCATTATTAAACAACGAAAAATTTGTTACAAGAATGCTTGAGAGCTATGTGAATGTCTATGTATCATGGTGAGGTAATCCTGCTTTAGGAGTGGATTGAACATGTTTTATTGTCATGTGTTATATAATTCAGAAAAGGCCCAGAATTAAGATTCTAAAAGGAGGCATGGGTTTTATGATCTATCTTTTGAAGAACATAGACACAGGGTACCCCTTTGGAAAGACCAAAAAGTGGCCCCTTTGGGATATACACGGTGCCTGGATGGCATGCCCCAGTCTCTTAGTTACTCATTTTTAGGTGGGTCCTTCACTCTATTCTTAGAGATGTACTGGGTATAGTTGTATTTAAAAAATCTTAATCATGAAACTTACAAATACCCTTCACTTATTTCCTTTTTTACAATAGTTCAGATTGCAAAATCACCTAAATGGGAATCTTGGATGGTATGGGGAAACATTGATTTCACTTAGTTTTTTTATGGATCATTTTTTTCCTTCTTCCATACATATTCTTAAAATTGGGTGTTTTTTGTTATTTATATAGTAAATTAGGGTTGGGATACATATTAACTATTGGATAACTTCTTGGGGAAACTAGCTCCTTTGAATAGGGTACATAATGCAAGGGTGTAGAAGACAGGGTGTGTGTTCGGACATGATTCATTAGAAGGAAACACACATGGGTGTGGTGATAAAAGGGTGAATCCAAATTATGAGAAAAGGGAACATGAATTACTTTTGGAAATGGTTGTGAGATAGTTAAGCACCCAGTTTTCTTCTCCCCTTTTAAAATTCATTGATCTTATTAGAGAATAATTGGACTTATACATTGAATAAAAGTGTGATCTCTAAAAATTTTCCCCTCAAAATTATATTTGAGTACTATTAATAAGAATAATTTATAAAAAATGAGATATATTAATGAATTAAGCTCAAAGTACATGCTCAAGTTGAAAGAGTGGTCACATGTTGATGCGGAGTCAGGGTTCACACTCTATCTAGCACAGGTATCCATATAGAGTTGAAAATATAGTGTATAATATGGTATATTATCATCAAATTTATATAAAGAGGACCAACTCATCAACATGTACCACATACATCAGAAAATCCAATATATGAAATATTTAGCTCCTTTCATATGTGTAATAAAATGATTTTTGTTGTCCAAAGAACTATTTAATTTTTTCATTAAGTGAGAGTGATATAATGTGAGTTTAGGATGAAATATGTTAATAATGTGCTTCATGTGTGAGTCATCCTCTATTGGGATAATAAGAAACATAACTTTCATAGAGGAAAACTATGTTTAAAAAAAACAAAAAAAAACATAATTCCCTTTAAATTTATAATATTTACCTTTTTTCATCTCCTGTAATACTTAATTATTTAATTATTTATCCTCCACTCTTATATAATCTTTTTTTTTGAAATATTTAATTGAATGATTAGGTTTTTTCAATTTTATTCCCCTTTATGATTTAAAAAATATTGGATAATGAAAATTGTAACTAGAATGACAGTGGGAATATATATGAAATACGTTTATATATTTGAAGAAAATTCTATCCCAAACAAAATTTTAAATGATATTAATCTAATTAAATTGGATAAAATGTCCCTAAAATTTTGAAATAACACACAATTGAAATTTTAATTTATAAAATAATATTTCATTATTATAAAACATTTTCAAGAGTTCAAATATTTATTCTTTCAGGGAGATTTTATACATGGAAAATTTCATATTCTTTATGTATTCATGATAATTCTCAACATCATCCATAGTTTAATTGACTTTTCAACTTTATCTTGATGAATTTAGAACTTTATATTCTATTTATTGATATAAAGAACTTATTCATAAAAAAACTAAAAATGTACATTCTCATTATTCAACTAAGATATTTATTCTTTTTATCTTTTTATATTCTTATATTCACATTAAATTCATCATCATGGGTCAGGTAAAGAGTTTTATGTTTACCAATATCTATTTAATTTTCATTAACTTAAGAAAAAAAATCTCTTATAATCTTTGTGAATGATTTTGATGAACTTATTATCCCAAAACATTCTTATCATAGAACATCATATCACCTTCATTATGTTTGACCCAATGAAAATGTTTTTTAAAACTTCTCCTTACTCTTAAGTATTATTAAATCGAGTCTGATATGGATTATTTTCTTAAATTCAATGAATATCATCTCTAAATAGAATATCTTATCACTTTTTTCCTCAGAATTACTTTCATTCTTATACCAAAATTGATTCTTTCCAATTATAATTTTCATTCTCTTCCTATGATTATCTAGTTAATTTTATCATTTTTGATGGAATAATTTCTATATTAGATTACATCTTCTCTTATTAAATGATTTAAAAACTATCTCAACTAAACTATATTTCATAAAAACAATTGAAGTAGAATATAAATATAATCCATTTATCTTTTTTCATTTTTTAGAAACTCTTTTTATCCTACCATCATATTTTATATGAGTTCATATTGGATCATATAAGAACAAGTTTTTTTTTATTATAAAAAGATATCAACTTGGATTAAAATTCAATAGGAATAATATCATTAATTATTTCAACCAAAATATCATTTGTCAAATATTTATCTCTCAAATATTGAAAATACATCAAATTTTTCATAAATAACTGATGCATCTTTGGAACAAAATCTCCATGTAAAAAAATAAAATTTTGGATTATTAGTTCTTAACATATATCTTCTAGTTTCTATAAATTTGTGTGTTCCAAAGTGATTAACGTCAATATTTTTATATATATTGTTTGTTTCATCACAAGAAAAAAATAGAATATATGTTTTTTCTAATCATAGAACATAAAATTATATTTATGACTATGTAATTTATTTGATATCATGACTTCTCATACCTGAAAAAAATTGAAATCAACTGGTCTACAAATTTTTAATTTTATGTTACCCTGAAAAAATTTTCTACTGTAGTATTTATAATGAAGTCCTTAATCTAGTATATCTAATACTCATAGTTATCACCATCAGTGATTGGTTTCGTCATGCAATTATAGTTTCTAAATTTCCAATATTTAAAAAACTATCTTTACAAAAATAAAAATATATATTTTATAAATAATAAATATTACATTAAATGATTTTAAATAAGATCAAATGATATAAAAAATATCATTTTTTAGAAAATATAAACTGAAAAATGAATTCTATCCTATTATGATAAGATATATAAGATCATAATGGCACCTAAAACACTAAAAGCGGGTGGTAAATTGCATTTTATAAACTAAATATACAAAATTTAAAACCTAATTATGAATTTTAACTGAACAAATATATATTTTGAAAATTAAATTAATATAAAAATAATTGGTCTAAAAGTTTATAAAATTTGGGTTATGGAAATTTTTTTAAAATATAACATTCCTAAAACGCATGAACAATGAAAATAGAATTTTTTTAAAAGACATAATATGAAATAATAAAAATGATTAATGAAAACAGAAAAATGTTTTATAACAATGATCCATGATTTAAAAATTATAATTAAGGATGTATATAAACCCAACACAAGGTATCCACAATTTTAACAAAAATGTAAATGTATTTGTTCTATATGTAGTGAAAACCTCAATAAAAGGACTAGAATAAATCTATTTCCCAATCAATAAGAACCCAAAAATAGGAAGACCAGATAAAAACTATATTATTATCCCTATAAGACCTTAATCACACCATATTGGACGAAAAATTAAAAATAAGAAAAACTCATGGAATTTACAAATATCCTCCCAAAGAAGATGACTTATGTAAAAAATATCTAAATAATTACAATAAAGTAATAAATAAATGTAAAAAAATATATTAAAAAATGATTCACAATAAATATTAGATTTTCAATGATGTAAAATATTACTTCTCTAATGTTAATCCTATTTATAGGTAAACCTTCAGCGGTCATATTCTACATTCTTCGGAGTTGGTTGCAATGACATCATACAAACCCTTCCATTACGTAGAAAATTTTAATATGATTTTAATCATGATGTTAATTTTTTTAAACACTTATACAAAGTATTGGATTGATTCTTATATTATAATGTCTATTTTTATGGTATAATGAAATTTCTCAAATAAAAAATATAGAAAAATTCATCAAGAAATCTTGTTTGAATCTATCTGATAAAAGTTTTTCTGGTAGAGGTATGTATATATTTGTCTAATTAAATTTGTTTTAATTTGACTTGCGTACATTTATATATATTTTTTGATGAATATTATAATCATCATACTAATATAGGTGTATCGTTTTAAATATATTCCATCTGATTAACATATATTTCTATGTAAAAAAAATGAATTTTCTAAATGAACATTTTTTTATCAAAGGAAGTATAAATGTTATTAAATTATTAATAAATTGTTTTGGTGATTACAAAAAATATGGTTAGAATGTCTCAAAATTAATCTTTTTTCTCAACTTGTGTGATTTAACTAATAATGGTTTACATTGTGCAATGACATTGTTTAATTATTTGAAGAATTTAATGACTTATGTATTTATTTCTATCACACACTATATCCTCTCATGACATAAAATTATCTTCCATTTCATAATGGATCTAACATTTTGTAAATTTCTTATAGAAAATGTCTAGTTCACTAAATAATGAATTTAATAAGGTGTAATCTTCTACTCACATCCCCCACAATATCAATGATGTTGATTTTTGTACATGGTGTCATATCATGCAGAATTATTAAGAAATTTTAATTATCTTTAGTTAAACTCATATCAATTATCCATTATCAGAAAGAATACCTTTTTATGAATGTTGTTTTCCAATTTATACTCCAATTTCATACTCAAATATTAATCTTCCTTCCGTACAAATCTCATCCTCATGAGGCATCTCTCAAACAAACATTTCCTGCAATGATTAGGCTATTTATGAATCTAAGGATTTTATATCACACTATTTTGGATGATTATATTTTCTAAATGATTAGAGAGTCCAAATTACATGATATAGTCACATAAGAAAACATCAAAATCCATTTATATTCTATAAAAGGACAATATAAAGGATAGTGTCACAAATAATATCTTTACCCTGGGGGAAATTTCATCCAAGAGTGTTTATGGAAACGTTTGTTGAATCAAATATGGACCAAGTTTGACGACCATATTAGATCCATTGGGATTGATGAGGCCATTTGGTTCTCATACTTCTATGTTTATCATCATAAAAGTTTCTTCTGGGTGTTAGTTAATATATTGTGTTCTATAAACAATAAATTTCATATCCCTCATGGGGTTGTTGGAATTAATATTTCAAAAATTTATGAAATTTGGGCGGTTTCAGTTCTTAATGAAAAGAACGATGAGTTTATCGTTTATCTAAATTCCTATTTCAATGTCGAGTGTCCCTGCATTATATTGAATGATCAATTTATGTTAGTAAAAGTTAATATAAAGAAATAAGTTCATCCAATTTAAAAATATTCCCTTTATTTCATAAGTTTAGAAATTTTTATGGTCTCATGGGTCAAAACCTAAGGTATAGAGACCAAATACTTTATCAAACTAAAATAATGGTATGAATCAGAACACCAACTTTTCTGTTCTATATCATATCCAATATAGAGCCTTTGGTTACAAAATCATATCAGAGTCAAATCGAAAACTTTATCAAAAGGTCTTCTAGTGATACTTCATAATGGGTGCTTATTACAAGCCCAAATTATTGTAGTGGGTTAATAGAAACCACTATTAGGATGTATAATCACGTTAAATTAGGGATATCAGTGAACCTTGTCATACTAGCCTTGGGGAAACTCTACAGAATGTTGGGTCACGTGGAATAAAGAAAAACAACTGATAAAAAAATCACATTAAATAATTATTACATGGTTGTACAATAGAGCAGCTCACTCTAAATATCATAAAGAAAAAAAATTTTCCTTTAAATTTAAATTTAGATCTTTATTATTAGATATTAATAGAAATTGTCCCTTTCACATAGATTCACAAGATCTATAAAAATTCTTTTAAGATCTAGTCACAATTGTGTTCTCTATACCGAGATTTATTTGAAATAGTAGTGATCAACATTAGTTGGAAAATAAATGAACACTCATATAGAAGTTTGTTATAGGATATGTCACTCATAGAAATAGTTTATGACATCTTCATTTTCAAATGGTAAAATCTATATTGAGTCTTATTATAATTTTTGTGTAGAAAATAATTTGGTCAAACTCCATATTGTTGGGTTAATAAAGAGTATCACCCAATTATTCATTGAAAATTCTAGTTTATTTTGATGCACAACTAATACCTTAATGAATTTTCTACCTTAAAATTCCATAATTGGTTTTTAATTTGAGTATTCTCGATCATTGACCAAATTTAATCCTGTTTCATTGTACAGAAGATTATCCACACCTACATGAAATTGACATTTCAAGGCTAAGGGGGATATTCAAAGGAACTAGAGTGCAATGATTTTTTCATTAAGACATATTCCTTGACTACTGAATGGAAGACCCTCACTGTGGATCATGGAATATTGATTTTTGAACATACAGAACCAGAAGTTCAAAAAACACCATCATATGTGTCTATCAGCAAAGATTCTCATTGAATCCAAGCCAATTATACTTCTCCAAAGGTAGTTTGTATAAGAAAGAAATCAATAGTTTCAGTTTTAATCACATATTTATCTACCATATAGAAATTCCCAATAAAGAAACTTATCTTAAAGTACATTCTTGTTCCACTAGTTGAATTATCTTTTGGTGTTTATGGAGTTACTATGGATAGAGAAATAAATGAAATGGAATAGAAAATTTTCCATTAATTAATCACTTAGCCGCCCATAGATGTGATGAAGAATAAGGCAGATCTGATCCACCAAATTTTTTAAGTCTAATAACAAGTGAATAATAACTGGACAATAGAAATTAAATATTTAAGAAATAAATTTCAATAAATTACAAAATATAAACCATGAGTTAGAGTGTCTCGAGTGGGTCATTTATTAGTGGAATTAACAAAATATAGAGAAATCATGGATTTGTGGATGGGTGGATACTAAAACAATATATATAAGAGAATATGACTATCATTTGAAAAAGGATATAATATAATTGAAAAATGAAGCATTAATAATTAATATTTTGAAGATAAATAATCAATATATAGCCAGAAGAATCAAAAGACACATCCGTTAGTTAAATCTCAAATTACCAAATGAGAAGAACTTCCATAATCAGTATATTTTTCTAAAAATATATGATTTGAATTTCAACATTTTAAAAATTAGATCCTATAATATCTCTTTATAGTAATTTATATCATTTTTTTACATGTTTTTATTTTGAAGGATCCATATTGTGAATGTTACTCCGAGTTTACTCAATAAAAATATTTCATCTCGAATTATAATCAATTTGTTAAATTTTTTATTTTCTATAATTTTAATTCCTGATTATATTAAATAATCACATACTAATATCATAATTTTTGAATCCACAAGAAAATTGTATAGACATTTATTATATAAACAATAGTTTTATAATACATTATTCAATGATGAAATATTAAAGTCAATCTATTATCCTCAAGGAATATATCCTCAAGTGGATATAGGTGAGTTGGATGTGAAAAAAGTTACCCAGTAACATTTTGTTTTATTTAGAATGGATATGTATAGAGGGGATTTGGAGGTTTTTGGGTTGTGGTAAATTTATTTTTGGGCTATTTAGGATGAAAAACACTCATAGTGGTAGGCATCTTGGTGCCTGTTTTGAAGTTATGGTTGTGGGAGATACTATTTGATGATCAGGGTTATCCTTGGGTGAGAAACATCCATTTTTTTGTTATATTGTGTGTGAGTAATATCCATGTCTATCATGGAGAAGGGATGTATTCCAATTTTGGAAGGTATTTTTGTATAATAGAAATGGGGTTTTGGGTGTTTTAGAGAATTGTTGTAGCCGGGGTTGGATAGAATCACATGTTGGGTAACCTTGCCATGGAGATTTACGAAACCATGGTTGATCATATTTTATATGGTTTAGTTCTTAATAGGACCTCGATGGATTCATTAAGAACCCTAGGAATGAAATAATTCTCTTTTTAGTTGTGGTCATAAGTGATTTTTCTAATCATAAATAAAAAATATAGAAATTTATATTTTTATTTTCATGGGTGTGTTGTATCAAGGATAGGTCAAGATCATTTTGAAGGATAGAAAGAATAACCTTTGTTTCTCCACTTCATGGACCATTCTATTAGCTTGATGAGTTATGTTAAAACTTTTCTATGTTACATGGGAGTTCTAAAAACAACAATGGTAGTTTGGCCTTGTGATGTACTATTTTATGATGCGCATAATACAATTAAGGGAATCTATCCATGCTATAGTGGGTCTTTGAGAGGGATCTATGGTCAAAGGATCCTTAGTTGTGTTGGTAACAAATATGTCATGGTTCTATTTGATCCTATTCTAAATATTTGGAATTCACTCTAAGAAATGTGGGAGATAGTAATTTTTAATGAAAGGTGTTCCAGATATAACATTATTCAGAGACACCATAACCATTATTGAGGCCACTGTGTTATAGTGAAGTTCCATTGGGTATTCTAAATAAAAACTTTTTTAGTCCCCTATAGTTTAACTTTTTCTCGTTTCCAATGAACCCTAGATGACATCCATACCCACATTTTTCATTTTTTATCACTTAGTGAATACTAACATTGTAATTAATGGGTACCAATTTCTCTATTGATATACGGTATTCATCATCCCCCTTTTGATCTTATTTATTAATCTCTTTCTTAAAATATTTTATATTAGTTTTATTTCAAATATATTGATGTTTTTATGTTTGTTTATTGTTTGTGATGGTTCATTGTGGTTAGGTTATGAGGTGTTTTTATCAAATTTTTTGTGATTGATTCATTATTCCTCTGTTATGGTATGATGATCCTCAAATATTAAAATCAAGGTTTGGGATTCATAAAATTATCCTCTTTTATTCGTTGAAGTGGGATTAACATGATTTATCTTCTTTTTTAAAATGTCTATTATTGACCTTGTTGAGGATAATTAACCAAAAATATGAAGGGAATGATATTATAAAGGGTTTTATGAATCAAATTTGACTATGTTGTGTTTTAATGGACACCTTTTGATATTTTATAGATATTCTAAAAAATAAATTTTTTATTAAATACTAATTCATGACATATTTCATAAGATAAAAATAAAAACGTATATATAGTAACATGAAAATTTATTGAAATAAGAACTTGAATTAGGTTATCAGTATTACAAATAATTGATAACAACGAGTGTTGTTTCAATAATTTCGAGGGAAGATTTTTGATTCTAATAGATATTGGATATTAGGTTTTTACTACCAAAACCCCCATATAATTAGCTAGGTGCTAAAATATGGAAAACAAATATTTTTAATATATTTATATTTTTGTGGATGTTTTATAGCCCTTACTTGTTTTCTATAAGCTGTTATGTTTTTAAGGAACAAGTGTCCACTTTGTTTTCTAGGCTGAAAATATTTTTTCTTACCATGTTTATTAAATCGAATGATAAAGGTATTTCTGTGAATTGATATGGAACCTATTATGGTTCAATTATTTCGTAAGTGATGGGATATTTTTCACATGTTGTGGTAGTATCTTTATTTTTTTGATAGTAAAGTGGAATGTGTCATGTGGGAAGGTGTCAGTGGTAACCCCCTGATTTTTTTGATGGGTTGAGAGTTGAGATTTCCCTCATTATTTCTTTCTTGGTTGATAGGATTAATTTTCTTCTTATTATAGTACACATGATTCCATTGGGTGCACCTATCCTCTGATATTGGGTTAGTTGAGTTATAAAATACTAATTAATATATAATATTAATGGAATCAACAAATAATTTATGAGAATTAGTGTTAATGATAGTAAAGTTTCATTAACTATAAAGAGTGGATTTTGTTGGGATAAATTATCTAAGAGAATGTCTTGAAATACAAAATTGAAATGTGATATATAAAATCACCTTTTATTTAGATTGTTTATATAAATGGTTAACAAATCAATAATTATGGGTTTTAAAAATGAAATAGTAATTGTTAAATTATAGGATGGTTAATGATTATGAAAATTGATGCTTATATTCTTAGTTAATCAATTTTTATAGTATTACCAATGGATTTCGGGTTTACCTAAGTGAAATTAGATATATTTTGAGTCTAAGGTTGGATAATTTCCCTTAAACTTTTGGTGTGATATACAATCATTATGTTCTATTATTTCTTATTCCCTTCAACCAAAGTTGGATTATTTCAACATTAAAATTTTTTGTGTTCCAAGTGTTCTCTATAGTATTCTCATTTATGATGAAATGAATTAATAACTACTACGTATTAATTAAACTCCCCTAAAACATATCATGGTGTTTATACATATTCAGGTCGTGAAGGATTAATGCATAGGGTATATGCCCACATGAACTATGATGAATCATAGTTTTAACGTAAATATAGGTGAACGCTATAGAAGCTTAAGGTTATAAAATATACATTTATCCCAATAGTATTGAACATTGTTCTTTTAGGGGCACATATGCATAGGTAATTATGGATTGTGGTATATTTCATGATATATGGGTTGTGGCGGCATTTGGTGTTAAAATATGGTTACAGTATCTATTTAAATATGGACATGGTTTTGATTTTAGGCATTCCTATTACAGAATGATAATAATGGAAATGTTGGATACTATAAGAGTTATAGGTAGGTAGGTTCTATATAAAACACCGATCATATATGGAATGATATATGGTATTATTTCATGAGTATTTAATGGATTAAATAATAAGATATTTTTCTTGGGCATGAGAGAGACAAACTAGCAGGGAAGTGGATATAGGGTACCTTTAACATACACATATTTTTGATATTATGATACCTATTTATTTGCATGATATGATGATTGGGAATTTGTGAGTTTAGGACATAGTTAACATGATTTAGGGAATTTTTTTATTTCGTATGTTTACTTACTAGGCTTTAGAAAGCATCATTCAGAATTTTATGAGGGGTTTTTAGAATGATCAAACTAAGTATACTTGTATGATCAATATTATATTTATAATATATTTTTCAACTTCAAAAGGGTTTTCCTTTGATTTATTTTGGTTTTACTAGATCATAGTTGAATTTTTGGACCTTCTCATGTCTACGATTGTTTAATAGGTTTGGTTTGAGGTTTATTTTTATTAACATCCACTTTTATGTCATCTAATGTATTGGGATGTTTTTTTATTTATGATATTATGTTGACTGGTATAATTTTATCATTTAGAAGGACATATATATTAATATTTTTCTAAATCACACACATTTTATATATTATTATAGCCTTAGTTTTTGTCTTTATCTAATGTCATATTGGAGGCAAGATTTAGGGGTCACTACCATGATAACTGTTAGCCTAAAAGTGGTACATGTGGGGGGGGGAGGTTTAACATAGATGGGTCAAAGATTCTATTTTAGTGATATAATTAATCCTAGTTTTATAAATTGGAAAGTAATACATGGGTTTGTAGGGATAAAATATTAGTTGAACATATCACATGATGTTAGAAAGGGAGACTTGACAGGGAACACAATTTTTGGTCCCCCTATGATCTGATAAAAGGACATTAATTTTTATCAATGTACAATGAAAATTGAGTATTCTTGTAGGTTAGATAAATAAGTGAGGTTCATGCATCATTATTTTCTACAAATTCTATTAAATTAAGTAGTTCATGTGAATTTAGATGAATCAGAAATAATTAATCCTAATAATTCTATATTCTACATTTAGGGAGTACCTAATAATTTTAGATTTTTTAGGAATGTCTCCAGGTCAATGTCATCATAAGGTTTATGTAAATGATGTTCAACAAGATGCACTGGTCAATCTGAATATATTTAAATAAAATAATGAACACACATTGTGGAATATTATTAGAGGGATTCAATTCTCAATCCATGATAAGTATGAGGGGTCTATTTTGGATAAAGAGATAAATAATTGGTTGGTGGAGCAAGATATTTCCTTCATGTTGATTGTTTCTAGAATAATGTAATGTATTCCATTGTATATCAATATTCTATGTGGATCTTATTGAAATTGGTTATTTTTATTCCTTAAAGATCATGTAGATTTTATTATTTCATAGAAGATGTTTCGTGAACAATTTTTAGGTGAGTTCATTTCATCGACCTGAGTGGTGACCCATCGGTATGTGATTCTTACTCTATTTCAAGGGATTTCCAGCTTTCTATAGTTCCATAATAGATATATTAACCTCTTGTTTTATTCTATATACCTTATACTAGATGATAAATATATAATAAATAATTTTTAGAATTTTTTTTCAACAATAGCTCCATCCCAAGGTTACTCCATTAGTGCTGTTAATATATCAGAGTTGGAGTTCACTTGTGATTTTACTATCGACCACTCACACATTTTTTGTTCTTTAATATATGCTAAGAATAGATACCATGAAATAAGACAACTTTGGAATGACCTCCCTTACCTCGGCCATTGTCTACATGACCCTTGGGTTGTCGTTGGCGAATTTAATGCTATCCTTGATCCAAGTGAGAAAATGGGACCAACTCAATCCACAATTTAATCAAGGGAGTTAAAATATTCAATTGAGGATAAAAAACTTATTGAAATTAATCTTACTGGTGCCATGTAAAAATGGTACAGAAGGCATTATAACGGGGTTTTGGCTAGAAAATCAGATAGAGCTTTCACTAATGATATAGCTCGGGATAAGTGAAACACCATCTCTAGCACAACCGCCCCAAAACTAAACTCTGACCACCATCCAATCCTGTTAAATCTCTCTATCAATCACCAAAATATTTTTTTCCCTTCATATTCAATAACACTTGGTCTTATAACCCTTATTGTGTTAACATGGTCAATCATTCTTGGGCTTCCATGCATCATTTCAATGATGCTTTTTCTTATACCACTAAATTAAAAAATCTGAAAAAGATCATTAAAGGCTGGTGTAGTACAAAATCCAAGAAAATTAATAAATACATACTTCATTTAGAAGTATAAATTATCCATTTTCAAAATATCACTAATGACACCAATTTTTTCACTGATCTGCAATATGAAATCTATATTACAACGAATCTTGCTTCCTTTTTGACCTTTAAAAATAACATGATAAAAAAAATTCATAACGAAATGGCTCCCTAATAGTGATAGAAACACTAAATTATACAACTACCTTTAAAAAATCATGAAATATAATAGACTGCTTTCCTCCCACAGAGAGGGGGATAACCTCTTTGATAATATGAATTGCATTTCCAATCATGTAGTCTCAAATTTTGAAAATAACTTCAATGGTCCTACCTCTATCAAGGACCTTCTTCCTGATGTCATCCTAGTTGTAGAAAATGATATGGATAACTCTTTTTTTACTAGTATCTAGCTTGATCATGAGATCAGAGACACTGTATTTAGCTTAAATCCTGATAGTTCTCCCAGCCATGATGGTTTTAATGGTGGTTTTTGTCATCAATTTTGGGATGTCATTCAAACTGACATTTGCAGGATTGTTTGAAATTTATTTTCTAATAGTCTTCTCCCTCACAAGTTGAAATCCTAGTTTCTCTCCTTGATTACAAAAGTGGATAATGTCATAGAAATCCATCAATTCAGACCCATTTCTTTAATCAATCCCCTTTATAAAATTATTAGTAAACTTATGGCCAATAGACTTTCTTCTATTATTAATAAAATTGTTTCATGTAATCAATATCGCATTGTTAAGGGAACTTCCATTTAAGAATTTATTTTTCTTGCCTATTAATGCACTAACCTTATAAATAAAACCACTAGGGGTTGCAATATTTCCATTAATATTGATTTCCAGAAGGCCGTAGATACCATGGATTGGGTTTTTATTTTCAAGTTTCCTCAGAACATTGGATTTAATGATTCATTAATTAGCAGAATTAAAATTCTTTTCAACTCAGCCGATATATCCATTCTTGTTAATGGATCTCCTAAGGTTTATTTTAAATTAACCAAAGGTTTCAGACAAGGTGATCCTCTCTCGGCCATGCCTTTTTCAATAGCGGAAGATTACTTAAGCAGATTGATCACTTTCCTTGTCGAACCAAAGAAGATTTAGTCGATTAAGGCTTCTATGAATTTGAATGTTCCCACAAACCTTTTATATGTAGGTAATATTATTCTTTTTTTACAAGGGGATAAATAGAATACTCAAAATCTCAGATGTTCCCTCTCACACTATGAAGAGATTTCTGGTCTAATAAGTAACTGAAAAAAACCATTAACTTTTTTGGGAAAAGGATTCCTAGTAATAGAAAATACAATATTATTATTGATTTAGGTATTAAAGAAGGTTCACTTCCCTTCAACTGTCTTGGTGTACCCATATTCTAGGGTAGACCAAAAGCATGTTAGTCTTCTACTGCTATTGACCAAATCCTTCACCAAGTGTCATCTTTGAATGGAAAATCTCTCTCTGTGGATAGTAATATTTGTCTACTCAAATCCAAGATTGTTTCTAAAATGTTCTACTCTTTGATAATTTATAAATTTATTTCTAGTCTTCTTAAAAAATTAACATTCCCATCAAAACCTTTTTCGGTGTAGAATCACACTTCAAAAGGAAACTGGTGACTATTCATTGGATTACTTTTTGCAAACCTCTCGAGAAGGGTGGCCTCGGTATAAAAAATATCAAACTATTTAATGATGCCTTTCAAGACAGAATCACTTGGATTACTTTTCAAGAAAACTCTGACCCCCTTTCCTTCCTTAAAAATATATTTATTGAAAAACTAAAGAAGGGAAATTTTAATGACATGATATATTGCATTTTAACTTCCATTAAGAATTATTTTTCCAACATCATGTCTTACTCTAGGTGGATTGTGAGAAAAGACTCTTCCATGAATTTCTATCTTGAAAAATTGGATGATGCTTCTCTCATTTCTATGATTCCCCCTCACCAAACATCTGATCGCACTAACCATACTATCATGGTGATCGTTAGCTCTCACAAACATATTTTTCCTAACATTATCAATCATGTCATTGAAAACCTTTTTTCCAACATTGATGATTTTATTGTATGGGAACCTTCTCATAATGGCATTATCGACTCAAAAAACATTTACAATCATAGTCTTATTAATTCTAAAGACACTCTTAGTTGGATAAAAAAATTTGATAAATTATTGTTAAAAACTTCAAGACTCACACTGATTTGGCATATTGCTCACAAGAGTATTCCCACTAACACTTGACTTCAGTCTTTTGGGATCCAGCTTTGCTCTAAATTTCAAATTTTAAACCTGTATTTTGAGGAAATTAACCATATTTTTCTCTCCTGTGTTACTACTACTGCTTTGTGGAATTATGTTCTTGATCTTTTTGAGTGCATATGGTTACTTAATTATTAAATCAAATCTCATCTATAATGTTGTGTGGATATTGATGAATCCTATACAATCAAGATCCTTTTTTTAACATTTTTTTATGAACTCCTTCATGTACTCTGGTATGTCATGAATGTTACTATTCATAACAACTACTCACTTAGCTTACATGCATGTCGGATGTGAATCCTCATTGCTATTTGGGAAGATTCTTCGATACAAAAGAGAGTTTTCATCAACATAGTGAAGGAAATAGGTATTATGCATTGACTTGGGGTTAATGGTATTTATCCTCAACCTAGATGAACATTTGAATTGTTATGGCATGCTCCTCTCCCAGCCTAGATCAAAGTTAATGTTGACGATGCTTCTAATGGAAACCTCGGTCCTTCGGGTTGCATCACCAATTTTAGAAATCACTATGTTGAATCTCCTTAGCTCTAGAGGCTGAAATGATGAGCGTGATATATGCTATCTCTTTTTCCATGAAACATGGATGGAATAATATATGGATTGATAGTGACTCAATTATTATCATCCAAGCCATTTGGAATGGTGTGATGCACCTCACATGGCCACTTACAACATGCTAGATGGACTGTCTTCACTCACTCATGGACTTAAACTCCATTATTACACATGACTTTTATGAATCAAACATGGTGGATGATGGTATTGATAACATGGGAGTCAACCATGTCCCCACTTGGATAGAGGAACTTCCAGTTTAATTTTTACCCCTTTATGATAGAGTTTATAAAATAATACCCTCATTTAAACTCATTTTATTACTTGTTTAATAATAAATTTTGTTCTTTGGTCATTGAATAGGGAACCACCATAAACAATGATTTTATTAGGAGGATGTTGGATAAGATTGGATATTCATGGGAGGGGAATCTTCATGACTCTCCAAAAAACAAGATATGTAGCTAGAGTTTCAAAATTTACCAGTTAGATGAAGTCTATGATGGTGGTGGGTTGAATACCTCATTCTTTATCATGTTTCACTTGGATTGATAGTTTTTAAAACCCTACCATTAGATTTGGAATGGATATTTTCATGGGAAGTTTTCTTCTATTGAAATATCGAGTGTTTGACCACCCTTAGTGGTTAGTGTGGAGCCAAAAACCCTCTTTAGGCATTATTATTTTAGAAATATGATCTCATATAGTATTAGTAGGTGGGTTCTTCATCTTTTAATCTATAAATAGGAGATAAGGAAGGAAATGGATAACTTCTTGGTTCTCAAAGTCCTTTGAAATAAAGAGTAGAGTGTAACTATTTTTGTTATTTCTATAAGTGACAATGAGGTCATACATAAAGAAGTCATCTGATGCCTTCCATTTTCTTGGTGATCCAGACATCATGTGAGGTATTATCAATTTATATTATGTAAGGGGGTTTGGATTATTTGATTTTGGATCAACACATTTATTTATTACACCATATCAAGTCTATTACTATGGAATTGAGGTAGAGAGGTTTCCAAAGGCCTAGATAATTAATTCAATAGTTAGAGGTAGATAAATAAAATATTGTATATATTGTGAATATGAGAAGATTATATGGAAGAACCCATATTGTGAAAATTTCATATGTTTATGAATAAAATAGTAAGATACCATCCTTACCATGGACTGATGGTATTCAGTTCATGTTATTATTGATTGCTTCATGATCTGAGAAAGAGTTTGTGATTTCATTAGTGATCACATCATTTTTCATTGTGAGAGAAACTATTCGTTGGTATAGAGACATCTTGAGTCCTTATAATCTTTAATGGATTATCTAATTTTGATTTTAGTAGAGGATCAAATAAGGATGTTTCTTTTTGTTTCTGAAGAGTACCCTAATATCATTTTGGAAGAGGTTATGATACTACCCACTCGATGTGATATCTAGTTTTTCATAGAGTTGTAACTAGGTGTATCTCTATTATAAATTTATTCATATATGATATTTTCTTATCAGTTTTGGTATATAATGATTCAAATTGATGATCCTCTTCTAAAAAATTTCATTTGGCCTACTATATTTCCTTGGGGATATCATGTTTCATTTGCGAAGATGGGGGGAGAATATTTTTGTGAATCGATTATAGTATCATTAATTAGTTATTTTAAATACCCATTATCCCCTTACATGGATTTAGGATCTAATTGATTAGCTGGATGGAGACATATGGTTCCAAATGATCAATTTTCAGTCAGGATATCATCATATGTGCATAAAGGATAAGGAAATCCTAAAGAACACCCTCAGATATCACTAAGGAAATTATGAGTTTCTAGTGATTTCATTTGATATCATGAAATCCCTAACTATGTTAATATAAAAATAATTAATTACATGTTTTATGAATTTATTTATCATTTCAAATTGGTTGTCATCAATGGAATCCTTTTATATTATGATTTTTTCAAGCATGTAGGGTTTTTTTTGAGATAGTATAGAGATTATTTGAGATCATCAGCTATTTGGGAATATGTTAAGGTGTATTTTATGGGCGTATGATTCCATATACATAGATAATATTGATTATCAATCGGGATTATCCATATATCCATTGAAGACTAAGGACATTGTTTTTTTGGTGTCCCCACAGAATGTTGTGGAGGTGTGTTGTTTCCCTGGACATAAAGTCTGTTAATAATGGTTTATAATTAATTTACATCAAATTATTAGTCTTATGAAATCATTATCCAATAAGGATTATAACTTTGGGTGGAATAACAAATACCATGCTATTTGTGAGTATTTTAACATGAAATTATTCAGTACCATCATTCATTGTTTTTCAATAAAGGGTATTGTATTTAAGGTTTATTATAACATAGGATTCAATTGCATCCAGATGAAAAAGAGATTATTTATCTATTATGGGTACTATTAGTTATGTCCTTAGGAAAATAACAATACTACACATGATATTGATCTTGTTTCAGTTGTGTTTTCTCTTATGTTTTTCTGACATTAACTCATTTGTGATTGATTAATGTTCTTCACAAATCAGAAGAGATTGTGTTAAATTTCCTTATTGAACAATCGTAATTTTTTATTTGTAATGTTTGACGGAATTATTATCATATTATAAATTTTTTATTCTATATACACCATGTAAATTTGATGTTGTGCTTGATTCATTGAGTTGGAAGTCACCCAATGATTCTTAGAGAGTAATGAAGGTTCTCTCTAAAATTGGCCATGATAAATAAGAATTTAATGGAAACTGGTGTCACTATCATAGGATGATGTAATCATATTTGTTTTAGTATGTGGAATAATTTCAGTTTTCTTATTCTGAAGTGGTGTTATGGTGATTTTTCTTGGTTTTTGGTGATTCCCTTGAGGGATGATTTGGGGATGATTATCATCATGTTTTTTTCTAAGGAGGCTATTCATTCTATGATATATGTATGAAATATATATCTATGATATCCAAAGTTCACCCTTATTAGAAGATAATAGTGTGTCTAAGATGCATCATACCCTAATAAGTCATTTGTCTTGTCTTCTTGTAAAGAGACTATTTCTACATTTTGTGTCTTTTTAGTTTTTCTTATAGAAGTTAACAGTTGAACCTCAAATTCTTGGTGGGTTTCACCAGCCACCGAATGTTCCCCAGTGGATGTGGGGGGTCATTTTTATAGAATTATATTTTGGTTATACATAATATCTAATATGAAATTATGTTATCTTTGTAAACATAGATCACATTATAGTGTTAGGTTATGTCTATAAAATTAATGATTCCAACATGGTGGATATTTTATCAATTTATTATCTAGAGAAGGTTGTAAGGATAAATATATTCCCCAAGAATATCATCTCTGATATAGATTTCCATTTTACCTCCATGTTTTGGAGAGTTCTTGAACATAATTTTGGCTGTCAATTATTCCCTAAAACAACTTTTATCCAAAAATAGATAGTCATACAGAGTAGACTATCCAAATATTTGAATTCTTATTGTGTGAATGTGTTTAATATTTTGGTAATTCATGAGTAAGGATATTACCCTTAGCAATGTTTTGTTATTATAATTGTCATCACTACACTATTAGCATTTAAATATTAAAATCAATGTATAAATGACCGAAAAGATCTCCATTATGTTGTATGTGGGTTTGGGAGTCAATTATTCTCATTCTAGAATTGGTGAAAAGAATAGTAGAGAATGTGAAGGTAATTCATGAGTTGATAATGCAATCTCATGATTTCCATAAGTCCAGTTTTGATCATAAGAGGCGAAAGTATAATTTTTTATTTGGAGATCTCATGCTCTTGAAGGTATATACTCAACATGTGATGTTTAGGTTCTTTAATAGAATTAAAATTTATCCTTGATTTTTTGTACATTTTTAGTTGTTGGTGTGTGTTATAAATATTATATATTTGTTTTAATTTCCACCAAAAATGAATGGGATCCATTATTTTTTCTATGAATCACATGTTTTTGGATATCAACATGATTATTCTCATGTCATTAGCTGGGGTGATTAAGATGATGAAGATGATAAGAACTTAACGGAATGACCCATAGAGATTCATACAGATTAAAAGAATGTGTTTTATAGGAATGTTATTCCTTTGTTTTATGTCTTGTGGTACCCAATGAATTAATGGTGTGTACTTCAAAATTTATTTTTCAGATACACACTCAATATCCTGAGTTGTTTGATGATTGAATTTTTTTTTTTGATATGATATGTATGATTAATTTTTATTTATAAATTAGGGAGTTTTTTTGATTATAAGAATTTTATTACATTTTAATAGTTATGAAATTGTTATAGATATATCCCAAAGAGTTATATCATGGTATGGTTGTTTTAACCCAGTTACATTTTCTTTTTTAGGTTTGTCAATAATTCTCAAGGATATGAAATTTTTATGGTGTGTAGAATGAAAGGTTCTAATTTTTTAATCACCCCCTTTGAATTTTCCTAAGAATTGAGGTATATAGATGTATTTTGGGGACATTTTGATGAAATAAAATAATAGTGACAGGCATAATGGTGTTTTTGGTAAGATCCATGTTGAAGAGAACATCCTGGGAGCCGGTAATTGAGTTTCTTGAAAAACCATGGGTGTGAAGATACCATTTTGAGGGGCATAATGTCTGAGGAATTTCCCTATAAAACATAGAAATGCATCCATGCTTATAGTGAAGTGTTTTTGGTGATGTTTGGATGGTTCATTTTGTGTTTTAGATATTTGGTGAATACAGTCTTGGGAACACTCACTTTGGTGTGTGAACATATCATGGAGGTTCATGACACCATAGAGGATCCAATTTATGAGATCGAGTCACCTAGAAGGATCGTGATAGAGTTATTTTGAATATTAGAAATGGTGAAAATTTAATTTCATGGTCATGGTTCTTAGATAGTATCTCTATAGAAAATAATGAAGGTTAACATATTTATTTTTGTGGGTGTGGTTGTGTTGTGTCAAGGAGTATTCATGAAATACAAGAATGATGTAAATGGTGAGGATGATTTCTCTATACCACGATCCATGTTATGGGAATGGTATGTTGGGATAAATCTTGGTCAATTTGTGTGGTGGTTTTGAAAATGGCGATGGTGGTTTCCCCACACCGTGGTACATTCCATAGAGGACTATAAATGGTGAAGGTAATCTATCAATTATGTGGTGGATCATTTTGAAGGGATACATGGTGGGTCTTCCATATGGAGTCATAGTTATGTTTTTTATAGGTGTGTTAGATACTAGAATATCATTTTTACAATTAATAAAACTCAAATGGGGGAAAATGACCACTGATAAGATATGGGGATAACCATTTTTAAGGCTTGTGGTGGTACTGTTAGGAATATGATTGAGTTATGATGAGATTTTGATTATTAGTATTTATTCATAATTTTTTATTATGAATATTTAAAATACCTCACCTTATTTTAGAATACCATACATGTTTTAATTGGATATTATAATTTCTCATAATATTCTTAAATCAGGATTTTTTTTATTCTGTATGAATTGATTGTTTATAATGTTTTTATAAGGAATTTTAATTTTTTTGGATTTCTATTTTTATGATGTTTTTTTAAAAATTATTACCTTTTTATACTTTCAAAATTTTAAAAAAGGACTAATCCATAAAAAAATATTTTGTTATACGTTTTCTTTAGGTCATATAAAAATTTTAATGTCTTATTAAATGAATTTTTAAGGTTTTACAAAATGATTCAAATTCCAATGAAATGATTCAAAATAAAACAATATATTTAGAATTCATATAGAATTATTTATAGATATTTGTCTTCATGAAAATTCTTATGAAATGAGTTTTGGATTTATATATGATTAAAAAAATGTAAAAAATATACAAAATGAAAATTATATAAACTAAAATGACTTATATGAAGATTTTAAATAGTAATGATCACTTTATAGATGACTTATAAAAATATTGGAAGTGACTCGTATACATTTCTAAAACACTCGTACATGGATTTTAAAGTGACTCTTACATATTTCTAAATTTGTCAAACAAGGATTTTAATATGAATTATACCTAATTTACTTTTCTTGAAAATAATTTTTATGATACACTATTTTTTGAGAGTATTTATATTTTCATTTAATGATAGCTTATATGTTTCGTGAATATTTTATTTATTCATAAAATACAAATAAAATCTAATGATGAAATTTGCAGGTTTTTTAATTTTTTTTAAAAAGGAACGACACATTATTTTTCCATATACATATAACCATATTTTTCAATATTTATTTTATTTATAACCACAGATACATGAGATTTGTTCTCCAGAAACAAGAACATGGTTGATAAGATCTCAATTTTTCAGACACGATTTTTTTTGTGTTATTTTGATCATTGGAAATTTATAAAAACAAAATGATAATTAAAATTTTCATAGAACATAGAGATCATATGTAAAATAGACATAAAATTTTCAAATAAAATTAATATGTATGAAAAACATAGAAAATTAGATATATTATTATGCGAAATCGTTAAAAATGTTTATTCTATCTGTAATATAATCATAGAGGACCTACAACATTGGGTCATTTTCCAATGAAGTGATCAATGTTAATAAAGATTTATGATATTTTATATAATTTTATTTAATTTTATTTTGCTTCAAGATATTTTATTATTTTTCTTTATGTTTCTTCTATATATTAAACTATTCATTGATTATTTGGAATTTAACAAGATCATAATCAAGAACAAGTATCCTCTACCCCATATTGATTACTTGTTTGACCGACTGTGTAGATCTCAATCTTTTCCAAGATTTACATTTGTTTTGGATATCATCAATTGAGGGTCATGAAGGAGGATATAAAATTGATTGAATTCCATAATGTTTATAGACACTATGGATATATTGTGACAAAATTTAGTTATACTAATACTCAGGTTATCTTCAGGTATTTAATTAATGAAGTCTTTAGAGAATACCTTGATTACTTTGAAGTCATCATTATTGATGATATTATTATATATTCAAATATCAAGGAAAATAATAAATATCACTTGAGGATTTTACTAAATACCCTAATCAAAGATATGTTTTAGAATTTTACATTTTTGGGAGATGTAATCTAAAGAAAGGGTATAACTATAGATCCATCAAATAAATAAGTTATTAAATTTTGGACTAAACTGACCCAATGAATTATTTCATTAGTTTTCATGGATTGTATGTATATTATCTATGTTTTATGGAAAACTTTCACAGTTCTACAATTCACATAAATAATTAACTCAGAAGGGAACCGAGCTCATTTGGACAACTAAATTTGATGAACATATCAAGGAACTAAATAAAATGTTAGAAATAACACCTATGCTTAAATTTTCCTATAGAATGAAAAGGAGTATTAATATATATTTATTTCATTTATGAAGGTAATTAAATGTGTTCTCATATATAATGGTGTGGTTATAGCTTATTCCTCCTGCCAATTACATTTTTAGGAGTATACTCACCCAACTCAAGATTTGGAGTTTTCTATAATAATTTTTTCATTAAAGATACTGGGACATTAAATTTATAGAGAAAAATGTTATATATTTACCAATCATAAAACATTAGAGTATATATTCACTCAAAAAGAGATAAATATGAACCTGAGAATATGATTGGTGGGGATTAAAGATTATAACTGGTCAATAAATTAAAAAGTGAACAAGGTGGCTTATTCTTTGAGATAGAAGGATCATACTTGATTATCCAAAATGAGGATCACAAAAGATCCATTATTTCTATATTTTCAAATTATGGATCTATAAATCTAGATAGAAGGGGGAAATATAATATTTCTCAAATAAGTATTCAAGCACCTATTGAAGTAGAAATTAATGAAGAAAATAAGAATGATGTGGAACTACATAAGAATATATGAAATTTTACTGAGTTCAATATTGATCTTGATGGAATAATATGGTTTAGGAGCCATATATGTTACTCATCCATACTTTTTTTAAAGATGGAACTATTGTATGAGGCCCACAGTTCCACATTTTCTATTCATCATATAAGTATGAGGACATATGGATATCTGAAAGAGTATTCATAGTGTTACAACATAAAGATAAAAATTAATGAGTATATATATATATAAGTGCTTGGTATGTCAACAAGGTGAGGCTATGTGGAAACAGTCTAAGGGGATATTACAACAATTAACTATACAAGAATGGAAAGGGGAAAAAACCCTTGGATTTTGTCATTAGACTACCCATGTTTTCTAATGATTTAATAATATTTGGGTTTTATTTTATCACCTTAAAAAAATTTAAACTCAATTTCAATTATATAATCACATCTCTAGATTATATTTAAAGGATATAAAATAATGTATTGGTATGTTTAAAGGATATACATTAAACAATTTAAAAATAACATGTAATTGACTCTAGGAAAATGCAACTAGAGAAATATGTCTTTTAATGTAACAACTGCTTGATGTTCTAGGTGGTATGGAGAATGTGTTGTGAAACAAGACTACTCTCCTGGGAAATATTTTATAGTGAAACCACAAAGTTGAAGATGCTCCATGGGAACATAAGTATATGATGAGGCATTATTATCATCATTTCTTGTATTAGAGTAATTGAACATGAAGGGAGAAGTTAATTTGGAATGGGGTAGAATGAAATTTCATGAAATTTTATAAAATATATTTTTTCAAGAAACATTAATTTCATCGATAGCTTGCGTCATGTGTAACATTGAGTTTTAATGAACCGTTATATAGTATACGATTATAACCTATCCATTAAATTGGTGGTAATAATATTACTAAAAAAATTATGATTAATTTATTTTTACACATGTATAATATAAATTCATTAATTATAAACTAAATAGAAATGAAAATAAAAATATTTTCAAAGAAATCCAAATGTTATTTTGAAAAACTATTTTTATGTGTGTAATGTGATTTTATATTAATAATTTAATATAATAAATATTTTTATATTGTTTAGATGATATTAATATTTAATATATTCTATATACTTTTCTATCATTCATATAATATTTTCTTTATTTCTATGGGATAACAATAAATTACATTTTATACTTTTAAACTGTATTTTTTAAAAAACGATTTAGCCGCACTGAAAAAAATATTTTAACAGTATTTTTTCACTTCTTGAAAATGAATTAGAAAAATGCACTTTATATTGTAAATTAATATATAACATTTATTTTATATTCAATTTTTGATAATTTTATGAAAATATTAATTTTTTGATGAATATTTAAAATGATAATTTTTATTAATGTTTTTTTTCATTTAATGAATTTTAATGTTTCAATTTTGTTTTTAATGGAATAAATAGAAAAATAATTTTAATTATATTATTATTATTCTAATTTACATCATCAGAATCATTTTTATGTTTAATTTTGATTTAAAAACTTTTCATACATAAGAAATAGTTTTCATTGGAAAACTCTTTCTCTTTGAATTTGCAATTTTAATTTTAAATTAAATTATATCATTTCTATGAATTGGATTTGGTAAAATTGATTTCATATTATAAATCATCAAAATTCAAATTATTTAATAAGTCCAACATAAATTTTCAATATAATGAATGATAAAAACTGTAAAAAATTGTTTTACCGCAGTTACTGTTAAAATAAATTTACTAGGGGTTAAACTAAATAGATAATTAGTAAAATAACTTAATAACTATTGAATGTTATATTATATGGTCATATGTTTAATTTAGATAATTAAAATAGTTGGAAGGGTGTCACGACCCGACCCTACCCGGGCTCGAGCCGCAACTACCCCAAGCCCGCCTCCATAGGCTAGGGGTTGGCGACCAGTCCCGAAGGCACAAAAACTCAAGGAGGCCATTGCCTAAGTACCTGTACACACACACGCAACACACTCAATGCAAAAGTGCAGAGTAAAAGAAAGAACAAGCAGAGTAAAGGGAAACTACTATATAAATACCACAAATGTACATCGACCTCTAAATAGTACAAGTAAAGTGCTGAAAAGGAAAAAGGGAAAAAACCCGCGCCCAACCAGAAAAGTTCCACAACCCGGCAACAGGTAAAAAAAAACAGCTGATGGGTCTCCCACCTCGAACCCAGCTATGACCACTACATGCGGTCCAAGCTCCTGATCTCGTATGCTCCACTGAAGTCACGACCAACCTGTCTGTCGTCTGTAAGGGCACACCAAGTGCGGGCAAAGCCCAAGCAGGGGTGAGTATAAAAATACTCAGTAGGATACCCCGAAGGCTCGAGGGAGCAACAAAGGAGGTACCGAAGGGTGGGTAGTAGAGAAAACAGGGAAAAGTAAAGGAGTACATCAGAGAGGACAGTAAGGAGTATAGTAAAGAGTCCAACTCAACCCAACAAGAGGAATGAAGGTTGACTCATCCAAACACAAGGAGATGGAAATGGTGAGAAGATGAACTTCTTGTCGAGTCTTCACTACCTATAGCAGGAGAGTAGACTCTTCTAACCACGAGAATCTAGACGCGGAAATCACATGGCATACCCCGCGCGTCTTCGCCTCTCCCGGAAGGAGAGTAACCAAACCCAAGAAGTGGGTACAATAACAAGGTATATACAAGTCCATATGCTCAAACAAGAAGCCCAGACAAGATCGTAAGGGGATCTACATCCCGTAGATCAGCCCATGAAAGAGTATCCAATAGTCCAAGAAGTAACACCATCGATTCCCAACATCCCACACGTCTGCCCCAAACTACAAGTCAAGGACTCAATCACCACACCTCGACACAATCCGCTCTGGGCGGTACTGACTCGACCACACAGTTTTAGGTCGCGTCACAAGGACGCGTCTTGTTGGGGGAAATCTCTCCTCGTACTTGAGAGTTCTGGGGGAACGTCAACCACAACTCGTCACTACCCCTAAGTCGAGAGGTTTGCTCAAAGTTGACAGGCGACACCCTGCCCAGCCCCGCTGGAGGATCCCGGGAAGTCAAAGGGTTCCCACTATAGGGAGACCCAGAATGTCTGCAGGTGCCACACTGCCCAGTACCGTAACAGGGTAATCCACTGGAGGGCAACCCGGCTAAAGTCGGCGACGAGACCACTTCCCAGCCCAGCTGGAGGTAACCCAGCATCGGGGACCACTGCCCAGCCCAACTGGAGGTAAGCCCGGCATCGGGGACCACTGTCCAGCCCCGCCATAGGTAATCCCGGCATCAGGGACCACTGCCCAGCCCTGCTGGAGGTAAACCCGGCATCGGGGACCACTACCCAGCCCCGCTGGAGGTAAGCCCGGCATCGGGGACCACTGCCCAGCCCAGCTGGAGGTAAGCCCGGAACTGCTCTGGCCATCCCTGCTGGATGGTACTGCTCGGTGAACACCGCTGTACTGGCCATCCCTGCTGGATGGTAACCCACTGACGAGCCCTGCTTGATACAACCTCAGCCCTGCTGGAAACAACCTCAGCCCTGCTGGAACAACCTCATCCCTACTGGAAAAAACCTGAGCCCTGCTGGAACAACCTCCTGGGTAGAGGATCGGTGCCCATGTAAAGTGTTGGTCACACCGAAAACACAACCTCTACTAGGTAACACGAGGCAACGAGAGAAACTCCCCAGGCCTCACAAGGTGATCCCGCTCCAATCCACTGAGTCATTGTCGAAGCGGATCGAGACATCTCATCCAAGAGAGTGGGGAAAACACCCACGCTGCACGGACACCCACATCCGCAAACGGTGTCGCAGACCGGTGAAAGGGCACAGTACTGAAACCCCTCACAGCCGAATAAGCAGAGGAACCAAACCATCTCTGTCGGCCAAACCATCGAGAACAAGACCAGGGGGAGACCGCTCAACCCTGCTGGTCAGACAAAAGAGCACCAGGCCAGGGGAAACTCCACCCTACTAGTCAAACAAACGAGCACAAAGCCAGGGGAAAACTCCACACTACTGGTCAAACAAATGAGTGCAGAGGGACCCTCTACGTCATGAGAGGTCAAGAGTACGTAAAGCAGAACACAACACACACATGGGGCCCACACGACGTGTTGCCCCAAGTCAGCCCCAACTGAGCGCACAAACATCTCAGGTACAAACCACACGTACCTCCAAGCACTCCCATATACTCCCAGAGTATACCTCATTCCAGCCCATAGGCTATCTTGCACATGGCACCCAAAGTCAACGCGAAGGCGTGACGTAATAACTCCAACCTGCCACCTCATCGGCTGAGGCACAGCCAACCACATCTCTTCACTCACACGGGAGTGCGTGCGATCACACGCCAAGGGTTCTCTGCAAACACGGTGAGAAGAACTGCCATCAGAGAGTCTTTCACATTTAACAAGATCGTGCGAGAGGCTCCGCACAACCAAATGGATAGCGCAGTTGTAATCCTCTTGGAAAAACACGCAAGATAGACTACTCACTCGCCTCAAAGGGATATCTGACGGAAAAGTTTCCAACACCGCCTCACGCCCGAACGACGTCCCATGATCCCGAGCCTCGGCCCTGAAAACAGTCAGGCGCATCACACCATTGTGATCCCCTTGGGAAAACAAGTCAAAAGCACTACCCACATGAGTGCAAAGGATATCCGAAGAAAAAGGCGCATTCCGACACGCCGCACACGAGTGGTGCTGCATGGGACCCGCATCCTGGTCCCGAAGTTCAGCCAACAGATTACACCATTGCGATCCTCTCGTAAAAGCACACAAGGTGGACTACTCACTTGTCCAAAACGGTCGCCCGGTGATAAAGATGGAAAATCACCGTCAACGCCCAAACTGCCCTCATGGGCCCCGCACCATCATGCCGAATTAGAGCGGGCAGATTGCACCATTGCAATCCCCTCAGAAAAACATCTAGAATTGACTGCTCGCACGCCCCGAACGGACGCCCGGTGAGAAAGGCGTGAAACGCTGCACGCAGCTCGAAAGACGGGGCATGGGGCCCATGTCTCCAATCCAGTCCCAACACCCGAAACCACCCTGTAAACCTCCGCCTCTGTGCCAGGGTCACAACGCCGCTGACGACGCTCAAAACGGACGTCGGATGCGTCCGCGCCGCCCAAAACAAGGATCTCGGGAAAAACGCTCGTCCACTTAAAGACATGTTGCGCCTCCGCGGACCCCCTCGTTTCGGGAATTAAATTCCCAAAACCATCTCAAAACCTTCGCCTCCACTCCAGGAAGGCTCTTCCACAGACGACACTCAAAACGGACACCCGTAGTGGAAAATACGGGTGTCCAAACACCGAGGGGGCAAGGCCCCTGGGGCTGGACCGGCTTGGGCCGGCCCGCGACTTAGCCGCGCGGGCCGGCCACGGACACGCGGTCCACGTGCAGACCGGCCACGAGGGCCGGTCGTGGCAGCCGCGTGAAGACCCATGCCGCGACCCCGCGGTTGCCGCTCCCTGGCGACCGTCGCCTCGCCGGGCGCTCCGCCTGAGCCCCAGCCTCCTCTGGACGCCGCCCCCCCTCGCCCTCGGCTGAAGGCATGCCGCGCCCCGGCCTTGCCCAGCCGCTCCACCGGACACCCACGACACCGACGGAGCACCCCGCTGCCGCGCCGTCCGCCCTAGCCGCGCCGCCGCTTAAACACGCTAGAAACCGAAAACCCGCCAACTTCGGCGGGTGATTGCGGACGCCACGAGGCTGGGAATTCGAATCCGAAAGATGGGTTGGAAAGGGAAAAATCTCTACTACGCATTAATGGGCATCGTTCAAAAATCCAACAGTAATTCGATAGTATTAAACATTCTCAAAGTAGGTGCGGGAAGACAAAACGCAACAAGACCCTACCTCGTGGGCGTTGCCCGGAGCTTCGCCGCGATCCACCGCCTTTCCGGAGAGGAGGAGGTGATGGAGGGGAGCTTCCTCCTTCACTATGGGGAGATGCTTTGCGCTAGGGGATAAGAGGGGAGGTAGAGGATGAGTTAAGCGTTTAAATAGAAAACGCTTAACCACCTGCCCGTCGGTCCGAACCCGAACCCTTAATAGGGTCGAGGTTAAGCCTCCCCTAGGGTAAACACCACCTCCCGAGCACAACGGCGGTCTCGGAATTTTAATCTGAGACCCCGTTCAAAAGTTATAAAATTTAACGTCCGGAGCTGCTAAATTACAAAAACGCCCCTGGGGCCATTTTTCACAGACAGCCCATGCCCGCAATACTTATACCCATCCTAGGGTAAACGACACATTCTGAACTCAACAGTGCACTCGGTTTTCAAATCCGAGCCACCTTTTAATAGATACATGAGTTTCAACATTAAACGAATAAATTTATTAATTAATTTATCCGTTTAACGTTCCGAAAGCGAGCGAGGGGTCCAAAAATCCTGCGCCGACATGTTTTATGTCGTTCCTAGGGTAAAAACACCATTCCGGACCCATCCGTACACTCAAATCTCTGATCTGGAACTCCAATTAGGAGTTATTGAATTTATTTAGCGTTTCTAGTGTGAACGCATTGAAAATTTAATTCAGGCCACTTCGGGACTCGAAATCGCACGCCGTCTGAAGGCGCTGCTCTGGAATATCATTAAGAATATTCCAAAGTCTTTCACAGAAAAAACCGGGTTCTTACATCATTCCATACTTCGATATGTTCATCCTTAAAATCAAAACTAGGGAGAAACACAGGGTACTAAGCCCACACATGGCTTTCCCATACCCAGAAGAACCCACGCACAGCTCTGCGTCACCGCACACAGACCAAAGGATTGATCCGTTCATGCGAGGTCGGCCCTTGCCGATGTCGTGCACCCACTCCAGAATTTGGGGTTAGGGCAAGGTGGTAGGGTACCTCGCCATCCCTTTGCACAATCTAAAACGGCCCGAAGGCTCTCGGGGGTAGCTCACCTCCCCGAACGAGACTCTACGTCGCACGCCGCGACTGGAATCACTGCCCGCACCTGAAACAAGGCCCGGTGATTCCCTCCTTCAGAATATCCATATGGTGAAACACCCAAGGATATCTGGTCACGCAATGTTCCATAGTCGATGCTCTCTTACACCCTCAAAAGGCGAAGGAGTCAACACCATCGACTAAAGGAAAAGGTCTCATACCTTTTTCCTTACCAACATAGGGTTACACCCGACGCCCTGCGTCACCCTGGTAACACTTCAAACAAGGAGCAGTGAGAAAAGCCTTTCACATGTAGAGCCTAAAAATTCTACTACAAGAAGTAGAAGAGTCGCAAGGGGTACCTCTCACCATCCCATGCTCTGCAGGATCGTAGACATCCAAAGCTCGCGACTATCCGTGGTCCCAACCGTCAGCTCCCAAAGCATGACGTAGACCATCTAGTGGTGATGGGGAGACCTCATAATGTCGTCCCCCACTACCAGCTCCTCCCGATCCTCTACTAGCACCACCTCTCTGGGTACTATTCCGATCACGGTGCTGCCTCTACCGTGGTAGTGCGCCTACTGCCTGCCCGAAGCTCTCAGCAACTCGGTTCAGGCAGTCTCGTGCCAAGTGACCTCTCCTGTCACAAGCATAGAACTGACTCTCTCTGGGCTGCATTGGTTCCCTCCGGTGCCACTGTGGTGTACGACCATGCCCCTGAGTCCGGTTGTCAGTAAGCCACCTGCGTTGAGGTTCCCCTTGCCGACGCCCACTAGCTGTGGCAGACATCTCACCTCCAACGTGCCTACAGCCACCACCAACACCAGAACGTGACAGGAAGCCCTCTGTCACCAGCATCTTCTCTAGCACCCCAGAATATGTGGAAATTACCAAGGGTACTATAACAGCACGAATCTCTTGGTGGAGACTCTGCTCAAACTTATGCACTCGGATGTTGTCATCGTGGGCCAAGTCCGGGTAAAAGCGTGCACGATCTGCAAAATTAGCCGCGTACTCGGACACCGTCATCCCTCCCTGCTGAAACTGCAGGAGCTCCTGAATATGAACAGAGTGCAAGAAGGAGGGGAAAAAACTCCTCACGAAACAACAACTGGAAGTCGTCCCACGAAAGCGATGACTCGTTAAGAAGCTGAGTCACCGGACTCCACCAACACGAAGCTGCTCCATGAAAAAGGGTGGCTGCCAAAGCCACTCTCCGATCTGGCGGCGTCTGCACAAGCCTGAAAAGGTGAACCAATGCCTCGAGTTAAACCTCTACTGCCTGAGGGTCTGGCTCACCACAGAACCTCAGCGGTCTCTTCTACTGGAACTAACAGAGCGCGCTCAACCTGGGCTAAAGATTAGCCTACTCTGCTGAAACTGCCTACTGCTCAACAAGTGGGGGTGTTGCTATCGGCCCACCCGGAGAAAAGGGGCTCGCATGATGGGTCCTGGACTATGGCCTCGTAGCTCACAGGGTCGTCGTCACGAACCAAAGCTAGTATCCTGGCTGGCTGTCTTCACGTAGACATCTTGAATATTATCAAGGAGTGTCGTGGTCAGATGAACATATATGTATATACCAATAAAATCAATGATGGATGGGGAGCTGACTCACGAAGGATAGTCAAGACTCTGTCCTATTTGATGCACAAACTAATTTTCGCTGCAACAAGTGTCTCAGCATGCCGAGTCGAAAAGCGGGTTATCAAGGTCCTGGTGAATGGATACGTCGGCCGCCGCACCATCACTGGACTCCCTGGACTGAGAGACGCTCTCGAGACACGTTAACACTGTTGCCCTAAATTCCAACCAATTGCTCTTTTAGGGACGTCCGAACAGCATCCCAAGGAACGAACCACCTTTGATACCACTTTTTCATGACCCGAACCTACCCGGGCTCATGCCGCAACTACCCTAAGCCCGCCTCCATAGGGCAGGGGCTGGCGACCAGCACCGAAGGCACAAAAACTTGGGGAGGCCTTTGCCGAAGTACCTGTACACACACACGTAGCACACTCAATGAAAAAGTGCAGAGTAAAAGAATGAACAAGCAGAGTAATGGGAAAATGCTATATAAATACCACAAATGTGCATCGACCTCTAAACATTACAAGTAAAGTGCTGAAAAAGGAAAAAGGGGCAAAACACGTGCCCAACCAAAAAAGTGCCACAACCTGGCAATAGGTAAACAAAACTAATAGCTGATGGGTCTCCCACCTGGAACCTGGCTACGACCACCACACGCAGTCCAAGCTCTCGATCTCCTATGCTCCACTGAAGTCATGACCAACCTGTCTGTCATCTGCAAGGGCACACCAAGTGCGGGCAAAGCCCAATCAGGGGTAAGTATAAAAATAATCAGTATGATACCCCGATGGCTTGAGGGAGAAACAAAGGAGGTACCGAAGGGTGAGTAGTAGAGCGAAGAGGGAAATGTAAAGGAGCACAACAGAGAGGGTATTAAGGAGTACAGTAAAGAGTCCAGCTCAACCCAACAAGAGGAAATAAGGTAGACTCATCTAAACACAAGGAGCTGGAAACGGTGAAAAGATGAACTTCTCACCGAGTCTTCTCTACCTATAACAGGAGAGTAGACTCATCCAACAACGAGAAGCTAGACATGGAAAGCACGTGGCATACCCCGCGCGTCTTTGCCTCTCCCGGAAGGAAAGTAACCAAACCCAAGAAGTGGGTACTAGAACAAGGTATATACAAGTCCATATTCTCAAACAAGAAGCCCAAAAAAGATCGTAAGGGGATCTCCATCGAGTAGCTCAACCCAAGAATGAGTAGCCAACTGTCCCATAAGTAACACCATAGATTCCCAGAATCCCACACGTCTTCCCCAAACTACAATTCAAGGGCTCAATCACCGCACCTCGACACTATCCGCTCTGGGTGGCACTGACTCACCCGCATGGTTTTAGGTCGCGTTACAAGGACGCGTCTTGGTGGGGGAAAGCACTCCTCGTACTTGAGAGTTTTGGGGGAACGTCAACCACAACTCGTCACTGCCCCGCAGTCGAGAGGTCTGCTCAAAGTCGACATGCGACCCCCTGTCCAGCCCCGCTGGAGGATCCCTAGAAGTCAACGGGTTCCCACTACAGGGAGACCCAGAAAGTCGACGGGTGCCACACTGCCCTGTCCCGTAATAGGGTAATCCACTAGAGGGAAACCCGGCTAAATTTGGCGACGAGACCACTGCCCAGCCTAGTTGGAGGTGACCCGACATCGGGGACCACTGCGCAGCCCAGCTGGAGGTAAGCCCGGCATCGGGGACCGCTGCCCAGCCCCGTTGGAGGTAAGCCCGGCATCGGGGACCACTGCCCAGCCCTGCTGGAGGTAAGCCCGACATCGGGGACCACTACCCATCCCAACTGGAGGTAATCCCGGAACTGCTTTGGCCATCCCTGGTGGATGGTACTACTTGGTGAACACCGCTGTGATGGCCATCCCTGCGGGATGGTAACCCACTGACGAGCCCTGCTCGATAAAACCTCATCCCTACTGGAAACAACCTCAGCCCAGCTGGAACAACCTCAGCCCTGCTGGAAACAACCTTAGCCCTGCTGGAACAACCTCCTGGGTAGAGGATCGGTGACCACGTAAAGTGTTGGTCACACTGAAACCACAAGCTCTACCAGGGAACATGGAGCAACGGGAGAAACTCCCCAGGACTCAAAAGGTGATCCCTCTCCAATCCGCTAAGTCACTGTCAAAGCGGACTGAGACTTCTCATCCAAATGTGTGTGGAAAACACCCACGCTGCACGAACACCCGTAGCCACAAACCGTTCCACAGACTGGTGAAAGGGCATAGTACTGAAACCCCTCACAGCCAAAGAAGCAGAGGAACCAAACCATCTCTGCTGGCCAAACCATCGAGAACAAGACTAGGGGGAGACCGCTCAACCTTGCTGGTCAGACAAAAGAGCACCAGGCCAGGGTAAACTCCACCCTGCTAGTCAAACAAACGAGAACAAAGCCAGGGGAAAACTCCACCATGCTGGTCAAAAAAATGATCACAGAGGGACCCTCTACATCGCGATAGGTCAAGAGTACGTAAAGCAGAACACGACACACACATGGGGCTCATATGACGTGTGGCCCCAAGTCAACCCCAACTGAGCGCACAAACATCTCAGGTACATACCACACGTACCTCCAAGTGCTCCCGTATACTCCCAGAGTATACCTCATTTATTCCCATAGGCTACCATGCACATGGCACCCAATGTCAACGCGAAGGCGTGACATAACAACTCCAACCTGCCACCTCATCGGCTGAGGCACAACCAACCACATCTCTTCACTCACATGGGAGTGCATGCGATCTCACGCCAAGGGTTATCTGCAAACATGGCAAGAAGAAATGCCATCAGAGCATCTTTCACATTTAATATGATCACGCGATAGGCTCCGCACAACCAAACTGATTGCAGCGTTGTAATCCTTTTGAAAAAACACGTGAGATAGGCTAATCACTTGCCTCAAACGGATATCCGATGGAATAGTCGGCAACACTGCCTCACGCCCGAACGATGTCTCATGATCTCGAGCCCCGACCCCAAAAACAGTCGGGCACATCACACCATTGTGATCCCCTCGGGAAAACACATCAAAAGCACTACTCACATTAGTGCAACGGATATCCAGAGAAAAAGGTGCATTCCGGCACACCGCACACGAGCGGTGCTGTGTGGGACCCGCATCCTGGTTCCGAATTGCGGCCAACGGATCACACCGTTGCGATCCTCTCGTAAAAGCACACAAGGTGGACTACTCACTTGTCCAAAACGGTCGCCCGGTGATAAAAATGGAAAATCAGCGTCGACGCCCAAACGACCCTCGTGGGCCCTGCACCATCGTGCCGAATCAGAGCGGGCAGATTGCACCATTGCAATCCCTTCGAAAAAACATCCAGAATAGACTGCTCACACGTCCCGAACGGACACCCGGTGAGAAAGGCGTGAAACACTACACGCAGCATGAAAGACGGGCCGTGGCGCCCACACCTAAAATTTAGTCTCAACACCCGAAACCAACCTAGAAACCTCCACCTCCGTTCCAGGGTCGCAACGCCGCTGACGGCGCTCAAAACGGACGTCGGATGCGTCCGCGCCGCCCAAAACAAAGATCTTGGAAAAACGCTCATCCACTTAAAGACACGTCGCACCTTCGCGGCACCCCTCGTTTCGGGAATTAAATTCCCGAAACCATCTCAAAAACTTCACCTCGATGCCAGGAAGGCTCTTCCGGAGACAACACTCAATACGGACACCCGTAGTGGAAAATACGGGTGTCCGAACACCGAGGGGGCAAGGCCCCTGGGTCTGGACAGGCCTGTACCGGCCGGTCCGCCCGGCCTGGGCCGGCCCGTGGCTTAGCCGCGCGGGCCGGCCGTGGACTCGCCATCTGCGCGCCGACCGGCCATGTGGGCCGGTTGCGGCAGCCGCGTGAAGACTCGCGCAACGCAGGTCTTTGTCACCGAACGGGGGTCGCGCGCCGCGACCCCGCGGTCGCCGCTCCCTGTCGACTGTCGCCTCGTCGGGAGCTCCGCCTGAGCCCCGACCTCCTCCGGACGCCACCCCCCTCACCCTCTTCTGAAGGCACGCCACGCCCCGGCCTCGCCCTTCCGCTCCACCAGACACCCGCGGTGCCGACCGAGCACCCCGCTGCTGCGCCGTCCGCCCTAGCCGCGCCGCCGCTCGAACCCGCCGGAAACCGAAAACCCACCAACTTCGGCAGACGATTGAGGATGCCACGTGGCTCGGAATTCGAATCCGAAAGATGGGATGGAAAGGGAAAAATATCTACTACACATTCATGGGCTTCGTTTGAAAATAAAACAGCAATTCAATAGTATTAAACATGCTCAAAGTTTGTGCGGGTAGAAAAAACGCAACAAGACACTACCTCGTGGGCGTTGCCCGGAGCTTTGTCGTGATCCGCCGTCTTGCCGGAGAGGAGGAGGTGATGGAGGGGAGCTTCCTACTTTGCTTTGGGGAGCTTCTGGCACCATGGGAGAAGAGGGGAGGAAGGGGACAAGTTAAGCATTTAAATAGAAAATGCTTAACCACCTGCCCGTCGGTCCGAACCCGAACCCTCAGTAGGGTCGAGGTTAAGCCTCCCCTAGGGTAAACACCACCTTCCGAGCACAACGGCAGTCTCAGAATTTTAATCCGAGACCCCTTTCTAAAGTTATAAAATTTAACGTCTGAAGCCGCTAAATTACAAAAATGCCCCTAGGTCCATTTTTCACAGATGTCCCGCACCCGCAAAGCTTATACCCCTCATAGGGTAAATGGCACATTCTAAACTCAACGGTGCCCTCAGTTTTCCAATCCGAGCTTCCATTTAAGAGATACTTTCGATTCAACATTAAACGAATAAATTTATTAATTAATTTATCTGTTTAACGTTCCGAAAGCGAGCGAGGGGTCCAAACATCCCGCGCCGACATGTTTTATGTCATTCCTAGGGTAAACACCCCATTCCGGACCCATCCGTACACTCGGATCTCTGATCTGGAACTCCGTTTAGGAGTTATCGCATTTATTTGGCGTTTCTAGTGTGAACGCACTGAAAATTTAATTCCGGCCACTCCGGGGCTCGGAATCGCACGCCGTCTGAAGGCGCTGCTCTGAAATGTCATCAAGAATTTTCCAAAGTCTTTCACAAAAAAAATCGGGTTCTTACAAAGGGTCTAATTTGGATCCATTTTTTCAATAAGGATACATGAAATTATTTAAATGCATTGAAATATTAAAACAATTCCACTCACCTCAATTATAAATGGGAACCTCTTACCTCACATATTCACAATTATGTAACCTTTTAATTCAGGAAATAACTTACCAAATTCATTAATTTCATCCATATTCACAACTTATTTTCCCTAGTATCATAATAAAACCATCATAGGATGTTCTTAGGTATGAACCTAAATAGGACTTCTGAAGAAGCGATAAAGTTCTTAATCATGCATTTTTTGTTATTTATTCTTTATTTTCCTTAAAATATTATTTAACTATGATTAAATGATAACACTAGTATATTTTATATAATTATGTTTTAATATTCTAATGGATCAACCTATATACATTACCAATTCCGTTAAATGGTTGATAAAACTGTCGATTGGGTGTACGGTAAACTAGTACCATGAGAACTGTTGTAATTAATTTTATATCACTACCTTTCCTGAATATATATAATGATTTATTCAATATATCTATATATAAGATATTTAGGATTTAAATATAATTATGAAATTATAATTTCACATCTACTTTCCCACCTTCGAATCTGTTAGAAAATGATAACGTCGCTCGTGCATACATGTGGAATTCCGCCTTCTATAAGTGAAGTAATGCATTTTTAATTTTATTATTAAATAGACTTAATAGAGGATATATTTAGTTAATATATATGATATATATGAAATAATTAATATTCTATAATGTTGAATTTATATTTAACTTTATTTCATTCCATCTATCAAAAAATGAAAAAAAATAATCATGTGTATGCAGTTCCTACCGTCTCTATGAAAAGTGTAATTATTTTTTCGACATATAAATATTATAGATGAATATAAATATGTATATAAAGAATATATATTATATTTATATCATTATTATAACTTTTTATATTATTTTACCATAATAAAATTACATGGAATAAAACTATCATGCCAATAAATATATGAAAAAGGAAGCATTTATCACCCAAAACACATATTTTAATAAAGAATTATTATTAAAAATGTTATAAAAGGTTATAAGTAAATAATATATAGAATTATATATAATATTATGGTTATATAAAATATTTATAGTAAATATATTTTAAATATAGAATATGTACAAACACATATAATGTATATCATACCTAAGGTAAGTGATTTTTGTCTCACTTTTATTTCCATGGGCACAAGTCATATTCACCAACTGATTCTTTTTTGTGGGGTTTATAGTGACCATGAAATTATTTTATGATTATTATCATTAAAATTTGGGATATGAATATCCATATGAATTGCTTTCTTCCTTTGGAATTAGGATTCAAATGTCACCAAAGTGGTAATGGTTTTATGATACAATCTCATTGTTTATGAGGATAGATTATGACTATGATTGCAATGATGGAATTTTATAGACTATATATTAATAAATAAAAAATTTTATTATACAATTTTCATTTAAATAAATTATATTTATTTCTTTCATATTACTCTCTTTATGTACTGAAGAGTCAAAAAATTAAATTTTAATGAAAAACCAATTTTAATTCTCTCATTAGTCACCAATCCTTTCTCTTACATGTCAATTTTTTCTAAAAATGTTTTGAAGAAAGTGATTAATATTATTCAGATATTTTTGAAATTAATTTTTACCCATTTTTTAATGTTTATTTGTTTTTAAAAATAAATCTTCTTTTAAATTGTTTAAATTTCTAACATTTTGAATGTTTTTACAAAAGAGTGAAAGGAATGTTTTCTTTTAAATTATATGGAATATAAAAACTTCCCCCATAGATAATTATAAATTATTTGAAAATTAATTTAAAATTTTCCAATTTTATTTTCCAATAATTTTATTTTAACATTTTGAAAATTTATCTATTTTAAAGAAGTCATTTCAAAATGGAATGATTATTTTCCTCTAGAATGTTTTAATGATATTTGTTTTGGTAATTATATTATTTATTGAGAAAAAATAGATCTTTATTATGATTTATTTGGAATATGATATAATTATAACATCCTTATCCATTATATATATGGTTTATGATTATGATTCAAAGTGGTTATGCAACCTGTTTTCCCCATGGGTTATGCAGTGATGAAATTTCATTAAATCCATTTCCATTTTAAGGTTTATGATTTGAAGGGAAATTTTTGGAACACATATCTATAAAATGGAATATGTGATGATTGTTACCAGAATTATATATCCCTCCAATTAATTGGGTAAATATTAATGTTCTATAAACATAAAGGGTACATGGGAGGTTATCCCAATTCAAAAAAAGATGGTATGTCATGACCCATCCTCGGGGCCCATGCTGTGACTACCCCAAGCCCGCGTTCCACAGGCCAGGGGCTGGCGACTAGCACCAAGGCGTAATTCCCAGTAAAAAGGGAAGGCATTTCCATTGTAAAGTAACAAACACCACAGAGCAAGCAAGTAGAAGTAAACACTAAGTAAAAACTGGGTACAACAGTAAGTACGGAAAAGTAAGTTGGTCAGAATACAAACCCAAACTGAAAGTAAAGTACAACTGGAAAAGGGAGTACAGAAACTAAAAAGTAAAGCTGCAACGTCGAGCCGTCCACTGGTACTCCTACCTGAAGGGTAGGTATAGGTATCCACCTTAGCTGCTCGGGTTTAGTCGTCTGCTCCGTGTACGTCCTGCCCAGTGGTCCACCTCGAGGTACCGACTGCTCCACAAGCCTCAAACACGATCAGCATTGTCCGTCGTCTGCAACCAACACAACGTAGTGCGGGCATAGCCTGTGCAGGGGTGAGTATAAGCTACTCAGTAGGGACCCCGAGACCCCTGAAGGTCTTCCAGAATCCAAAAAGGATAATCCACAAAGGAAATATACAATCACGAAGTAACATCCGACACTACTTAGGTATATGCCCATACATATACCTAAGTCACCATTTCCAGTTCGGCTCTAACATCCGAGCCCAAGTTCGATCACTTCCACATAGGATATCACTACACAATCCACATAGGAAAGAAAAACAAGATTCAGCTCACATAGGTATACTTCTTCGTATGACGATAGAGATGATCAGATGTAGCCACTGATTCATCTAAGTCATTGGACCCACACAGGATCGATAGGTACTAACCCCCGCAATGACCCACAAAGGACCGATAGGTACTAACCCTCGCAATGACCCACACAGGATCGGACCCACACAAGATCCGTAGGCACTGGCCCACACATGACCGCTGAGTGCGGACTCATATACGATCTGACCCACACAGGATCGGTAGCACTGATCCACATAGGATCACTGAGTGTTGTAGTCGTCGTCGTCGAATCCACGAAGGATTTCTGTAAAGTTGTCATCGTCGTCGCAGTCGCAGCCATCTCTAGGGTTCTTGCACACAGCAAGCTCGTTCGGGAGGGTCCACTCCACGAGCCGAGGGGCTGATACATCAACTGACACATAGTCCGAAGTTGATGTATCCAAAAGTTCCAAATTTTCAACAGGAACTCAACGTCACAGACGGCGCGTCAATCGGACGCCCGGTCTGAGAGTTATTGGCTTTTTCGTCCCAGGGGCCCGGTTGGTTTTTAAGTCAAAACCAACCCGACCTTACTCAAACTGCATCCAAACCTCCAACTAAGTAATCCAAAAGGTCCGTCTCACTAAGAGAAATCCAACAAAATCGACGGCACGTCAATCGCATGTCCGGAGCTCAAGTTATAAGTGTTTTCTCTTTGAGGCCCCGGTTGGTTTCGTGTACTAACCAACCCTGCCAAACCCAAAGTCCTCCGAAACCTTGATTGCGATATACCGAATCGACCGTCTCGATCCAAAGATCGCATCGCAACTGACTGTGCGTCGATCGGAGGTCTGAAGCCCATGTTATGGGCAAAAGACTGTGAGAGGTCCGATATTAGGGCGTTCGGGCCCGGTCCAACCCGGCCCGGTACCCCCTGGGTCGGCCCGAATCAGGTCTGGACCAGGCTGGCGCGACCCGGCGCGCTGGCCAGGAGGCTATGCCGAAACAGCCGAGCGTTGAAGCACGGGGGGGGGGGGGGGGGCTGCCCCCCACTTGTTGTAACCACAACCTCATGTGGGGGCCACTTTGCTGGCCAACCGGGGGTTACAGACCCCCGGATTTCCCCCTGACCGGCCGGCCCGGACCTGGCCGCCGGTCCTTGCTCCGCCGCGGCCCCGCTCAGGCCGCGGTGTCTTCGAGGTTCCTTTGAGGTCCATTGGCATGACGCGACGGCACCGCGGATTAGTTTGTTTCCAACGGCGCGGCACGACAGCGCGGCGCTTCTCCACCCTTCCTTTAATATTTTCTGTGCGGTGCTTCGGCACCGCGCCGCCTTACACGAGCCGCAATAAAAATCAACCAACAAGGGGGAGGAGGGTTGGTCGTGTTTGTGCGGTCCGACCTCCTCCCGTTATTGCGATAACAGGCAGTTCAAATTGGAAGGAAGAAAGCGACAGAAGTAAACACAAACAAACAAATAAAATAAACCCCTACCTCAATCGTCGTCGAGCAAGGGTCTGTCGCAGAATTGGACGTCTCGGAAGACGGAACGTCACAGAAGAAGCATCTTGGAAGAAGTGTCACGGAAGGAGGATCGTCACGTCGCGGAGAAAGGATTCATCAGCGTCGCGTCGTCGATCTCTGAGGATCCGGCGTTCTTTTTGACCTTCGTCGGAGGTCGACCTTCTTCACGTTCTTCGCTTTCTTCATCGAGGAAGGCGAACTTCAAGAACCTGAGATAATTCTCCCCAGCCTCTCATAACCCAACCAATTTGATAAAATAAGAATTATCTTATAGTATTAACACAAGCCAACATTTGAATTTCAAAAAGAAACAATCAATTAATTGAATTAATTGAGGAGTTTAAACCGCCCAATTAATGAGCCGTTTATTATCCAGAATAAATGCAAGGGTTGACATCATTAAAAAGGGGTGCAGGTGCGTTACCTTATTAAGGGGGGGGGGGGGTTAGGAAGGAAAGAAACGGTGGGGCTCATGTGGTCGCCACCTCCCAAATATCCTACCTAGTGGGTAGGATATTGTGGGTCTCACTCCTAACACTTAGCTTAGGCTGAACAACATGAAGTCAAATAAAAATTATGCATCCAATTTTTATTTTATTCCTTAACATAACCCCAAAAAAACCACACTCGAGAAAACACAACTCCGGAAAATGAGTTTCTAAGCAATTACCGGCACTGTGATTCCATTGGTGCCGTCAGAATTTGATTTTGAGCAACGGTTCAAAAGTTAGAAAAACCCGCTCGTTCGTTCACTGAACGAACTCGAGCTAAACTTCAAAAAATGATTCCGGGAACACCAGGCGTCGGAATCAGGTGCCGTCAGAAACTTTGTTCTTGTAAAATTACCAAGGAAATTAAGAAAAACATTTCCTTGAATTTTATGGGTCTTTACATCACTCCCACCTCAGGTCTTTACGTCCTCGTAAAGATACATCATAAACTAGGGAAACAAATGTTGGTACTGAGCACACATCTGAGCCTCCCTCTCCCAAGTGCACTCCTGGAGGTTCCCGTGCTGCCATCTGATGCACACTAGAGGAATCGACCGTCCATGTAGGACCCGCTCCTTTCGATCCTCAATCTCCACCGAGACCTCCGCAATTTCACCTCATCATCAACGTCCAGCTCCCCATGGTCAATGATATGTGTTGGGTCTTGCACGTATCTCCTCAGCCGAGATACGTGGAATCCGTTGTGCACACGGTGCAACTGAGGAGGTAGAGACATGCGATAATCCACCTCGCCAATCCTGCTGATGACCTGGAATGGTCCAATGAAGCGTGGAGAGAACTTGCCGCCTCGGCCAAATCTCCGTAATCGACATCGAGGTGAGACCCGTAAGAAGACGTGGTCGCCATCCTCGAACTCTAGTGGCCTCCGCCTCCAGTCAGCATAAGACTTCTGCCGGCTTTGAGCTGTCCTCATCCGCTCCTGGATGGCCTGGACCTTTTCTGTCGTGGCTGAGACCATCTCTGGTCCCACAAGTGCTGACTCCCTAGGGTCTGTCTGGCACAGAGGAGATCTTCAAGGTCGGTCGTACAACGCCTCGTATGGTGCCATCCCGATGGTGGAGTGGTAGTTGTTGTTGTACATGAACTCCACCAAGGGTAGGTGGTCCTCCCAGCTATGACCAAAGTCGAGGACACATGCACGGAGCATGTCCTCGAGATTCTGAATAGTCCTCTCCATCTGACCATCAGCCTGAGGGTGAAAGGAGGTGCTCAGACGTAACTGCGTCCCGAATTCCTCATGAAACCCCTTCCAAAGCTAGGAAGTAAATCGAGCATCTAGATCGGAGATGATAGATGATGGCACACCATGAAGCTGTACAATATCCTAAACGTATAGACGTCTCAAGCTCTCCGATGAACCCTACTCTATGATGGGTAAGAAGTGAGGTGACTTGGGGAGTCTGTCGATAATCTCCCAAATAAAGTCATGACCTATGTAAGTGCGTGGAAGTCCAGTCACGATGTCAATAGATATCCCATCCCACTTCCACTCCGGGACCTCCAAGGGCTGCACCAAGCCTACTGGTACCTGGTGCTCTGCCTTCACCTGCTGGCAGGTGAGGCATCGAGAAACGAACTCTGCCACAACCTTCTTCATGCCCTGCCACCAGTGCTGTCGTCTGAGATCCTGGTACATCTTCCACACTCCAGGATGTACCACCAAAGGGGAAGTGTGAAACTCTCTCAGCACCTCCTCCCATAATAAAACTGGTACCAAGGTACGTCCTCTAAAAATGACTTCATTCTCTCCTCCTAAAGAGAAAACATCAGGTGTCTATCCTGAGGATATCTACGCACACCGCGTCTCACAGTTGGCGTCCCCATGCTGTGCCACTCTGACCCACTGCAGCAGTGGAGGAGTGACTGTGAGTGACTGAAGAAAGGATGCTCCATCCCATCCATGAAGGATATCTGCAAAGCGGCTAGTTGCTCTGTCGCCTCCCCAAGTAGCTGAATGCTTGTCCTCCTGCTGAGTGCATCGACTACTATGTTCCCCTTTCAAGGAGTATAGACTATCTCAAATTCATAGTCTTCGAGGAACTCAAGCCATCGCCGCTGTCTCAGATTCAGGTCCTTCTGTGAGAATATGTACATAAGACTCTGATGGTCAGAATAGACTATGAAGCGCTCACCCATCAGATAGTGTCGCCATGTCTTCCGAGCGAAGACCACTGCTGCTAACTCTAGGTCATGGGTATCGTAGTTCTGCTCGTTCTACCTCTACTGATGTGATCCGTAGGCGATCACGACCTGCTCCTGCATCAGGACACATCTAAGTCCAGTCCTTGAAGCATTGCAGTAATCTACATACACAACTCCCTCCTCTGGTAGCCTCAAGATAGGCGTGTTGGTCAATCTCTGTCTCATCTCCTGGAAGCTCTGCTGACATCTGTCTGACCACAAAAAGGGTTCCCCTTTTTCATCAAAGCTGAGAGTGGTGCAGCAACTCTGGAGAAGTCTGACACGAATCTTCGGTAGTACCCAGATTGCCCCAAGAAACTCCGCACCTCCATCACACTCCTGGGTGGCTCCCAAGATAGCACTATATCGATCTTCGCAGGATCCACTGCAACTCCTGCCTCAGAGATCATGTGTCCCATGAAGTGGACCTCGCGTATCCAGAACTGACACTTCGAGAGTTTTCAATAAAGCTGGTTCTCTCAGAGTGTGTCTAGTATAACCTGCAAGTGGTAAGCGTGCTCCTCTTCAGTCGTCGAGTATATCAAAATTTCGTCGATCAATACCATGACAAATCGATCGAGGTATGGCTGAAATATCCTATTCTTGAGGCCCATGAACACTGCTGGAGCATTGGTTATGCCAAATGGCATAACCAATAACTCACAGTGGTCATACCGAAATCTGAAGGCCGTCTTCTGCACGTCCTCATCTCGAACTCTGAGCTGATGATAGCCTAATCTAAGGCCTATACTCGAGAACCAACTTGCTCCTTTGAGATGATCGAAGAGGTCATCAATCCTCGGTATTAGATACTTGTTCCTCACTATCACCTGGTTCAGGCGATGATAGTTGACACAAAGTCGCAAGTTCCCGTCCGCCTTCTTGGTGAACAATATCGGGGAAGCCTAGGGTGAAACACTGGTTCGGATGAATCCCTTGCCCTGCAAGTCCTCCAACTATACCCATTGTTCTCATAGCTCAGCGGGGGCCATCCGATATGATGGAGTGGATATTGCAGCTGTCCCGGGGTACATATCAATATAAAAGTCTACCTCCCTGCAAGGAGGTAGTCTTGGACCGTCATCAGGGAAAACGTCTGCTTACTGATCCACCACTGCACGAAAACAAGGACTCTGCACGTCAACTGCTCCTAGGATGAGGCTAGACAACTGAAGAGTGATGGGATGCCCTCTCCTCTGCGAGAGTCCATCCTGTGCTGCGAAGTCTCCCTTCTCGCCGGTGAAGGTGAACCTGCTCCCGTCGGTGCGTACACACCGCACCTTGTGCCTAATATAGTCAATCTGAGCATGGACTATAGATAACCAACCCATGCCCAAGATAACGTCATAAGGCCTCGACGCTGCTAAAAGAAGATCCCAGCCAAAGCTCTCTCCTCCTAGAGTAAGCTCACACTGCCGGCACCAGTGCGTAATCGTCGAGTCTGCTCCCGTAGGAGTCTCTAGCCGTAACGATCGAGCCAACGGCTCCGTCGGAATCTCCGAGCTCCGAACAGGGGTAGCGGCTATGAAAGAATGACTCGCTCCTATTTCTATAAGAACTGCAGAAAGGGTAGAATAGACACAGATAGTACCACGAATCATCTCGGGCGCAACGTGGTCGTAGGCCTCCGCTGCCTGAAGCTGTGCTTGTCTCTGCCTGCCAGCTCCCTGTGGTCGGGGTGGACCTCCTGGTAGTGGTGGTAGTAGAGCCTCAAAGCGTCGCCTGCCACCTACTGCTCGGCCAGATCCTCTCCCTCGTCCACCTGCTCCCTGTGGACCGCTACGGTCGACCCTCTGCCTCTGCCTGGGTGGCCCCTCAACAGTCTACTGCTCCTCCGCATGGCGGGTCAAGAAATCACGAGCCATGTGGCCCTGCCTGCCGCATGCGTAGCACTGTCTGCCTCTCGAAAGACTGGCTCCGCGCTGTGTGCCCCTCACCACTGAGCCAGTGTACTGAGGTCGTCTGCCAGAGGGCCTAGTCTGCCTGGACCCATGAGTCATCCGTCGACTACCTACTGTAGAAGACTCTGCTACGTGCCGCCCTGCGGTAGGTCTCGCTGCTGAAGTAGGCTCATCAAGGAAGCTCTGGATGAGAAGGGTTCGCTTCAGTACCCCTGCCTATGTCGGAATGCTGAGGGAGATCAGTGATGACCTGATCTCATGCCTCAATCCCAACTAAAAGTTTCGGGCCCAGAAGAATGGGTCCCGTACCATGTCCGTCGAATAGCGCGAGAGATCGGTAAATCTCACCAAGTACTGGGCGACCGTCAAGCTGCCCTGCCGCAACTGTAGAAGCTCCTGGATGCGCACCGCACGGAGGGTGGCTGGGAAGAACTCCGAGCGAAAGATGCTCTCAAAGTCCATCCATAGGATAGATGCCTTGTCGTGCACCTGGAGCATCAGGCTCCACCATCTGCATGCTGCCGCGTGCAGGAGGCTCGCTGTGATGATCACCATGAGGTCTGCTGGTGTCCTCACTAACCTGAAAACTCGCACAACTGCCTCCAGCCAATCCTCGGCTTCCTGAGGGTCCGTCTCCCCATGGAACTTGGGTGGTCTCTGACGCTGAAACTCGTGCAGTGCACTAAGGCGACGTGCAACGTCAGTGGCTAGGGCTGGTAGCATCGGTGGCTCGGCGGGTAGAGGTACCGCCAGTGCCTCTGCTATCAAAGGGCCATGTACCGAGGCCTCGTCGCTCAGTGGGATGTCGTCACACACAACGCTCGGAACCCTAGCTGGCTACCGTCGTGGGGCCATCCTGAAAAGAAACAGGTGCGCCACGGTCAAATAGTATACTTGGTGAGTGGACACAAAGTAATCAAAAAGAAAACTTGAAACACACATACAATCAATGTCTTCGTGCATTAAGTCGGAAATCAGAAGTCAGGGTCCTGGTGTACGGATACGTCGGCCGCCGCACCAACACTGGACTCCCTGGTCTGATAACGACACCCAATACCCTTAACACTATTGCTTCATATTGAAGAAAGATCAGAGTACTGAGTTCTGCGGTAGAACCAAACTCCTCTGATACCAATTTTTGACGACCCGTCCTCAGGGCCCGTGCCGTGACTACCCCAAGCCCACCTTCCATAGGACAGGGGATGGCGACTAGAACCAAGGAGTAATTCCTGGTAAAAAGGGAAGGCATTGCCTTTGTAATGTAACAAACACCACAGAGCAAGCAAGCAGAAGTAAACAATTAGTAAAAACTGGGTACAACAGAAAGTGCGGAAAAGTAAGTGGGCCAGAATACAAACCCAAACTAAAAGTAAAGTACAACTGAAAAAGGGAGTATAGCAACTGAAATGTAAAGCCGCAATGTCGAGCCATAAACTAGTACTCCTACCTGAAAGGTAGGTACAGGTATCCACCTCAGCTCCTCAGGTCCATCCGTCCGTTCCGTGTACATCCCGCCCAGTGGTCTACCTCGAGGTACCGACTGCTCCGCAAGCCTCAACCACGATCAGCGCAGTCCGTCATCTGCTACCAACACAATGTAGTGCGGGCATATCCCATGCAGGGGTGAGTATAAGCTACTCAGTAGGGACCCCGTGACCCCCGAAGGTCTCCCAGAATCCACAAAGGATAATCCAAAAATGAAATATAAAATCACGAAGTAACATCCGACACTGCTAAGGTATATGCCCATACATATACCTAAGTCACCAATTCCACTTCGACTCCAACATCCAAGCCCAAGTTCGATCACGTGCACACAAGATAGCACAAAAGAATCCACATAGGATAGAAAAACAAGATTAAGCTCACACAGGTATACTTCTTCGTATGCCGATAGAGTTGATCAGATGTAGCCACTGATTCATTTAAGCCATCGGACCCACACAGGATCGATAGGTACTACCCCCGCAATGACCCACACAGGATCGGACCCACACAGGATTGGTAGGTGCTGGCCCACGCAAGACCGCTGAGCGCTGACCCACATAGGATCTGACCCACACAGGATCGGTAGCACTGATCCACGTAGGATCGCTGAGTGCTGTAGTCACCGCCGTCGAATCCACGGAATATTTCTGTACAATTGTCATCGTCGTCGCAGTCGCAACCATCTCTAGGGTTCCCGCACACAATAAGCTCATTTGGGAGGGTCCGCTCCACGAGCTGAGGGGCTGATACATCAAATGACACATAGTCCAAAGTTGATGTATCCAAAAGTTCCGCATCATCAACAGGAACTCAACGTCAGAGACGGCGCGTCCATCGGACGCCCGGTCTGAGAGTTATTGGATTTTTCGTCCCAGGGGCCCGATTGGTTTTTAAGTCAAAACCAACTCGACCATACTCCAACTGCGTCCAAACCACAAGCAGGGTAATCCAAAAGGACCGTCTCACTAAGAGGAATCCAACAAAATCGACGGCACGTCAATCGGACGTCCGAAGCTCAAGTTATAAGCGTTTTTGCTCCGAGGGCCCGGTTGGTTTCGTGTACGAACCAACCCGGACGAACCCAAAGTCCTCCGAAACCTTGAGTGCAATATACCAAAACGACCGTCTCAATACAAGGATCGCATCGTAACTGACGGTGCGTCGATCGGAGGTCCGCAACCCATGTAATGGGAAAAAGACCGTGAGAGGTCCAGTATTATGGGGTTCGGGCCCGGTTCGACCAGGCCCGGTACCCCCTAGGTCGGCCCGAACCAGGTCGACCCGACCCGGGTCCGGCCTGCTTGGGTGCGGCTCGGCCCAGCCCAACTGGCACGGCATAGGCGCGGCCCGGCACGCGGGCACGCTGGCCAGGAGGCTCGGCCGAAACGGGCGAGCGTTGAAGCACGGGGGGGGGGGGGGGGGGGGCTGCCCCCCGCTTGTTGTAACCACGTCCCCATGTGGGGTGCCGCTTTGCTGGCCAACTGGGGGTAACAGACCCCCGGATTTCCCCCTGACCGGCCGGCTCGCTGATGCCGCCACGGGACTGGCAATGGCCGGTACCCCTGCTCCGACGCCGGCGGCCCGGAATCGGCCGCCGGTCCTTGCTCCGCCGCGGCCTGGTCTGTCCGGCGCGGTGCGACGGCACCGCGCCCCTCCTCCGCAGCCCTGCTCCGGCCGCGGTGTCTTCGAGGTTCCTTCGATGTCCTTTGGCGCGGCACGACGGCGTCGCGGATTTGTTTGTTTCCAACGGCGTCGCGCGACAGCGCCGCGCTTCTCCGCCATTCCTTTAACATTTTCCGCGTGGTGGTTCGGCACCGCACCGCCTTACACGAGCCGCAACAAAAATCAACAAAAAAGGTGGAGGAGGGTCGGCCATGTTTGTGCGGTCCGACCTCCTCCCGTTATTGCGATAACAGGCGGTTCAAATTGGAAGGAAGAAAGCGACGGAAGTAAACACGAACAAAAAAATAAAATAAACCCCTACCTCAAGCGTCGTCGAGTGAGGGTTCGTCGCGGAATTGCACATCGCAGAAGAAGGAACGTCATAGAAGAAGCATCTTGGAAGAAGCGTCGCGAAAGGAGGATCGTCGTGTCGCGGAGAAAGGATTCATCGGGGTCGTGTCGTCGATCTCCGAGGTCCCGACATTCTTTTCGACCTTCGTCAGAGGTCGGCGTTCTTCGCGTTCTGCGCGTTCTTCGTCGAGGAAGGAGAACTTCAAGAACCTGAGAGAATTCACCCCAGCCTCTCACAACCCAACAAATCTGAGAAAATAATAATTGTCTTATTTTATTAACACAAGACAACGGTTGAATTTCAAAACGAAACAATCAATTAATTGAATTAATTGAGGAGTTTAAACTGCCCAATTAATGAGGTGTTTATTATCCAGAATAAACGCAAGGGTTGACTTCATTAAAAAGGGGTGCAGGTGCATTACCTTATTAAAGGGGGGGTTTAGGATAGAATTAAACGGTGGGGATCGTGTGGGCCCCACCACACAAATATTCTACATAGTGGGTAGGATATTGTGGGTCTCACTCATAACACTTAGCATAGGTTGAACAACATGAAGTCAAATAAAAATTGTGTGTCCAATTTTTATTTTATTCCTTAACTTGACCCAAAATAACCACACCCGAGCAAACACAACTCCGGAAAAGGTGTCTCTAAGAAATTACCGGTGCTGCGATTCCATCGGTGCCCTCATAATTCCATTCCGAGCACCGGTTCAAAAGTTAGAAAAACTCGCTCGTTCGTTCACTGAACGCACCCGAGCTAAACTTCATAAAACGATTTCGGGCACATCGGGCCTCGAAATCAGGTTCCGTCAGAAACTGCGTTCTTGTAAAATTTCCAAGAAAATTAAGAAAAACATTTCCTTGAATTTTACAGATCTTTACATGGTACACTGGAGGTTGATCCAATCCTGAAGAATGTGTATGTGTGGTTAGCCTAAGCCTAACATAATACGAATTTCATAGGAGGCATGCCTGATATAACAGTTTCTATGATTATGTGTATGAAACAAATTAATGTCTTATTTTAATGTTACTATCTCATGGCTTATATTATTTGATTTAATTACGATTCATGTTTAATGAAAATCAAATGATTTATTCCATGAATCAATATTATGATACATGATATAAACATAATTATTTTAAAATAGTATTATCAAGTTCACATATTTGTATTCTCATACTATATTTAAAACTTAATTCTTTACCATTATTTAGACCCTGATATAATTGTTTCTTATGTTTCATATCCCCAGGTTATAGAAAAATTTGTTATTTATGATGTTTTTAAAAAGTGGGATTATTATGAAGAAATTAATGGGTGAAGATTTAGTTAAATTATGAATCAGGTTTCCATGTATCCATGTTTCGAAATATACTATACTTATTATATTATAGTGAGGATCATTATGTTATATAATGAAAATTCATCTAATAAGATGTGTTATCTATGTATTAAAAGTAAGGTTTCCTATTATTGAAGGACAACATTATGATAATAAAATGTATATAAATAATTTAAGTATATTATATCATGTCAGATATCATTATTGTAATAAAATATCTTAAATCTAGGGAAAAGTGACATTAAAATAATTTTTCCCTTTTAAACTAATTTCTAAATAATTGATGTTCCTTTTTATCCACATTGATTTATGGATTTGTGGACATTAGAATTATCATGATTACATTAACAATCAATATGAATTATTTATTAAAAATTATAATTATCCTAAAATTCTATATTTTTACTTCCTTCTAATTTTCTCCTTATACGGGAACCTGATATTGGGTTTAAGGAATCCTTTATGTTTCCTACTTTACTATTCAAATAAATTTTTATTATCACACTGTTGGATTTGGGTTTATAATCATGATATTTTTAAATCTAAAACCCTTGATTATTGAGATAAAAAAATTGAGACAACAATTTATTTAATATGGAGTGATAATGTGACACCCTAAAAATTTGGTTTAATATAATATTATTCTAGATATTTTTCCTAACATGCAATACCACACATTATGTGACTTTTGATATATAATTAAAATACTAATATATAAATTTTAAAATTATAACCTAATCATTAAATTTGATGGTATCCCTAGTAATTACCACATTAAAAAAATATGAATAAATATTTTAAATAATTTAAATTTATCAATTGATGAAAAATATATTATAAATCATTTTTATATATTCATTTTATGGTTTCTTGAATTCTATGTAGAAACAATGTTTAATTTATTTTCAGATAATACCACCATCTAATTGGATTATGGGGGGAAACCTTACATTACTAATAGGCCTTATAAGAAAATGTCCTACGAACATGACCATAAAGTCCCAATGACCAAAAACAACTAGAATAACCCCTTCCCAAGAATAATTGATACATTTGACCTAGATCCCAACCTTATATAACTGCACAAAAACAATTTCCATGTGTAGAGATGAATGTTTCATGGTGCGAATAATATATGCCATACCCTTTCTTCTATTACAATTTTGAGCTCTACAATGATGGGTTCTACTTATCTAAAGACTCATCTGGGTAAACACTTGTAGTAATGATCCTCACATGTTCCCCCCTGAATCAATCCTTACTCTTCTCTCTTTCCACTATAGAATCACAACCTGGTTCTTACTAGAAGTTATCTTCAACTATGATTCTATATTACATCTATATTCATTATCTTACCACATATTTCTCAAGACTATGACTATCGATGTCATAGAGGGCCACTGCCGAGCCCACACTCTTATATCCCTGACAAACACACCCCATTATGAGCCTACAATTGAACACCATCGACCCAAAGAACTCCACCAAGATCAATTTCCATCATCATGCAAACTTAAGTCCTATTTCTATGTTATCATATCAATATTATCTTAGAGTGATTTTGTCCATTTTTTTGAAAATATTTATATTTCAATGGATTGTGAAAATTAAATTTTTTTGTAAAGATGTATATTATTTTCAAGTATAAATCTTATTACACACTTAATTTGAATATAAAAAAAATAAAACCTCTTAAATTAAAAATAATATAACTAATTATATAGAAATAGTAATTATACTTTATTTTGGTATAATTTAATTTTTTTGGCTTTATAACACATTTTTCTAAAACCGAATTTTATGTGTGCAATGAGTTTTTATATTAATTAATTAAAGTAATATTTATTGAATAATTTTTTATTAAAATTTAATGATTATAAATTCATTCATATATTTTAAATTTAATTTTATTATTCTTACAAGGAATGAAATTTAAATTAATTTAATTTTATGCTTTAAAATGCATTTGTCTATAACATTTTTTCGGTATGTATTGGGTGTTTAATTAAAATTAATTTATACCACTTATAAAAATTGTATTTATTAAAATATATTTAATATTTTTAATCATCATATTTAATAAAATATAATATTGTAACCTTAATTTCTTATCATAATGAATATTAAAAAACTAAAATTTTGTTACCAAGGTTAAGGTAAAAATGAGTTTACATAGGGCCTAAACCAAGAGGTAAGGCTATGAATGCAACCCATGTCAATATAATAATTATTTGGTGGATACAACTCAACATTATATTATCATGTATTTTATTTCATTTTCATTAGGATCCACTTTCACAAGAACACAACCTTATGTTATTGAAATCTTTTAAGAAATTCATTGTGTTTCGCTCTCCTATCTTATGGATCGTCACATATTTTCCTCCATTATTCACACAATTTAAGTCTTATATATCAAAAATGACCTAATAAAAGACCTTGTTATATTACATAAATTTTTTTATATATCTCTTGGTCTTCTATTATGAGGAATATTACATTGATTATTGTTTAATCCAAATGAGGTCTCTCAAAGAAGTTGTATAAATCTTAACAGATGACTTTCAATTTTATTTATTTGTTAAGATTATGTAAAACTATCTTATATATAATAAAAATTAATATTTTATAATAAATATGCTAAAATGTTATTATTATTATGGAAGAACCATTTACCACATATTTTCCACCAAATGAGGAATGAATGTTTCGCACATGTGTGCATGTGGACTATCTTTTCCATGTACTGATAGGATTTATTTTCCATCACCATATTTAATGGATTGTTATCAAGATGGATTTAGAGTATAAATATTTTATTTATGAAAAAATTATTCTTTTTTAGTTATAAAATGTTATCTACCTTTTTTACTTTCTAATTCATTGGAAAATGAGAACGTCTCTCACACATTCATATGGACTACCACCTCCATAGAGTGATGTGATTAATTGTTTATTTCAGATTAACTTGGTTCATAACAAGGAAATATTTAATGAATAAATATTATGTTTATTTTATAATAATTATACTATAATGGTTAATTATCATATACATTTCTTTCATTCCATCAATTGAAAAGTGGAAATATAATTCGTGTGTTAGTAAGGGTTACTATATCCAAATAGTGATGTAACTCATTTTTCATAACATATTAATATTAATAGTTATGAAAGTTTATATAGATATTAAATATGAAACATATGAAACTATTAATATTTTGACATTATTGAACCATTATAAAAATTAAATTACCATTACCACTGAACCAAAAGATACATGAAAAAATCAGTTAACACTCAAAAATAATGATTTTAGTAAACAATTATTAGAAAATAAGAGTAATGATGTTTTATCTGGATCAAATATGATATTATATGTTTTTATACTAGTTTTATAGAATTATAATAAATATAAATTTATTATATGTGAGGTTAGAGTTCATACAAATCATGTAAGAGATAATGTAAGGGTTCTTTATCTCATTTTTGTTTCATGGAGAATTGACTGTTGTTATGAAACTATTTATGTTTATATGGTGCATATACTAATATTTTTTTATGTTATATCATTTATAAATCTTAATTAATGATATTTAATGTTATAATCAATATTATTTAATCCATGGGGTCTTTATTTTAATGTTACCAAATGGGTAAGGGTTTATTGTCTCAAAATGGCTTCATTAGGGCATATGTTACAAGATAAACCAATATTATTTTATATGTTGTATCTAAATTTCTTTATACATTTTATCATGAAAATAATTATTCTTATAGAATTTAAATATTCATTTGAGGTTATCTATTTCATGTGGTCCCTGAATCAAATGTTAGCAAATCAGTAATTATTTTATGGTACTATATCTTATTTTATCAGGATTGTTTGTACAAAAAACTTATATTATCAAATTATATCACATAACTCCCTAAAATATTATTTATTTAATTATAATATATATTTATTTGGATATTAAATTTTATCATTACATTTTCTTCTATTTTAGCACTCTGAAGACCGAAAGAATGTTTTTAAGGAAAACTTACTTTATTTTTCTCTTCGAACATAAACATTCTATTCCATTTCTATATTTTACCTTTATTATTTTCAAGAATGTTTTTATTATTATTAAAAGAAATATTAAATAAATTTTTACAAATATTTTATTTTTTAAAAAAAAATTAAAAGGAATATTCCTTTAATTCCCCAGATGTGTTACTTGTGAAATTCTTAACGAAAATGCGTAGGAATATTTTATTTAACATAAACCAGAAGATTAAATTTTCCCACCATCATGACCTTCCTTTTATTTTAATATTACTTTACAAGTTTCCATATTTCTTTTCGGTTAAAATTTATTCCCTAATATTAATTTATATTTGCATATTTTAATTATGTGTTTAAAAATAAATATGGGTTTTTACTCATGAAATATTCTATTGATCTTTTAAATGTCTTTTCATATATAAAAAAATCAACTGAGGGTTGTTAGTCATTGTTGGGAATATAATCCAATGTTACCATATTTATTATTTCTCTATATTTTTTTTATTATAACACTAAAATGTGCATGAAACTTATTTCCCTTCCATGAGTTATGTTTTGATGAAATTATGAATGTTTCATGATCTTATGAAACTCATTTTTATAGATTCTGATTATGTGATTTGTTAGCCTAATATAGACTATAATGATAGATATATCCATTATATTCCTCCAATATATTTAGTAATGATTATTATGGAGTGAACTACAATGATGTTACTCCTAAAAATTTATTGGAAGTGACAGGGTATTCATTTAAATTATTGAAATTTATAAACAATGATATACCAATGAGTGAAACATTACTACAAATGTTATATTTTTTTCATAAGTGTATTACAAAAACTTTTCTTTTATTCTTATGATAAATTCTCATTATTCATTTTTGATTATTTATTATATGAAACTCTTATGAGGTATATCAATTATTATTGCAAATCCTCATGGAATGATTTAGGATTAATGATCTCTAAATCATTGAGTGGAATTATCATTAGTTATGATCACATTCACATACCATTATCATTATCTTATGATCACTTTTGATCAATGATTGATATTTATCATATTTACTATTTGTTATTATATGAGTCCACATTTATTATATTTCATTTCCATATGTTATGAAAAAATAATTTAAGTATGATTTTTATAATAACGGTGATTGGTTGTAGAAAATAATGGTAAATGTCGTAGATTTTCAGAACCAAATTTTTATATATCTAAGTTTTAAAAGACACAAAACATTAAAAATTATGATATGGATCATAATGATATGTTGTAAATAATCATCCAATAAGATGTAATATTTATGTATGTAGTGTTTTGGTCATTATTTTCTAGTTCACTATGGTTTAAATTCACTCAATTCGCCCAAAACCTAGCTGGATTCCAAACCCACTTTATTTACTTTTTATATATCCAAGTAAATTTAGACCCGAATACTTATAGGGATCGATTTATCCCTAGATCTGAGGTATTCCTCAACCCTTTTGGTCTTCTTTATTAATATATTTGTTCATAGTGGTCATGAAAGTGGGTGTAATAGTGTTTGGGTTTTTGGGTTCACACATGGTTGATGATCGTTTGTTGTGGTTATGTTCCATTGTGGTTTCCATAGAGCTTGGTGGTGAATGATTTTTCATTCCACTTTTCATATTCAATGATCCTTAACAATTTATTTTGAGATAAAGGATTTTTAAAATTATTCTTATTTAGATTTGAATGTTTGATTATAAATATTTATATTATGTGATGTAATGGATGAGATTTAAAATTATGAACATAATTAACAATAAATATGAATGGAAAGATCATTTAATCAATTTTGTGACTATACTATGTTTTTATGAATGACACTTGATATTTACTAGATAGTTTAAAAATATATTATTGTATTCAATATTATTTCATGGAATATTTTTCATGATAAAATTATATTAAAAATGTAAATATGGTTTGAAAGAAGGGTGATTGAAGGGGAAATATAACTAAGATATCATTCTTCTTAAAAATCATGGAACATGAAATTGTTTCTTCAAGAATTCCCAGAGATTATTTTAATATGTGTCACCTACTATTGATTAGATTTTTTATTACTAAATTCTAATCATAATTAATTTTATAATTCAATATGGTAATAGAAAAATGTTTTCTGTGGAATTAGATATTTTGGTCTACCTTACATCCCAACCTTTTATTTCTATAAGCATGTATGCTATCATGTTATAGCCCTAATTACCCCTCGAAGTTATTATACTGAAAAATATATTCTCCTTCCATTTTTATTGTTGAAAACCATTGTTATGATATTTAATGTTTGGAAAGTATTTAATAATAGGGGTGATTATTGAAGACTTGGGAATAAGGTGTTGCGATTTAATGTTGATATATTTCAGCAAGAATATTATATTCATTTATAGAAAGATTATTAGAGAAGTTTGATGTAGGGATGTCTGATGTGTTTTATTTTGTTGTGAATTCATAAATTATATTAAAATACATATTATATTGTATGTATCATATGAGTTAAAATTATTATTCATTTTTAATTTTTTTGGAACTGATTTAAAGGGGATCATAACAAATCTGTATTTATTTGGAATGCTAGAGGATTTAGTTCTCTGAGAAAACAATATTTAAAAATCAATTAAATAATGAATAATTATATTTCTCTTATTGATATCCTAGAAATCAATAACTAAGGAACCTCTGTTAAATAGTTCTCAGAAAAATTTCCAAGGGCCAACTAGATTCATGGAGCTCTAATAATAAATCAGAATTTGTTGTTTTGGAACAATAACTTATTGGGGAATATGATCAATTACTCTTACCAATTTATAATTACAGAGGTCTTCCATAATTCTTGATATTTTTTTCGTACATTTATTTATTAAAAGTGTGATATTTATAAAATAAAATATCTATTGATGAATTTAATGGCCTTCATCTCAAGAAATAACTACTAGTTTGTGTGCGAAAACATCAACTCTATCCTTGAACTTTCAGAGAAAAATGGAGGCAACAAATTTTCTAGAAAGATAATGTGGGATTTTAATTATTCCCTATCAAACTACAATCTTCTTGATATGGATTTTTATAATGACTATTTATTGTGGTTCAATAAAAATTAGGTAGAGGTAGAATGTTGTATAGGTTAAATATGTTTAAAGGAAACTTTAAAGAAATATCATAATTTCATTATGCATCAGTTTCCCACATCACTCATGCAATTCCCGATCACCCCCATTGTTGATCTTGCTAGATTGGACCACTCGAATCACCTGATAGTTCTTTCTCTCTTATATCACTTTCTAGAAATGTGATTTTGTGAAACTCTTTTTGATATCACTGATTAAATACATATATGATATTTATTTGTATTCTCATCAAGGAAAGATAAATAAACTAAATTGAGGAGATTATATATGACGAGCATAATAAACCCAACATCCTAGAAGAGATTGATCTTCTATGTAAGGATATTTCCGTGTTGGAGTCCAACCTTCCAGAATAATGATATGATAATATGTATACATACCTAACATAAAGAACTAGAAGCTTTTAAGACAAGTTAGATGAGGATTAATGGAATACTATTGACAAGTCATGGTCTATTTGTCTTAGATAAGGTGATAAAATGAAATCATATTTCCCTAAATGCATAAAAGGGTATAAATTTTTAGGCAATCCAAACTTTCTTCCGGAGTATGGATATATTGTGAGTGATGTGGAAACTACAAATCCAATTCTTTTATCTAATTTTAAAAACCTTATTGTACATGCTCAATGAGATCATGAGGGTCATATATCTTTATTAGAGGTGGAATCACACTTCCATGATAGTGTGCCTTGCTATATTAGTGATGACTATAAATCTACTAGAAATACCATTATATCTAAGGTGGAAATAAAAAGAGTTGTTCTTGAACTCCCCATGTATAATTATCTAGGACCCAATGGATTCTCAAGGTCCTTTTATATTATTGTATTAGATTTTATAAAATTAGAGGTGGTATCCATAATCTGTGATTTATTTAAGAGAATTCCATTTGCTAGAATAACCACTCCTAGAACCCTTGTTATTATACCCTAGATAATCCATCCCAGATATTTTTACCATTATCATCCTATTAATATATAAAACATCCCATATTATATCCCAACCATAATTATTAGTAACATACACTCTCAGTTTCCCCCACCTAGTTGTTGAAGGACAAACATTGTTTCTTAAATGATGGATCATCCAATGTGGTCCTGGCGTTGGATAAGATATGTTAGATGAATATGAATATAAAGTGTTTGAGATTAATATCATGGTTAAAATTGATATGGAAAATTCATATGATCTAATGAATTGATGCTTTATTTTAAAGGTTATATTGATTTGTGTCATTTTATAATGGGTAAGTGCATTTCCTTTGAGGAGTTACTCTTATTGTGGATCTCTATGTATCTAATAGAGATAATGTTTGGATTTTTTAAATCTTCCTATTAGATCTAGTAGGGGTATCCTTTCTCCCCATTTATGTTCATAATTATCCTATATAATCTTAGTATAAATATTAATGAATCAATATATAGTGGCTAGGTTTCACCTTTGATGTATAGTATTGTGATCCAAGGAATCCTTCATCTTTTTTCTTCAAAGGATTATTATTCATTCTCAATGGTATGTACCACCCTTTATCCAAATTACTTATGATTATAAAACCTATTAAAAATGTAGTGTGAAATAAATTATTAGCACTAATTTCCATGTTATCATTTTAAGGAGGTGTTTCACTTTGTGTGAAACTCACATTGAAAGTTAGCTAGGTCAGCCCAAAGATTATTTTTTAAAAATTTATACGGGGCACTCTTATCCACTGAGATAATGAAATTTCAGTACTTTAATGGTTTCTTTAATAATATTTTAGGATAGTATTTCCAACTAGAATATAATTTAAATTTAATTTAGGATAAGTATTACTCTCATTAATATTTTTCTTAACTCTATTCACATTTAAAAAAAGAATTTTATTCTAATTCAAAAAATAGTTACATTTAATATATAAAAGGTGGTTAATAGTTTCATATAGAACTATTGTAAAGAGAGTTATTATCATTGGGACTAATCATATTTGTTGGATATGACTTTTTATTAGGTGAGTAACAATGTGAATGTTCTAATTATTAATTTATTACAGCTATATTCCACACAATCTTGGGAGAACCTTGAGGTGTGTTTCCTATGGGAAAAGTTCATATGGGGATATATCAAGGTTATTATGATGAAATGGAAATAAGTATCAGGGATATTTATGATTTGGTGATGTATGAACAGATTCTTCTAGGTTATCAATGATTACTCCAAATGGATCATGGGTTTAGGAGATATCTATTTTTTGATAGATAAATGGTCTTTCCTTGTGCTCTTTTTTCATTACTACCCAACCCCTCACATGGGGTTTCATTAAGATGTTGATAACACATAAATTGTTAATCATGACATGGATGATGAGTATAATCTCACGTGTTCTAAACTAATGTCTTTTTGGTGAATATAATGTTCTTTCCTTCATGCCCCCTAAATTAGGCATTTTCTAGATGGATTATTTTTGAAAACTAACTCATGGGGTGCCTGATTATAACCCCTAGTACTTGTTCCTTTAGTTATCTATAATCCTATAAATGTTTATATTTCCTATACAGCGAATCAATCAAATGAACGAGCCCACTAATAAAAAAAATTTAAGTAATAGTGTTTATTTAGTGTCTAAATGAGATTGCTACATGTGTGAAAATGTGGATTCTGGTGAACAATTGTTTACAAAAAAGACTTGGAATGTTTCATGTGTAATTTCTTAGGGAAAAAGAATGTGAATTCATGTTTCCATAAATGGATTTTAACATCTCCTCCTGAGTAGTTTTTATGAACTAATATATATAAAACATATCTTATGTGCTAATGGAATGACCTTCACTTTAGGATGTTGGTGTATTAAAAGACTTTAAAATGTGTTATGATTTTCATATTCAAAGACAATCTTTGTGATCTTGTTGTTTAAATTTTTTCACACTATGGGTTTTATTTCCCTATAAAATATGGTATTCTATGTTTTTACCTATTTCTAGGGAATTTTATAGGTTTTTGGGCTTGAACCATCACAACACTCTTTGTTTCCTCTTGGCTGCTCGATGGAATGGAGGAAACTAAATAATGTTGTAAGTTTAATTATAAAGGATGACTACTCAAACCATAAGATTCATGGAGGTAAGATCATTTAGTATGGTTTATGTTTTATAATTTATTATTTAAGTTTTTTTATAATGAGGGTATCTATAACATTATAGTAACTCAAGAAATTATTAATGGTATGATTTTTCATAGGTTTTATAACATTAACCTAGGATAAGTGGAAACATAACCATATTTTCATAACTTTTCATTGAAAGGTGTTCCACATAACCATTATTAGGTCCCATATATTATCATCGAATATATGTCCCTATTTGAGAATGATTCAAATATATATCATACTTGGTGTGAGGAAAATATAACATCCAACATTCAATCCACTAAAAGAATCCCTTGGACCCTATAGGGATTTTATTTTTCCTCGGTTCTCTTCCCCAATATTTTAATTATATTTTAATTTTATATTATACTTGGATCCTCTATTTTATACCACCTTAAGACTGATTTTGCATTCCTTAAACAATATAAACTATATATGATGGATTTTTTTATTTCATTTGTACAACTGGAAATCAAGGGAGAAAAATTTATAAGCCTTTCTTGTAAGACATTTTTTATGATGTCATATAAATGTTTTTCTAGGTGTAAAAAATTTAATCTATATATAAGTAATTTCTATTACACATAATTCAATTAATATATGAGGACACCATATGATTATTCAAGTATTTAGAAATTATAAGGTAGATCAGTTATGCAAGCACTTTAAGACAATTCATATATGTGGGCAATAAAAGGATTGAGTTACATATACACTATGTAAAAATTTTAATATAAAAAAACCATAAAAAAATTATTTATGTGGGAAATATCTGAAAATATATTTACAAAGGAAATGTTATACATTTTAAATTAACAAAAAATTGAGATTTCAAAAAATCTATTACTCTAAATATTTTAAACATAATGATTCCATATAAACTAAGATATAATGTTTCCAAATATAAAAATTCTAAAAAATATGGTTCAATTATGTAATGATGGAAGAATAAATTTTTTTAAATATTTTTCTATAAATAATGATTTATGAATGGAATTATGATTTTTTGGAAGTAATGACTATGATTTGGGGATGTTTTATGATTAAAATATTGTGAGAAACAATGGTATGAATTTTTATTTGAATATTTGTAATTAAAATATAAGAAAAATATAAATAAGGGTTCGTGAATGGCTAACCCAAATTATGGTGGGGTTGAGGATTCTTGTAATTTCCACAATTAATTATATAAATAATACACATTTCATTTTAGTGAATATAAAAATTTAAACTAAAGATGAACAATTCTATAAAAAATTTAGGAGAGAAACCAAAACATAAAATCATGATTCATCCATTGTATTGATATTATATAGAAGGAGGTGGAAGAGGAAAAAGTTTTTCTTGATATTTTTTGTCCTATATATTAAATAAGAAGAAGTGAATACACATGAAATTGTAGGTTGAGAATAATGAAGTTAAAAAGTTATAAGATATCTATAGAATAAATTTGGTAAGACATTATTATTATTTCAAAACTCTATAAATCATAATTATTGCGCAAGATTCACACACACCATCCAAATAATATGGGGTATTTAATGTTAATGGTTATCCATATATTATAGTAACTATGCGGGTTAGTTATACTATACCTTGTGACACTGGGTGTTTTCAGATCATGATAAGGAGTACTTATTTATATTAAGTTGTGAACCTTGAAAATTGTATTTTGTCTTAAATGTGTGTGCATGTGGGTGTTTTCTAGCACTGAATTCAATTACTATAACCAGTAACAAATCATTTTTCAAAAGGTAAATCATAAATTAATTTTAAATAACTGATTAACCACCCTAGTGATTTCACTGATACTAAGTGTAGATTGTAATTTTGTATGATTGTTAGAATCCATTTGATTGACTCGCTATTGTTTGATGGTCAAAGTAAAAGTGTTTACATCTGATTTAAGAATTATTTATCAAACTACAATCCATGAATTATTGAAACCAATAATTAATTGAATAACAAGGGGATTAACATGATTGAGAAGTAAAATTATCACATTTTGAAGGATTAAATACTACCCAATATCTCATCAATTATCTGGATGTTTTTGATGTTATAACATATTGATTGACACCTCATATTGAAGGTTCTTCCATTATAATAAAATATATAAGTTTGTTGATAATTATTGGAGTTCTTGAAATTCAACACTATATTACTTCTCTAATAATTTATTTCTAAAATTAAAATAGATAAAGATAGTTAATTTTTTAATGGATAAACAAGAAAATATATTGAAAGGATATAAAAAATTAAAGATGACAAAGTTACACATTTAGTTACTTAATTATATAATCTTGAAAATGATCTATAATTAAACAAATTTTTCACCATAGTTAATGAAATAGTATACAACCTAGAACTCATACTCCTAGATCTTGTGCATAAACCCATAAAATTAAATTTCTGGTTATAATTCCAATATTTTAGACCCAAATTATTCTATCAAGGCCTTAAATCCTTAAAATGAAAATATTTATAACATAAATACTATAAGTCCGTTTAGGTTTATAGTTTTATAGAGTTAGGAAAAAATATTACATAAAAAAACTCAAATAAACTTGATATCAAAATTCATTAAAAGAAGATTTCCCCAATTTAAGTAATTTTTTCTTATTTAACTATAATTCATTAATATAATCCTTATTAAATCATTTATAGACATAAATCGGTCAATATAATTCTTTAAAACGAAGGAAAAAAGGAAACATATGAAGGGTGTTCTCATATTCTTAGTAAGGGTAAACATAAGAATTAATAATTAAATGTCATCAATGAAAATAAGAGTGCCTAATTGTATAATGATATAATTAAGGTGCATGAGAAAATAATTACAGAACTCATACCCATTATTTCTTTGACCATGAAATATTAAAACATGGAAAATTAAGGAGTCATTAGAATCATTCCTCATGCAACATATGAAATATATGTCGATCAATGAGGAACCTTATAAACACATGGTACAAAAATATAAAACATTTTGTTATCTTGGAACAATATCTCATTAATCCCTTGAAAACCCCCTATAAAACCCTTAAAAGGGGGAAAAATATGGATGACTCCCATATCCAGGGTACCAAATGCATAAGTGGTATAACTGGATGAACCAATCATATAATCATTAACAGGTTCACATGGTTCTATTTTAGTGCACCAATAATTTATAATGTCCAAGAACTAAATAAATTGAGAATTCAAAAATACTCATTGAAAAAACCATTATTCTTTTTATAATATGATGAAATCGTGGAATAGAAATTACTTCTACCAAAATCTATTTGAATCATAATCAACCTATAGAAAATATATTCCTTTCACCATAAAACCAAACTTTTAAAAAGTGAGATGAAATTCACTTACCACTATACAAATATTTGAATTGGAAAAATAAAAAGAAACGATCATTGAATGAAAAATGAATGTACAATGAATATTAAAAACTAAATGACCTAAAATTCAATATGGGCATTATATAAACTAAACAGAAGAAATAAGCAGTGACCATTGAGTATTCTTCATGATAGTAAAAGTAAAGCAAGAATACCATACTTTGGGTATGATTTTTCATGATTTTCCAATATCATCATGAATAATAAACATATGTTAATTATATAATTTCTTTATAAGATTTTAAAAATTTATTATTAATTTTATTTCATATATAAAAATGTTATATTCAATTACTTAATTAATAATTTTTAATTTGAATGTGTTGATCATTTAGTTTATGTATCAAAAATGACTTTGGAAGGTCAACTATTGTAAAACAGTCAATATTAAAACATATACAGAATAATAAAATTTAATTAATTATCATTATAATTTAGATATTATTACTTTAATACTAATAATGAATGATGGTTATGAAAAATAAACCAATGTAATAATCATGGTGATCGTAGGTCGTAAGTTTGCATGAGTAACATTCTCATTTTTCAATGATCATTGTGGAAAGAAGGAAAGTAATAATTATATTCAAGGAATGATAATTATATTGTAAATACCATATCATTTAATCATATAATAATATATATATAATTATTTTTATGTTAACGGAATCACATTGTGTTGAGGAGGTGGTAGTCCACATGTCCATGAATGACGTTATCACTATTTCAGTGTGTAAAATAATAATAAAGAAAAATGATATTATATTAATATAAAATTAATTACGTAATTAATATCATATTTTTTTGTATTTCATATATTTTTAAATGAACTAATTCTTTAATACATTCTATTTAATTTGTGAATGTATCACATATCTTTGAGGAGGCGGTAGTCCATACATCTTCAAACGATGTTATCGTATTTTAAAAAATGGAATTTATAAAGTAATTCTTTATATAAAAATTCCATAATTTTAAATAAAAAAAATATATCATATAAAAATAATTTCTCCATCATAATTAACAACTATATTATGTGGTAAAATAAAAATGAATGACATTATTTTGCAAGGTTGTTGTTCGCCGTACATGAAGAGTATTTTCTTTACACATTTATTGGAAGTGTTTGTAGGTTTAGGTTTAAACCTTAACTTACAAAAATATAATTATATTTAGGAAATTTATTTTTATTTAAATTTTTTTTATAATAATAATTTAATGGGTTGATAATGAAATAAAATATAAATGCACATTGAGGAATGTTACCTCTTTTTTCTGGAAACTCATTTTTCATTGAATCAAATGGATTCCTTGGTCATATTTCTTACCAAATTGTGGAATATAGGGTTATGGAAGGGATTTTGGGAAATTACTTAGGCCAAGGTTTTATGATCAAAATTGGCTTGATATGTGTCAGGAAGGGGAAGAGTGAATGCCTTTTTATTGTAGATGAGGAGTGAAATTCATGAAAATACTAAAAGGTAAACACCATTGGGAGGTATCCTTTAACTCATGTGCTTCCAAAATGGAAAAATAATGAACTAAATTTAATGTATCTTCAATACACACTCACAGCACATAAAAATAAAATTATTTTTATCATTTTACCTCAGTCTTTATGTTTCAATATTTTTTTCATCCTAGTTTTAATTAAAGTAACTAGTTTTCTATCCTATGTAATTAAAAAATTAATATTAAATTAAATTTATATTTATTATAAAATAAAAAACATTATAATTATAAATATTAAATAAAATTTAAAAATATAAATCTCATGTGTTTTGGAAGTTAATTTTAAAACAAGCGCATGTAACACATAGAAACACAGCTTTAACCCGAACTGTATTAACAATGTTTTTACTATCTATGGGTCAATATGTTAATTATAAAAGATAATTTGGTCCATTAATGAAACATATTTTATATTTAACAAAACATAACAAACACTTAGTATAGGATATTATTTATATTAATTCAAAATCATTCAATAAAATATCATTTATTTTAATGCTGAAATTTAAAATATAATTTCAATTTTAAGACATAAAATATTGTTGGATTTAAAATATATTATTTAAACTTCTATTTAACATTTAATAATCATGTAAAAATAATGGAACAATATAATTAATTAAATTTACATCAGTTATAATGTTTTTTTCCATCGTTTATTTTATTTAATTATTAACTAAATAATCCATTCATTAGCATTTGGTAAGCATTTAATATATGTAATTCACCTCCAAAACCCATAGTTAATTTATTATAATAAAATAAACTCATTTTAATTTTAATATAATGTTTATAACTGAAACATTTTAGATTCTTCCATTTTATAATGCTTTATAAATTTTGAAGGTAAGGAATGATATTTTTTTCCATTTCTTTACATAACTTATTATATAGGTCAATTTTGGAGAAAAATATCAAAATAACTTGTAAAATTAGATCCAAGATGTGTTATGGTCTAATTATCGACATTCAGTAGATTTTGGATAATTTTATAAGTCATTTTGGCCCTAAGTTTAAGGTATATTTCTTTTATAAGCTTTATTTTACCTTAATTGCTGTAATTGATTTTAATTACATTCAGTCTTATTTTCTGTTAAAAAATTAAGTTGTTGTTATTAGAACAAAAATTTAATACTGATTCCCAATATTTATATTTGTTTTTACAAATTGAATTCACATAAGTGCCTATCATTAATTTATAATTAATCTGGAAGACAATGGGAGACAAAAGGTGTTTAAGAGGAAATGTTAAAATGTTTAAAATGTTTTTATATCCAATTTCAATGTGAAATTTTTCCCATTAAATTATATTAGATTTATTGATCTATAATTGAACTAATTACACATTAAATCCACTTTAAAATATAATTTAATTACTTAAATAATTTAGAAGAAAAGTAAGTTTTCAATTAAAATATCGTGTCTTCCATTATTCATCCAAAAATGAAACTTCTCCTAAAATAAAAAAAATTAACTCAATGTAAATTTTGATATTTTGATTCCAAAAATGATACATTTTATTTTAATATTAAAATTATAATTGTGTCAATAGTTATTTTTAAAACATTTGATCTATTAAAAGGTGAAAAAAACCGTATTAAATAATAATTTAAATAGTATGTTTTTGTTTAGTATAACTCACTTTTTTTCATAATGAAAGATAAAAATTGAAGTGAATGTGACACAAGATAATATTTTTATAGAATATAAAAACCATTTAATAATTTATGTTAATTTTAATCAAGATATTTCATCAAATTTAAAAATATGACAAATAATTTTCACTATTAAAATCTTTAATGAGATGATAGAAGCTAAAAATACTGTTGATAATATTATATGGATCTTTCCATATAGATTTTATTATATTGTTTGTGATTTAGAATATAGAGATCATGATACATTCACTATTGATGGACTACATAGTATTATCATATCCTGTGAGGTAATGAAGGATATTGATACCATGATGATGGAAGGATGTGATAAATAAATCTATAATAAAGCTTTCCTCATAGAGAAAATAAATAATAAATATGAAAATAGTGAAGTTATAAGTTTTGATATGGAATATTAAGTTAATTAAAAATGGATTAATATTTTAATCCTTTATCTAAATGGGGTATAAGGGTCACTGTAATGTATTAGGAGAAACATCCACTCCAATTCTTCTTGTATGGATCTATGGGACCATTTAAATCAAAATATTGGACATTCAAGGAAGAAGAATCCATTAATGGTTAATATTAATGATCTAAAAGACCCTTTATGAATGTATACAAGTCAAATACCACAAAAAAATTTAAAGGAGAAATTTTCTCTAAATATAAATAGTGAAAAATATTATTGAAGTGTGAAGGAAGAGAAGATAGTGAAAGTGGGGACCAAAATTATAAATATGTTGATGACAATGAGATTATAATTAATGATAAGTTATGTAATGAAATTTTAAAAAGTTATAGAAGTAGCAATTTTGGATGTGAATAAGTGGAAAATCAGATGGATTTAATGTCAATGAGATATCTGAAAGAATGCATACCAAAAATTTCAATGAATTAAATGGAAAATAGAAAGATGAAAAATGTCGATGTACTTATTGATTTCATATAATATGAAAGGTTTTAGTGAATTTATGATTAAAGGACTTTAAACATTAAGAATACATATAATATGAAAGATAAAGTGAATAATCTTGAACTTATTCTACATGAATTGATTAATGCTGATATAGAACATAATAAATTCATCTTTAATTTGTATAACTCTAGTCAGTGAGTTTGATATAGTTTAAAGATACTCTAGAATCTTCTTGGCCAAATAATATCTATCACAAAAGAAGAAGATAAAAATAAAAATAGTTTTATAAATTTTGAGAAGAAGAATGAAGTTATTAAAAAAAATTTTGTGGATAAATCAAGAACATCACATAAATTTGAAATATATGTGAGCTAGATATTACAGTAAAAGACAACTATAACCACTGTATATAAAGATGTTAATGATAAATCTTTGTTTTAGACGAATATGTTTGTATTTCATAATGATTTTTTTTCACAAAAAATTATATATTGTTCAGAAAATGAAATAATAATTGAATGTGTCATATTCTGTATAACAAACTACTTACAAAGGAATGTATAAATTTTTTATATAGTAATGGTACTATTGTATATTTGGGAATATGGAATGGTTGATCTTTAATAATAAAAATATATATAAGTCAAGAATGTTTATGAGGTAGAACATTAATGGGAGTTATACCACGTAAAGAAAATAATTCTATAAGAATCATGGAAAATATAGAGAGAGATTTGATATAGATTTAAACCATTGCATTAAATCTATGGATTATGTGGTAATCTAGTCCACCGATCTAAAAATTTTCTCTCCATAAGACCTTCCCATCTAATTAAATATATCAACTCTCAAATTCCATAGGGGAAGAATAATATAATCAAGGAAAATATCTTATTGTAGGAGTTTCACTTAAAGATTCCAAATAATAATTCCCATAGATAATGCATAGTAGATGTTCTTAACATATTACAAGAAGCATAATGATATTAACTGATATTAGAGATCCTAAATAAGGATTAGTAAGCATTGGAAATAATATTTCACTTAAGATAAAATGATTGGGATTAGATATTATTTGTAATGGAAAGATATATTCATATAATACCTTATTTTTTAATGGGATGAAAAAAACCTATTATGATTTCCTCATATCTTTGATGACGAGAATTTGGTGATTTTTTGGAAAAATGGGTTCTTAGTAAGAAGTAATGAATGAGGGAGAATGATGACAGAAGGATATTAGACTATTCAAAACATATTTCAAGTAATATATAATTATAATTAATATAAATTGAGTATAAAAAAGAAAGTGAACTAAAGTTAATAAGGATTGAGCATATTTTCCAATGGAAGATGAGAAATCTTATATAAAGAGATCATGTAAGATAAATTAGGTAAGTTACAAGATATGATCGACATGATAAAAGGGGTAGATTAAAAATATTTTATATCAAATACTTTATATTCATACATCTCAACACTCAGAGTTTATTATATAATATAAAGAAATTTTGAAATGAAATATTTTGTTTGATAGAACACAATATACTCAACAAAGAACTTAAAAAAAATGAAATATTATTATTTATATGTGACCTTTCTAACATTGCCATTAAATTTTTGGTATTAATATGAATAAATTATTTTTGAAAAATATATAAATTTAATACTCAAAATAAATGTATTGGTAAATTGGCATAAACTAATAAACAATTTTTTAGTAACAATTTTATTCTTCAAAAACATATTTTCCTCAAAAAAAAATTATAGCTTTTTTTGTGAAAATGATTTAATTATTTTTTGTAAATTTTTTGAAATATATTTATAAACAGAACTTCATTTATTAAATCATCATATAAAAAATATACTATTGTTAAATTTTTATAATTTTACTAAATTTTTGAATTTTTAATGAATAGTGAAATATAAAATTTTTTCATTCAATGTTTTTACATGGTAAAATAATATTATGGATTATTTTTTTAAATTTATTTAGGTTATTTAGATTTATAATAATAAAATTATGATGTTTGAGATGAATTTAATATATTAATTTAGTAAAAAAACATTTTGTACTTAAAAAGTACATTTATTAATAATGATACTCTTAATTAGATTTTTATGAAACAATTTTGAATTAAATTATTCAACTTTTTTATTTTAAATTTTTAAAAATGGATCACATATTTGGAATTAAGATATTCATATTTATTAAATATTTCCCTCTTCTTTTTTATTAATATGAATAATAACCTTAATAAATTTTGTTACCATGATAAAGAGTAAATAAGGTAATTAAGGTTTAAAAATTAATGGATAATGATTATAAAATGATCCTAACTCATACTATAAACTTATTTTATTAGTAAATTTCATACATAATATTCCAATATTCAGGTATAGGACATTCAATTTCCATTTTCATGATATTATGATAATTATAATATTTTATTCAAAATAATTTCAAAAATTTCACACACTTATTTTCTATAACTATAATATTCTTAACAATAATATTACTAGAAGGTATGTAATATTATAAATAGTATTTTTAAATCTAAAATATTTATAATTATCATTTTAATATATTTGTTTTTTAGTGAATAAATAATTACTTTAAATGTCTAAAAACATTGACACAATAATTATCTAATTAATGGAAAAATAAAATAAATTATTTTAGAAATATTAAAAGTATTTAAATTTGAGATAATTAATGTGATACACTAATTTTATCAATTATAATGAAATTTTAGGGATGTTTTAAGAAATTTTTTTAATTACAAATATTTTATTGATATTTTTAATGAAGAGGTAATAACTAGTTCTAAAAAATTGAAATTAATTATATACTATGATAAATAATTTTTTATTAATTGATTTAAAATTCATAATAATCTTATATTAATCGATGTTATTAATGAGGGGTTAAAATCAAATGATAAGTTTAAAATTGTGATCAATACGTGGATATTTTTTATTTTATGAATCTATTTATATCCTTCATTATTATATCATCGAAAAAGATTTTTTTGAGGCATCTAAAATTTAAAATTAATTTATTTAAATTTAATAATTTGGGAAATTCCATTAGTGCCCCTCCCCTCTTATAAAAATGCACATATTATTCCTATTACGTCACTCTTAAAAAATAATTGGTTTGGCCAATACGTAACCAAATAAAATTCAATAATCCCTACCCACCACCAGTAGGAATCTTGTTTGGCATAATACCAATCTTAGAGGTCTTAAGGTGTTAAGAAAATGTGGATTTCCATAGAAGAGAAATATTTTTCAAATACATGTTTTAGTTTTGTTTCTTATTCCAAATACATAAAATCTTATTAAACTATTATAAAATAATAACCCTTGTATAATAAATATACATAGATGTTATTATGATAATTTAATCATTTATATCCTTCTCAAAAACCCATCAAATGGGAATGGAATTCATCATTTGTGTCTATGGTGGACCACCGCCTCACGAACTGATGTAATTGATTTTCATTTACAATATTTAAATAATGGTTGTAATGATTTATTTATGTTCTATATATTATATTCCTGAAATATTTATCATTAATTAAAAATATTATATCATAAATTTTTATACCATTCAATACACTATAAAATGATAATATAGTTCATGCGTACGTGTGGACTATACCCTCCACGAAGAGATGCTATTTTTTCATCACCACATAACATGGATGCCATATATAAGAATAAATTAATAAATTTAAACATTATTAGGATATGATGATCATTCTAGGAACATAAAATTATACTTACCTCTTGTCCACAATGATCATTAAAAAATGGAAACATTACTAATTCATATGTACAACCTACCATATCAATGATTGAAACATTGTTCATTTTTCATAACCATAATTTATGTTTTATTTTAAAAAATATAATTTATGTAGAAAAATTATAATTATTTCATTATTATTATTCTGGATATATTGGATTAATGACCACCTTTTCAATATTCAACCTAGGAAATTTATTTCTGACATATGAGTCAAACATAGTAAAAAATTCCCAATATGAACATAATTGATTATGTAATTATATAAAAATTGATATTAAATGTAAACAGAAATACCAAATCATTAAAATTTTATTAATAAAGTATAAAAATAACATAACATTTTATTCACTATGATGTGGAACTTATGTGATGAGTCAAACTGAAGGTCTGGGACTTCATCTCAATTTCTTTTTATTGAGGCACATTTTGATTTTATGCACCTTTATTATTTTTTAAAGTTTATATAAATCCATTTTGACATGATATATCATGAATTTATCTTTTCACATGATATTTAATGTTTTTTCATGTTATTCTTTCAAGGTCATTATAATTAAAATGTTTCTAAAGAGGTAAGGGACATTCTTCTTGATACCATATTTAATGTTCTTCTTTCAAATATTTTTTGGGTATTTTCACCAAAAATGGGGTTTTAAAACGAAAATTGTATTTTCATATGATTATATATATTTCATATTTTTTAAAAGTGTTTTTAGAGGGTTTTGTGATGGAAATGTGAAAATATAAAATGTTATGTGATTGTGAATTATATGTGATATGGGTGAGCCCAATTCGTCCTATGAAAACAGTTGAGTCCCATTATGTCTTATGGATGAGACTGATATAGATTATACATGGGGTGATCCATTATATAGCTCTCAAATTAACTAGTTAATTTTTAGAATTTGATTGTTAGTATTATTCAAGGATTAACAATGATGGTTAATCTATGGTTAGTTGTGATGGTTTCTCTATGGTAATGTTCAAATGTTATCCATGAATTTATTACATGATAAGAAGTGATTTTAATCTAAATTTAAAAATGACGAAATTCCATTTTATTAGTGAAAAGAATAAATTTTTGGCTATGTTTCAATATGATTTTGAAATTTTCATAGAATCTGTTATGGGTTTTTCTTGATTTAATGACTTCTAATGAAATATTTTATAAAAAGTGTTGGATAGAGAAGATTATTTATTGGGAAATAAAATGGTTTATTTTTATCCCAAATTCTATTTTTAAAAAGGAAAATGTTTTTAAGTATTCATTGAATGATGGTTTCATTCTTTCTTTTTTGAAGATTACTGAGTTTTTTGTGTTCATACCACATTTTATAATGTTTTACATAGGTTTTACGGATTATTTTGGAAAAGGATGAGTTTAAGATGAAAATTGTGAATATTTTTCGTCAAAATAATTCATTATTTTTCATAAATAGTTTTTTTCATCGAAAAAATTGATACTCAGTAAAGGTATTTAATTATAATGTATTGGATTATTATGTGTGTTTTTTCCTAAATTATAAAAATATACACCTAAATGTTATTTGTGAATGAAATAAAATCAAATCAAGTATAAATTCATAATAATATGTAATATTTAAGGTCATGTCCATAATTTTTTTTATCCGTGTAGGACTTAGAAAACTATAAGGGATAAGATGTCTTTAGGTGAGGTAATACGAAGAGTTATGAATAATATCAAGGTTTTTCCAATTTGAGGATGATTATAAGTTCAACGTAGTGGAAAATTATTATCTATTGTTTTTTTGATGTATTTTCAGGTGGATAGTGATATTTTTTAATATTGGAACTTAAAGGTAATATTCTTATGTATAACATATTTGAGGTTAAAAGTGTTATAAAATTTCTAGGGGTACTTTATTTAGAAAGTACACTTTCAATTTAACATGAAATAACTCATTTAGTATTTTAATGATATTATTTTAAAAATATTAAGGATTAATTATCAATATGGATGGGAAAAGATCTCTTACAAAATTATTATAAATTTTAGATGATTTTATTATCACTAATATTTAAAAATCTTGTTCAAATTATTTTGAGTGCTTCTAGACTATCACCTTCAAGAAATTATTTAATCTTTGAAATAAATTTTAATTTACCCTAAAATTAAATTGATAATTGTGTATTTTGTATCTTTTTTCAAAATATATATTTATTCATATCATTCTGAAAGGAAATATCATTGAGGAGTGTACTATTCCTTTTTTGGGAGATATGGAATTTTTGTTGGAACACAAATGGGATATATATAGCATAAAAGATGAAAAAGAGGTCTGGATGTAAGATATGAATTATTTTTATTTGACTTAACTACGAAACATGATTGGATTTATATTGACAATTAATAAGGAAATATTCCATATGTTAATTTTTAAGAATAATATATAAAGGAAAAAAGAAAAAATATGTGTTTATATAAATAGTTTTTAGATATATGACATAGTGGTATTTCATCATTATTATGAGATTCATGAAACAAATAAAGAATATTATATAATAGATATTTTTTTTCAAAATTCAGAAACATATGTTTGATTAAATCAATAACTTTGAAATGTGGTGTAGTCAAGAGGTGTAAATTTTTAGGGTAATTTATTTAGTTATGATAAATTTTTGATGTACACGTAACCCTTATGTTTATGATATGTAAAATTTTATTTAAGGAATAATGAATTTTATTTTTTTGGACATAAGTATGAATGTATTGGTAGAATTTATGGATCATATGATCTCTAATATTAAGTTAATTATAGGTTGTTACATTTTGGGTACCTATGATTTATAATAAATTGATTTGCTGATGAATGTTATTTTGGATGAACTTAAATATGTTTGGAACCTAATAGAATTAAGTTGAAAAGAACACTATTGAATTATTTTTGAGGAATCTCTATTGAATTATATATTACGATAGTATAAGATTTAATTTTTCCTTAATGGTAATTCCAGTTATTTATAAACAGAATACCTTTGAGATTATTTGAGAGGGGAAATTAAATTCTTAGAATGACACATTTAGAGTGATTTATTTTACTTGGGTGTAAGTATTAATCATATCATAAATTCTTTTTGATAAAATATGTTAGATATTTCATTTTCTATATGAGTTAGGAATATTTTGATGAATTTTAATGATAGTTTCTTATTGAATGACCCATGTTGAACTTTGGGTATTGCAATTTAATTATTTAGATTGAAGAAGATTTTTCTTCGTTTAAAGGTTTATTTATTTTTCTAATTATATTATTTTATGATAACCATTTTACATGGTAAATTTCTAAATATATAAAGAATATATATTTTCCATTTATAGGATTATCTGTTTTGTTATAAGGTGATTATTGTTCTTCAGACATGAAACTTGTTTCTTTAGTTCACATCATTTGGTTTAAAAGATGATATTGTGGTGAGAATTTATTAAAGGATAAAATTATGATTATAAAGTAAGTATATATACTAATTTTTTAAGATATGTTTTAAATTAATTCATCAACTCTTCCAATGGTTTTTCAAAAAAATGTTATCCATTTTCTTTTCTTACCGAGAAATCAATTGCCTTATATTCCATCAAATATTTAAAGTTTTGTGATGGTTAAATTTATCATGACTATGTTCTATATCAATATCTATTTGTTGTTTGGAGTTATTTTATATCTTCAATATCTATGTTTTAACTTCACACAAATGTTTTCATACATGTATACCAAGTTACGTGTTATTCCAAATAATATTCATTCTTCTATGTTTCAATCTATTCAAGTGAAAATTTAATTAATAATTTTTTTAACATGGGATGTCAATAGAGGTATTTTGAAAATTCAAGCTGTAATTACTAAGGTCGAGTTTAAATTATGAGGACATAATTTTTAAAAGGTGGGTAATGTAATATCATGATATATTGAAAGGAAATGTTATGATTTATAATATACAAGGTACGAAACACTGAGATTAAATGAACGCCAAAATATTTTTATTTGAATGTGACCTTCATAACTATAATATTAAATTTTTGGGAATTAATAGTAATAACTAATTTATGAAATCTATATAATGTTACTATCAATATACTTGTATTGGTAAACTCATAGAAAATAATCCCTCAGTTTTTAGTAATGTCATTTTATTCTCAAAAAATACATTTTCATCAATAATGATTTTTATTGATTTTTATATGAAAATAATATAATTAATATCTATAAAATTTTAAAAATGTTTCTAATTAAATGAACTTAATTTTTTAAATTGGCAAAAAAAAGCTTTCCTATGGTAAATTTTTGAGAATATTGTAAAAATGTTGATTTTTCAATGAAAGGTGATAAATACTGATATTTTCTTTCATTGTATTTAGAAGGTGAAACTATATTTTGGATTAGTTTTAAATTTTAATTAGTTACATTTTATTTTTAATAATCAAATTATGTTTTTTATATTAATTTATAATTAAATCATTTTATAATCGAAAAGTTCATTTATCTGAAAACCCTTTTTTCAATCCATTTTCCATTTTAATTTTAAATTAAATTATGAAAAATATTTGTATTTAATTTTGAAAATTGGATTAAATACTTCAAATCATAATGTTAAAATTTAGTAAATATGTACCTTTTAATATTTAACAATATGAATAATAACCTTAATAGTTTCTTTTAACAAGGTAAAGGGTAAACCAGATAATTAATGGTTAAAAAACAAATAGATTAGGACAAGAAAATGATCCTAAAACATTTATAATTTTTTATTATTATATTTTGTCCATAATCATACAAAATTATGTTATATATCATTATATTTATATTTGTATGAGATTATTACCTTTATTATATTTTATTTAATGGAATGAAAAAAATATCAAACTTTGGTCATTAATAAATATAATATTTTTAACAACAAGATTAATAGAGGATATGTTTAGTTATAAATAGTATTTTGAAAAATAAAGGATTTATATTCGTCATAGTATTTTAAGTGGCACCTCTCTCAAAATATATTCACATTCTTTTCCTAGTATCTTTGGTGGAGACCATATACATTATATAAATGAGCATGAATAAATTCCAACACGAAAATACCACTTTCAATTACAATTCTCCGATCTCAAATATTCTATTGGTGATGAAAATGGCAAACAGCCTCCATGATGCACACTGTGATGATACAATTAAAGAATTTTTTATTTCAATGAAATTGAAACTTCAAGGTAATTATCCTAAACCACTATGCACATTTGAAGTTTTCTCGACTGCACCTTTTGCAGGATGGACCAAATTAAAATCAGATGATACCTCATGAGGAAACCCCAGACCTGCTGGGTATGGCATTGCATTCAGGGATTATAAAAGTTATCTCTTGGAAGGGATATTTGGACCTTGTGGACAGGTGACTACTCTGGAAGCAGAAATGATGGCTCTTATTATCACAGTGGACGTGGATCAAAAAACGAAATTGGGATAGAATATGGTTTGAAAGTAACTCATCCACAATCATTCAAGTAGTCCTAATAGAGAAAATTAATCTTTATTGGAGACTCACATCCAAATGGATTAAATTATTTGATGTCATTTCATTGGCGAAATACATCATAACTCATGTCTATAGTGAGTCTAATCATCTTTTTCATAGATTTTCTAACATGGGGATCTCTACACACTCTCATACTCATATTTCCAGCATCACAGGTGATCTGCTCACTATTTTTCAAAGAGATAAATATAAATTTCATTCCTTTATACTTTTGTAATATTTTTCTTTTCTCATTAATGATGATTTTCTACTTGCTCTTTTAAAAAATAATAATGTAAAATCGTGTAAATTATACCAAAAACACTAAAATTATAATAATTTGTGATAATTATTGTAATAAATGAAATTTATAGACAAACATTACAATTTTGAGATGTTTAAAAATATATTTTTTGTGTTATAAGTGTTTTATTGATATTATTAAATTAAATTTAATGAAGAGTTTTAAAAATATTGGCATTAATGACATATGATAAAAATAATATTTTCTTTGGATGGTGATTCCTAAGAACCCTAGCTTCCTTGAATATGGAAATGGAAATTCCCTGTCTCTTCGGCCTCATTCTTGACTTCATCAATGGACTCGTTCAATCTAGAATGGGAACTAGCTTTCCAAAAAGATCATGGATCCCTGAAGAATCATATCAAAACATTGGAAAAAAAGGAGCCCAAGGCTTTGAAAAATAATGGATTATCATTTGTGGAAGCACTCTCTGGTTCTGTAGATCCCCCAAAGAAGAATCATCTAAATCCTAAAATGTGACGCGACTTGAGAATAGAGGTTTTTCCATTATGGAAGATCCATGGGATCTTTAGCAAAGGATCAACCTATGTGAGTTATCGATCTTGGGTCACATCATATACTCAAAGGGGACATGCTATTGTCTTCTACAGATCTCAAAAATAGAATCTCACATTAATGATGTATTCAATATTTGAGGCTAATCTCAGTTAGGAGAGGCTTTTTTCATATCGTCTTACAATCCAAGGATGCACATAATTAATCATGGAGAACTGGTAATTTTCAATAAAAATAGAGAATTCTCATGTTATTTGAATGGGATGTCAATTTTAAACCATTTAAACTCAGTCAATCCAACGCCAAAATCTGTGCAAGGATGCATTGTTTGAATTCGGTTTATTGGAATCCTACGATATTGAATGATATCGCCTCTTTCATTGGATCTCTAATAAAAATAGATAATAGGATAATAGATGGAGAACGAGGCTTCATTACTCGGATGCTGAGGGATATCAACTTGGAAACGAAGGGGACTGATTGCATCTTCTTCACAACCAATGGTAATAGATCTACTGTGAAAATTGAATATGAGAATTTTCCACATTTTTGTGAGGTTTTCAAGATGTTAGGCCACTCGGTATCCAAATTTAGAGTGATAAAAAAATTTCATTGCTCCCAAATCACCAGAATGGTTAGGGGACAATAAGAAAAGAAAAAGTAAAAATGTGCCTCTTGAGAATAAGGGAGTCATAAAGGACCATGCTGGTCCATCACTGGTCCCTATGTGGATTAAATTTATCCGTATTATTCCTATGAAAGAACAACATGTCCTCCCTAAAAAGATACATTATGCCCCACCTGAGAAGACTCAGTATAGATTGTCTATATCCTTGAATAATACACGGGAAGATATAGTCGAGGAAGAAGAGCACATGAGCCTCAACAAAGATGGTGAGGTATCCTTAATTGCATCTACAAGACCCAGGTTCAAAAACCAATAGAGGAATTTTTCTAGGGGTATTGTAGTAATACATTAGCAAGCACTGTAGAATTACTATACACTGTGCGAGTACTATAGTAGGCACTGTAGTAGGTACGATTCAGTACTATAGCAGCTGGAACTATTCACCTTGGGCCACCGATTAGGGCTTGGAGTCCTTAAGGAAATTGGGCTACCTAGTCCTTCGGGTTAGTAGGGTTTTCAGGCCACCATTAAGGACATCAGTCCACCTCAAGGCCTTCGGGCCACATGCAGTTTCCCCAGACAAACTACAAAAAAAGGAGCAGCCCTAGAAGAGGATTCAGAGCAGGAGCACTCACCAAAGCAGAGGCAAATGGATTTGTCAGAATGAGAGGGTATGGCTATGCCATCGGGACCAGCATGTGCTAGCACGATAAGCATAGATAGATGACCATGCGAAGGTGGAGAGCTACTATCATGTTGCAGATGCTGGGGATATGCAGTTCCTTGTTGATAGTCTGGTTGAATTCCTTAAGACCATTAGGTTCGATAATCTTGTAAGCCTATGGGCCATGTAATATCTAAGCCTACGAGCCTTGTAAGGTTTCCCCCTCATCCATTGAAAGGGGGTTATCAAAAATCAATATAAATGAAGGCCTTCGGGCCATTCAGGGGGGGTGGCGAGGAAGAGGAGAATCAAACTGCTTCCAAAATTGTCTCCCCTCTAATGATGGATCCAGTAACGAATTTCACTACAGAATAGGACACCAATGAAAATCATGCCCTAAATTTTGAAATATATTTTGATATCTTATATCTGTTGAAAAGTCTTCAAAAATAATTTGAGGAGGAATTTATCTCTATAGATATGTTAAATTATATTAGGAATTTGGTTTGGTCAATGTGGGGGGAATACACCCCATATGCGGATCCTCATAAAGACAATTATAACTTGGTAAATTACCCTTATATATCTAGGGAATATGATTTTGATGGATAGGGTTCTATAGACTCTATGACCACTTCATCAGAGAGGTTTTCCCCTGTATATACCCTCAACAAATCATGTATTCCTTCCCACTTTAGTCTGAGCATTTTAGGTGATGAGAAGTTAGCACAACACTCTTCCATTTTAATCAACTATGATGAACCTTAAAAAAATATAGAGATCACAGCCCCAATCAACATGCCCCCTTACAGACTGGTTCATGATGGATGTGAAAACAAAGATACTGACTCAAGCATTAACCTTATACATGAAAATCAGACTACTCTGTTCACTCATGGAACAAAAGATAAATTCATGAATTTCATGAACAACACATATGATATTAATGATCTGTTTCAGACCACCTTCATTCCTAGAAGAAAGGTTGTAAGGCCACCAAATAAGATAGGGTAAAAATTTAAGGGGTCCTAACCCCTTATTTAGTTTCAAATAAAGATTCTCTATTGGAACTACCAAGGTCTGGGCAATATGAAGACCATTTGATCCATTCAAATGTTTATTAAAAAATATAAACCAGACCTCATAGGCTAATCAGAACTGAAAAAATCTTCTCCTCCATTATTAAAAATTTTGAGACGTTGGGAATCCACCTAATTGACACTAATTTGTTTTCATTAGACATCAAGATACTTTGTGTGTTATCTCACTTCTCCCTGGGCAACACCTCTATGGCCATTACAATTGACCAACATGTCAATTTCTCTTTCAACTATTTGGGATCCTAATTTTCCTATTCCATTATATAAGATCAAAATAGGTATCCTGAGCGATGGAACATATGGGAGGATATATGCTCACTCTATACTGGCATCACTTTTCCATGGATTCTTCTTGGGTGATTTCAATGTAATTTTATTCCTAGATGAGATATTGGGGGCTGGTAACAATTTTGTTTCTTCTAGTTAATTCAGTTCATGAATTGATCAAAAGGATTTGAATGAGGTCAATTTAGTTATTTCTAAATATAATTGGTATAATAAGCATCTAAATTTATTTATTTCCAGAAAAATTGATGGGGGATTTTATCAATGAGGCCTCCATGGACACTTGGGGTTCCATATTTTTCTCAACACTCTCCATTCTTATATTTAATCATCATCACATCCTGGTGGATCTTGCTAAAAAGGAACCCATGCATCCCTTTTCCTTCAGATTCAGTAAGGCCTGGGTTACTCATCCAAAATGAAAGGTTATTTTTCAATGTACTTGGAACTCTATGAAATTCTTGAATTTTGCTTTTTCACGTACCACCAAACTCAAAATCCATAAAAATAATTTGAGACTATAGAGAAAAGAACGATTTAGTTCCCTTGACACTGAAATATCTTCTCGGGAGGCCTCCCTCGAAAATATTTAAGAACACAACACTATAAATGATTTCTATGATGGGTTTTTGACTAATTTTGAGATGAACCTCAAGATCAATAATCTTATTAACTAAAAATATTCCTTGTAAGGAGACTCATTCAAGGGAAACATGCTATGGGATGGTTATAGGAACACAAAAAAATTTAGCTCCTTGATGAAAATCAAGAAAGAATCCAAATCTATTTTCTCTGTTCCAAAATGGAGATACCCTCATTTTTGACAAAATGGATCTCTCTAGTCATGTCATGTCATAACTCGAGGATATCTTCAATGGTTCATCTACCCCCATTCACTATGTGAATGGTGTCATTCTGAGGCTTGTGAACTAGGAAGATAATATCATTCTTATTACTATTTCTCTTGAAACTGAGATTAAAGAGTTTGTCTTCATATTCAAATATGAACATTCCCCAAGTTTGAACGACTTTGGTAACTTTTCGTTAAGTCCTTTTGGGATATTACTAATGCTGATGTTTGTAGGATGGCCATTCATTTTTTTGGGGTAGAAAACATCCCAATGAATTGAATTCCCATTTTATTTCCCTTATTCTAAAAGTGGATAATTCCAATGATATACATTTATTCCGGCATGTTGCCTTCGTAAGCACTATCTACAAAATTATCATCAAAATTATTTCTAATAGGGTATCCTCTATTATTTAAAAGATTTTCTATACTAATCAATATGGCTTCATAAAGGGGAGATCAATTCAAGATAGCCTTATGACTGCCTCAGAGTGTGTAAACCTTCTCAAAATCCCCATCAGAGGTGGTAACATTTCCCTTAAGCTAGATGTAAGGAAGGATTTTGAAACCCTAGATTGGGGATTCATCTACAAGATCCTCTCCATGTATGGTTTTTTTGAGGTTTTCATCAATTGGGTTAAATATATCTTGAGCTCTACCCATTTATATGTTATCATGAATGGATCCCCAAAACGTTATTTTTTCTACTCTAGAGGTGTCAAGCAGGGTGATCCTCTATCAACTATTATTTTCTCTATTGCTGAGGACTATCTGAGTTGGTTTCTCTCCATTATGGTTAGAAACGGTAAGATGAATACTATTAATTCTTGAAGGTGGATAGTTTCTCCTTAGCACCTATTATATGCTGATGACATTATACTATTAAATCAAGGGGTCAAGCTCAACGTCAAGAACATCAAAAGAGCACGTTTTCATTATGATATGGTCTCTAGATAAAAGATTAGTCAGAATAAGTCTTTTGTCTACTTTGGAAAAATCATATCTTTATCCAAGAAAAATGAAATTCTTAGAGAGATGGGGATTAGGGAGGGATCCCTCCACTTCATTTATTTTGGAGTTCCCATGTTTTTGGGAAGAATGAAAGTATGCAATTCCCTAGAATTGTCAGCATGATTAGAAGGAAACTTTCATACTGGAACTAAAAATCATTATCCATGACTGGCAAGGTTTTCCTTATAAAGGAAATAATCACATCAAAATTTGTGTATTCCTTCATGGTGTACAATTTTTCGACTTCTATAATCAAAAAAATTAATGTCTATATCATGAATTTCATTTGGAGTTGTAGCATAATTTAAAGGAGGCTTGAAAGGTTTCAATGGAAATTTGTTTGTAATCCTCATGATAAAGGGGGATTAGGTATCCAGAACCTTATGTGTTTTAATAACTCTTTGTAGGATGATTTTAAATAGAGGCAATCAATGTACACTCTAAAGCTCTCTATTTTCATAGATCCAAATTCATGCATAGGGTTAAATATGGAAACTTCAACTACTTTAACACATATGTGTGGACAACGTTCAATATTACGTTCTCGAATATAAATGTTAAATCTCGATGGCTGGTCTATAGGGATTCTTCCTTACAATTTTCTAAATTCGAATGGTTTGGAAACTCCCTAGAAGAATTGGTTCTGGAAGGATAATCAAAACTAGATTTTTATATATCAAACAATGATCAGTTTGGATCTATGGAAAATTTTCCAAATCATGTAATCTACATCATAGAGAAATATTTATTCAATTCTATGGGGATTTCTTGGCTTGGGATATGGATGTCGATGGAAATCATTCCTCCAAATAATTTTATAATCATTCTACTAACATTGAACTTGATCTCAATTGGTTGAGTAGTCTTTACAAGATATTACTGAAGTCATCAAAGTGCACATTTTCATGGAGACATGATCATAAAAAATCCCAACTAATTATTATCTTGAAACATGTGTGGTATATATCTGATTAGGATGTGTTTTATGCCATAATCAAAGAGTGGACGTTGATCACCTTTTTCTCAGTTACAAAGCTACCTCACCAATGTAGAAGGCAATATCTGATATTTTGGAAGTTCATCTACCTCAATATAGCTTTATCTACATCTTTATGAGAGTCTGTATAGATTTAAATCTTTCATCGCAATTCTTGACACTTTTTTAGGTTACTACAGAGGAGTTGGTACACTAAATTTGGATTTACAGAAAAAACTTTATACAATAATTGTAGCCTTTTCATGTGGGATATGCACTATCTAGTATACTTGCTGATATCTGTCATTTCATTACCTCACAAGGTATGTTGTATGACCAAACCATTCATATCCATTTGGTACATAAACGGGTGGGGGTCAAGGGTAATTTTCGCCCCCTGGCGAGCAAGAAGTTATTTGGAAGGCCCCACTTTATGGTTGGATCAAGATAAATTGAGATGGTGCATTACAAGGGAACCCAGGAAACTCATGATTTTGCTTTTTATATATAATCGAGGTCATGACCTTCGTTGTCTTTGCGGCCCGTGTGGTAATGCCTCTTCTATCTTAGTCGTAATGCTTGGTGTTATTGGGGCAGTTTTGTAAGCCGAGCAGTGAGGTTGTAATAAGTTATGGCTTGAATGTGACTCTAGGAATATTGTTATTTCTATTATAATAGGTTTGTTTTATATTTCGTGGAATCTCCCTAATCTCTGGACTCGATTCTTAGATCTTATTTTCTCAAAGAAGCATATTGTCACTCACGTTTATAGAGAAGAAAAATCATTGGCGGATGGCCTTGCAGAAAAAGGTGTAAATGTTATTGATTATATTTGGGATGATCCGGTTATGAGGGGAATCCTTCCCATTATATAGAGGTTTCAATGTAAATCTTCTACTTCATACTTGTGTATGTTTTTTTTCTAATAAATATTTCTTTATTTTTTTGGGGAAGATCTCAATCTTCCATTAAGAAAAATATTTTATTAAGTGATATAAAATTAATAAAAAATCATAGATTCATCCAATAATTTATGATATGGTAGTTGATATCATCCAGGGTCCATTTATGATCCTTTTCTCTATTTATAGTTAATATATTGACCCTCAAAGAGTAAAAATCATTATTTTCATGGTTAGTGTGAAATGGGTTAACAAGAAGTTAAAATGAAACGGTAAGTGTAAAAATGATCATAAAACTTGGTTAATTTTTATTGGGTGAGAGTATTTATATCAATAATAATCTAATATTTTAAATAAATAATTTTTTAACCATTTGTATTTGAAAAATAACTTCTATTAATTTATTATTTTCAGAAATTCCAAGTGTGACTCTCTCCACTTTTATGTAGGGCCCCTATTCATCTCAGTCATTCATACTTCAAATACAAATTATTTCAGAAATTCCATTCCCAAATAACATAATATAATTCATACCCACATTATAGAGGCCATAGTTTTGATATAATATCAATATTATATTCCTAACGGTTTTATGAAAAATAGGTTTTCAGTGGATATGTATAGTTTTCAACTGTACTTTTTAGTTTTGTTTCTTATTACAACTCCTTAAAATCTTCTCACGTTATGATATAATTATAAAAATAGTGTCATAAATATAATGAGATGTCATTATGTTAATTTAATAACATATATCCAACTTTAAAATCCATTAAATGGGAATGAAAGTAATATCTCATTTGTACATCAGACTACTGCCTCACGAACAGATGCAATTCTTTTTCTACCACCATCTCTAAAAAAGGTTGGTATTGATGGATTTAAGTTATAAATATTATATCTGTTAAATATATATCCTTATTTTAAAAAATATTACATATATTTTAACACCTTTCCATACACTGGAAATTTTTAACGACGTTCATGTGTATATTTCGGCAGCCACTTTCATAATGTGTTGCGACTCATATTTCATGATCAGATAATTTTGATGATATATATAAGAATAATTAAGGAAAAATAAATCAAATTTCTAATATTAATACCATTATTTAATTATAATATTATATTTACCTTCATTCTATATTGATTGATGAAAAATGAAAATGTCACTCATGCATACGTACAACCTTCTGCCTTCACGACTGTAACAAAATTCATTTTTCCTAACAAAATTTTTTATTGTTATTTTAAAATTATAAATTATGTATCAAAAATATAATTATTTCATTATTATTATTTTGTATTTTTTAAAGTAGTGACCACAATGACCATAGTCAACCTATTGAAGTAATTTTTAATATATGAGCCGAATATTTTTAAAAACACCCGATGTGAACTTAATTGATTAAGTAATTATATATAACATAGTATTAAATTAAATTAAATTATAATTATCTTTAAAAATATTCTTAATAATGTTTAAAAACATAAAAAAAAATTAGGGAGACGATGAACTGCGTGATAAGTGGTGCTTAATATAAGGGACGTCATCCAAATTTCCTTTCATTGAGGTGTATTTTGTTGTTATGAACATATATTTGTTAATAAGGTGTATATACATCCCACCTGAAATTTTATATCATGATTCACTATATTATTTTGAAATTTAATGTTTTATTTAATGTTATATTTAATGTTATTATTTCATAGGAATTACAATTCAAATGATTCCAATACGGTAAGGGGTTTTCTTTAAAATTTCCTCCTTTAATGTTCCTATTTAAACTATTTTTAAAAAAGAGAAAAAGAATTAATTTTTTTACATATAAATAATGAATCGAATTTCTTGATGTCATGAAACCTCAATTAGTTTTTGTTTTCTTTACAATTTTACATGTTTCTTTTCAAATAAAAATTTATCCTTTATAATTATTTTCTTTTGTAATAAGAGTTTTCAAAATGAAAAAGTTATTTTTCTAAAGAATGCTTTTAATGGAATTTTCTTCAAATAAAAACCCAATTTTAATTTTTTATTTATATTTGTATTTAAAATGATTTTTTAAAAATAAATTGGTATTTTCATATCAAAATTTTCTTTCCTTTGGGTTAATATAGTGGTTGAAATATTTTTTTATGAAATGATAATATATTCATTTATACATGAAAAATATATGGTCAATAGGTGAGTCAAATATAGCTTTAACAATGGTTTCATCCCTATTTTAGCTCTTGGGTTAGCCTAATAAAGCTTATGCATTGGGAGATCCCCATTATAGCTCTCCAATGCATTGGATAATGTTTGAAAGTTATATGCGTGGGTTATTAAAAAAACTACTATGATGATTAATCCATGGGTATATTTGATGGTAACACTATGGAATTTTTTGTAAATTAACCATTAATGTATTCCAGGAATAGTTGTGATGGTTACACCAAATTTAACAGTAATTGTAACTCTAAATTTAACTGTAATGATTATTCTATATTGATGAGTGAAAAGAATAACTTTGTGAAAAAATTTTAATGTTATTTTTATAAGTCCAAACAAATATTCATGAGTTTATTTTGACTTACTGATTTATGGGGAATTTTTTTATAATTGTTTTTAGAAAAATATGATTATTTCTTTGGTAAAAATTGTTTTTTCAAACTTTTTATTTTGAAAAAAATAAAAAATATATAAGTATTCAAGGACTGATGATTTATTTCTTACTTTTATGTTATTTACTAATAATATTATTCTCATATGAAAATTTAATTAACATTTCCTATCAATTTAATGGTAATTAGGGGAAAGGATGATGTCAAAATGAAAATTTTATTGATTTTTCATGGAAGGAAATTAGGTTTTATTTTAAGGTGTTTTTTATGGGAGAAATGGATATTCAGTATATGTATCCACTTATAATGAGTGGGTTTATTATTTAATAGATTTTACTAATTTATAAAACTATAAAACAAAATTATATATGGTATAGAAATAAAGTTATTTATAGTTTAATTCGCTTGAATTATTAATTTTTAAGGCTAGATCCTTATATATTCATATTGACATACATGGACCCATGAAGAGGAAATTGTTAAATAGGGATATGTATTTTATTTAATTTATTAATGAATTAAATTTGATTAACTATATCATGTTTAAGAAGCATAAATCAATTTCTCGTTGGTTGTTTAAGAATTTTTGAAGAACTGATGAAAATGTTTGTGGTCAATCCCTGAAGAATATCATAGAAGGTAATGGTACCAAGTAAACTGATGTTAGTTTTGATGCTTATTTTGAGAAGCATTCTATTCTTCGTTAACTTATTCAACCCTATAAACCTAAAAATAACAATGATTATAAATGAATGAACATAAATTTAATGGATATGTCTTGGACAATTTTGGTGGAGTGTGAAACATCATGCAGCTTTTGGAAACATGTTATTAGTAAATCAGTTCAGATTAAAAATCATTACTTATATAGAACAATCTCTTAAATGTGACTATACGTTATGTATTATAAGAAGAACCTGATTTTTAATTACCTAAGTGTGTTTTAATCACCTTTATTATGAAATTCAAAGGATAAAATCATGGGATGTTTGATATATGTGGTGTGATGGTATATTCATGGGATATCCTCTAGATGTAAGTGGATACAGATTCCTAAAAAACTATATGGGGATAATAATAGACAGTATTAATATTAATGTGTTATAATTTTTAAGAAATAATATCTAAATGAAACAAAAAGATATATAAGTGATGAATATGAATGTATTTTTATTAAATAGAAGGTTGATGTTGTATTAAATGGTGTAATTTCTGAATAATTTTAGACTAAATATGATGATTCAACTAACTCAAGTGATGAGAAGCATTCCCAAAAATTATATCCACGGTTGAAAAGATGTTTGGAGGTACAAAACCTCATTTTAGATCCATGAAAACATGATTAAACCAAGAAAACATTGAGGAAATCCTCACATACATCACTATTATTAAAGGATAAACCAAGTAATGTTGAAGAAGCTTTAGGGAATCAAGAGTGGGTTGATTCCATAAATTAATGGTTGGAATATATAGAGAAGAATCATTCTAGGGGATTTATAATCAATCCTAGAGATAATAATATCAATGGAACTAAATGGGGATCAAATAACAAGATGAATGAAAAATATGAAGTGATTATAAATATAGAAAAATTTGTATATAATAGAAATTCACATGTTAAAGGAGTCGATTTTGATGATATCCTTGCACTAGTTTCTAGGGATGAAATAAAAATAATATATATTTCAATTACTATAAAATTTTAATAAAATATCTTCAAATCGATGTCAAATCTTCTTTCCATAATGGTAATCTTAAAGAGGAGCTTTATATTAAGAAACCCTATGGTTTCTTTCTTATTGTAGATGGAAATCATGTCTCTAGATTAATGTAGTCATTATATGGGTTGAAACATTGCCTAATATCATCATGTTCAATGATTGAAAACTTTTTTAAGTAGTTGAAATTCAGAATAGGAATAGGTTAAAACAACCTCTACATCAAATATGACTACAATGTATCAGTTATTGTAATTTTTTACATTTTTTACATGATTATTTATTTAATTGATGTTGAAGTATGTTAAGATTTTACAATGATATAAAGTTTTTTTTTGAAATGAGTATGTTTATTGATATGAGGTACATTGTTTTTTTAAATATTTTAAAAGAGATATCATATATTTATTTCTCAAGAGAAGTATGTTCTGGAACATCATAAAATATTTGTCATGGAGAATTTGAGTTTGGTTTATGAAGCTTTCTCATTGAAGATGATTCCTCTAAATATTATCAAGGAATGTAAGTGGATGAAATATAATTCCCAAAAATATCAATTGTATCTTATGATATTTGAGAAATTCATGGATGGTTATAATATATTATATAACCCTCTGTGTCCTATTTAAAAGTGAACGAAAAGTGTAACAACATATGGGTAGAAGAATGATCCCAATACACAAAAAAAGTATATAATATTTTGGGTTAAAATATATCAATGAAGTATTCTTTAATTTGTTTCATTATATAAATATGGCTTGTGTAGGATGTTTTGGTGAAAAAATAGGCGTTTTTTGAAGTGTTCTTCCTTGGAAATAGGTTCATTTGTTGGAACGTGAAGAAACAAATTCACGACCCTGATTACTACTAAGGTAGTGTGTGTAGCTGGAAAGCAATCCACTGTTAAATTGATATGGATGAAAACCTAGTAATCTGTAAAAGTAAATATAACACTAATATGTGTTTGTGATGATCAATGTTCCATAAATTGTATATAGAATTTAATTCAATATTCATGGTATAATGAAATTGATATCAAATATCCCTTATTCAATGAGATTTTGGAGATACATCAGATAATGTAAGAATTCATTATTTTAATGGAGAAAATATTATATTTTTTAACCATATAATTTTTATATGATGAATTTTTAATGTTAAGCCTGGAAATGAGAGTAAAATATCATTTTGAAATTTTTTATGGTATAGTATTTTGTCCCCTCTCTCATCTAGTCATTGAATATTATTAACAAAGGGAGATAAAAGATGGAAATAAAAATCATATTTTGTTTATTTTTCTTATAATGATTGAATAGGGGAGAAAGTTTATAGGTGGAATATCCATTTATATATTCCCCTCTCAAGGGAGATAATTTAAATTGAAATATTTTTTAAAAGGAGGAATATTTTAATTTATCTTGTCGTGTGTGAACTATTTTAATTGTTTTGTTGAAGTGAATGAGTGAATTTTACAATTAATATTTTTCATAGATTGATTTTAATTTCCTATGAAGAATTGAATGAGTAAATTTTATATTTCATAATTATTCTCCAGTGGTGTCATTATGTTCAGGAGGATAACATAATACAAGATTTAAGAGGCTGAACATTTAGAACTACTTTTATAGACAACATGGTATTGTTAATCAATATTTTTGTTTCATAAAAAAAGTTTGATCAAGTAGGATTATAATAATTGTATGATGATCCATAAATAATATTCATTTAGTTTAAACGTTTTTTATTTTCCTTGATTAGATGTTGTTGAAGTTCCAATAAAATTTAATATTCATATATAGTATAAATATTAGATAAGGTCCAAGTTGGTATTATTAAGGTGTTATATTTTGATTTCAACTCATAGATAATACTCTTAATCATATGAAATAATAGTTCTCATACAAGGTAAATGATTTTTTAATGTTTGATGAAATTTGGAATTGTTTTATTTACAATAAATTAGTACTGTTAGATATTATGATAGAAAAATGGATAACTCTTTCTCAGTATTCCTTTTTTAATGTGGTATGATGTTTGGTTTTCACATAAGTCATTTTTTCTATGCATAATTTAATTTTTTTTCAAAATACAATATATTTATATAGTTATCATAAATAAAATAAGCTGCATAGATTTTATAAACCAATTAACCTATCTAGGAACCATAAGGTAGCATAGCTATGCATGCATATTAAGTAAATTTAGTAATGAGGAAACCACAAAAATCCAGCAATGTGGGATCAACAAGAAATTTTATATATGTGGGAACCATAATACATTAAATCTATGTAGGTACTAATTTTTTTAGCTATGTGGGATTAATAAGAAAATTTATATACATGATTATCGTAATAAAATTGCTATTTTCATAAGTTGAATATTTTTATGATTTATAATATGATGATTCCATGAAAGTTAATATATTGAGCTTCAAAATATCATTATTTTTAAAATTGTGGTTCCAACATGTAATTAATAGAGAAGAATAATTTTCAAGGTATTTGTACCAAACAATACAGAGCCATTACCATAATAAATTTTTCTATCATTTGGAAGGAATTGATTTTTTTATATGTTTATAGAAGGTAATGTCATGAAAAATAATGGGGGAATTGTGAATTGAATATTATAAATTAATATATATAATAATGATAGAGAATATTTTGATAATTATTGACCTAATTTATTTAGATTTTGATGATAATGGTAATTTCTATAGTTAATTGTGGAAATAAAATTCATGAAAGTTTAGTTAATATAAAATATTAAATTTAAGATAATGAATCATGTGAAGAATTTTATAGAGTAACGAATACAGATGAACAAGATACATTAATTGTATCAAGAAAAAATAGATGGATAAAATAGAATAAGTTATTGTTTTTTATGCAATAGATTATAGAGGAAGAAGAAGTGCATATTTCAAATAGCCAAATTTTAGAAGAAGAAAGTTACACAATTAAAATAAGGATAAAGTCTTAAGAAGTGGAACACATTCTTTTTGTTTCAATACTATATGAATTGTTTTTACTATATGGGATACATAAACACTACCTGGATAGTATAGTTTATTAAAATTTAATGATTATCCTATTATTTTTGTAACATATAAGATTTTTTCAAATAAATGTGTGATTTCTCGTGTCATAGTAAAAAATTTACACACATGTTGAGTGTCGAACCTAATAAATTGGGTTGTGAATTTTATATGCTTTCATGTTGATATGTTATAAAAAGGAATGATATTAATCTAAATACTAATAAAGGTAGATTAAAAATGGAAAACAGAAAATAATTATCAACAACTCATTCATCCCCACATATTGATTTCACTGATCTAGTTGATGTATTTTTATTTATACCAAGGAATAATAGATAAGAAAATGTGAATTTATGTAAAATCATGCATAGATAAATGATTTGATGGGGGTGGAATATTTTTCCAGATTGTGATAGTAGATTGATAATGGTGAATATAGAGTGTAATGGATGCTGTGGGAAGGTATTGGGGGTGACAATAAGAAGGATATGATAGGTTGGAAGCTGGGATTTCCTACTGATTTATTATTGGGTTATGGTACTTATTTTCCAACTCATTTTTTATATTTGTTTTCTTTTAAGAATTTATCATTATTGATATTGGGTTAGTCAAGTTCTAGAATACCTGGAAATATTGAATGGAGAATGAAACAAAAAATAATGAATGATTATGGGTGTTATGGATTGTAATGACTGATTAATTGGAAATCATAGATTTTATTAGATCACATTATCTATGTTCATCACCAGAAATATAAAATTGAAATGTGAATTATAAATTCACCTTGTCATTTGATGGTTAAGTTAATTGGATAAACTAGAAATACTTATTTCTTTTTATAAATTAAATGATGAAATTTTGTTAACTAGAGGATTATTGGTGATGAGAGTTGATTCCTGTTTTATTAATTGATTATTATCAATTCTAGTCCTCATGATGGATGTCATGTAATCAAAAGGGACATCAGATATTGTAAAAGTATAGGGAATTATAGAATTCATTAGACTGTTTTTGTATTGTACTTTCATTAGGTTCTATTATTTCCCATGATCCACCCCATGAGTTTTAATTGTCTGTTGCTTAATATTTTAGGTTCTAATTGGTATCCCCAAATTCTAAGTCAGTGAGGGAATATATGGATGACTAATCCCACATCCCCACTCTCACTTTAGATGTATTATGGTGTGTAGGCATATTCTAGTTGTTATTGATTAATGGATAGTTCATGTTCCTACACAAGTTATGAAATATCTATGTGGGAAATATAGTCATGAGGTTAAAACATATACATGAATAATAGATGTATAAACTATAATTATAATTGGTGCACTAAATAATTAGATATGATATATTGAGGTATACTACATTATTTATCGGTGATGATGGCATTAGACTTACTACATTTCTATGGGATGTGATAGAATAGAGATGTGGTTTTGATTTTAGGTGTGGATATTATAGAATGATGCATACAAGAGCATTAGACCTAGATAAATTTATTAGTAGATAGGGATGAGGCCTAAAATATATCATGAGTAACATTATATATAGTGTGATTGCATGGGGATGGAAAGGATTAAAGAACATGAAATTTTCCATTGGGGTGTGAGATTAAAATAATAGCAGGGAAATGGATTTGAGTTACCATTGAAATACAAATTATTTGATTTTATGTAACCTATTTATGCTTGTGAATTGGTGAGTGGGCCTTGGAGAGGTAGGGAAATAGTTCTACAGATTCATTTAATGTGTTGATTTCGTTTTATATTCACAGGGATTTAGTATTATTTTTTCACATTTTCTTGAGATGTTTTGAGGAGGATCCTTATATGAATAATTGAATTCTAACTTTTATATAGATGATTTCATTTTAAATTTTAATGGAGATTATTACTAATCTTGCTGGGTGTTACTAAATTAAAGTGTTTTTTCTATGCTACTAGTGTTCATGTTCATTTACTTTGTTTTATTCAAGGATTATTTTTAGTTCATACCACTCGAATAAAATTTCTTGTATTGGGATGTATATTATTTAGGACATAGAGTTAATTAATCTATGCTTTTCCATATCTAGGATATATATACATCACATAATTCATCTTTTTTTATGAATTTGTATAACCTTGGTACTACTCTTCATCCTATGAAGTATTGGAGGCTAGCTTTTGGGGTTACTCCCATATTTACGAGTGAACTCATTGTGGTACTAGTGGGGATTTGTGATTACAGAACTACAACACTGTAAGTCAGGGAAAGAATATGAGATAAAATATACGATATTTTATTTTGATATATAAATTATATATTCCTAAATGGCTATAATAAGACCAAATATACATCACATTTACCATCATTATAAGACAAGGTAACTTCATTAAGTTGACTTCCTTCTAAACTTTTACTCTTAGATTGATATAGTTAGTCAGGATATGACAAAAAATTTCCAATACCATAATCCAATGTTATTCCATTCAAATATGTGATACATAATTGATCGATATAATGAAAATTGTAATAGAGGTTTTGAAAAAAGATTTTAATTTCTTTAAAGGGATCATGTTCCCCAAAATCACACCATCGTTTATTCCACAAAAATCTTCTAAAAAAATCATTGTAAGGAATAGAATAATTTTATAACATCTTCACACCTTGATAGACCATGATTTAATAGAATTATTTTTTATATGGATGAATGGTGGTCCTAATAATATTTATTTTTTTACCCTGTCTTTTTCCAAGTCCATGAATGGGGTGGATATGTTTATGTGGGAGCAATGTTGTATCTAAGGATTACCTTTGTAAGTATTACACTTGAAAATACTTCTACCGTTTGATAATTTTTAAAAAAAATCTCAAAATTTATTCGACGCTATGTAAAGTGCATTCCTAGTGATGGGAAATTCAACTTTTTCCCATAACGCATATTATGGGTCTTTAACCATGTGATTAAAATACCTATTTTCTTTATAAGATTAAGGACATGAAATTCAGACCCATGAAGTTAATGCTTATGGTATAATAGATTAAAAAATGAGATAATAAATATAGTAAGATAAATATAAACCTGACATGAATTTATGACCTGATGTTAATATAGAGAATATAAAGGACAAGTTCATTAAATTTATAATCATAGTGCTAATTATTTTTTGTAATTTATGGTAATATTAATTTTACAAAAATAATGTATGGTCTCTTGGTAGTAATTTATGAAGAATGACCTTATATTAATATGAAGGGAACCATATTGGTATAAATAACCATAGGGGGGAGGAATACAAAATTTAATATCTCCAAGATAAGTCGAATATTTTTATTGATTATCTATAAATAGTAATATGCACTTATTTTAGGGCTGTAATACTCAAAGAAATGATGAAAAAGTTTAAATACAAAAATATCCTTTTAATAAAGAGGTTTTATAACCATTGTTAATGGTAGATTTGACCTAATTTGAATGGTGAACCGAAAACTGATATTAAAAACATTGGGTACTAGATGGTTCACATTGGTTATGGTGAGAGTGCTTGGATAAATGAGAGGTAGGGTGTGAAAACTCAAATGGGGATCATGATACAATAATAATTCAATACCTCTGGACAAGGAGTGAGTGTAATTTAAATAAAAATTTATTTAATTTCCATTAGGGGTGACGAAATAAAATATTTAATAATAGGATGATCATTGAAATCATTTGAATGATAGGTTCCATGATAGTATTATAAGGGGTGCATAGGGTCAGAAAATATTTTCCTCAAGAAAAAAACATTCTTATGGTTATTTATACGATGGTCTGATATACAACATATATACTATCACAAAATAGAGGTGACCCTTTCAGAATTAGATACACTATATAAAAATATCCATGACATTTTTAAATTAATTTACAAACATATGGTATAAAGTGTCGAATTTTAGATGAGGATATTTATATGGTGATTGAGACACCCTAGTATTGAAAAGACTAAATATGGAACATTATTGATCATTTAACGGGAGTATAATTTGATAATAAAATTTAGTAGGGTCTATGATAGATGGTTCATATTTTGTTATATGTCCAATGATAATAAGAATCATGTGACACATATTTATTTTGATATATATCTTTATACATATAGATTGTTCTTGAGGGATATGGGATTGGATTTATACATATACAATGTTCTGGAAGAACTAAATGTAGATGATGGGGTTCTAGACATTAGTATGGTGGGGGAAATAAAATTTATGGGATATTATTATATATACATAGGTCCAATGATGAAAAACCTTCTGAGAATAAAAGAAAATAGTTATTAGTGGGGTAAATAAAATTTTAATTGAATATAATTTACATTTATATCCATGTTAGTAAATATGGATGTCATTATATATCTTCGTATACTAGGAATATAGACACACATAGTTCTAGAATTAGTCCTTAGAAAGATCTTGTGAAATCCTGATCTTGATTCACTAATATGTAATTACCCTCAAGTGGAACATGAAATTAAGTGCACCTACCAATACACTAGAGGCTACTGACTAGTAGTAAGGATATGATGATGGTGCAGCTGGGAAACTATACACTAAGGATCAGTACAAAAACATCAGAAGATTAAATAAAAATATCTATAAGAAAATAATAATAAATTGAAAACCCATAAATTTCCAATAAAATCTATCCATTCATGAATGTAGTATGGTAAATTTACAATGAAATCAAAACTAGTATTAGGTAACACATTCAGTATGGATAGATAGATAAAATTGTAAGTAAATAAACGAACCGACACCAGTAGGTAGTCCAAGTACATGCTCAAATATATGGATCCCTTTTTATGTCTAATCCCCAAAACAGAAACATCAAAGTGCATTGATCCAAGGTTTTAGAATGCCACTATGAGGTCTTCTCTGGTTCAAAGCGGTTTCCCAAAATGGGTGTGATTAATACTCAATAGTCCACCACCAATGGTTTATAATACATTATAGACTGTGAGTATAAAATATAACATCGTGCAGAAAATAAATTGGGAAAGTATTAAAGTGGATGTGAGCTATGGAATACCACAAGCTTCATCCTAGGTTGGATGATCTATGGACATATGGGTAATGAGGTTGTACTAGTACCTATGACTATAAGCCTTGGTTCCTATGAACTAGTGTCCAAGTGAATCTACAGAATGGTTTTGGAAACTCCCAAAAATTGGAACCATGGGAATCCATAGAGTAATCCAAGGGATTCCACATCCTAAAAAACTATAACTGAGCCTAATGTACATGCCCAATGTAATATCAGGATATTATTGATTGGTGTCAAAGGATATAATCATAGGAATTCTATGTTTATGACAATCATGTCAAATCCTGGGTACTAATCATAGGAATTATAATTTTTTAATGTTTGGAGGTGAATGATGAGAACCTTGATGAGGAATTGACAATTGTAAGACATTGAATAGATCTGAGGTGGGATTATCCCTTGAAATTCACAACTATAAATTATGTGGTATCCATCACGTTAACACATGGTTTTTGAAACTATAATCCGAGTCTTACCTATGGAAGAACCCACTATAACCATAACTACTCTCATTATATTGATAGGATCAAGGATTATAAATAACAAGAACATGTTAATAAAGTACTGAACTCTAGATCAAGGCCTTTTATTAATATTATTCTAAAACAACCATTTATTATATCTCATTAGGTTCCATGTAAACTTTCCCCAATTGTCTTATTTAAGAAGGATATAAAATTTTTACCAGTGTCATTACATTAATTTATATACTCGATGCTTCCCAAAAATAAAACATGTGTGACAAGAGATTATAGAATGGATAACTAGAACTTACATGGTATAAGTCATAGGCACATGTTTAGTAACTATATAATATTTTTTATTGAAATTTAAACAACAAACATAGAGGTTTATCACATGGTTTCCCATAAAATACTTATATAATTTGACAAATATAATAGTCCATTTAATTATATAAGTACTAAACCAGAATTGAAATTGAACTTTAGAGAAAATCCCAACAGCCTAAGGGGTGGTTTCATTACTTAGTGGGGATATTAAATTGAGAACTTACTAACTATAGTGGAAACAAACACCTTAAGAGGGGATTTGGATTTTCAAAATTATTGTTTTCATGGGTATTCAGATGAACTGAACATAAGGGTTTCCTTGTTTGTTGTTTTCATCCTCCAACAGTGCGAGGGAGAACATTAATATTTATAGATCGAGCATTATGTGTCAAATTAAAGGAATTAATAATTTTATAGGAAATAGTTGAAATTACAATATTGATCCATAATGAATCATTTTATAACACTAAGAGTATTATGGAAAATCATATATACTACATACCATATGATTAGGAATATTGGATCACCCTGTAACAACTCTTGATTTGAGAAAGGAATGAAGAAAATGGGGAAGTAGAAAAAATACCATAAAAGAGAGATTAACCAACATATGTATTGTGGGGGAACTAGATAGTAAATTAAACTAGGAGAGAATCTTGGGTAGGGACATAATCCTCGAGATCTATTTATCTTAAGTGGTGGTGTTATATTCAGCCATGAAAAAGTGGATATCTCCCATCGGGGAAGGGAGGAAGTGGAGGGCACAAGTTGGGAGCTTCTCGAGGAATGAGGATGAAAAATGAGGATATAAACTTATATGTTTGGAGGAAAAATGGTAATTCACCCCTTTTAATGATCTGTATGTTTTCATCACATGGATATGAAATATATGTTCCAACCATATGGTACCATTATCTAAAACACACCCAACTATGAACAATTTTAGTTCACGGTTTTCCAAATGATACAAAAACCATATTAATCCATATGAATTTATATAGAAACCAAAAATATTTGATGGACCCCCTCAAACATTTTAAAAATTTATGGGCCTTGGCAATGGGACATATGATTTAGGGAAAATATATAGCAATAACCATGTTCTTACAATGTTCCCCATGTTGTTTTCTCTAACAATAGATATTATGATGCCTAAAGATCGTGAGTCTTATTTATTCTCCTATGACACCACTTAATCATTAATCCACATCTATACATCACACTTTTAGATGATACAAATCTTTGAATTCAATCACGATTCTTCAAAAAATGGCATGTCCACTAAATTGAAAATTTAAAATTCCTTTGGAATTATAATATTGTATGTACACTAGGTCTTAAAACCACCAAAAATCAGCACTTATAATTAAAAATAAGCATTGGTGGACATACAAAATATTCACCTGGCATACACCAATCATCAATTTCCATTCAAATGGAACTCTTCCAATTCTAATAGCCTCAGAATCTCCCAAAGCATTGTACCAAGCATAAGACTGGAGACCATTATAACCAAAGAATATAATTATGTTAATGATATATTATCTATGACTCTAGTGTAACTTGATATGCCTACATCATTATATTTTTGGATTCACTACCCATTTTCCTTCCAACCTTAGAGATTAATTTACAAGGAAAATTGTGATCCTTTGAGCCTCCTGCCGTTGGAATTTTTTGTTGATGAAAATTATTAGTTGTTCACCCACCCCAATAGGATGATCCTCATTTTACCACACCTCAATACACATACAAGTCTCCTCAACTAGATACCAACAAAAAATTTCATATTCATATGCTAAATAATTTTTCCTTTACGAACCATAAGAAAACTGGACAAATTGATTGTTCATTGAAAAAATAATCCAACTCTCGAATATGGTCGGAAATATTTATAAGGATGAAAATAATATAGTTTATAACCAAACACATGCAATTACATGTGTGAATATAGTTGGACCGCTTTTATATAATGAATCTTGAAAACACATAGTTTTACCCACTCACAAATCCTTTATACCTGATCAGGATTCAATCACACTCAGAGGTATCCTGTAATCATCTAAAAATTCTCCCCGGGGCTCAAACCAAGCCCTCATTGAAATTACATGATTTTAATCTCAACATAATTTAATCTATAGTAACTTCATGGAATTTGGAGTTACCCTTTAGGGAAATTAGAAAACATCATGTTACCCTTTAGTAGCTTAACAAATTTCTATGTTACCATTCATCAACTTAAGAAATTTCAATGTCAGTGTTGAGTAACATATGAAAAAATTACATAACCATTTATTAGCATAATATATATTCATGTTACCATTCTTTAATGTGAAAAAAATATGTTCGAGTGACTATTTATCATAAAAAACTCTCAGTTGATCACTGGCTACCCAAAAATTGTCATGATGCCTATAAATGAGCATCAAAACTACAAAATAACCAATTTCACTTGCTTTATCCTAAGATATATTAAGCCCATTGATGAAATTAATCTTAAATAAAAATAATTTTTGAGTCAATACCCATCATTCACCATGTAATCCATTTTTTTCAACTCCACCTATTCGCTAATATCATGATGCCATAATGAACATTCTATGACTTCTTTTATATATATCATAACTACTTTATAGGAGGGACCTATCCCAAGATCATTGCTCTATTACCTGACTCAAGAACATCCTCTTCATGACTTCACTAAAAATATAAAAATCATTTTTATGATACACATTGCATCCACCACTGAATAAGGTTTCAAAACATGGAGAAAAAAAATTATACCTAGTGTAAAAATGAAATTCCATCTTTTTAAATGAAAAAAAACATTCCCATGATGAGGAATTATTCCATTTATATCTTGTGTTGTTCCTTCAACCACATGTATTTACATTGAGTTCATGAAATTGTACCTAAGATATGTAAGTTCATAAATGTATTTACGAGTCTCTACTAATCTGTGATCATGCACATCATTATTAATAGACTCTAATTCATTGAATATAACTTTTATTGGAAGTTTTAGAACACCTGATCGCTTTTACAAGGTTACCATTATCACTAGGATAACTCGTATTTTCTATGAAAATCTCAAGAATACACCACAAACCAAGAAACACAAACCATCTAGGTATCTATACACTAAAAGTGACTTATGAATGTATCCTTAAAGAACTCAAAAACCATTTTACAAGTATTCATAAACTAAAACAGATAAATTTGTTATGTGATCTCTTCAATCAAATTAAACCATGTCTTCAAGGATTACAATATAACAACACATGGCTCGCTACACACTTTCTTAACCCAACATGCACCTTGTGTGTTAATGCTTACTACCTTGATATTTCATCCATGTGATGGGAACACCCATTTCTATTTATTTAGAGTACCAACAACCCCATGCATCAATGGTGTGTGATATAATATAAAAATGAACGACCTAGGTTCATGTTATCCATTATGAATATTAGGTTACCTAAATACTTATAGAGTCATAAATCACTGAAATTACAATCACATGACAAACTAAATAGCAATCAATTCTCTAAAAATATTAGTCCCCTGAAATAAAAAAATACATGATGTTAACATCTCTAACATGGCTCAACATATTTCATGACAACCTATCTACCTGGTGTGTTAGTACAACAAACAATGAATCTTACCCAAGACCTAATATTATATAGATATCACTTCACATGACTAAAAATCTATATAGGTATTTACTGATACATCATATTTGCAAGGGAATGTCCCAAAATAAGGATACCTCCCTACTTTTCAGAATTCATAAACTATAAAACTAGGGGATCACCTGAAATGTCACTAGGATTTTTCACCTCACCAAAAGGTCTATTGAAATAGAAAATGAAAACTAAGGCTCATGGGAAGAATCCACATTCAATTTTAAGTCATACATAAAACTAACCCATACACTAGGGTATTTTATATCAACATAACTAAAAGTTTTTATTTAATACCTTTCATCGATTCACATTTTTTACATTAACATTATCAAGGATTTGGTTAATTAAATTTCATTTATGGGTTACATAGGAAATTATTTTATAAAATGTACATGAAAATTTATTAAGATGACACTAGAAATAATTATATGAGAATTATATTATAACTTACTTTCAACCAAAATCTCTCAAAAATTGAATTATTTAAATAAAATGTCAATAGCATCATATAGATGGAATCAACCTTTATATTGTGATATGAATTTTAATTATGTAATGTCGGATATCAATATGGTATAAGAACTCAAACGGTATTTTATCATATTATGGGGATCAGTTATGTATGATTCCACCATAAACTTATAAAAAATACAATATGAGTGGATGCATACACATTAATCAACCATCCAATATAACATAAATATACCCCTATGATTTTAAATTAAAAGGAATGTAAGAATAAAGTCATAATATGAGGGTCAAGTCAGGCTTATATGGGTTTGGTAGTACATGTAGCCTTTCCCAATATAGGGAGGAAATGATCTATAATTTAAAATTACAGTTGAATTAAAATGAAACCTCATAATGGTTAATTTATTAATTATTTTTACTCAACCATAGAGTGTTTATCTCATAGGTTTAATATTCCAAGAACATTATATAAAGGACGAGTTTAATATTTAAGGATTTAGTAATATAGGTTTTTATTCCCATTTTATAGTGGTTCTATCTTTATAAGTTAGAGTTGGAAGAAAACATTACTGTCATCCATTACTTAACATTTTGACTTATTAATATATAAATATTCCATTTATATTAACATTTATGGATTTTACAGTACAAAAATGTATTAAAAAATTAACCTAAAGGATTGATTCAAGAATATATGGATTCAATTATATGGGTTTACATTCATAATTTATTATGACAACTAATCCATAAGTTTCATTTGGAATCCCATTTAATTGAAATCGATAATAAAATACATAGTTTTGTAAAACTAATCCACTTTCCATAAAATTTAATGATTTTTTCATGTTAATTCATTAATATTTTTATGGTTATTTCATTTCATTAATGTATTTCAATGTTCATAATTAGAATTCCATCATAAATCTATACGAGAAAACACAATTTAATTTTATTTAGAAACATTATTTAACCAACCTTATTCTATATCTAAAACAAATCTACAAATCACACAAAAAATTAATACAAGTAAGAAATAAATAATGTTAATTGAATTTGAATCCTATGTGCCATTGATGATGCATGGACGCACCTCATCTATTGTCATATTGACCAACAGATAAATCCCATAAATCCGTAAATAGTGGAAATAAAACAATAGTCTCTCAATATGAAATAATAATCACCTATAATTTGAAATAATATAAAAAATCCCATACATGGAAACATGATCCCTCTCCAATGTGTGGGTTGTCTATTTCTAGAAATAAGCTATTAAACTTGTTTAGAAACATTCCCAGTCTCATTTCTACCAACCCCTAATACTAAGAAAAAAGGAAAAATTGCCTTCAATAATACTTTTGGATGTCTTGGGATTTGTTCACTTATGCGTAGCCAACCCTAAGGTATATATGGCCTCAAGAGTTCCTCTCCATCTCTAATAAGCCTCCAACTAATAGCGTGGGTCTAATGAACATATTGTGGGGAGACTATTCCCTTAGGATCATTACTAAAAACAATGGTATATTAAGAAAAATAAACTACATATATATAATAATAAAACAAAAATCCTGAAGTTTTAATAAAATCCATCCAAACTTGATCATAAGATGATACATGGATATGTTTGTCCTAACTAAAAGTAGGTAATACATAATATAAGAAAAAATGTAATGAAAAAAAATAAATAAAAGGCATAACACCTATAAGTAGTCTAATTACATGATACAACAACACCTCCAAAGGCAATTTTTATCCCCAACCAATAAACAACAAAAGGGAAGGATCCAAGTTCCTAAACTAAATCCAAGACAAATGATATATTACCAATCAGTGGATCCAAAGGGTATGAGTTGATCTTAATATGCCACTACTGATAATTTCTAATGCATTCCAGTCCATGTGTGTAAATCATTAAAATATGTAGTAGATAAATAAGAAATTAAGTAATGTGGACGTGAACTAGGAGTACCACCTTTGTTCAGTCTAGTTTGGACTATCTATAAATAAATAAATAATGATTTAGTCATAGGACCCATGTCTATTAGTCTAGGTGTTGAAGAAAAAGAATCTAGGTGAATCTATGGAATGGTTCTGGGAATTCCCACATATAAAAACCAGGTGAACCCAAGGAGTAATCCAAGCCATTATAATTTCTAATAGGGATCTAACCAAGGAAAAGTAATAATAAAATGGTAGAGATGAAATTGATGGAATACAAGGATATAATTTTAGGAATTCCATATCTGATGATATGAAGATGATTATCAGAATATCATCCTAGTAATTCAAAATTACTGATGTTTGATGGAGAATCCATAGTTCCATGCCAAGGTATTCAAAAATATGTGATATTGACCCAATCCAAGGAGGGGTTATCCTAGGAAATTCACATCAATGTATTATGTGTCTCCCATCAGGTTCAAAATTTGAATACAAATCTAGAATACAACTCTTACTCATGGTCGACCAATCTATAATAATAAATAATATCATTGTACTAAAAGGCCAAACAATAATAAATAAAAATAAACCTTTATTCAAGTAGAGTAGTCAGTCCAAAGCGTATTCATTAAAATAATGCTTAAAATTATATTAATTACAAAAAATTAGGTTCCATGTACATGATCAAAATTTTTATTATTTAAAAATGGACAAGAAAATTTGTCCATGCCATTACATTATTTTATATACTCCACGATCCATAGAAATGTGTAATAAGTGAAAAGTAATTCTATAAAGGGAATCAATCAAATAGAGGGTATATTACATAGTTGTAACTGAATTAACCATATCTGTAATTTTATTGAAATTTAATCCCCAACCATATAGGTTTCTCCTAAGGTTTCTTACAAGATAATTGTAACATTTTATAATTAAATATTCCATTTATTATTATAAGTACAAAAAAATAATTCAACATCGGAAATATAATTAATCATCATTCACTAAGTTGTAGTTTAATTACATAGGGGGAGTTTAAATTGAGGCTTTAATAAGTTTTGATAAAAACATACCATAAGAAGTTTTTTTGTCTTCAAAAAACAAAGGTTTTCTAGTGTGTTAAGCCAATCTAACCAGAATGGATGGTCTGAGTTAAGGATTTTAAATAACAATAGTATAAGGGACTGTTGTACTACATCTAGGTTGATCTTTAGGTATAAAATTAAAGGAATTAATAATTTCATAGTTATTTGTTGGAATTAATCATGTGTGAAACAATGAAACATTTTAAAACAAAATGTCTTTTTGGTAAAATCTTACAAGACACTAACCATAATACTTGGAACATCCACTCATCCTATATCAGCCCTCAGGTAATGGTAAAATTAAAGAAAATGAAGAAGAAGATGAAATATATGAAATTAGTTTCTAACCCAAATAAACATCATAATGGAACTTTTTAGTAATAGAAAATATGAAGGGATTATATATTGGTGTTATAGACTCACCAAGATCTCTTAATAGAAAACGATGGAGTTTGATTCATCAATTAAATAGAGGAGATATCCCATAGAAGAAGGTAGGAAGAGAAGGGAAAGTGTGGGGTAGATAATAACAAAAAATTTAGAAAAAGGTGGTTAGAAACTTATAAGGTTGGGAGGGGAATGATAAATTTTTCCTTTAATCGAGTCTCATGGTTTGGGTTGCATGGTTAGCACTAATATTGTAACAACTATTATTCTCAAGATGGTTTCCTCAGAAACTAATATTATAAAGCCTTAAGCTCTAGATACTTATTGAAGCTCTAGATACACCTCTAGGTCCTCTGAAAAAATCCAAATAAATAATTTAGGGTTATCCTACTATCATAATTTTATTAAAAACATATTTTTAAAAATAATCTATCAAATAAATTGAAAATTAAATATTCCTTTAGAATTATTAACTCATACAGATAGTTGATATTATAAATAAAACTCTTTTATTGGGGATATGAATGTGGAATGGACTATTATCGTAGTCATATAATGGATTAATCTCAAAATAAATGAAGTCTCATCACAAAAATAAATCAAAATGGATCCATTCCAATGCATAGACATCAGAATCACAAATATGAATGAAGTGAATGCCCAACCACATGGATGTGAAAAGATTTAAAAGGGGTTCTTTCATTAGGGAATAAAATTTAAAAAAGGATAATATTCATGGTTGTACTTGGGATATGATATTTATTTTTTTATATATAACTTACTAGAAAAAGGACAATGCTAGAAAACTAACATGAATGTGAGGACCATGAACTTAGAGAGTTTGGATAAAATCCCTTGTGAGAGAGGAAATAAGGAAACCCAATGTGAATTGGTAAAGGTATCAAATCCAAGGATAGAATGAATAAAGGAAATTGAATCATCATATTTAAATTGGATGGGAGATTAGAGCATCTCACTAAATCCCATGGTAATGGGAATAAAGCCATATTTAGTTATCAATATGGGAATTATTATTATAGTTTAAGGTTAATACTTAATGTTACATTATGATTATAAAAAAAATATAAGATTAAGTTTTCATTATATTGTTTCTCATAGTATGGACAAAGTAGATAACACAATATTTATTTGAAAAGGCCCACACATTGAGACTATAGTTTACGGTCTTTGCAGATGTACTAGACTTAAGGCATATGATAATCACTATGTATCTAAAGATAATAAGTGTAAACCTATATGTAGTTCTCTAAAGTAATATCTTTAATAATCTATGTTGTGTTTAGGGAAATGATATAATGATCTCATCATAGTATTGGGATATGGTAGGAAAATCATGACGTGAATTGAGAATCAATAAATTGTAGGACATAATTTTTAGTAGTGAGAGAATTTTATTCTAGCATGGGTTTTTAGATAAGGAACAATATACAGAGGACTATTTGAAATATCATAATAACATTTCGGGTTGGTAAGTTGTAAAAAATGGATAGATCCATGTAGTTGAAGGGTCATGTGGGGTGTATCTCATGTCAGATAGTTTGAAATCAAGATATAAGGACTCTTATTCCATGCATTTTAAGGTTGTATAATGGGGAATTTTATGTAGAGTTATTTTCATGGATCTAGAGAAGGAACAAAATAACAAGGTTTTATCTTAGTTTCGAGTTTGTGTAGAAAATTGAACATGAACTAATGAAGACCTATACACATAGATGAAGCAGGAGTTTGATAGATATTAAACACACAGTTAAATCTGATATTAGGCTTCTTTTCATAACTATGAATCCTAGGATAACAATAATAAAGCTACATGTAGTTCATAAAATCAATATCTACTAATATTTTACTCATGCATTGGAGAAATGTGGTAGATCTGTTATGGTGTCAGACTATAGTGATAGACCCAAAATGATTATGTCAGATCATGATAACTAGTATTAAAGATGACGAGGGACAAGAATTGACATGATATAAGATGTTTTGGAATCACTAAGAATCTGGAAATAATAGGAATCCAGACATAGATAATTCGTTAGAAGACTACTCTATGAATAATATTGTGAGGAGTGGACCACATGTCTTTGAATTTAACATAAAAAAACAAGTAAAATCATGTTTTTTAGTTTTAGGACATATAGATGGGACCATATGTATGTATTTTGAACTCACCAAGAATGAACATTAGGAACCCATCATTGATTTATGTAAAGTAATTTATAGGAAACATTTTACTAGTAACATGTACAATACTATCTCTATAAATTGTAATCAGAATGTAATATTTTTTTGGAGTAGACCATATGTATGGAATATGTTCCTTTCTGATTTAGATAAAAAAAACGGTATATTCATAAGTATCATGGGATTTCTAGAATCCAACACTAATTCTCCTTGGATTAATGATTGGAGAAGAACCTTCTTTCTAAAATATCATGTAATTTCATTTTGATGTCTCTCAATAATATGTTTCTTGAACAACCTTTTCCCATTGAGTTTCTATAATTCATTAAGTTTTATTTGATATTCCTCATATTAAGATTTTTAATCACAAAAATATATCACAATTTTTAGGAAACTAAACATAAATTGGTAGGGATACCTCTATATTTTACACAAGAATGTATGAGGTCACCAACACAGAGTTACAGTTCATGGATTGATAACCCCACATAAGATATAAGTGTTTTTCCTACCAAGTATTTTTTTTCATTATCTACCATCTTCGAAATCCTTTTATATAATGTTTAATTAAAATAAACGAACTGTTTGATCATTATTTCATGAGAAAGAGATGAATGGTCAGATTTAATATTTTACTCATGATACATCCTATTCATTTTAGATGAACATAATTTTTTCTCATTTTCTATAATTATTGTGTTAGGGAATCCAAATATATTATTGATATTGGAATTTATGAAATAGAGGGAATCAGATGTTCTGAATACATTTTAGTATATAACATTTTTCTACTTAGAGAATACATCTGTGACAATATGAATGAACATGAAAATACCAATTTTGGTTTAAGGTTATGGACCAATGACATGTATACCACTAAGGAAAATGTTCAATAGTATTTTGTGATGTACAATAACTATGTGTTCTTATGAATATAGTTAGAATATTCCTAGAAGGTATGGTATTTTTTTATGAAATCCATGTAATATATTATAATTAATGTCTATAATTATTTGAGTCTTTTGATTGGGAGGAAGATATTTTCTCTTGGATTGAGTGAAATGTAGGCCCCATCTTGAAATCTTTTATAGTAGTGAGAATATCTATTCCATTATTTTAACTTAGGATAACTCTATCAAATACCCACTTGTTGATGACCATCTAGGAATCTAGGTATTCATTAAGGATTAAATTTACTTCCTACTAATAAAACTATTCCTTCATGGTTTGATCATGTGGTGGAATCCCATTTTGAGTGTACACCACAATAAGATAAATCCAACCAATTGGGTTTCCAATCAAAGGGTGAAAGGATTTCATTACATTAGGGTGGAATTATTAAAATTAATTTATTATATATCATTAAATATAAATATAGATATCACTCTATAATGTGAAATGCGACGGACTATTTTATCCTTTTTTGGATATTTTAGGGATATAGTGTTGTTGTAAAGTGAATTTACATGGAAATTATGAGAACATGGGATGTGAGATAGAGATTTATCAAAAGGGAATTAAACCATAGATCCTCACAGATAATCAGGACATTGAATCCTCTCTTCCACAATGATGGAATAGTTTTTCCTGATCTTCCGGATAAAAAACTCTGTATCACCCAAAATATTTTAGTTGGAAACTGGTATTTTCATGGACCATTCCAATCCTCTCTTTAGGGAAAATTTTCCTGCCTCATTAAGGATATATTCTTATGGTAGTGGGAATGAGTATAGAAGAATCACATTCCTCAATGATATAAACATGAAATCAAGACCACCATATTAACCATTGTGTTTTCAACCCTTTATACCTGTTGGGATCCTAGAGGATGCAAAAAAGTACATCTCCCATGATTGGAGGTTTTATAGATGATGAACATCTCTTCACTAGTGTGCTTCCAAAATAATACTGATTTATTTGGGATAGAGTTAAATATAAGAAAATTTACAACCCCCCCCCCTTAATCCCCATTTGATATAGTAATTGGATGTCAAATTATTACAGAAGGGCTACCCATTATTTATTATGCATAGTTAATATTAAATGACATGGGATTTATTTGAGTGGTTAAATGTCGGAGATTCAGTGGATGTCATTGAGTTATAAATAATGTTTTAACTTATACACTATAAAACTAACATAAGATACTTTTTCTTGATAATGAAATATTTAGTATCAGTATTTAATTTTTTATTCTGTTATAATGGAGACTAGTCTTCTTGATCATCAAATTATTTTTGAGAAATGATAGAATTAAGTGATCATTACAGGGCTTCCTCATAAAGTTTGTGGGGTTTCCCATAAATGGGAAACATCATGACTGAAGGCTATGTAAATTAATATTTGATATTATTGATGGATTTTTTTAAAATGGTATACCTATGATCGGTGAACCCTTTCATCATCATATTTTATTTTTTAAAAAACATTATAATTATGTTTTCTGTGATGTTATTGATGTATTAGAGGAAGAGAAAAATCAAGTATCCCAAAATCCTTCTAGGTTTTAAAATGCTTACATGATGGAATACACTTAATTTGACAAATATTTTTGATGTTACCTAAAAAGATAATTTTTAAAGTGTTCATTTTCAAGATGTCTTCAATAAAATTTTAAAAAAATGCATCAATATCAACAAGATGATCACAAAACAACTGAATGTTTACCACCAAATCACATTTGATTCATGATAATGTTTTCCCTATAATGTACATGATGATATAGTCCCTTACACTATATTTGGTGGAACCTAATTTCTTCAATCCAAAGGTAATTTCTTGATAACAGTATTCCACTTGGGGTAACTGAAAGGCAGTGGCCTCCTCATCTTCTTGGGATATTTGGATATGTATATATCCAAATACCCATTCATGATGGTATGGTCCTAGATTCATAATATTTCATCAATTAGTAGCTCTATGAGTGGTGTAGGTATAAAATACTTTAGTTTTTTATGATTAAGATCCTTGAATTAATTACAATATCATATTTTTTTCTTTCTTTTAATTGAATGAGAAAATGTTGGTGATCCATTTTTTGGTATTTAATCTCTTGAGAAAAGTTGGATTTGATTTTATTATCGACTTTGATATTGAATTTTGATGTATTGTTCATATGCATTATACTTTATATTTTTTATAGCTTTGATGATTTCTTAATAGACCCAAATAATTGGTTGCTTCCAATGTATCCAACCAAAAAATATTAATTTAATTTCATGAAAATACAACTTGTTATTTATTCAATAATGTTATTGACTTCTCTTGTTATTTAGGATTCATGGAATAATTGATAAACATAGTCCATATATCTTATTCGATACCTAGATTCACCCATCTTTGTTCATTAATGGTCCTTTAAATGATAGATGATCAGCCATGATTTCATAATCTTCCTCATAAATTTTATCAGAAGAAGAATACATATTGTACTCATGTGATCTAGGAGATGATATGGGGGCATTGGTATTTGTATCAAAATCAAATCCTTTTTGTAATGGTTGTATTCATTCGATGTAGGAGACCAAATGAGAATATAATTTAATATTCCAGAAGACAATAATCTCCATCCATGATTCATGTTAAATGAATTAAAGACACATAGATGTGTCATCTGAATATCAGCCCGACCTATATTTTAATTGACATTCAAGGGAGAATGATTGATTCGTATAGACTACACCTAGTTGTTTTTCCTCTTAGTGGAGACTAATCAATTTAAATATTTTTTAGACACCATATGTGAAGTAAGTGATAAAAAGATCTATGTCATTAGATTTTATGATCGAGTGATTTCCTAGATCATAATTTTCCACATTAATCTATTTGATGGAAAATAAAAAAATTATAATGTTAGCTGCATGGATTGATAGGGATATATTTAGTTAATTAGGGATAATTTTTTTTGTAATTATCAATGATTAGCCAATTCTTATCCCTTTTTGGTTCCCCTAAATCTATGTATTGATATTCATAAGACTCAAAACTATGATTTATCATAACAAAATAAAAAAACTTTTCTTTTAGAAATTTATTTAAGTCATTGAAAATATGATAAGGATATTACACCATTCATATGATGAAAGGGTATTCACAAAAGGATGTCAAAATCCATGTGATGGAAGAATACCATGATTTCAGCATATAAAAATGATCTCCAAATATAGTCCTCAAACAAATCCTCTTGAGAATCCCATGTTTTGTTTTTTTTAATAAACCTAAATTTAATATTAGTGGGAATTTTTTTTGATTCAATATAGAAAAGGAATCAAAGTATTCAAACCAAGATAGGTTTGACACAAAAATAATTATTTACTATGGATAAATATATAAAAATATCATTGAGCTTTCAAGATATGGGAAAATTCATTATATAACCCTATATAAATATTCTAATTCATGTTATTAGAATTAAATGACCACATAACTCTCATCAGATCTAGTCTCTGTGCAAAATTTCGGAGCAATAAAAAATTTAGTATATGACTACTAATGTCTTAAAAAAGCCTCAACGAAGGATTCCATAAGTTATTTTGAATGTTTAAATGTATTTAATAGTAATATTATATCCAAAAAGAAATAAATATTTTTCAAAATGTATTACCTCTATCTGAGGGTCTTTATATTATTCATTGACATTACTCAATTTATGGAGGTATAGGGGTTGATAATGAATATTCCAGGGATAGTGGGTCATGTTTCACTGAATTTCCCATTCCCTAATGTTTACTAACCAACTACCTACCATCTAATTATTCTATTGGTATAATCAAGTCATAATCATAAAAATAAGATTTATAATCAAACTAATGTTCCTGTTGATCTCGTTGAAAATATTATTTTTGGGTGTCAGTTGCATATATTACATTGGTGAGAATTACAACCAACCATCATTTAGTATTTTGATCTATCCTTCTTTAGCCTCCGTGAAAACCTTCCTAAAATTTTATTTGGGAACATAGGTATCTAAAATTCCTCCTTATTAGAGAATGGTTTTTTAAGTGAATTAAATTGACTATGAAGTATTAGGAATCCTCAGCAAATGAGTGTCTTGTTTTTTAGAGAGGTTCCCATCATCTCAGTTATGGGGGTGGAAAATAAAAAAGTTTCTAGGATGGATTTGGAGCCAGATATGGCCTATATTTATAAAAATTGTTACACCAATTTCAGTTATTCCAACTCTTGGATTACTATGAAGATGAAGGCTTGACCCAAGGTACTATAGAGTGCATTGGAGTCATGACTAGTTGAATTCATTTTGAAATAATTATTTCATGTATACATCTGATTGATTTATCAGTCATAAAGTAATAAACTCTCTATTAACATTCATTTAGAAATTATTTCCACTTTTCATATTCCTCTGGTGGAGTATAAAATTCATAACTTACCACTTCTGGTTCATTTACTAACATTATATACCCAAATTCAAGTGTCTTGTGAAAGATGTCCTTGAATATGAATCAGTACAAGATTTTATTCCCAAATATACATTTAAAGGGGTAGTAGTATAAGAATCCTTTTAGACAAACCTTTTTTGGTTTCTTGATCATCAAAAATATGAACAAGTTCCTCTATAGGGAAAAGAAGGAAAGTACTAGAACCATATATTTTTGTAGGTAACAATCTTTGTTCTTTTAATCATTTATATTCATGTGATTTTCCCCTTTATTTCCATCATAATGAGAGTGATTCTACTACCATTGTTCAAGAGGAGGAAACGCACAATAGAGATATAACAAAGATATTAGAGTTATCACTGTGATTAGTGTAATAATAACTGTTTAATATTATAATTTAGTACATTACTTCTCATGTATACATTTGTTGTATTAAGACTTCCCTTTGTAATAATAAATTTGAATATACAACCAATTATTATTTACTATAATCTCCCAGAAACTACCAAGGTATTTCAGGTGAATATGTGGTATTTTCAACACATCACATATATTTATTTTGAATATATCTAATAAATTCACATGGAAATGATATATATTCAATGAATAAGTTAATACTTTCTTATAGGATAAGAATTTTAGAACTATATTGTTTTCACATTTCATGTAATTTGAGAGGTCAAGCACAGTCATATTTCTTATAATATAGATGAATTGGTAATGGATGTTTTTTAGGAGATCTTCCTAGTTGGCTATAGATCCATCTGGTAGATTGGTGTACCATATAAATTAAGATATTTTGGAGGTTTTCATGGAATGAAAATGTTCCTTCACCTCATGTATCTCATATATCCCAATCATAGGGAAGAATTGATACATTAAGTTAATGGGGTACTACTCTAGGTCTTCCATAAAATATAATATTTTTAAATTTGGATTCAAACTATATGGAATATGATTAGTAAATTCCACCCATCCATAATATGGTTTTATATATTGTTTCAGATGTGTGTGTTTCTCCTTCAAGGACTCCATTTGTGTAGAAATGGAATCATTAGAGTTAAGTAATTCTTATATAATTATTACTCGGTCCAATTCCCAATTGAAAAATGTTTCCAAAACATGATAAGGTTTGATCATATGTTCTTTGGTTGATATAAAACATGAGTTATCTTGGGGTAGCTAACTTGAACTATAATCGTTTGTATCCATGGTGGATGAAATTCATTACAATACATGACTAATCATTTTAAATAGATTAGTTTTCTAGGACTTGGGCTAGTTTTCTATCCAAATTCATATCTTTTTCATTCTTATGTTCCACTTCATTGAAGGGAATTTTCTAGAGGATATATTTGAACCATGACCTGGGAGTTGTACTTAGTCAGTATATTATGACTAAAATGTTTATATTTGATTCAACTAATCTTTTAAAAATCAACATAATACAATGTAATTTATTCCTCAGAAACAAATAGACTCATAGGTTTTGGGTAATGGGTGGGTTGTGGTTCAAACTACAACTTTTCCTTTATATTTAATTGACACTCACTATACAGGTAGTTACTAAATTTTCCTAGTACCTCCCAAATCATGTGTTTTCCTCTAATTTAGGTTTTAAATATCCTCTTCACATATATTGTTGTGATCCATATTTCAATTAGATATCTTCTCATCACAATCGTATATATCAGAATATTTATTCATGTTTTCTACGAGGAAGATGTAAAAAAGGGTATTGATGTAAATTGTGTTGTGGGAAACAGACCATCACCCTCATTAGAGTAATAAGGTGATTAATTATATTATGATTATCCTTCAAGGGATATGTCATAATAATCTCAGATATTTTTTTATTAGTAGACCATTTTTACAAGAATCCCTTGTGAGGTTTTCTTCCCATTCATCGATGCTCCCTCGAAAGATGTTTATGGAAGGTTTGAGATAATATACAATAATTTTTACAAAAAATTCTCTTGATGATGGAAAAGAATCAACAAATATTAATGGTTGATTTTTTAGAGGAGATTTTTGTAAAACTACTCATAGTGTGGAAAAACTGAATTATCTGTGGTGGGGGTGGTAAAAATTCCACAATCTCTATGGGATAGGATTGATTTTTCTATTCCACTATCATATCCATAATTTTAGTGGATTTAATGACCCTATAATGCTATTTGTGGTAAAAAAAAATCAGCTATACCAATGGTCTGAGGTTCATAATGTTCTACCATAGGGAATGATTTCATGGACTTCTTATCCTTTTGGGATTTTATCTTGGTATGAGCAGGATGTGGTGCCTTCTTGGGTGAGAGGTTCTTATCATTGAGGGTTGCTCCATGATTTTAGGTTTATTTCCATGAATAGGAGGCCCACATTACCTTATTGGAAATAAAATAAAAAAATTTAAATATGGCTCACTCCAACCCAGTAGACTATTTTTAGGATTTAGGAGTGATGAGACTTTATTCGATGCAATAACTAGCATATTAATTTCTCAAACATGAGGCTTGGATTGAAGTGATGATATTAAAATTTGCATTCCCTATAGAACCTTGGTGGTTTTTAAGGGATGTTAAATTAAGATCTCTATATTCACCCCACCATATGATATGAAAATATAGAGGTACAATAGAGAATATTTTCCATATTTTTTTCATTCTATTGATCCAGGAATATTAAATACGCTCATGCTATATTCCTGAAATAGGGTATTATTTCAAATAAAAGGGATGCTAGGTGAACATAGTGATGATTTTCATCTAGAATGTTATGATGGTTAATGTAATTAATATAAAATAAGTATCCATTCTTGAGATGATAGAGATTTACCCATAATATGTTATTAAGGAATGGTATAAACTCCACTTTTGTGCATTGGGATTATCACACTATGGAGTGTCCATGTGAAATAACATGATTTTGGCTCTACCATTATCAAATTCTTTTCATATAACAATCGGGTTCTCTACATTCATGTTAATAGATTATTCAACCAGATTTTACTATAAAGATAATTTGTCTAGTACATTTTAAAGATGATTAGGATCATTTTGACCATCATTGGTCACAACAGAGGGTGCATTGTTTATGGGGTAACAAATGATTGTTATTTCCTTGAACTTTTTATTAACCAATATGAGAAATAAACGATCAAAGAAGAGTCACTCAAGATAGATAGCCTCAATTTCCTTTGTGAATCATGATTTAAGGGAAAAACTTGTGAATCTTTAACAAGGAGATTATGTTCTTATTGTGAAGATATTTCTTTATGAGTACTGACCTTGTAATAAGAACCACGGGGAAGACATACCTGGATGATTCTTAATTATCAAACATGGGAAGGATGTCCATTCTATATCAGTTCAATATCAATGGGAGGACCTCTGAAACACATTCCATGAATATGAACTCCATGGTAGTTATCTTAGTTTCATAAGAAGATATTCTATACTAACATGCTTTTAGTTTACATCAAGTGGAGGATCTCTAAAATGGACATTTATTTATTCATAAAGAGGCCATATTTATCATATACTCTAGGGAGGAATTCTAGATTTATTATCTTAGTTTCATTGGGAAGGGACTCAATTGAAATTTAATAATGACGAGTTAGTGATGTGACGACCTCTTTTTTGTCAATATTAATACTTTACGGTGAACCTCCACAATAGGTGCTTTGAGGAGGACCTGTAGATCTTCTTGGTATCATTTGAACATGGGGAGGACAATAATGGATGATGATCCACATGCTACAGTGAGGAGGAACTTCATGGGTGAGGTGTTCATTGTTACATGGATGGTTCGTATCATCTCTGATTTTTCATCTAAGGTCATTGAATATTTTCTAGTAATATTTTGGTGACCGTGTGCTAATACTTCAGATGATTCCGAGGCCTAGATATCCTATAACTGATGTTTGAAATATATTAAATATATCAATTACACACAACCAATTTTTTCATTAAAAAGTTAAATATTTCTTAAATGGGGACTTGTATTAGAAATATGATGCCACCATTGAGTTCATAGCATGGGTTTCACCTTAGGCATGAAATAATAATTATTAGTGTCAAACATTTGTGAAAACATATCCAATACCTTAATAATGAATGAATTTTATTTAAGGGACAAATAAACCTAATCATACTATTTTAAACATTATTATGTCCAATAATATCCGTTAGCCACATAACCCTGAGAATTTATAAAGAAATTTTTAGAGGAATTCTAGGAAACAACGATTGTGCATCATTGATTATTCATTCCAACCAAAATCAAGGATCTCACCAATGATTACAAAACATATTATCTTCATCAAAAATCGATCAATCTCAATGTATGAAATTTGTTTTATGTGTATTTATCAGTATGTTATTTTTTTCCTTTGATAAATTTTAATGAACCATCAGATGAATTGATTCATGAATCGAGGGTAATGTTGGTAAATGTTATATTTATCCCAGATTTTTATTTTTAAATGTTTTTCTATTTATATCTATTTATTTTTCATCTAATGGAAATGAATCGAGGACAACATGAACATTGCACAAGGCCCATTCCCCATTTTTGTTTTCCTTGAATTTATTAACCCGTTCTTTGGAATTTCATCACAGGAAATTCTTTTGGCATAAGGATCGATGGATACAATGGACTTATAGTGACCCATACTTTACATACATGGTTAATACGTAAAAATTGAAGCATACTTATTACAACATATAACAAAACCATGAAAGGACCGTATAGGTATAGTGTCTTTAGAAACTGGGAAACATAAAAAAACTGGTCCATAAAGCATTTACAATGTCTCCCATTTATTTCATCATATCTATTGTCCCTTTTTGGCATATATTACTTAACACCCTTGTTCCTGACCTGGGAAAAGAAAACATACAAAAGGGTGAGATCAAAATCTCAGTAAGGGTAAACAAAAGAAATATCAATCACAACAAATTCATAAGAACATAACATTTTGGAAATCTTACCTTGCAAAAGAGATCATAATTTCATAACATGGGATAAATCATGGTAGTGAAATTTAATCCCAATAATCATAAATTAAAACATGAAAATTTGTGGCATACACACATTATCATATAGAATCATTTCTTATTAGTCAGGACTCATTTCCAAGACTATCTTAGTGGACAAAGTCCATTTCTGAACCGATTTCACTCCTCGTTTCAGTCCTCTTTCACTGAACCAGTTTTACCTGCCATTCCAGCCATGTCTATCTCATGAGATATAAAATATTTACCCAATGCATTGGAGGGAGATATAGGACCCACCCATCTCATAATGATACCATTATTATGTGTTCCACAAAATCATAAATCATACATCATTTCATAACCCATGTAATAAAAATGGGATTCTTAAACATCGTGACATCATAAAACAATTCATATAAGATAAATGAATTCATAAAAATAATTCCATCACAACAAAATCAAATTAATTTAATAATAGGGATAGAAACAGAACCGTATATTATCTTAGATGTAAAATAATTTGGATAATACACTTGAACTCCATTCTTGAGGAAAATATCATTTATACTTCAAAAAAAAATTTCCATTCATAAAATGTCATACAATTTTCAACTAAAAGAAGTTGACTAAAAATAAACATGAAAACTTGTAAAGGAATATTCTTGGGAATAATTTTTTAAAAATCCATTCATTTCGTATAAGTTAAAAAAAACATTCTTCTCGTACTTTTGTCAGAAAAGTCAAAAAGTACCTCGAACGAAAAACGACAAAAGATTCCTTTCATATCGTTTTATAAAAACTCACCAAAGGGTAAAATTGGACTTAAAAAATTGTAGGTTTATGGAAACAATATTACATATTTAGGGAAAATTTATGTGGATGATAAAATACATCCTAGTAAATACCAAAGTATAAACAATCTCGGATAAAAATGAGATTGTGATATTTTCCCTTACCTTAGGTCTGATTTTCTTCGTAAGTGTCCGAACCTCCTGTATAATGATTTAAATAATGCTATTGACTTATTCCAGAATCATAATTATTGTTATGATATCATATATGGTCATATTCATAGCTTCATATTAGTAATATTTCATTACCACTTGTTATTCGGGTGTTTATTACTTTTTGTTCTTATGCGTGTTTTGTCAAATAAATTCTTATTCTTCTCTTTATGTTATAGATACCCCATTTACAGAATGGTATTAGTGTACTATATAACATATTTATTCATTCAATTCAAGTATATAATCATTATGAAATGAAGATCATGTAGAACGAATCGCATCACATCGTGGAGGCGGTATTCCGTACGTACGCACGAGCGATGATATTATTCCCATGATCGTGGAATTGTATTGGAGTGAATTTATACTATTTAAGAATCAATACCACTTTTAAATAATCATATATAGTTATTTATTTGCACCATTATACCCATACAAGTAATGTGGTGATGGAAAATAGATTACACCACGGCGTGGAGAGGGTATTCTGTACGTACGCACGCGCGGTGATTTCATTTTCCATAGGATGGATAGATGGTGAAATAGGGTTGTTTCATACTGATAATAACATATCAGTATATGAGTGATACTGATGTTATTAATTAATAATGAAATAACCAAAGATGAAGAAGTGGAAAAGAAATAAAGTTGAAAGAATCGGTAACGGACATTACCTCTTCTTTGAAGCGCCTCTTTGAGACCACATCTTAGGGCACTACAATTGGTCTTTGAAGAATACCAGGACCTCTAGGATGTTTCTAGGGAAGTGGATAAGTGAAATGGGCAGGGATTGGCAGAGATTTAAGGCTCAAATTGTTGTGAGGAGGAGAGGGAGGAGGTGCCCTTTAATAAGGGAGGAGAGGGGCACCATTGGAAATATAAGAAATATAAGTTTATATTAAATCTCAACCCAACATAAAAACATCCAAAAGGACTCATATACAAATATTAGATTATATAGGGTTTTAATATCATCAAACAGTAAAATTTATACATGTTATGAATTTATTTTAAACATTATCAACTTGATTTATCCTTATTTATCAATCTAATTTTATTTGTGGTAATAATATTCTAAATTTTAAGTTTTTATAAATAATTCCATATGTTTTGTTAATTTTCAATAATTTGACACTTTATGACATTTTTGACCATATAAAGTTTAATTTATAATTTTTAAATATTTTTTTGATTTTTAAACAATTTTATAATATGTTATTTTTATAAAATAACAATACTGTCAATTTTGACACTATTCATTTATTTGAATTTAAATAACTTATATACAGAATATATGCTCGAAATAAATTCTCTAATAGATTCATAAAATGTAATATGTATCTAGAAAATTATTGGAGCACATTAAATAGTTCATATAATATTTATTTTAATATTTTAAAACCATTTATTTGATATTTTAATTAATAAAATAATTACAACATCACTATTGTGTCATAATTAATGATAATTATTTAATTCCTAAAAATTCTAAATAAATTCCTATGATGTATATAATTGTATTATCTTTCTGTAGACTATTCATGTTTGATGTTTCATTAAGTTTATCACTAAATTAAAATTATTATAATTATAAGATTTACGAAAGTGACATGTTGTCACATTCTTTGGGTTTAATAATAATTACATTATGTTCATGGAAAAAAGTCCATTAAATGAATATAATCCTACCCTTATGTGATATGGGTCGACCTTTAGTCATCCAATAGGATTTTGGCAGGTGTTACGGTAATTTTATAATCTTATATTTACCCTTAATTACCCGATTTACCTTTAACTATGGAAAATAAAATTTACTGTAGTTACTATTCATAATGCCCAAATATAAAAAGTAGCCTATTAACATAATTTAGACCCACTGATTCAAAATATGGAATCTATTTTTTGAAATGAAAAACTTATATGTTGCAGTAATTAATTTAAAATAAATCTCGTTGTTAAGAAAACAGGTTTTAGAAGTTAAAACATTGCCAAAGATTGAAATGTTTTTATCTATGAATTCAATGTGAAATTAATGCTAATGACATAAATTATATTAACTGGTAAAAATATATTTTATTTATACATTAAACCCATTCAATATTATAATTTAACCATATAAATTATCTCAATGAAAAAAGTTTTTTTTAATTAAAAATTAGCGTATTTTACTATTCATCAAAATATGAAAGTTATCAGAAAAATATCAAAAATTTATTCAAAGTAAATTTTTATACCCTGATTCAAAAGAAGTATTTTATTTTGTCATATTGAACTTATAAATATGTCATAAACTAGATTTAATGTGGGTGCGCCATCAAAAGGCGGCAAAACTGCATTTTTTGAAAAATACTTATTTTACCTGAAAAATTTATTTTGTTCTCTTACCATGTTCTATAAAATGTGTAAGATGAATAATAAAATTCAAAATGTATTTAATACTATTTATAACGGCTAGTTCATAATAATATATCGTTGTTTAGTGAAACCCGGTATTGCGTACTACACATGCTATCGAGGAAGGTCATGATTGCAGGTAATGCAAGCCAAGTCCGTATTGTGTGCTGTGAAAGATTACTTTGGTGTTGCGTATAACATAAGACAAGAAAAATAATTTCTCATAAAATCTCAGGGTGTTACAGAACTTGACTATTGTGAAACCAATTTTCTGGGTAATGAATCAATACCTAGGGTATGGATGTGATTGAGGTTGTAATTGTGTGGCATAGAGACATCATATAATCAATCGGTTCAGATTTGAGGATTCTTGTTTTTGTGTTTCCGGTGTGCGATGACAGTGTTGCTCGATTGATGATTTCTGTGAAAAATCAGGTATGGATGAAAATGAGAAGTTAGTGGTTAGGCTCGGTAAAACTAGATCACTGATATCTGGGAGATATTGTTAGTGGATCTGGAGGGGGCGAATGAATATGTGTACATGAAGGAGGAACTGTTGGTTTCTATGAATCCCACATTAAAGGATGTGTTATCTGAAATCATATTACATGTGGGGACTTGGCTGTGGTACAAGGGATTATATAGAGAAGATAAGTATCAAATGACATGTGGAACATGTCATAAAAATGAGAACCTACCGGGATTCTCAACAGGTACTTTGGGAGCACACGAATGGGCCATTTTTACATTGGTAGAGCCATGTACTCTGACACGAACAAGTACATTGACAAGACTAAGTGTACAAAGACACAAATATGGGAAAGGGTCCCGATACATGGGTAGAATTAGTTCTAGAGAGACAAACCATGTACTATCAGTACATGTCATGTACTCAATCAAATATGTTTTGGTGCCCTTATTCGCTATATCATGGATACGTTGTGACACCCTAAGAATTTCGAAATTATATTCGTTGAATTAATTTAATCTTTTTGATATTTTTCATTTCAAACAACACTGAAAATAGATTATTTTATATTAAAATAGTATGTTTGTCTTCTGTAATATTAAAAACCAAGTTAATAATGCACTATAAGAAAAATAAATTTTAGATTTCTCTACATGGGCAACCGAGGTAAGCATTCATTACATGAAACATTGAATTTCCTCGATGTATTGTGTTACACACCTGACCAATTTTTACTAAACAATAGTATATCATTAAAATTTAATTATTTAAAATAATAAGGAATAACCAAGCCTTTAAATCTAATCTTTTGAATAGTATTAACTTATTTATGAATATATATGGCTTAGAAAAATATAATATGAATTCATAGGATATTAAATAATTTTAAATGAATATAAAAACTGATTGAATATAAAGAAACATATTATTATTTTTAGAGTCACAAAGTTGTTTTAACCTAATAAATTACATTAATTATTATTTTATAAGGATATAAATGTATCATATATGTAATACATTTAATAAAATATTTTTTATATTCATCCAATATATCAGATTTACATATATGATAAGAACAAACCCAATTTTATGCATAAACACTATTTTTTTAAAATGTAGTTATATAGCCTTTTAATTGTAATAAAATTTTAAATATAGTTATTGTAACTTTTAAATATTTAATATTTCAAAATTAAATTTATATTTTGAAGAAAAACATTAAAATTAGTCTGGGATAATTTTCTTCTATTTTTCATAAAGATGTATTTTTTTTATGAATAGTAAAAATAATGGATTAAAATTGAGAACTTATTTTTCATTTAATTTATTTATAATGATGAATTAGATATTAAATTTATTTAAATGTTTAATTAGTTAATAATTTTACAAGTTAACCCAATTCGGTTCATTGGAACCAATTTCACCATGAAATGGGATATAAAAACATCACAAACTATTGATCATTTGTACTTTATTAACCTGTAGTATTGTCCCATCAGCAAGATGAATTTTAAATTAATTTATGCCATTTATGAGATTTAAAATTGGAAAAATTGATTCAATAGTTTAAATATACCTAATTTATAATTTCTATTTAGTTTAAAATAGTTTTCTTACCAAAAATATTAGTGAATTTAATTAAAATTAATTGCATCAAATAAGGTAAAATTAAGCTTAACTGAGGACTAAACCTTACAATTAAGACTCAAACTAACCTATACCCTTTTCCAAGATACATTGTATTACCATATATAGGCCCTATACTCGATTGTATCAACATTTGTCCATTTTTAGATGAATGTTAAACATGAAAAACATGGGTGGAATTCCCTCTTTGTATATTTAAAACAATGTAACTCCTCCTCCACTATAAAATGGATTCCTATCCTCCCACATCCTCACACCTCTCAATACCACTTTCTCACTAAAAATAGGTTCAAATATACTCCCAAAATCCTTAAATTTCTCCTAAAATCTTTTTATTAGATATACAGAATCCCAAGGGATCTTTTTGGCACAAACCAAAAGGTGTTTCCTGATTAAGTGGTAACATCTTCTCTCAAGATGCATTAATTTTTTTATTTATCCACCCCATACACTATCTTCATTCCATAAATCTAAAATAATTATAGTATAATCAATATGATTGTATTTTTTATGATACATATTCCACATACACTAACACACACCTCCATATAATGGGTAACGAACATATCATTTACATGTACCACAAACTACCGTCTCACTAAAAAATGATAGTTCCTTTTTACTCTACCATCTCTCATTGTATAAATTACAATGGACGCACTATTTATACTTGTAATATATTAAATTTATTATTTTACTATTATTATTTATTACATTTACAAAAATTATTTTCCTATATTCCATTTGGTGTAAATATGATAATTTCATTTGAGTAAATTTGGACTACAACCCTTCAAAGCAAAGTGATTCGTTCACATACTACATTCATTGTATTAAGGATGGTTTTTGTGAAACAATATAATATATTTGACATTATAATTTTTATATAATTATGTTATATATTTACATTCATATATTTCATTTTCTTTCATTCTTTCAATACGATAATAAAAAGAAAACAATGTTAATTCTTAAGTACTACTTACTATCTCCTTGAATTATGTATTCAATTTCATATATCTATATTCTACAGATTATTACAATAAAAATATATAGAATATAAATTTTATTAATATTAGGGTTTAAATTATTTATATCGTGATATTATAATAAGGACCAAAGTTATAACAAATGAAGACACATGCGAAGAACCAAGCAAATATTATTGGAAGTGAACCCTTAATAAAGGTGGGTTACATAGAGGGTAGTATAAAGATATAATAAAAAAATATATTGTATTATATATTATAATCTTATTATATATAATATTTATTGAAGATTTAAATTTATGACATATTTTTTTTAATTTGTGTGATGAGAGTCAAGGAACAATGTAAATGATTTTCATCTCTCTCTTTATTTTCGTGATATACATGCTTTATTCACCACCCATTCCTTTTGTGTGGTGTGTATATGGACCATAGAAATATTACAAGATTCCTATATTTGATGTTATAGGTATTCAAATATCCATTATATTATCTTTATTTCATGGAGTAAATGTTTTATAAGTTATCCAATAGGTAAGACAGTTTGGTCTCAATTTTCCTTCTTTGAGACACATTTTTCTTATGCACCTACAATATTTTTTGAGGTGAATATACATCTGTTTTACATGTTATATCATGAATCTAATTATTTTAATGATGTTTTTATTATTCAGTTAACTAATATTTTTTACATTAAGAGTATGGTACCAAGTAACCATGTGGTAAGAGTTTATCAAAACGATCTCATCACTTTTGAATATTATTAAGTATTTTTCGTATAATGATGAAATCTTATTATCCATCTCTCAAGAACAGTAATTAAATTAATTTTAATATATTTATTCAAGATATATCCATATATTATTACCATTTTACACTCGTTGGTACATAATATATATAAGAAATTATTTTTAACAAAAATTATAATTGTATTTTCCTCTTCGGCCAAAAATATATTTTATTTTAAAAAATATGTTTTAAAAAATGTTTTCAAATGACCATTGAAGGTCATTTTAATGTAAAAATTATTTTTTATGGTTTTCCAAGATTCCATATTAATATTTAAATTAAAAAAAATTTCAAATTTTTTTTCATGCTTCATTTGAAAATTTACAAGGAAAATTTGTTGAAAAAATGTTTGTAATGTTATTTTGTATTTTTTAATAGAAAATGGATTTAAAAAGGATTTCACGATTGTTTTATATTTTTTCAATGAAAATGGATATCAAAAATATTTTCAAGAATCTTTTATATGATTTCATGGAAAAAACTCTTTAAAATATTTTCAAGATTTATTTATATTATTTCAATGTAATTTAAAATAAATGGATTTCAAAATGTTTTAAATAATTAATTATATATCTTAAAACTAATTTCAATGAATAGGGTTTCAACACCTTTTCGATAGTCTATTGTATGTTTTCAAGGTAAATGTTTTTCAAAATGTTTTAAATATTTATTTATATGTTTTCAAATTAATTTCCAAGAAATGGTTTGGAAAATTATTTCAAGATTAATTTATAAATTTTTAAGGCGAATAGTTTTTTGAATGTTTTTAAGATTTATTTATAAATTTTCAAGACTATTTTCATGGAAATTGTTTCCAAAATTTTATATGTTTTAGAAATAATTTTTCAATAATGAAAGGATATTTTGCTCATGAATTGATTTTGAAAGGTACTTCAATATTATTTTCCATCTAATATGACATATGATGATGTAACTCAGGCCTTTCAAAGAAATTATCTAATGGAACCATTCATATTATTTCACTAAATGGTTAATTCTTAATGTAATGGTATTTATGATACCTATTTCCCATTCATAGGTTATATGTTTTTTAAACCTTCTTCTCTCTAATTGGTTATATATTTATGAAACCAACTTCTTTCCATGGGTTATGCTTTGATGAAATGTTTATAAAACCAATCTATTTCCATAGGTTATGATGTGATGAAATATTCATTATACCCATTTTATTTTATGGGTTATGATTCAATGATTGTAAAAACCCATATCTCTTCAAAGATCATGATATGATTAATGTTTTTTTGGAACATGTTTGTACGATATTATTATGCGATGGGTGGGAACTATATCTACCTCCAATAAATTAGGTAACGATGTTTGAATCATGAGTATAAATGTTATTCGTGAACATGATTACATATTCACAATGTCATTCATGGACCTAGTTTCATTTCTCTAAGTTTATGCATGAACCTAATTAAATTCTCACAGTGTTATGAGTCACCGTTTTTATATGTTGACAATATTATGCATAGACCTGATTGTTGCTCCAACCGTTTTTGCAGGAACCTGATTACATTTTAATAAGGTTATCTATGAACATAATAACTTGTTCACAAAGTAATTAATTTTCCTGGTTTCATGTCCATAAGGTTATACTGGAACCTGATTACATATTCAAAATGTTATTCATGGACCATGTTACATGTCCATAAGTTGATGTGGGGGTCTGATTTCATAAAATTAACATAATGAGTGAACTTGTTTCTACTTATACATACTGACAGCATTATAAACCAATGTGCGTGACACAAATTACATGTCTTATTCTAATGTTATGATTTTATGATTTATTCTCTTAATTATCTCATGATTTATGTATTATGAACTTAAAATCTTTATTATGTTCTCAAATATGCAGGGTATGATCTTCAAATGTCATTTTCAAGTTCCATACCATTTTTTTCATGTTATTATTACATATTTCCATTATTTTCCCTTTCGTAGCATCTAAGCTCACCCCTTTATTATATTTTTCCCAGGGTTATGATGAAATGTTTTAGGTAGAAGTAATAAACGTGGATATATTAATGGGATATATTGATGATATTTCGCCAAGATAGAATTTTTTCCCATGTTTCCAAGGACACTAAACTGTTAAGGTTACTGGGTATTTATTTTTGGAATGTTCTGAATATTTATCTAAAATCATGTAACATCCATGTATATTAATCTTGGGTCTCTATAGTTGGTATCAAATGAATGGTTTAGTCATACTTTGGAAACTAGCATGATAAAACATTAGGGAGATCCGATGGTATATTTATAAGGATATGTCTAGTTATGTATCTAAGGATATGTATAAGAATGATTTAATGTTTATGAAAATATCCAAGAATTTTGGGAAAGGATAGAGTATAAAATTTCATAGAAATAAATCCATTTCTGGATACTAAAATTGGATATGTCTCTAGAATATATATACCTAGGGGTACAAACTCTAACATGATGTCCTAGGCATGAATCGGGGTAATCTAGTATATGATAATTGGACTTGCTTCACACCTAGTTTTCAACACAAGGGAGATATTCTTTAGTAACTAACAAACTCTTAATGAACCATTATAATGGATTTGATTTTAATTTGACTATGAATAATATATGTCCAACCTAATAGGTGATAGATTAATGAAGTAGGATCCATGATTATGGCACCCAAATAGACATTTTTTCATGAATATATGGTATCCCAATATGATAAGTGTTTCGTACACTATGAAATTTATTTTTAGTCAATGAAGTGAGCTTGAGGGAATATTATTTAACTTTAATTTTTCTGATATAGAAATTATGGGAATTATGTGAATGGATTTCCCACGTATAAATCTCATAAATAAAATCCAAAATGTGGAATGGTATCGATTATAGTTATGAAGAAAAAGATACCACAAATGACCGGTGAAAGGTTTGGGATGTACTTTTAGTATTTTTACACTGATCATAAAAAGAATTATTAGATTTATATTTAAGAACATTATTAAATGATTCATATTTCATATTCTAGCAATGTGGTATTAAGGAATAAGTTGTTGAAGAACGATTAATGGTTTAAGAATATTGATTGATTAATAATTTATTTATTTTTTGGAATTAAACAATTATTTTATATAAATCCTGTTATGTATATGTGTTTTCATTATATTTTTTCCGTAAGGACTATGAAAGACATGTTCAATGGTGATGAAGACATAGAAAAGTTATTTCATGGAAATGTGATATTTTGATTAAGGGATGGTAACCTTTAATTAATGTTGGTAGTTGAGATAATGATATTTGGATAATGACATGCCGGATATGAACATGTAAATATGATATTAAATATTACCCTAAAACTAATTAGTTGAAAAATGTTCTAGGTCATAAAGGATGAAGTTTAGAACTTCTATTATTTATAGAATATATCCTATAATCATTAAAATAATGAAGCATCCCTTTTTTCCAAACGCATTTAGAGTAGATAAGTTTATTACCATGTTTCAAGAGAATATACGATAAGGGGATTCACATGTTTAGAATGAGAAAAAGTGGTACTTTAGGATATATGGGACATTAAGGTTAATCATATTTCATTATATTATTTCTAAAGATTATAATTTTCATCTTTTGGAAGGGTTATATAGTTAACCATTAATGGTATGTTTAAGTTAAAAATTAGATAATGTTTTTCAGAATAATGTATTATAATACCAAATGATAATTTAAGAACATTGGATAAACTATTATAGAAATTTGGTGTTAAGGATAAATGATGATAAGTGGAATGGAATATCATGGATCTCATTATCTGTTAGTAAGTTTGGAATGAAAAATTCACTTTATTTTTTTGGAGAAAGATGTGATGTTTTTTATGGAACAACAAAGTATAAGGTTTTACTAAAATCATGTAAGTACATATTTTCATGAATGTTACTTAACTTTAGGAAAAAGGATCCAAAAACCAAAAATTTTATCCTTGTACCCCTGTTTCTGATGAATCAGATGGTCCCTTAATTCATCATAGAATAATGGCTTTCTAATTGTTAACAATGTTATAAAATTATACTCTATCACTCTCAATCAGGAAATGGTGGTAATATTTCTCTTATATGTTCATGTTTTCACTTTCCACCTATGTTCTACCATGAGGAAAACTAGTTATATATTAATTTGGGTAACCTTTATGTTTTGTACATTCCCTTTGTAAGGGACGTTTTAATATTAATTTTTATGATGAGGGTTTTTAGGAATGAAATATTCAAGTATTAATCCTTTTATAAACCAAAATAATTTTGACGGTGAAATTAATTTTATAGGTGGTATAATGTAATAACCTGAGATTTATTGAATTATTTGTTTTTGGATTAATTTAATCTTTTTTATATTTTTCTTTTCACACAACACTGAAAATAGGTTATTTTATATTAAAACACTATGTTAGGATTCCATTATACACATAACTAAGTTAATCATGAGATAAATGCAATATAAACATTACATTTCTCTTCACGGAAAGCCGAGGTTAAATTCTGTTATAAAAAACAATGATGTTCCTCAATGGATAGCATACCATGCATTACTGATTTTTACCGAAAAATAGTATATCATTAAAATGATACTATTTGAAATAATAATATATAAAATAAATATTAAATTAGAGTATAATAACATTATTAAATAATTTATGAAGACATATGGTTTAGAAAAATGTAATATGAATTCATATGTTACCAATTAATAAAAAATTATTGTGAAAGCCAATTTAATATAAAGGAAAATATTTTTTTATGAAAAAAGATGTTTTAACCATATAAATTACATTAATTACAATTATTGAGTGATATTGATATAAATATATATGTTATATATTCAATAGAATATTTTTTTATATCCATCCACTATATTTGATATACATAACAAAAGAACAAACCTAATTTTATGCATAAAAAACTATATTTTTTATAATGGTTGTTTTATGACTTTTATTGGAGAACCCATTTTAAATAAAATATTGGAGACCATTATAGATTATATATTTCAAAATAAACTTCATATTTGTAATTAAAATATAAAAAATTGGCTAGGATAATTTTCGATATTTTTCTATATGGTTTCATTTTTTAATGAATAGCTAAATATGCTAGATTTTAACTCAAAACTAATTTTTCATTTAATTAAATTATAAGGAAAAATTATATTCTAAATTATTTTAAAATTATAATTAGATTAAATTTTTTATCAATTAATACAATTTATTTCATTAGAACCATTTTCACATCAAAATTTCATATAAAAACATAGCAAATGTTTGACTATTTTCACTTAAAAAAACCCACAGTGTTATCCCATTAGTGAGATTAATATTAAATTAATTATTAAAAAATATATGATTGGAATTTGGAAAAATGGATTCAAGATTTATAATCATATATATTTTAAATACCTAATAATTTAAACTTAGTTTTTCACCAAAAATAATAGTGAATGTAATTGAAACTAATTACATCGATTAAGGTAAAATTAAGCGTAACTAAGGACCAAACACTACGGAAAAAAACGATTATTGCGATGGGGTTTTTGTGACGGGCCTTATTCCCATCGAAAAAACTCCGATGAAAAGAGTTTTTACGACGGGAATATATTCCCGTCGTAAATGGTCAGCTACTTGCGACGAAAATACAGGTCCCTTCGTAATTGCAATGGCGCGGTTTGCGCGCCAAAACGTGGGAAGGATATTTGAGACGGGTAGAAGGCTACCCGTCGCAAGTACCCGATGGTGATAAATAGTATTTTTGATGAGGAAATTTCCCCATATCAAACAAATATTCACCCGGTGTTATTTGCGACGGGCCCCATCGCCAATACCGGCCGTTGTAAAGCTTATTTGCGACTGTCACCTTCAACCCGTCGCAACTACCCGGCGGTGGTAAATACATTTTTGCGACGGGACCCGTCGCAAATACCAGCGGTGGTAAATAGGAATTTCCGACGGGGATATCCGCCCGTCGCAAATACTCGCGGAGGTAAATAGTAATTTGCGACAGGGATATCTGCCCGTCGCTAATGGTGTGGCATTTGCGATGGGCCCATCGCAAAAACCCTTTTACCCGCCACCTGTGATTAATGCGGGTGAAGGTATTTGCGATGGGCCCCATCGCCAATACCGGTGTTGGTAAATAGAAATTTGCGACGGGGATATCCGCCTGTCACTAATAGTGGCTATTTGCGACGGGCCCGTCGCAAAAGTCCTTTTACCCACCACCGGTATTTAATGCGGGCGAAGGCATTTGCGATGGTATCTCGTCGCAATACCTAGTATTTTCAACGGAATACCATCGCAAATATAACCGTCACAAATAATCTAACCTATATATACACCCCATCCGGTTTTTCCATAACATTAAGATCTCTATTCTTTTCTCTCTAATTTTCAGTTCTGAGTAGATTTTTTTTGTTTTAATTTTTTCTTTCGAGAAGAGGAAGGAAGGAGTTAAAAGGTGCAGATTACTAAAGGTATATTTTTTTTTAATTGTTAAATTATTTTTAATTGTTAATTTTATTTTTATTTGTTAATTTTATTTTTTTAATAGATTTTTTAGCTATATAGTACAATTAGTTTATGTGGTTGTACCAAATAATCCTTGTCTGGATATGAACAAGTAGAGGTGGCTCTGACACAGATGTACCTAGGAGTGAAAACTATGACAAGGTGTTTCGAGCTTGACTCTGGGTAAGCTGGTACACAACAACGTGCCTTGCTGCACTCTTAGTTCGACAATCCCGGGGGATGTTTTGGTAATAATTAGAAATAAATATATAATTAACAAATAATTAAGAAATAATTAGATTTAATTAAAATAATTATTAATAATTAGGAAATAATTATATTTAGGAAATAATTAGATTTAATTTATTAGAAATAATTTGGAAATAATTAAAATAATTAGGAAACAATTAAAATAATTAGGAAACAATTAAAATAATTAGGAAACAATTAGATTTAATTAGGAAACAATTAGATTTAATTAGGAAACAATTAGATTTAATTAGGAAACAATTAGATTTAATTAGGAAACAATTAGATTTAATTAGGAAAAACAATTAGGAAACAATTAGGAAATAATTAGGAAACAATTAGGAAACAATTAAGAAACAATTTGGAAACAATTAGGAAACAATTAGGATAATTAGGAAAAAAATAGGATAATTAGGAAACAATTATGATAATTAGGAAACAATTAGGATAATTAGGAAACAATTAGGATAATTAGGAAACAATTAGGATAATTATGAAACAATTAGGATAATTAGGAAACAATTAGGATAAATAGGAAACAATTAGTATAATTACGAAACAATTAGGATAATTAGGAAACAATTAGGATAATTAGGAAACAATTAGGATAATTAAGAAACAATTAGGATAATTAGGAAAAAATTAGGATAGTTAGGAAATAATTTGGATAATTAGGAAACAATTAGGATAATTAGCAAAAAATTAGGATAATTAGGAAATAATTAGGATAATTAGGAAACGTGATTGACCGCTCATCAACCACAATTTTCTTTTCATTTGTGTGTTGAGGCGTGACATGAAACTTCTACCTCCACATGTAATATCTACTTTTACTGTCAAAATTATCAACCTCCTTGCTAATATAGAGGTGAGGAGGTTTATAATTTTGACAGTAAAAGCACATATTATATGTGGAGGTAGAAGTTTCCTGTCAACCTCAACACACAAATGAAATGAAAATTGAGGTATATGAGCGGTCAATTACGTTTGTTTTTCTATTCATTGATTGATTAACCACCCGACCTATATGCATATCTTTGCATTTCTAATTAGTAACATAATTAGTAATATAATTAGTAACATAAATACTAACATAACATAAAATATTATATTACTCTAATATTAATAGTTAAATAATACTTATAATATAATTATTTTATAATTATATGTTTGATATTTATAAAAAAATATTAATATTATTAAAATTATAAAAAATTTATAAAATATTACAATTATCAATATTTTCAAAAAGTTTTTCATTATTCTTAACAGTTCATGTCTTAAAGGGTCGCCGATTTTCAGGTCATGCCTAATAAAAAGTTTGCGTCAACTGTGTCCCATGTAAACTCTATAATTATTCTTGCTTGGTTGATCACCTCGCAAGTAGCGTTGCAATAGGACAACCCAAGTCATGCCTTTCTCATTACTTGTGTCATCCTATTGCAACACTACTTGTGATTTGATCAACCATGTAAGGAAAATTATAGAGTTTAAATTGGACAAGGTTGACACAAACTTTTTATTAGGCATTACCTGAAAATTGACGAATCTTTAAGATTTGAACATGTTATGAATAGAGAAAAATCTGTTGGAAATATTGAGATTTGTAATAATTAGTAATAATTACTAATAAAATTAATCAAAAATCCAATAAATTCAAGTACATGGTTATAAATTGGCACAATTTCCAGCAGATTGATGACTACCTTTTATTCAATGTCTCATATCTTTGATACTTTATCCCACTAAAATTAGTATGAAAAATGTGCTCTAACTTATGTCAGAGCAAGTTTTTAATACTGATTTCAGTCGGGAGAAAGTTAAAAAGAGATGAGCCGTTGTAAAAATCAGAATAATTAGTAATATAATCTCCACAATGATGATTACAAAATTTTATTTCATTATTCAAGCATATATTATTTTGCCAAGTATTGCTATGTATTTATAAATTAATAATAATTAGCGGGGATGATTACAAACTAACTGTGTCGCCTATAATTATTGGTAATTACTAATAAATAACTGTAATTATGTATCATCTTTTTTTAGGATATTTTTTCTTATATCAAATTATTTAACAACAGTAATGGTTTTCAATTTTGTAGAAACATATATATGAATATGGAATAAGGAAATCGACATCAATCATTATTAGATGATCGTGGTTGGATAAATCAGCACAGAAATCCAAAAGGTTCTAGTTTAAATCCTAAATATGTTGATGGTGTTGAATCTTTCTTATCATTTGAATCATCAAACCCAGAATTTGTTTCAGAAGGGACAATTAAGTGTCCTTGTAAAAAATGTTCTCTGAGAACGTTTGAGACATTTGACATCATTGGGAAACATCTCTTGCGTTATGGTTTTCAATTAGATTATATTTTTGGGTATCAACACGGTGAATGCAGTTCCAGATAAGATACTAATAATTTGATTTTAGATCCATCACGGTTTCAGAATTTAGTACATGATGTTGTAGGGTCATCCGTTCAACAGACAAAAATCAAGGATGATGTTGATTTACCACCTGAGTTGGCATCATCTGAATTTTCTGAGTTGTTCAGGTCTATTGAGGATGCATTATAACCTAGTTGCAAGATAAGAAAATTAGAAGCAGTTGAAAAATTTATGGCTATTATCTTAGATAATGGAATTTCAAATAACTATTTTACAGATAAAGTCAATTTATTACTTGTAATAGTGATAAATGTATTACAAATTTTCAGGTATCTGTACATGCTGATTAGATTGATAGTCGATTGCGTATATTGAGTAGCCCACCATCCAAAATGGTTAAATCTTATAATGCATATGTGGTGAATGGTTATCACTTTCATACACGTGCATATGGGGAATCAAAGAAAACAATGAATAGTGGTGTTTTTTTGAAGGGATCACATCATAGAGATATTGATGTTGACTTTTATGGCATCCTTGATGAAATTATTGAACTGTGTTATTTGGGACGGAATTATGTAACAATGTTTAAATGTCGATGGCTGGATACTGAGAGAGGCTTGCGTATTCATCCGACTCATAGAATTTTTGATATTAAACATAAAAGTATTCTTATAGTAAATGAACCGTTTTTATTGGCTAATCAGGCACATCAAATTTATTATGAAAAATACTGTGCTACTGCAAAAGAGTTGGATGATTGGTGCAGTATAATAAAAGTTAAATCTCGAGAAAATCAGTTTACTCAAACTGAATGTGGTTCGACTGAAGTGCAAGAAAATGAAATTTTTCAGGACAGTCCTCAAAACACATCTTTTTCACAAACAGACATGAATATCGAGGATGGTACCCCACAGTTAAGGGTCGATGGTGACGATGTTGTCAATGATGTTACAACTGAATTTGAAATGACAAGAGATGACGAAAGTGAAACTAATATGGAAATTGATGATGTTGATGAGGAAGATGAAGACATTGACACTGACAACTATGAAGATGATGATGAAGATGAACATTGACACAGAAAAATGATGGTTAGAATCATAACAAATATATATCTATACATAATAGTTATTTTCAACTGTTTTCTAATAACAATCATTTTATATTTCAGATGGACTCGGAAACGTATCGTCAGTTGCTGGAGGCTGATCTACCTATGGATGATGATGTTTTTGAATCATCTGACCCTCAGGCTGTTGGCACTATAGGGAGCACTCAGAGGGGGCCTGGTCTTGCCAGACTGATGATTCCAGATCCTATCCTGGAGTGGCGTCCACCTCTTGGATTCAATGTGCACACGCGGTGGTATGGTAACCTGTATATTTTAGTTATCTTTCATTATAATTTATTAATATTCTAATTGTTTGATTATTTGTTCTTTTTCCACTTTTTTACGCATATAGCTATTGGACAGGGGAGCATTATCTTACACAATTATTTTTCTCTGCCCAAGCTCACATGGGATCAGATTCCCGCTGATGTGTAGGCCACCATGTTCGATCATTGGCTGGTACGTAATTAAATATTATTTATTTCGAAATTTAATTCATTTATAACTTTATATTAGGGTTTATGGTATCCCATCGACGAGAGAATGCATGCCACTATCCACGCGGCATGGGTGGTGTCTGTGCGTGACCGTTTCTGTCAGTTTTTGAATAATTTGAGAAAGACGCCTGTGAAGAATTATGGAGTAACAGAATTTGATGAGTCCTGTAGTGCCCACCGACCAGAGTACATTTCATCTCACGTTTGGGATTGATTATGTACACACTGGTTTGGTGGTGGGTTTCATAAGAGATCTGCATTGGGTCGACAGAATCGGGGGAGACAAGAGGTGACGCATCGAGACGGTAATCGTACATTCAGTGCTCATAGAGAGCGTCTGGTAAGAACTTTTTTTTAATATTTTATACAACTTTAAATATAAACAGTTTATTTTATATTCATATAGGAAGACGATCAGACCGGTATTTCGGCGTATGTCATTTATCAGAGGATGTACACTAACCCGACTACTGGAGAGATTAGAGGTGACTGCCAGTGTCAGATTGTGGTCAGTATTATTTTCTTTTCAGTTTTCAAATTAAATGCATATAATCTTTTCATTATTTTAATTTCTAATTTAAACTTAAGGAGTCATATGAGGTCATGACCTCTCAGACACAGGCTGAGAGTCAGGACGAGATGGGTGATCAGACTAGTGCCCACCATTTTGATGAGACGACATGGATGCAGGCGACCCAATATGGATTCAAAAAGGGCCGAGTAGTTGGTATCGGCTCTCATTTGACTCCTGCAGCTTATTATGGTACTACTGTGATATCGACGTCCAGCTCGAGAGGAGCTCGTGGAGAGACATCATCTTATGCCTCACAGTATCAGGAGCAACTGCGTGCTCAGAGTCAGGTTATAGAGGATTTGCGTCAGGGGCAGGAGCAGATGCGTCAGCAGCACGATGAGGAGATGCGTCGATGGCAGGAGCAGATGCATCAGCAGCAGGATGATGAGAGACGTCGATATGAGGAGAAACATCAGGAGTATATGAAGTATATGCTTCGTCTGACTCATAGTTTAGGGATGTAGTTTCCTCCACCACCTCCTCCAGGTCCTCCAGGTCCTCCAGATTATCCCCCCCAGTGATTTTTTTAGATGTAATAAACTTTTGAGTTCGTAGTTTATTGTCATATTAACTATTTACAATTCCTCTTTCAGATTGGTACGAATATTACGTGATTTAATTTGTTTTTATTTTTTTTAATATTTGATTACTTATTAGTATTATTTTTAATGTCTGCTTATTTTAGTAATATTACTTTTATTATTTTATATTTATTGCTAATATTGAAAAGTTTATAATTTTATAATTTTAATAATATTAATATTATTAATATTATTTTTTCATAAATATGTATGTTTAATTTTATAATAATAATATTATATTAATTTTTTATATTAATAATATTATTACTATTATTATTATTATTTGATATTAATAATTAATAATATATAATATTATATTATTTATATTCATATTATTATTATTTTTTTATATTAATATTCCATAATTATATTATATATATTTTTTATTATTAATATTATAATAATATAATTTATTTATTTTATTAATATTAATATTATTATTATATAGATAGTTTAATAATAATAATAGTATATTAATTTTTTATATTATTAATATTAGTATTATTATATTCTATTATATTATTTATATTCATATTATTATTATTTTATATTAATATTTCATAATTATATTATATATATATTTTTATTTATATTATAATAATATAATATTTTTATATTATTAATATTATTATTTTTAAATAATATTATACAAATTGTAATAATTATTATTTTTTTAATATTTGCGACGAGAACATTTTCGACGGGAATTCCCGTCGTAAAAGTTTTTTTACTGTACCATTTGCGACGGGATGAATACCCATTGGGAAAACATTTCTGCGACGGTCCGTGACAAATACCTTCGTCGCAAGTATTTTTTTAAATTACACATTTGCGACGGGATTCTGACCCGTCACCACTAATATATCTGCGACGACCTGTCACAAATACATTTTTTATATATAAACGAAAACTCCTTTGCAACAGGGGAAAAATACCGTCACAAATATTCTTTTTGCGACGGGACCGCCGCAAAAACATGTATTTGCGACGCCGTTTTCGGCAACGGGCGATTTGAGACGGAGCGCCATCACAAATCGCCCGTCACCAATATTCTGTTATCCTGTAGTGAAACCTTAAATTTAAGACTACAAAAGACCTATACACATTCTAAATACCCATTTTAATGCCATATTTGACCCTATAATCCATTATCTCAGCATTGTTCCACTATTGGATCCAATTTAATCCTGAAAATCATTGGTGTAATTTCCTCTTCAAATATTTACATGAGTTTAACTCCTCCTCAACTATAATATAGACTTATCTCCTCCCACTTCCTCACACCTATCAAGCCCCATGTCTCTCACAAACATTGATAAAAAAAGCTATCAAAATACTTACCATGCTCCTTTCATCATCAAATTAGATATAAGTCCTCCCAAGGAAGCATTTTGGGATAAACCAAAATAAGATTTCCAATTAAGAGGTAACATCTTCTCTCAAGCTACTTTCAATTATTTTATTTCTAAAACTTCTCCACTCTCTTTATTGAATGATTGTATCAAAAAACAAGTATCCAACATATAATTATATGTTTTTATGATAATTATTCGACCTAAACTAGACAAACCTCTATATAATGGGTAACCGTCATATTGTTAACGTGTATGGACAAAGATCATCTCACAAAATGATGATTGTTCATTTTTCATCTACCACCACCCATGGTGGACATTATGATGGAAAGTATATCAATATAAGTAATATATTTTATTTATTATGTTTTTAATCTTATTTTATCCTTTCAGAACACATATCTTTTTACATTCCATCAGGTGTAAATATGATAATTTTGTTTGAGGAACTGTGGACTACCGCCCCCTCATAAAAATGTGATATGTTCATACAAAACATGGAATGTATTAATGATGGGTTTAGTGAAATTATATTATATATATAACATTATAATTATAATTTAATGATATTACATGAATATAGACATATATTTCAATTTTGTTTCAATACGACAATAAAAACGGAAACAAAGTTCATGCGTGCATACGACTTATTGTCTCCATGAATGATGTACTAAATTTTAAAAATATATATTATGTTTATTATTATAATACACATGTAATGAATATAAGTGATATTTATATCAATTTTTACATTATGTAAATCATGATATAACAATAAGAAACAAATATATAACAAATGAATACACATGTGAATAATGAAGAAAATATTAATAAAAGTGAATCATTTACATATGATTGTAAACAAATGGGTAATATAAAGTTATAATCATACAATATATGGTATTACATATAATAATATGGATTTGGGGTGTATGTACTACTCATGGATTTATTCTATGATTCTTATACATAAATTTATGGGTATTTACATAACGATTGTGGGATATTTATTTCATGGAGTTGTTGTTTCAAAAGATACCCAATCGGTAAGAAAGTTTTTTATCAATTTTCCATATTTAAGACACATGTTTTGTTATGAATGTACATTATTTTTCAATGTGTATATATTGACATTTAACATTTAATATCCAAAATATCCTTATTTTCATGATATTTTTATGCTTCATGTAATTAATTATTTTACGCGGAGAGTATGATCCAATGTAACCAAGCGGTAAGAGTTTAATGAAATTAATTCACCACTTTTCAAGTTTATCAATGATTATGATTCTTTTGATGAAATATTATGATACATATCTCAAGAAAATAGATTATTTTACTTATAATATATTTATTTAATATATATCTTTGTATTATTAACATTTTTTTCACTCTTCTGCACTTAAGATAATTATGAAAATGTTTTTAAGAAAAATCTGACTGTATTTTTCTCTTTAGTCATAAATATGTTTTATTTCAAATCCATGATAACAGAAATGTTTTAAAAAATGATTCCAACTGATATTTGAATGTATTTTTCATGGAAAACGGATTTTTAAAATGTTTTATGATTTTCAATGCTTCCTTTGTAATATTTCTTGGAAAAAGTTTTAAAAAAATATTTTTAAGCCTCTTTTATAATATTTCAAGGGAAATGGATTTAAAAAATGTTTTAATTAATATTTTATAAATTTTCAAGGAATTTGTTTTCAATTTTTTTTTCAAGGTTCATTTATATTTTTTCAAGGAAAATTGATTTAAAAATAATTAAAGCATCTTTTGTAAATTTTCAAGGAAAATGGTATTCAATAAATTTTAATTCTTTTTATATATTTCTATGTAATTTCAAAGAAATGGTTTTAAAAATATTTTCAAGTTTCATTTCTAATATTTCATGGAAAGGGGTTTTCAAAATTCTTTCAATAATTATTTATATGTTTTCAAATTAATTTCAATGATTATTTTTTAAAAAAATTCAACATTATTTTATAAATTTTTAAGGAACGATTTTTTCAATATATATACAAGCATTCTATATAAATTTAAAATATTTGTTTCATGAATATGATTTTCAAAATATTTTATGTTTTATAAATTATTTTTCAACAAAGAAAGGAAATTTTCCACAAGAAATGTTTTTGTAATGTATTTCAAATTTATTTTACATCTAAGATGACATCCATGTATGTTACACATTCATTTATATGAAATTATCTAATGGTTACATTAATATTATTTCTCTTTAGTGTTTATGCTTAATGTTATGGTCTGTATGAAACTTGTTTCTCTTTCAGAAGATATATGTTTATGAAACCTATTTCTCTTTCACATGTTATATATTTATGAAAAATAATTATTTTCTTGTGTTATGATTTGATTAAGTGGTTATGAAACCTATCTCTTTTCAATATTTTATGATTTGATGACATGTTAATGACACCTCTTTCATTTCATGTGTAATGATTTGATCATTATATAACCCATCTCTTTTCATGGGTCATGAGATAATTAATGTTTTTTTGGATCTTGTATGTATGATTTTATTATATGATGTGTAGGACCTATATCTCTCTCTAATAAATTTCTAAAAATGGATGAATAATTTGTATAAACTTTATGTGTGAACCTCAATATATGTTCATAATGTTATGTATATATTGGGTTTCATGTACATATGTTTATGCATAAAACTGATTACATGTTCATAATGTTATGGGTGAACCTTATTACATTTTAAAAATATAATGAATGGATCTGGGTCTGTGTCCATATGTTTATGCATGAACCAGATTACTGTTCATAAGGTAATGCGTGAAACTAATTACATGTTCAAAAATTTATGCATGGACTGGGTTTCCTGTCCATAATGTTATGCGTGAACATGATTATGTGTTCACAATGTTACGAATGGACCGGGTTACATGTCCATAAGTTGATGTGGGGACAATATTTCTTGTACTTACCTTAATGAGTGAACTTGATTCTACTAATAATCATTCACAACATTGTAAACCACTGTTCATGATACAAATTGCATGCCTTATTCCTGTGTTATGCTATTATGACATAGGCTCTTAATTATCTCAATATCTATGTCTTATTAAAATCCAATCATTGTTATGATCTCTAATATGCATGGTATTATCTTAAAACTCTATTCTCAAGTCCTATACGCTTTTTTCCATGATATGATTAGAAATTTCCTTTACTTTCCCTTACTGAGCATATGATCTCACACCATTCTTATGTTTCCTTTCACCAGGTTATGATGAAAGGTTTTAGGTAAAAGTTCTAATGGTGAACATATTTATGGGATATGTTGAATATCGTTCACCAGGATAGAATATTTTGTTTCCAATTTTCCAAATATAGTAAACTATTATGGTCCGTTGGCATGTTTTTTTAATGTAATGAATAATCATCTAAAATGATGTAATATCTATGTATGTTATTCCTGGTTCACTATAAAAGGATTTTAGGGTGTATTCCCTTGATCATAACCCCAAGGGTGTAGTATGGAGTTTCATTTTATGCCTAGGATGGTGATACCTACTAAGGAACTTCAATCCTAGATAGACATGTTGGAATCCTTCTCTGATGATCATATTGTGATATTCTATCATCGTCATTTTCCATAGGTCCGGTTCAAGAAATTTTAATGGCCAGCACAACAAAATCATTAATCCGATACTTAGTGGGTTACTTTAGTTTTGTTTACTGGTATAATCCATGGCCCTTGATGTTATTCCCATCTGATTATCAATCTCACAAAATATATAGTATGTTCTTATCATGGTGAGACTTGGAGATAACGAAATACCTTATGGATTCCATCAGTGTATCTTTCTCATAGATTCTGTTCTCATAGATGATTGTTTTATGGATCCTTCAAGCAGGAATTCGAGGATAAAAATACGATTGAAATTTTTCCTTATGATTTTGTGTCTACTACGAGTCTATCTAGATGTTATTGTTATATATGATGTTGAAATATCACTATTATTGGATTAATGATATTTTTTTATTTTTTATGCTTACTTATTTTATGGTGAATTACTATGTATTTTTATACTCACCCCATCATGGGATATGTGCACACATATCATGTTTTATATGGATAACTATCTGTTCGATGAGGTTCAACAATATCTCTCAGTACTCAATGGATATAGTGTGTAATCAGTTCATTCAGGCTCAGAATCTTGAGTGATGTATACATATAGATGTAAGAGATAGATTGATACCTCTATTCATTCATACCTATGATGGGGTGTCCACGTTTTTTTGGATTGATAGTTTCCTGGATGAGAAGATGCAAAAAGTTGGTGTTTTCAATAGACCCCCAATAGATGATAAATTTTTAGTAGGTAGCTTATGGAAGACATAGGGACCTAGACATGTCATGATGTTTAAAAGGATATCCCATGATATATATTATATGGTTTATGGATCAAAGTATGGGACTACTAATACCATAGAGAGGTTATGATACTCTTGTGATAGTCTAGGGAATATTGCATTGAGATTCCAAATGGGAAGTATAAATGATCAAGAGGTAGTGGATATTCCACCTAGGAAGAGACAGGGATAGGGGTATGTACGTCCATTGGGTGGAAGATTTAGAAGAGGATATGGTATAGAATTTAGAGGTAGTATATATTTTGAATTGTTACCACTAACACCCTGGGGTGGTCCCTTCTAGGCTTAGAGAGAGGGTGGTTAGGGGAGAGAAAAATAGTAGGTAGTAGAGGATTATGAACTAGAGGATCCATTGATGAAACATGGTATGATATGTGACTTATATACTTTAGATTTAATATTTATAGGCCTATGTTCCTCCCACTCAATTGTTACCACCCATCTGGTTCGAGACTTATAAATTCTAGTTGAGCCTTTGGCATGACCCTTATGCTTCGAGTCTCCTAATGGAGGCGACTCAATGGTCACACACTTCATCTGATGGTGTGACCAAACTCTAGGAGGTGAGATTTTTTTAGATCACTTTTTATCATTAATGAGGCCTTATAATTTCATATTGGGCATGGACAGGTTATCTACAGTTCATGCCCAGATAGGCTATTTTAGGAAAATGATGCGGTGAGTCCATATTGATGGGATGAGGTTTTCCATTGTGGGTGAAAAGGAAATATATCCATTATAGTATGTGATATCTTTTAAGAGAGTGAACCCAATTACAATCCATCTAGACAACAATAATATTTGTTTAGTGGATTATATGACCTTTTAGTTTCTTGTAGTGTTAGTAGAGTACGATGTTGTCTTTCCTATGGATTTTCTATGATTACCTTCAAACCAATATATATACATATGAATTAATCTACATACCTTGAATACCTTGATATCTGTTCCAAAATATTGGATGGCTCCCACAGATCTATGTGATCTGAGGGTGTTGTTGGAGGACTTTCAGAGGAAGGTCTCTATCAGACACAGTGTTTCACCCTAGGAATCCCCAATATTATTTTCTATGATGGTGAATGGGAGCCTGAGGTTGGGTGTAGATTCTTTTTTCCTAATCTATGTGAATATAAATAAAAATTACAAACTACCATTGATCAATCACATTTTTGAATAGTTGAGAGGGGTAGTAATGTTCTCAATGATTGATCTCAGATCAGTTAATCACCAGTAGTGAGTTTGGGATGAGGATATACCAAATATAGCATTCAGATGTCATTATATTCATTATGAGTATATGATTATGCATTTTTTGAAATGAATACCATAGTAGTGTTCATGGGAATAATGAACCAGATCATTCAATCATTATTAGACCAATTTATGGTAGTATTCATTGATGATATCCTCATGTACATTTCATCTAAGGAGGCTCACACAAGACATTTGATGACGATCCTACATATAATCTTACTACACCATATTTAGGGAAACCTATCTAAGATCCAATACTGGATTCAGGATGTCCACTTTCAGGGACACGTTATCTTGGAAGACATTGTTTTAGTGACCCTATGAAGGACGATGTTATGTTATCTTGAGAGCCACTAAAGAGTGTGATGAAGGAGAAAAGTTTATTGGGGTTGGAATGGTACTATAAGATATTTGTGCACGATTTATCTAGGATATCATCTATATTGACCTATTTTACCTAGAAGTGTTTTCTATCCATGTATACATAGATGTTCCAATAGGATATTCATGAGTTCAAGAAGTGATTTATGAGTACTCCCATATTGAGAATTCTAATGGAGGGTTCTGAGTTCATAGTGGTCTGTAATGACTGAAGGACTAGGCATGGTTTTTTTGATGAGTAGGTAGAAAATGATTTTTAATGGCTTATATTATTTTTTCCAGATGAGAAACACTATGCAACCTAGGATCGTGAGATAGAATTGGTAGTATTCACATGAAAGATTTGGTATCCCTACCTAATGGGTGAACGATTTATCATCTGTTCTAAAAACAGGAGTCCCGTGTATATATTCTCTCGGTAGGACCATGACATGTGATATAGGTGATAGATAAAGTTCCTACAGGTATTATTAATTTAATAATATCTATAATCCTAGAATTTGGAAATTCATATAATGTTCTCTTAGAAGTATATGTTGTTTGCAATGTTTAAACGAGGCATAAAAATATTTGGCCTCATTGTAGTAATCCTTTGGGGATGGGGTGGGAAACATACCTCCAGTTGATGTTTTTTAACAAACCACTTATATAAATAGTAATGTATTATTAGTGTGTATATACTTACTATGAGACTCGTTGTACTAAGATACCAACTAGATTTTCTAATGATATATTCTACGAATATAGGGATAACATAATCCTTTTTGGAGGATACATGACGGTACAAGTGATATTTTAAGTGGGGATTTTGAGGATGTTTCATACATAATCTTTGGTGTTAAATCATGGTGTGGTGATGATGTAAAAAGACCTATGATGTCAGTTTTGGTGTCAAGGGATGAATAAGGTTGTTGCAGAGTTTGTTTCTCGATGCCTTACTTATCCGCAAGTGAAGGTTGAGCATCAAGTTCCAATGGGGGTTTCTCAACCCTTTGAGGAGCCAGAGTGGATGCGGGATAGGATATATGTCGAATTATGGATGGGGTTAGCACAAACACCTTGAGGGAATAATGCTGTCAGAGAGATCGTAAACCATCTTACCAAGTCATAAAACATCATATCTCTCCAAGAGAAGAGTTCTATGGAGATATTGGGACACCATTACATGTAGGAAATAGTATGACAACCTAGAGTACCTTGATGATCATTTATGATTGTGATTCTATCTTAGCATCTCTATTATGTAAGGGATTTTTTGAAACCTTTTCGGACTAAATTTCATTTGAGAATGGAATTTCACCACCTAATTGAGAGCCAGATTGACTGGACCATTTAAGTCCTGGTGGACATGTTTTCGGCTCTCATGTTTAACTTTGGTCATAGTTGGGTGGATCACCTATCATTGTTGAAATTTATGTAAAAAAATAAATATCATTACACCATCAAAATTCAACCATTCTAGTATTGTATGTGATATCCTTCAGTTTACCAATATGTTGGACATACCTAGGAGATTAATAACATATGGGAGTAGAATTTGTTTTATCAATTATAGAGAAAGTGTATATCATCCATGAGGATATGAGAACTATATAGTAGTTTCATAAGTATTATGTGGACCAACAATAGGGGCCTTTGAAGTTCTAGGAGGGAGAGAATGTGTTCTTTCTAGTCTCATCCCAAAATGGGTTTAAGATATTTTTCATGTGTGGTAAGGTATATTCAGTATTAATTATCTCTATATAAATACAACATAGTGTTGGTGAGGTGGAATACCATTTTTCTCTAGCCTCACTGTTGGATTGGGTATATGAAATCTTCCATATATCAAAATTGAGGAGGCACATGCCAGAACCATTATATGTTATTGAATGGGGAAAGCTGAACATCAAGGACGATACTAGTTTTATGGAGTACCTAGTAGATATTGATGATCGTTAGGATACAATACTCTATAAGAGAGTAATTCCTTTAGTTCATGTCTAGTGGAAGCATTAGAATCTATATGAGAGTACCTAATAGTGGGATATATAGATGATTTCTTAGTACAAACTTATATATATGCAGTCTTATGTTTTTATTTATGGGACATAAATACTTAAGGTGGGGATATTTTAACATCACTTTTTTTTTCTATTAAATGTATTTGAATATTTCTAGTAATATTTTCATGACGATATGATGATATGGATTCTGTTTTAGAGGTCCTATGACCCAGAAATTGACATTGTAGTTACATTAAATATATTAATTTCATGGGCATGAACGTTTCCTGAAAACTATGATTAACTCTTAAATGGGGAATAAAATTGGAAATAGGATGCAACTATTGAGCTCAAAGTGTTTGTTTTACCATGGGAACGACATAATCTTTGTCTTCATCCGATATGTATGAAAAGTTATCACAAGCATAAATAATTAATGAATGAATGAATTTATTTATTTTATTTTATGGATATAGCTATCAAATCATCCAATATTTCAACATTCTTATAGACAATTATTAGGGTTATCCACATAACCTTAGGAATTTATAGAGAACATTGGAGGAAGCCATGATGACAATGATGATGGATCAAGGATCATTCATGACAATGGAAGTATAGGAGTGATCATACATTGATATTATGTGTATGCTATGATTATATTTGGATGTTCATGATATCAATGATGTTGATACATCCATTTTATGAGTTGACCAAGATTTTTGATGTGTTATGCTTATTGATTTCTAGGTTCCCTACTAAGAATTATTATACACACCACTGCATAGGATTTACATGAACCAGTTGTCTCTTATACACATTACCTAGAGTTCATGAGGTTCTCATTTAACTAATAGAATATGGATCTTATATTCGGGCTATATAGACCATCATTCATACCATGAGTCACATTTGACTATAATACCATTTCTACTATTAGTTTTTACTTCTATACATTGTTTTTGGATTTTAATAGGAAATTCACTTTATAGAATTTTTTATACTATCACTGTTGGATTTAGATGTGTTCATCCATTGGGTATCATTTTTATTCTACATTTCATCATTTTTTGGTATATAAATTTGTGTGTGTGAAGATAACTTAGGCTAAGGCCTCCAATGTTATTGTTATGCATACTCTATACTGGTCAGTATCCCCTAGCCTATTGGAAGAATTCTTGGGGAATTGACACACATCTTATCACTTTCCATACAGGCCCTAATGGGTTTGGTAATTCCAATATGTATTCAATGAGTAATCATAGAAGGAATTCTTGGATTTCTAGTTATGGTGTTTTGAGGAGTACCTCTATAGATAATACACTATTGAAGACCTCCAATGTTGTTGATTACAGTGCTACGGTTAGGACCATCATTGGATATAATCTAGGGTGGACTTCAAAAGTTTTTTATTAAGGTGCATTAGGGAGGACCATTATAGTGGATGCTCTAGGGAGAACCTATAAAGATATTTATTCTAGTGTTGCATGGAGGATATTTACAACCCATTCTCTAGGGATTCCTTTTAGATTTATATTTCTTGGAAGCATAAGGAGGACCTCCATGACCATTATCATCTTCACCTTGAAATGAGGTTTTGTTGGATCTCGAAGACAATATTGGGTTATGTTGATGACCCTAAGTAGTGATAGTGTTCACAGAGGCATGGACCTACACCTGGAGAGTAGATAAACTGTTTATAACCATATTTGTGGATGTTTTATTTTGGGAAACCAAGGTCATGTCCTCAATCATTGTTTGGGTAGGGAAATTTGGGGTGTAACCTACATGATTAGGATCCATCCTTCTTATCTCATCAATTTTTGTTGGAATATTTCAATAGAATCCATGGAACTGAATCAGAAAAATAAAATAAACATGCTACCAATATTCGGTGGCTATCTTCCCTTGGAGAGTACTACTCTAGGGTGTATCTGTTTATAAAATTGATGATGATATCCCAAAGGAAAATTCATTCAAACATTATTAATGGGTTGGGTCTGTGCGATGTTATAAATGACGATGACCAGTAGGAGGCCTCCTAAGAAGATTTTAAATTGTCATATAGACATGGTTTACATCCTACTTCACCTCTTTATTATAAGGGATATATGTGTGGTTTTGTTATGGTGATAGAGTGTTAAAGTAATTGTAAATGTATAAAGGGGCCACCTATTTCCCTGTGGCATTTCATTTGAAAGAATACCTGTTGGGATTCATCTATTGGAGTCTAAAATGAGCTTCCATTGAAGTATTAAAAAAGAAATTTTGATGTTATTCTCACACTATGGAATTCTACACTGATGTACAATCATTTTAATATGCATTTTCCACTTATTTTCATTACAATTTAAATATTTTCAATGATTAAGTGGTTTAGTCAATACTATTTAAAATATTATCCATTTATGAGTATAACTTGTAATTATTTATATTTTTATGTAGAAATTGAGTTATTAGGTATTAATTCTTAATCATTCCGTTTTTAATATTGACTTGTTTTTAAAAATAAATATTATTATATTTCTCTTGATTGTACATAAAATATTAATTTGAAATGGTTAATGTCATTATTAATATTCTTTTCAATGTTCCATGATTTTATTTATAAATTTATTGTTAGAAATAAAATTACATTTTCTTTTTGTTATATTTAAAAAAAATCATCAATGTCATGTTAAAAATATTCATTTTAATTTTAAATTAAATTTTTTTAATATAATGAATTTATAGTTTTATATTTTTTGTTAAACCAATTTCAGAAGATAATTTTTTTTGGTCATGTAGGATATTTTTGTAGACATTCTATATGAAATTTATAGGGTCAAACAAGTAGGATTTTTTAAACACCCCATAAGATATTTCATCACCTATCATTCACCAAAGATAAATACCTCACACCCATAAGATAATTTGAAAATAACCTATATAGGACAATTTTTAGCCAATCCTCATTAAGTATTTTTTCTACGTGCTGTAATATATTTTTCGTTCACATGAATAGAACATTTGTTTTGTATTTAAGACATTTTTTAAGAAGAACAATGAAAAAAATTGAACACTAATTGAAGTGTTAAGATCAATATCATGTGAATTGGATATGGAATATACAGTACATGATATAGATGATTGAAATGAGTTTGATAAAAATCTACTAAATTTGTGACTCACTATGTGATAATGTTGAGAAACCAATGAGTTTAATGAATCGTGACTAAAAAATGTGGGGATTGAGACTAGAAGATCATTAAAACTGAGGTAGATTAATTAATTATGATGAAGAATCATTACTGTTCAAAAAAGAGATGACTAATTAAGTCATACAATGAATCTATTTAACATCATCTTGGATGGGAACCTATGTAGTTATAAACCATTAAGGAGCAACCAAGTGAACCCGATTCAAAGAAGAAAACATGATTTCTTTGGAATTTAATTTTAAATAAGGGTTTGGATTTTTCATAGATAAAGGGAAGTTAATTTCTCTAAAGATATTAATATGAGGATGTGATGTGATGAAAAAAAGTGTTCAATTAATTGTCTATTTTATGCTTAAGGCTTAAACATTATTTTCTATGAGACCATTATTAATCCAAACTATAAAAAAATCGATGTAAATCTCAGATTTGTTTAATGATTTATTCAAGCTTGAATATCAATTAGAGGATGAACAAGTAAAGATAATTTGATTGATATCACCTTGTTTTTCTAGTATCATTTAATGGGTTTTGGTGTGTGGTAGTTTTTAAGATAGTGGATATAATTTCATCGAAGATGTCGATCATTCCAGACTTCTCCGAGTGAAAATATATAGGTTATTTTATTCAAGTATGATGGATTTATTTTTCATGTTATAACCTTCAATACAATTTGATAATGGTAATGATGGGGACTAATAAAAATATAGCTACAGGGAGTAATATGTATAGGTTTCAGGCACAATCGAAGTGTTCTGATGGGTGGGGACCAATATTGCTTTTCATCATGACCAATGATCAATCCACTATTTATAATATGTTTAATCTCCATGAACAATGGACTTAAATCAATGATAGAAAAAATTAATAAAATTGAAACTAAGAGAGAGGAGATCAAAACATATTATTTATAAATAATATAATTAGATAAATAATTACCTCTTAGTAATAATTTATCCATTGATGAATCCTGTGATAGATATCTGGTGCACCATTATTGTATTTTGGTAACCATGTCTAGATTTCCTCTAGTGGTGATCCACACATGTTTGAAGAATCTATAGACGTTACTGAAGGAGTCTCCAGGTTCTATCACAGAAGATCTTTATGATTGAGTCATCTACACTGATTTCCTCAAGAATCACTTCCAAAGCATTCTCCAGGATCTAGTGGATGATAATTTATTTCCAATGATGAGAGAATTCTTACAGAAAGGATATATCTAGGATTGAGAGGATCCTCTATGATTTTTGTGTAACATTGAATTATGTATTAGGAAATAAAATAATTATGTATTTATATTTCGAGGATTAAAATAAAATAATTTCATAAGTGGCCCTATTTATCTAATCACAGAAAATCCCCATGTTAAATAGTAATACTAATATTTTTATTTATTGACATGCACTGATCTTTTTAATTATAATTATATATTATTTAATTTAATAATATTGGAAATTATTTAATTAAATAATGTTAATTATTATTATTTTTTATTGGACCAATAAACTTGAATCTCCATTCCACTATAATATTTTTCGGGCCTTTAATAATATAAATTTATTTATTAATTAAATATAAATTCATTATTCTCTAAAAAATAAATAAATATTATATTCACTAAATAGAAAACAAATAGTTAATAAATGTTCTTCTTATAATATATTCTCTTGAATAACTAATTATATAATAAAGGCGATAAATAATACATGAATAATTATTAAACCACATATGGGAATAATATTTATTCATGCTGTTAAATAATAAATAATAATATACTATTTAACTGAGATTTTGGACACACTTAGTGTGTGACCCTCCGGGCCACATTCTCAGTGGAATTAGGAAAGCAGCTGAAAGTTCAAGGATGACATCTAACAAAATGGAAAGTCACTCAATGAGAAAGATGTAAATGACACAATTAAATGTCACCTCAAAAGAACATTTATTGTATAATATAATCCAATTAGCACAATATCTAAAATTGAGGAGGTCGCATGATAGTGTCGTCACTTGATATGCTCGATATCTCTTTCTTTGACTTTCTGGAAATAGAACATGCCTATAGAACATGATGAAGACTGAATTATTTAGTCTATATCATTTACATTAAAGGACCAGAGATATTAATTTCTGTAAACAAATATATGGGATAAATCCATTTTATCATTATTCAGTAATGAAATATTACTTGTGACACACCCAACAAATCCTACCTCACCGCAAACATCTTTCATCAAGGTTTTCTTGAATACATCTAATTGCATGACTCATAAAACTCATTAATAAAAATATTAAAGTCAAAGGACCAATACACTTTTTTGTAGATAAAAATTATAATGACATTGAAATTTGGATTTCCTACTAGCCGGTCTCATTCTGATAATATCCATACGGGATATTACCAAGGGTGTACACCATGAGAAGGTTCCTCAAAGTCCTTGGAGTCTCCACCCCTAATATCCTATATAATTTGTGTCTCTAAAATGAAATCATATTTCTATAGAACAAATACTCAAAAATAATGTCATGACACTTCTAAGTTCTCATCATTGCAGGGAACAACTACAAACGTTTAGTTCCAAAGCCACTATTTGGACAAAATCACATAATATGTAATGAAAAAAACAATAATGATGTGATATAAAGTATCTTAATATTCGAAACTAAGAATAAAATTTCACCAAAAAGTAAAAAGAATATTTTTTTTTCTTGCGAACTTACTCCAACAATCTCCCACTAGAATTAGGATAACTACTAACAACCTTCATCCAATTAGTTATCATATGATACTTGTTTTTCTATTAAGATACACCTATAGATAAGAGGTCTACCATATTCACTTCCATGGGTACTCTATTTTCTATAAATCCACTCCTTTGACATAAATCCATCAAGAATTGAAACTTTTGGTGCATATAAATTTTTCATTGGTTTTTCCTTGGATCTTTGACAAGAGCCACAATTGCAGTATTATCACAATACAATCTGATAGGGTCTTTACTACTAGGAACCAAATGAAGATCTTAGACAAAGTTATGAATCCAGACTTTTGCCTTGGCTTCATAAAAAGATTCTATATACTTGGAATCCATAGTAGAATCATCAACACCTTGCATCTTTGAACTCTTCCAGCTCAAAACTCATATATTGAGATAGAAAACATATCCTCATTGTGACTTCAGATCATTCTGATCTGTCTGAAGACAAGAATAAAAATAACCCCTATTGACCACCTCCTCTTCTACTACATACAATAGTAATGTATCCATATACTTAAGGATATAGTTAAGAACATTACAATTTAGTTCTACAAGGTCTTCTTCATATATTTCTACCATGCTCAATTCATAAGAATCAGGAAGTATGGTATATAACGTGGAATAAATTATTGATCCTATCACCAAATCATATGGGATCTGGTTATTCATTCTTTCTCTTGTTGTGAACGGGGATTCATTTTTTTAGAAATATGTAAATCATGTGACACTGGAACCAATCCCCTATTTGACTGTTCCATACTAAATTTCATTAGTGTCTAGTCAATATATGTACTTTGACTTGTTCCAAGAAGCCTCTTGGATATGTCATTAATGATATTGATCCCTAGAATACAGGCTTCTTTGCCTATGTATTTCATAGAGAAACCCTTGTTTAACCAGTCCTTAATATATTGTAAGACAAAATTTTCATTTCCAATAAGTCATATGTCATCATCATATACTACTAGGATAACCAATGTATTCCCATTAATCCTTTTATAAACACACAACTCATATTCATTCATAATGAAACCAAATTGTCTTATGGCTTCATCAAATCAAATGTTCTGTGACCTAAATATTTTCATCAATCAATAAGTTGATATATTTAACTTTAAATATTTTTTGGCTTCTCCTGGAGTAACTAACCATTCTGGTTTTGTAATATATATATCTTCTTGAAGGATACCATTAAGGAATGTAGTTTTGACATCCATCTTCCAAATGTCATTATCATGGTATGATTTTATATCATGTATGATTCCATTGGATTTAAACATAGAAACTGGAGAAAAGGCTTTATCATAGTCAATTCCATTAAACTGTTTAAAACATATATCCACTATCCTGGCTTTATATATACTTACTTTACCATCCATTTCTAGTTTCCTCTTGAACACCCATTTGAATAAAATAGGCTTAACATCAAAGAGAGCATCTACCAGAACCCAAAAATGGTTAAGATAAATTGAATCCATCTCATAATCCATAGATTCTACCAATCTTGCAGCATCAAATATCACTACTACATCCTTTTAGGATTGAGGTTCATAGTTGTCAACTAATAACGAGTCACTATCCTTGGTGAACAAAAATCCATATCTTGCTTTTTCTCATGCCTCTCTTACACTCCAACTAAATACATGTGTTTTAGGAACTACATAGTCCACATGGAGTTGTGGAATATGTTCCTATACCGACTGTTGTATATCTGGTGTATAAACTTAACTGATGTTAATCTTTCTCCAAATATCTTTTTTGATGATTTTCTCTCTCTCAAGAAAGATGTATTTTCTGGTGATAATCATTTTCTTGTCTATGGATGGTATGGGGAAGATCCCTTTCTTTGATTGGGATATCATATAAAGTGACACCCCATGCCTTGGGTGTGAGTTTTTTTCCTGAGAAGGACTTTAGAAATCACTCAAAACCCCATACTCGTGTATGCATTAAAAATGGGTTTCTTTCCACTCTATGAGTTGAAGTGATTTCAATTTACCTCTTTTTTTGGTACATGGTGTAATGTGTGTTCCTCAGTTTGTATCGCATATCCCCAAATGTATAATGGAAGACCTACATGATTCATCATTGACCATACCATGTCTAACAAGGAACAAATCCTCCTTTCACAAACACCATTCTATTGTGGTGTATAAGGTGGAGTGAGTTGAGAATGAATCCCAAAATATTGTAGAACGTCGATGAACTCTTGGTTATGAAATTCAGCACATAAATCTAATCGAATCTTCATTATCTTATTTCCAAGAAGATTCTCTACATAATTCTTCAATTTCTTGAATTTCTAAAAGGACTAAGACTTATACCTCATAAAGTAAATATAACCATACCTAGTCAAGTCATCAGTAAAACTTATTATGCAAGAATATTCACCTATAGATTCTTCTGGAAATGGTCCACAATCATGAATGTGTACAAATCCTTGGTGTTCTGTGGCCCTTTCTTCCTATCCAATGAATGATGGTTTTCCATTTATCCTTCTAAACAATCATGACACCTATCAAGTGGTTTTAGTTCATAAGATTCTAAATAACCATGTTGATAGAGTTTTTCCATCACATCACATTTACATGACCAACATGGTGATTCCATTATTGGGTGTTATATGAGTCATGTTAACATGATTAACTATTGATTTACCACACTTGTTTATCATAATTTAATATATAAATAGTGTTATTTAAATTCATAATACAAAACATATATTGTAATTAGAGAAAAACAAATTTTATTTCCAAATTTTAAAATAAACCCATATGTATCTAAACATAACCCAATTATTACATTCATAATAACTGTAGGTACAAAGAAATAATATCTTAAAACCAAAATCATTGTCATTGGAAATGAATGGTGGTAGTAATAAATTTCTAGGGTAGCCATCCTTACTCAATTATAAGCTCTTAGATCCACCTCTTTTCTGATATTATTTTGAAATCTGCATGGTTTCTTATTTAGATATCGATTTGAGCACCCAAAGCTCAATATAATACGCAATGTTTAGAAATGGAAATATTTCACTCGATAATGGATGAATCATTAGGTTACCCTTTATTTGGGTATAGTTACACTTAGTGGACTAACATTCAACGCAAAAAATACACTATATACTTCTCCATGTACTCCCTTTAGATCTACATCTTCTTGGTAGGATGGTTTTATCAAGATTTAGACTATCTGTATGTCTTGGGACCATTTTCCTTGTCCTTTCTTTCCTAATTCAGTTTATGTACCACATGTTTTTTATTCCCTATGTCCTTATCCACTTCGAGAATTAATGTAATATGTTCCAAAATACACTTTTCATTATTTGTCATATTGTTATTGATATTAAAACTAGAGAAGTTCTTAGGCAGTGATGAATGAATGAGGTCTATACAATACTCTTATGGGAATTTAATCCCTATGATGTTCAGGCATTCAATGAAGTCAATAATATTGACTATATGTGGCCCATCTAGAACTGACTCTCAATGATTAGTTGTGAAAAATGAATTTGATATATCACACATCTCTTGTCTCTACTTCTCCTCATATAGATCTCGAAAGTGATACATCATTGTATAGGCATCCATCTCCTCATGTTGCATCAAAATCTCATTGGACAGGGTTGATTTCATGATTCCGGGAACATATGTTGCATAATTTAGATGTTTCTCATTGAGAGATAGTTCATTATCACTTGACTCATTTATAAGCACAATTTTTATTGGTTCTTCCATCACAAAAAATTTCATCTCATGGAGAATGTTGACCCATAAGTGTCTTTTCCAATCCTAGAATTGCTTCTGGTGTGAAGTTTTTCCTTCCCATTTATGGATCGCAATGATATGTTTTATTTCATTTTATTATTGTTTCAATAAAAAAAGAAGAGAATAATTTTAGTACTTTATCTAATAAATACAGAAAAATAAATAAATATTATATTTTTTAGTCTCCCACTATTTTATCGACACCCAATAGCCCTCGCCATTGGATTCATAATATCTTATTTCTTAGAAATTCATGTAGAAATGATCTTTATTCCCCTAATCATTACACCAACATTGGTTGTTCAAGAAACTCGAAAGGTTTTAGGTAGGTATTATGAATTACAACTAAATTAACTTGTAGTTCCTTGATCCACTGAGTCCACTCCACAATCCAATAATAATTAATTTAGATTTCCTCAACCATGACCTCTCATTTACACCATGTCCTTATTTGGATGTCAACCCTTGATGCCAACTAAGTTATTTCATGCCAAAACCACATGTTATAATTCATCGATAATTGAAATCACCCCAACATTGGCTGGTCAAGAACCTTAAACTATAGTTTGATTTTAACCGATGAAATTGAAGGTCATACCGAATTAATATTTTATCAATGGATTTTATCATTTATGAATAAATTTAAAATTATTATCTTTATAACATTATTTTTAATATTAAGTGGTATTACATAAGTGATTAACCATATCTTAGATAATATATATGCACTATCTAGTTTATTTTTGTTCCATATTGCATTCTTGTTAATTAATTAATTTTGTTATCACAATAAGAAATCCATAAACAAATAACCCTGAAACTGATAGGAATAAAATAAAAGGTACGATCATGAGGTTATAACAATGGTATGTTTATCTAGCAGTTGATAAAATAACTGTTGAACATAGGGACCAACAAATTGAACCAATTGAGGTTCGTGTTTATGGATTTACACATGTCCATCTTTGTATCACCTTAGATTGGTTTTACCTAGGCTCCATACATGAATTTCCTCCACAAGAATGGGAGCTCCTCCTATTAAATATTCCTTTTACTCAATTGAAGGTGAGGGGGAAAGGGGGTTTAAATTAAAGAAACCATAGGCTTTCATGCCATATATAATGAAAGGAGTGAAGGAACCCATGCTATGAATTTAATATAATAATAAATTAAATGAAACCAATCACATACAATTGGTCTCTTCTAGCTCATGATCATCGATATTCATTCAATTAATTACACATTTAATAAAACTAGCATTCAATTATTAATCGTTATTTATTTAAGATAATTCATGATTGAATCGATTAATTGTTACTTTTAATTAACCAATCCCTTTTATCTTAATTATTACATAAATTTTATTGGGATTCTCAAACATTATAATTTTTATCAAATTAAACAATTCATTTAAAATTAAATGTGTTCATAACTTGTTCCATGGAGGTAACACTATGAATAACCATCTGATTCTTCCTAACACATATTATACTTGTATTGTGTATTACATTTGTGACATAGGGGATAGACGACATATCATGTACTCTCACAATGTGTACTTCACAGATGATTCCATGAATTAAATGATTTTTTGGTTATGTATTGTGCTCAAATGCACATAGAGTAAGAACTAGTGATATAAATCATACATGATATGTAGATCAAAAAATTACACAAATATTAATTAAACATTTAAATATTTATGTATATTAAAAACCTATCACAAGGAGTGTCATATATTTACCACCACACACAAGCACATGTCTCTAGTTTTACATACTAAAATAAAAAAAATTAAATATGCCTTATTTTTTAAAAGTACACTACATGTAGATCCAATCTACATGGCATGTAAAACCTTCACCGTCTATCCGAGGTACACACCTAGGGACTTGGATTGTAAAATGTACCTCAAAAATTTTGACTCAGTGTTACATGGTCACCAGTCATGTTGTTTTTGTATTGAATACATGGACCTTATTTGACTCAAAGGGACTACACACCACGTATGTGAGATACAGAGCGTGTACATTAGATAACTATGTGCCAGTCCATCCTGGTCAACGCGTGGTGTAAGAATTAACTAAACTACCCGTCATCCATGCACATTGTATGAGTAATTTCCAAATTAACTCATGGTGCATTGAAAAAAATTACATGGCCTATATCTTCAGTTACACAATATGTACTATTTTTTTATCCAGGAATAATTATTGGCTCCTCAAGAAGAGTTCATTGATTTTAATTTAATATTAAAAATACACATCTTAATTAGATATACAATAAAAAAATGAGGAAGAAAAAGATATCTTAATTCATATTAAAATAATTATTAAATATGAATTTAAAACAAAATTAAAATTTTTACATCAGTAATGATTTGTAAGTAATTTTAAACAATTATGTTTCTGTAATGAAACCACTTATAGGTTAAGTGCGCAACAGAAGTGTTGTAATGGGAAGTGTCCAACATTGAATTTTTTCATGATCTATAAACAATATAAGATATATATGATGTTTAATCGCTTTGATCAATAAAATTGAGTAAAAGATATAGATAATTAATAACGCCAAATCCAAGAGTGTGGAGATCAAAACATATTTTTTATAATTAATTTAATTCGACAATGAATTAAATCTAAGGAATTATTTATTCATTGTTGAATATAGTGACAGATATATGATGCACCATCATTTCATTGTAGAAAACAAGTGTAGATTTATTCTATCTATGATCCACACATATTCTCAGTGCATATAGATGTCATTGAAGGAGTCTTCGGGTGCTAGCACATAAGATCCTTCTGCCTTTGTCATCCACCTTGATCACCTCAATAATTTATTCCAAAGAATTCTCCTTGATCCTATGGAGGAGGGCTGCTCGCCATTCATGGGAGAATTCTAGGAGAAGAGAGATCTCTAGGCTAGATAGGATCCTCAGGTTTTTTTGAAAAAATGGATTAGGTATTGAGAAAACAACATAATTGAGCATTTCTATTTCTAGGGTTAAAATAAAATAATTAGACAATTTACCTTATTTATTATTAAAATAAAATCCCCAAGTCAAAAAATAATACTAAAATTATTATTTCTCAACATGAACTGAACTTGAAAGTTATAATTGAATGTTATTTTATTAAATAATATTCAATATTATCATTTCCCATCGAACCTTTAAACTCATTCCACCATTCTTCCACAATATTTATCAGGCCTGACTAATGTCTATTTCTTTATTAAATATAAATCACTTCATTACTCTCCAAAAAATAAATATATATTATATAAAATAAATAAAAAATAAAAATTTATTAAATATTACAATCACAATATATTCTCTTGAATAACTAGTGATGTAATAAATGTGACCGAGCATAAATGAATAATTACTAAATCACATACAAGATTCATATATACTGTACCTATTAAATGATAAATAATAATATAGAATTTTACTAAGATTCTAGACACACTTAGTGTGTGACACTCTAGGCCTCTTCTCAGTGGAATTTGGTAATGTAACATAAAGTCCAATGTCAGCATCATGAAACAAGCCAAGGCACCCATAGAAAAAGGATTTAATGTCGCAATGACATGTTAGCACAAAGAACACTTAATATATAATATAATCACATTATCAGAATATCTCAAATCATACAAATTTCTAAAAAGTTCCATCAACATATATACTTGATATATAATTAATTTACAATATAGAAAATGAACTTTCCTATAGAACACTATGAACATGGATTTATTTCGCCTATATCATTTACATTAAAAAGACAGAGACATTAACTTTCGTTAAAGAACAGAATGGATTAATCCCTTCTCGCATTACTTATTAATGAAATATTACTAATGATACCCCCAATGTATCCGACCTCACCACTAACATATGTCATCATGATTTTTATCAGTACATCTAATTTAGTGACTCATAATACTCTCTAATTATTTTATTAAATTATAAGGACCAATAAACACATCTGCAGATAAGAACATACAATGACACATAGAAATATAGATTTCCTACCGGTGGGTTCTATTTTCATAATATCGATACAAGATATTACCAATGGTGTATTCCATGGGATGGTGAATCAGATTCCTATGAGCCTCCACCCCTGATAACATATATTATTTGTGTCCCTCAAATTATATCATCCTATTAGAGAACATACATTCAAGAATAGTGTCATAGAACATCCATATGATCACTATAGAGGTAAAATACTAAGAAATATTAGTGCGACGACTACTATTAGGATATTATTACATAATGTTTTATGTATAAGAATAGTCATGATTTCATAATGATTTTATTAATATTCAAAACCATGAAGAGGTTGATCGTTGAAGATTTGTCTGGGTGAAGAGATATAGGTGTTGTTTTTCAATGATAATGGATTTAGTTTTCATTTTATGACCTTTAATCCATTGTGATTATGCAGATGATTAATTATAATAAAAATATAGATATAGGGAGTGATATGTTCATTCACATGCTGAATATTTTTTTCATGTCCATGTTTCTAAGTTGAGATGTTAACATTTATTTGATTTTCACCAATTAGTTTAATTTATCATTATAGGTTCTAATAGTTCAGTTGAGTTATTAGGATCTATATCTATAGAGTTAGACATGAATCCAAAAAATTAAACTAAACATAATTGGTCTAACCAGAATGTTTTAAATTTTCATTCTTAGGAATTAATTGAATGACTTTTTAAAAAACTATTGAGTTTGTGCAAGGGGTAGTATCTTTTCTGAAATTTTTCAGCTATCACAAAAGTAGTGATTAAAGGTAGAAAATGTATTTTCTATTATCAGATATGATGAAGAAAATGTAGTGTAAATTGAAGAAATAATTTGATCGAATAAATTCTATTTAAAAAATGGGAAAAAATCACGAGGACTAAATCCAGAATTATTTTATGGAATTGAGAGTAGTGAGAGTTCCAGTAGATTAGAAAAAGGTGTAGAGGATCCTTGGAGGAAGAATCCAAGGTTTCATAGAGGAATAAAGAAGATATTGGAATATGAGTTCGAGGATTCAACCATGACATAGAGGTTTATGTTGATAAAGAAGAAACACTCTAATTACCTATCTCATTTTTTGATGTATTTTTATATTAATTTCGTTTTCTTTACATAATGATGATCATTAAATGTAGTTAATTATTTCATGGGGAATTTAATATTTTTTTTCAAAATTTTATGATATCAACTATTCTCTCCAATATTGTAGTTCATTCATCTTGTTTATTACATTCTTTAGTTCAGTTCTTTTTTTTAATCACATTTTGATATATAAAAACAATATTTAGGAATGTCTGATATTTTCTACACATTTTGTTAATTCAATAGATTTTATTGGGTACTAGATGATTGGGCATTCACTAATGAAAAATATTTCACCAGTTAATGAAATCTTAGTCAATAATTAACATTTTACTTTTTTTTTATAATATCATTAACCATTGGCATCATCATAAGGATTTATCCATGATAACATTATTACATGTCCTATACTTTTAAAAATTAGATTTAGGTCTTAAATATTCTAACACCATGCACCCATATCTTCATTCTTCACATTTTCACTTCATTCTATAATTTTGTATCTTCTATTATATTCATCATCTAAATTCCCGATATTTAGTAGATTAGGATTAAATGTTACCTTTGATACTCACTAACCTACCCTATATTCTGATCATACATTCCCTACATTTTTCATGGTCGCAAAATCAAAATTGTATTTTGAAATTTCAAATGAAAAGTTATTATAATTAACCACCCATTTCTTGAAATTATTAATTTGGGTGGATTATGTTTATGAGAAAACAAAATAAATATATAAAAAAACTTATCTTATAATATGTATATATTTATATACATAATATGTTAGTTGCTACTACTTTGACTATTTTTTATTTGATTTGTTACCTGTTTGTTCATTTTTTAAAATAATAAATATATATATATATTTTCTAGGAAAGGAATCTTCATTTCCATATGTATTATAATGGTTGTGGAAATAATTGGAATGTTGATTGGTAGTGTGACTAGAATAAGAAACAAAAACCTTATCGATGTGGAGAAACACATGACTATTATGATCCCAACCCATGATTTTAATAGAAAATGAAACAAATGATATTGAAAATTATTTCTAAATTTTATGAATATAATGAATCCTCTGATTCCAAAATCATAAAATAATCAACTGAAATGTGGGAACTTTAGAAAAAAATTACAAGTTCTGAATAATTTAATATTACTATTGAATAAGAGAAATTGATAGATATTGATGAATATAATGAAGTATGAAATTATGTTGTATATAAATAATAGTCTATTGTTTTAGTAGAATATGAAAATGATGGAGAACCAATTATCCCATTAATCAACTCTCTAAAAGAAAAATACAAATCCCATGGGTTAATGGAGGCCTTTGAGGATGGGGAATTGAGGGATTTTTAGAATATACAAGAATTATAAGATAATAAAAACTATAAATTATTAATACCTTAACCTGATAAAATATTATTCTATAAGAGTTTTGATGGAAAAAGAGCTCAGGTTGAAGAAAAATTTGAAAATAAAGGATTTAACTTTGGAAAAAACTTAAGGCCTTGTTTTCTTATAGTTGATCAATTAATTTGTTATTGACGTTGAGCAATTAGTGGAATGAAACCTTAATTTGGAGGATTTCAATTATGATTTTTTATCTTGATTTTATATTCTAGCCTTCAAATTTTGGAAGTATGAACCCAATTACTTTTATATTTTCTCTAGATTATAACGATAAGGCGGTGAAATTTAACAATTTTTTGAACTTTTATTTTTTTGACTCACCATGTCTGATATCCCACAATACACGATCAAATACTTATAAATTAGTGTTGATACGTTAGGAGTGACCGTATTAATCTATTATTCTTTGATCCCCATTTAGTTAAAACTAAATTTATGTTTCCCCATCTGAATTGGAATTAGAACATTAATAATATATGAATTTTCATATAGATGACGATATTTTGAAATTAAAAATTGAAAAATTGATTGATTATATACTTTTTGGTTTAGTAAAAATTTGTTTTATAGAGGAAATTGTTACAAATATTTTTTTTATTATTGTGTAATTTGAGGAACAATTCATTATTTTAACCAACTTGGATTAAAAAATATCTGAAACTAAACTAGAATTTTGGGTCATTGAACTTGATATATAACCCGATACAATGGTATAAGGGTAATCATAAATTGATTCAAATGAACAAAAAGTGTTTAAAAATGATATTTTGAAACCTATTCCTGAAAATAATTTTTAAAATTTAACTAATTTCTATTTTTCAAATGAATATGGGGAGGGGGTTGTGAGAAAATATTTAAAAATATTAGTAGTCCCATGATTGAACCTTATAAAATTATATAGTTATAAAATAACATGAAATTGGACTTTTTTTGTTAATTTAAATTTGTCTAATAAAGAGGATTTTTTTGTTAAAACAAGATAACATGTTTCTCATATTCATCAAAGGGGTATTCAAGTGGTGTATGGTTATTTAAAGTGAAATTGAGAGAGCCCTTATAGGTTTGGGGGTCTAGCATGATGGTTTTTTCAACAAAAAAACATATTGGTACTACAAATGTAGTGGTTGATTCATAGAAAACCACACCATCCAAATGATTTTAGATATTTTTCATGGGAATTCTAGATGACAACATAAAACCAATCAATATACAGGAGTCAAACCATTGTGTTATTAAATTTATGTATTTTTCATATAGAAATAACACCACCTTTAAGTGATTCTCAGTTTTACATAATTAAACATTAAAATTATATTGGCTAAATCACTAGAATATTTAGTACACCATTCTATATATATATATATATGGTTTTTTTAGTGATTTTAATGCTCAATCCTGATGATTAATATGCCATGATTTTTAAGAACATGAATGGATAGACCAGTTTAAATTAAAAATATATAATTGTGTTTAATCATTGAATTCACAGAAAGAAAAACAAATTTTAGTGGATTATCCAATTTTAGACATATAATTATGTTTTAAGATTCAATTCATTTCGAATTGTTTCAAGAATACTTGTAAATTTAAATGGAATTTTTAAAATTGTTTAAAATAGTTGGAAAGCTAAAAATTATTCATCGTGAGAAATTTTTTGAGTTATATAAAAATTTTTGAGATGAATTTATTTTTAAAATAATTGGTTTTACACATGAATTAATCTATTTCAATGAAAATCATTCCGAATCAGAGTTAGAATCATGTTTATTACCTTTAATAACTTCTTTAAAATTGTTGAATCTTTTTAAAAGGATGAGTGTTAATATCAATGGTCAAACATGCTTCTTTAAGAGTTATGTATTAAATTAATTTTTTTAAAAAGTAAACCAATGTATTTTTTTTCAACTTTGAAAAAAAGATTGGCTAGTTTAAAATATTTTTTCAAGGGTTAGTTGTATAATGAATTTATAAAAAATTAAATCCAACTTCTATGAATTTTTTAGTTATTTGTCAAATAAAATTATCAAGCTACACGATTTTTTCAATTCTATTTGATTTTTTAAAAAAATTCATGTTTACGAATCCACATTTACAAAACCCCTACATGTACACTACAAAATATTATGTGTAAATTGGTTATAAATTATGTTTTTTATGTATTGAGTATTTTTTTTGTTGATTTGGGTAGAAAAAAATGATTCTCAGTAAAATTGTAGCTCCTAATACCTATATTTTGAACTGATAATATTAAAATCAGTCTATGTTGAACTCTTTCAGATGTTTCTATATTGAGATTCAATAATGGCTATAATATTTTGTTTTATGTCTGGGAAAGTGGTCTTAAAATTTTCTAAAATGTACATTAATGTACTAAAAATCAAAATACACAATTTTTTTCATATTTCACTATTATTTTATATTAATTTTTAATTTTTAGTGTTTTATAATTTTTTCTAGTCTTAAGATTTTTTTACAACATTTAGGAGGTTAATCCATTCAATTTTTCCATACATATAATGAAGTAAAACATATTATTTTTATCTTAAAAAAATAATTTTTTCATAACTTTGAGAGTAATATTTATAGCTCCCATTGAACATTATATTATTGATTAAAAATAAACTCAAATCATTTTTATTTTAGTGAAGTATGAATTGAACTCATAATCATGGTTTAACTCTTTATTAATTAAGCTATAATGGATGGTTGATTTAATTATACTACCTTTCTAATTATTATACTCACCCATACTTTTGGATAAGTCTATTTACGAGATTCTAATTTTGCGAGTTTGTACATTTGGTAAAAAAAATTTGGAAGTTTAATTGCATGTACTTTAATGTTTGTTTGTTTATAATCAAAATTTTATGTTTCAAATAAAAATATTATTTAGGAAACCAAAATTTCACAAAACCATTTTATATTGGGAAAGAAATCACATTTACTGCTTGAGAGGGTCCACCAAGGAAAATCCACTTGAAAATATACTCATCGTTGGAACATCAATTTTTTATATTCATGAGATTTATGTTCATTTAGTGGTATTTTTAAATGGATTTCCTGATGAAGGTAAATATATTATGTTTGAGAGAATTGATATAGACTCATTTTCATAAATTATTTCTATATCTTTTCTTTTATATTTTAATAATTTTCTTCATCATGTGGTCTTAATTTATAATATTTTGAATCTTTTTTATTTTTCAATTGAAATTGTAATTATTTATATTTTTAGATGGAAATCAAGGTTTCTCACCTATAATTGTTAAAATTTACTCATTTTAATATTTAAGCATATCTAAGAATAATTTGTTTTCTGCTTTAGATGAATTGAAAATATAATAAAATTTGAAATGGTTTCGATCATTTGAATTGGTCATTTCAATTTTTGATGATTATATTTAGAAATTTATTGTTTTAATAAATGAGTTTTGAATTGTTTTTAAATTTTTAAAAAATCAAAAATAAAATATTGATAAGATTCAATTTAATGTGGAATTCATATTTTATTATTTTAATGAATTTATAGTTTTATATTTTTATTTATAGAAAATGTTTATTTCATTTTATGTGTAGTAACGATAGATATTTTCCTATAAATTTGGTAAATAATTTCCAAATAGAAACTCCTAGGAATATGATATTTTTTCTCCCCTTATCCTTATAAGATAAATCTATAACAACTAGTTTATAATTTTTTTGTCAACCACATAGGGAACATTAACTCCCATCCATAAAAAATATCCTGATGTATTATATTTTTCAGTCATGAAAATAGAACTCTGATTAAAGATGGTAGCCAAAGATCTATTGAAAGGAATGTTGAATTGATATAAGAATTTAGAGTTGATTCAAATGAGATCTATTGGAATCACCCAAAGATGTGACTTGATCTGTGATGAAGAATGATGAACCATTGAGATCTACAAATCGCACATAACCAGAACAAAAGTGTCGGCTAGAATCTTGTGAAAACAGAGTAACATGAACTTAATAAGTTGAATAATACCTAGAGTTCTATAAAATATATCTAATTAAGGGATAATAATAACTTATTTGATTTCTTCTTGGCTACGATCCAATGTTTTTTATCCTCTCTGAATGAGAAACTAAGTGAATTTAATGCATAAAACATGAATTGTATTTGATGGCTGTTAATTTTATCTCTAAGTCTATATTTTTGTACATAATGGAAATCTAGTGTTTCTAATGATAGAGATTTTAGGTTTTCATGAAAAACACAAGGAATGTTTGAATAACTATTATTTAACCCAAAGCATGAGCTTCAATTCCGAAGAAACTGCTACTGAACGCAACTATGAAATGTGGAATTACCATAGTTTTTTTCATTTGAAAACATAAAATTTTTAATTGTACCATTTATGTTATGAACTAGGAATGAAATTTTTTATTTTTATTCAAAATTATCTATTAATTAAATGCTCGACCACTACTCTGTATTTTGGATGTTCATCTTGCACGAGACTCCTTATTTGAGGCATGTCTTTCGGCCAATGTGCTACCTATGTACACCTAATTTTATGGTGGTATGAACTTACCTTTCATCCCTAACTATTGATCAATTGAACCACCCTGTTGATCTATATCATCCTTGTGCCACAATTGTTAACTGATATTCTCTGGTTCAATTCTAGTGACATGTTAGTGGTATGCTCTGTTTGAGCATGTTGTTTTGAGAATGTGTTGCTCTTAGAGGCGTAATGAACTGTGTACCCCCGGTCTATTCCTCTCACTAGATACAGTCTCTCTAATTCTCATGTGTCTATAGTCTTGGTTTTTCTTTGGTAAAACAATTTTTCATTTTTCTTCATCAATAGAGACTTGTCCCAACCTGTTTCTCCCCCAAATCCATATTGTTTTTGATTATCTGGTGGAGATGATGTCCCTACAAGGGGGAAGACGTCAATCCATTATTTCTAGTGATAGTTCCTCTATAACTGATAGATTAAATAATTTATATATCCTGGAACATTGAGTGCGATCACATTTCTATTTGAATAGATCAAGGCATCTGGACCTCAAAGCATCTAACACTGAAATTATCATTTTGGATTTTCATTTTCGGTTCATTTCAATACTTCTATCACTTTCTAAATTTGTTCTCATATAATATTGTTTATTTTTCTTTACAACATGATGTGGTTTTTATCTTAATAAAATGTCTATGTGGGAGGCGGTGTTTCTGCCATTCATGTTGGTCCCTATGGGATTGTAGTACATTAAACCTCAATGTTCAATATTTTTCATTTGCAATATTCTATTTTTTGTATGTTGATTTTATCAACCTATAATATTCTACATCATACTAAACAAGATATAGTTTTCTCCTTCGGGTTTTTTGGTATTCTCACTTGGTTCGGGTTATAACTCATCCTCACATAAACTATAATAGGAACAAATGCTCAGCTCAAATTTGATTGAAATATTTCTATGTCTGGATTTCTAATTGAGGATACGTAAATGCAGATTAGAAGATTCAAATCCCCATGTTTTTTTAATTGGTCGATTGATGAGAATTTATGTTAAATAGTTTTGAATATTATTGATCACTTGTATCTTATTATTTACTTCTTGATAAATTTGAATTGTAATTAATTATTTAAAATTTAATTCTATTGTTGTTATTTATCCATTAAATAATGTTAAATATTTTTCTATTCATGAATAAAACTCGCGGATCTTTGTATTTTTTTCCTTCAATTAATTTGTTTATTTTTTTATATTTTAATTTCAGAAAATTAACATTATAATTTTTTGGGATTTTTGAACCATTTTTATCATTTGGTTGATTCAGGTTGTCACTCGATGATTTTACATTTAATGATGAATGATATTTTCAAAATGAACAACTTATTAGACTACAATTCTCATCATAACATTTCTTTGATATTATCATCTGTCACTAGCTAAAAAAGTTTCTCATTAATTACATTCTTGAACATATCATTCCTATAACTCTTATATTTAGCTCATAATTCTTCAAACATCACCCATTCACATCTTCTTTCATCCTATTTTTTACTTCATTCCATCATTTCCACTCTTATATTCACTATCATAGTTCTATATTTTTAGTAGATTTGGATCAAATAGTCCATTTTAAATGCAGTCACCTTCCCTATGGTAAAAACCAACCTTATCAACACTAATGTGAGTAGGAGAATATAAATTTTATTTTTATTATTTAATTTATAATCTATCAATTACCCATAAGTAAAGGCATTGTATTGGAGATAATGTACATCTGGAAAACTAATGTGTCATTTGGTTTCCATTAACCTATATAACAATATGGACAACTGATAATATGTTCAGTGATTATATTTTTCTGTGATAATATATCCCAGTGGTGACAAGAATCAAATAGTAAAATGTTATTAAAACGTATCAGTCAAATGTTTATCATAAATCGCTCTCATTAAAATATAAAAGATTCATTTTGAATTTAACATTTTCATTATCCCATGTGTTTACGCTCAGGATTTTTTTTGGTTGTAAAATCAATTTCTAAATAGATTTAATCATTGTAATATACCCGTAATGATTCAAATTAAATAATTAGATTTAGAGGATGGGATATTAGATCATCTAGTAAGGGGTCTTATTCCCTAGTCTAGGAATTTATTATAAATTAAATGCATATTCATAAAATCGTTCCAATTGAAAATTTTAGTTACCATGGTCTTATGATTTATCAATTGTTACCATGAATAAATGTGAACAAAATTTTTTGTGAAGTGTTTTTTATTGTTCACTCACAGTTTGACTATATCATGGTTTAAATCCATATATTTGGCCACTCTATATTTTACCTCCATTAAGGGTGGTTGTTTTTATTGTGGAGTTCAGATAAACTTCATGATATAACCTTTAAATATATCCCTATAAATGGAATAATAACCCATATACTTCTATTCTTAATAATTGGATAAATTGTACCTTTTATGTTCACATGACAAGGATCACTATGGAACCTTTTAATGAAGCTTTTACAAGAGGAATGATGTTATTTGTATGGTTGTTTATCCATGTACTATGATTCACCTTTTAAGGTCATCTATCCAAGACCATTATGTCTCACAACAAAACATTATATGACTATAACTTTTTTTGTGTATTTTAATTTCATACATAATGTAATACTATGTGAAAGGGACCTAATGTTGGTTTATGATAGACTTATGTGTGAATTCCCCTTTTAGTTACAACTTGGAGTACGAGTCAAGTGTTGTTATGTATAGAGATTATTATAAGCTGGAGATCCATGATACATGTTGATCATTAATGGTTCATAGGTATTAGATTAATAATAATAATGTGGTCGATGAATACCCCATGTAGAAGGCCAATGACATTCATAGTTCATCATTTCGACTAGAATGGTTAATTGAATGATTTACTGTGTGATTGGTGGACATGGAACTATTTTAAAATAACCATGTTAGAAAAGAATATAGGGCAAGTCTAGAGATGATTTCACTGATTCACCAAGAAAATGAGTCCTCAATATCAAGTGAATAAAAGATTTACTATATCTAGATGTTCTTATAAGTTGAAGAGGAAAATGGGGAAAAGTCACTAATGGGATATTTGATTCCCATTATCAATGGAATACATGATCAAATGGGATAAATCTTGTATGAGGAACCCAATCAAGTATTTCAAGAGGTTGTGGAGGAGGCCTTAGTATTTTTAATATAAAATTACATTGATTACACTTAGATAACATTTAAAAGGTCCTATAGGAATATAATTTAACCTAATTACAGGATACAAGAAAAAAATGACACAATATGGATTCATCGGTTAGTAAGAAACATTTTTTGTGTCCAAGATGAACATGGAACTTATATAGGTTTTTGGGGGAATAGGGCCCCCAATTTAGTATCCTCGGTGAATTAGGTGTCAATTTATTTTTTCTAGTTGAATGGGGTACCTTGTATTGTCTCATAGGTGATGAAGGAAACCAGTAACATGACCTAAGAGAATTGGATGGTCAGTTATAATAACATGGTGAATTGGGTGTCCATTTATGTGAACTGGGAAAATGGGGTGCCTATTTATAAAATGTAGGCATGGATATACTTGGGAAATCCTTACAACTGAGCATTTGGTAAGACCCGGACATGACCCCTTGTAACTGTTGACCCTAGAAGCCAATAGTTAGTGCAATATTTTATTACATTGGATTGATTATAAGGAATAAAATCCTAATGGACTGATAAATTCAATCACCTTGGAAGATCCTATTACATTAATGATACCCATAACACATTGGGAAAAGATAATAAAATATGATACATAATAAAATGAAATAAATTTTATCCTTGAAATCTTATTCAATTTTTATTTCTACATATCAAGGGGAATGAAAACATATGAATTGGAATAAATTAGATACTCTACAAGGGTATGGAATAAAGTGTAATATTTCAAAAATAAATATAAACAATACTTCCTGTTGAATAACTAGCAAAATTCAATTAGAAAATTAATTTTGAGCATAATATGGAAAAAATAGAAGCTGATTGAAAAATTCCATTATAAAACATTACCAAGGAAATTCTACTAGTCCAATAATCACATAGTCTAATAATTACTAGAATCATAATGAATGAAAATTAATAATGATGGAAATCTTAAAAATAACGTCAATTATTTATTCCAATAATCTTTTATTGTCAAGGCTTCATGCGAAAAATCTATTATTGTGATGGATTTATGACATGAATCTAATGAATCTGTAATTCATTGGCCAAAACCATATCTAGTTTGTGTCAAGAGACTAACTGATGCATTGGGGGCATATAAAGGGACCTGCCCATCACTTACTAAGTCAAATACATTCCTCATATTCTTGATAAAAATATATATTTAAACCAAAATGTCCCATACCTCATTGAAATATTTGAGTCATAATCATAGGTAAAAATACTATAATAAAATTATTGATAATTTCCTGAGTAACATAATGTTCAAAAATTCCTAAGTGTCCCATACCACTTTGAAACATTTAATTGGTAATCCATATAATATCATAAGAATAATATGAATCATGATTTGATATGTAAAATGGATGTACATACACCACATGAAACGAATAAGTGGTGAACAAGGTATATATCTCACATAAGTAAAATTGAGATGAGAAAACCCCTTTTTAATGTCCAAAAGGACCATTATTTTGGAAAATCAATTATATTTTGTCATAAAATCATATATTACACATGTATATCCCATAAATGAGAGAAGTATAATGAAATTATTTTTTAGGATTAAATGATGTCTAACTAATGTGAAAACGTGTAAAATATATATTTTTTAAAATCTTTAAAATTAAGCATATTTAATGCGGTATAAGGAAATTATTAAAGTGTCTTTAAACTAGGAAATGGTATAAATATTTTTATAATACCAGAATTGAAAAAATGGAATTTTTTATTGAAATTGTCTTGATTTTAGAAAAAAAAACAGTGTCTTAAAATATATTATGTATGATACTTGAAAATGGTTATGAAATTGAGATGTTCCTTTTAATTGGGCTTATGCATCAGTTAGAATGGAGAAAGAATTAACAAACCCTACTTTTAAATAATATTTGTTTCCTAAATTTGTGTGTTATTTTTATACTCAACAACACTATATCCTCTAATTATTGAAGTGAGTATAATTAATATGAGACTATTGGGTTTCAATAGTTATATGACCTTTGGTCAATATGACCATTGGAAACTATACTCTTAACGTTATGATTATTGTCTATAAAGACCAATGATCATCGTCAATTAATATAGAAAGAAGATTTTATGGCCTCATCCAGTAGACTCAGGTCGTATGAAGCCAATCTGTCAGATCTAGGGAAGGATTTAGCATCACTGGTCTTTGCTCTGGACCAAGCCCAAGTCGAACTTCAACATATAAATCTTGAAAGGAATATCCTATGAGAGAAGTTCAATCAGATAGAAATCTCAACTCAGGAAATGTTTTTTGGGTCACCCCAAGGTTCTATCACCATTACACACCATATTATTAGGTCCTATGTAAGTGTTATAAGGGGATGTGTAACGAGGCCTTAGATACTTTTTGTAATAACTTGGTATAAATAAAATTGTTGTATCATCATTACTTTTTTTGAATAGATTTTATAAATAAATTATATGTTTAATTATGAAAAATTTGATAAATTGATTTTAGATGTGAAAATTTTACTTCTCAAATATTTCTCATACATAGAGAATTATTTTGGTAAAATAAACATCATTTTTTGAATTTTGAATGTTAAAATTAACCTAGGCAGATTTTTTAGAAACTTTCTTAGAAGATTCAATTTGATGAATAATATTTTATGAATACTGATTTTTGATGAATAATATTTTATGAATAGTGTTTTTAATGAATATTATAAAAACATTTTATTATTAAATAACTTTTTCTATGAAATTCTTTTTGAAAGTCAGACATACATGGTTGCAATCTGGGTGAAAATGTGGTTCAATAAGATCAAAATATTTTTTTGGTGAATTTTAAATTTACCCTTTGAAATATTAATTTTACCCTTATGAATGTTACTTTTTACCAATGGAAAATTAACTTCACATAAAAAGGTATAAATATTATTTTGTCATATTAAGTGGTAATGTGATATAATTATATCATAATATAATTAAATAAATGTTTTCAAAATTATCTCTCAAATATCAGTATTTTATTTATTTATTTAATTTAAAATGAAATTAATTTTTATATAAAGTAGTTCATTTTTGGATTATACACGTCTAAATATAGTAAGTGCGATTTTTTGGGATTTTTATGAAAGTTGAATTTTCAGTGAATAGTAAAAATGTAGGTTTGTGTTTTAGAGTGTTTAAAGACATCATTAACGATGCAATAATGATGTAATAATTCTTGTCAACTTTTGAATATTAAGATGTTTTATTAGGTGCCCTAAGTGGACAATACCAAGGAAAAATACCTTGGGAAACCCCATGGTTTAGTGAATATCACTAATGAGATCTTCCTTGGAAATTAATAAAATATTCCCTCACTTTTGCAACAAATTCCAACCCACTCCTTAATTAATTTCATTTTAAATTCCTCCTCGATGAAGATCTGGTCTATTAACCGCCTAAATATTCCTTCTATGTTTCCCTCAATCCCTCTAAGGTACCAACCTTTGAATTATTAAAATTACACTAAAAGGTAAGGGAACATTTAACTCTCCTCTTTTAGTCATGATTTCCTTTATGTAATGTCTTCTGGTTTCCTTCTTATTATGTGGGGTTATGTTATTAAAATCATTATAAATGGTCATTTCATGGAAAAATGTATAGTGACCCTTTACTCTTTCATTAATTTATTTTCTGAATTTGAATGTGACGTCGTTAGGCTGCCGAATTTTCATAAAAGAAAACACATTTTCTCTTTTCTTTCATGTTTCCTTTTCCTGTTTTATGTCACTCAAATATCAACACCATGATATTATTTCTATTTTTTTCTATCCCTATTCTCTAAAGTTATTAATTTAGGGATGGTAGACCCTTGTCCCCTATCTTTTTATGGTTTTCTAAAACTATATTATATAACTGTTATGGTGTAGAATTTCTGCCTTAAAATATCTCTTTGTTTCTCAAGAAATTCTTTATTTTATTTATGTGAAGAAGAAAACCTATTTCATTTATAAGTGTATTCATCAAGACCTAAAATTTAAATATTTTATTCAGGAATTGATATTCATATAACCATCACCCCCTTTCAATGGGTTATAAATGACATAATGATCAAATTTAATGGTCATTTAAAAATGTCACAATTTTGGTAAGAAACCCATTTATTTTATTCTTTTTGGGTTATTTATGATGATTATTATTATACTTAATGTGGATAACATTAAAAATAAAGACACATTAATGGTGTTCCATAATATCGCTCAAATTCATTGGGTAAAGAATTTAATCTCTATAGATGACAAGTTTCACGATACCTTGGTGAATAACCTTGGTAACATCTATGACCCCATGGGGATGAACCTTGGAAATATATTCATGAATGTCTAATTTAAAAGTTTTAGTCACATATTCATGTTATTATTCATGTTATTTTTATTATTATATTCCTCTTCTTCTATTGATCATGTCTTAATTTGTTTCATCAAGTTCTTATTGTTATCATATATAAACTAATTCTCTTATTTACCCTTACTAGGCCTTCTTCTCACGCTTTCATTTGATGTATGTCTCCATTTTATGGGATGAAGTAATTATACTTAGGATAATACTATTATTTTTCCTTAAAAGTGGATTACAATAATTTTTTATGTTTTATTGTGTATTTTTCCTGGTTTCCCAGACACTATACTATAATGATCCTTTATTTGTAAAATGCAATGAAACATTCTGTAATAAAAAGGTTGGATGCCATATGGGAGCATTGTAAAATAGTAATTTACCCTAAAATAATAATGAAACAAACAATATATATGAGTTTGGAACACAAAAATATATATAATATAATAAGTACACAAAAATACAGAAGCATTATATTGGGGTAGAGATAATAAAGAATATCCCGAAGTAAAAAATGAAGGATTGGGTAGAATCCCTTACAACCATGAAAATAGTAAAAAAATATTCCCCATTATTAAGTGATAAAAAACTATTATAGTGAATTCCATTAAATAATTATATTAATGATATGACATAATAAGGGAAGTACACGTACACCACACACAAGAATTAGTGTGGAATAAGGCATATCACATACAAATAAAAGTGAGTTAAGAAAACCCTTACCTCGTGTTATAATTCCTAAAAATTTGTTAAAATATCCTTTATAATTGTTTTAATAGTGTTATTAAGTTGTTATATAAGCATAAACATGTTTATAATAATTTATAAAAAAAATTTATAACATTTTCCACCCACTTATTAATAATTTTTTCATTTTTTCATTTTTTTTTTCATGTGTGTTCCTTTCATGGTTTCCAAGGTCATTTTATTATTGTCTTCCATTTAAAAAAGAAATAATATTAAAAAAATTATAACATATATTTATTTATTTTATTTTAAAATATTAAATGTGAATTGAAACATCCCATTATTTTGGGAAAGGGAAACAAAAACACATCATCCACAAAGGCAGTGAACCATAGATGATGATTTCATTAGTTAAGAATAAAAGAAGAAAATAAGAGATTTTATTATTAATATATTATACACAAAACTACATTCCAATATATATATATATCATGACTTGGTGGTCATGAATCATTTTATAGGAGTGTAGGATAAAGAATAGGTGAAAAATAATTTCATAGGGAAGAAAAATGAATCTTACCCCTGTAATCTTTTCTACTTGAGAACTTACTTAGGCTCTTTGATGTTGTAATTTTGTGAGACCAAAATCACTATAATTATTCAAGGGATGAGGAGAAGGGAAATTTTAATTGTATAGGAGATAAAGGAGACCTATGGGGACGATATTTTTTAAAGGGAGGAGCCTCTTTTTATATTGAGGCGAGAGGCAAATTAGGAATTTCTTGAAATATAAAGATATATTAAGTCTAAAATAGGGATAATGACATTAAAAGTAGCTAACAATAACTTGTGAAGAAAAAATATGAATAATATTATATATATTTTCATTTTATGATAAATGTTTTATTTTTTAATAATTATATTATATATTTGAAACAAGAAAAGCAGTTTATGCCAAATTAAACACTATACATTATCGTGACTTTAAACACAACAAACAAAATTTAAAATATGAGTCCATTTTTTCATTATATACTAGATATATCATATTAATTTTGGTAAATCACGATTTAACATAAAAATTTAAAATTATATTTATTTTAATATTTTTAATATCATTAATTTAATTAATTAATTAATTAATTAATTAATTACTACATTGTAATTGTTCAAGCCATTAAGGAAATTATTTATTCCATAATAATTAAAAATAAAATTTCATGGATTAGATAAATTCTTTATCATTCAATAGACTATTTAATTTTTAAATACACTACTGTAAAAACTGTTCAATAAAATATTATACTAAATAAAAACTATAATGTGACTACTTGACTTCCTTTTGATGATTAAAATTATAAATTCCTTATTGTAATTCATGTGGGAACAAGATGTAAAAAAATCGAATAAAATTTTGATAATGGTCTAAAGTTTCTTATAAGAAATGTTTTATCTAAAATATGGATCATTTAATAATTTTTATAATTTTTATTAGAAATACTTTGTTTATTATTCTCATTCTTTCACAGGAACTAAATCAGCATTGCATAAGAATTAAGGTTAATTATTTCATAAATAAAAATTAAAAATAATATAAAATAGAATTAATAAATTAATTGGGTTCAAAATAAAATTCTAAATTTGTTTATTATGCATTTTACTCATATACATAACAAGAAAACTTCTTAAATTTTTATTTTGTCTTTTCTTTCCCTGCACACACGTTACACATGCATTAAAATAAGATAAATATTATATAACAATAAAATTAGAAATTAAAATACAAAAACATAAATTATATATAATAATTAACAAAATGGTCAATAAAATAATTTTTACCTCTTAATTATTATTTTTAAGGAACAAAATTGACTTTGTTGGCATGACGCATCCACATCATCAATAACGATTATGATTCTTTTATAATTATCAAGAAAATATAATTTATATGTTTAGAATTATTTAAATAAAACATTTATCTTATAAAGTCAGTATTTATTTATTTCATAAGTTTAATAAATTTTATTACATTAATATCTCTTGAAGCTCTCACAAAAAAACATTGTATTTTCTTAAAAATAATATTTTTTACTATTCACTAAAAAATGAACTATTTCAAAAAATCCCAAAAATCCACCATAACTATTTTTTAGTGTGTATAAATTATGAATGAAATCCATTTTATAAATATAATTTTCTGAATATGAAAAACTATCTTTTTAATTAAAATCATTATTTACTCAAAAATACCAATTTTAAAATTCTAAGCGGTTTTTTGACAGTCAGAAAAATTAACTATTCTCTCATAAAATTATCTTATAATCATAAGGCATAAAAATATTAACTTATGATTCAATATTATGAAAATTAATTTTGTTTTGAATCATTATATTAATTATAAAATTGTTAAAAAGTATACGTTTTATAAAAATAGTAATACGTAATTAATAATATCTAAAATATTTATTTACTATGATATAATTATATAATTCACATTTATAAAACATATTTTTGAATTCATGGGTGAGATTACTATTCATTTGGACAATTTACTATTCATAAGGGTCATATTACTATTAAAAAGTGTCAATTTACTATTTACCAAAAATTAATTTGGTCCTTTTAGACTCAAAATATCTTACTTATCGCAACCATGTAGGTATTTTTTTCAAAATTCAGTTTAAAAAAGTGGAAACTTTTTGTTTAATTTATTGGTTATAACTATCTTATTTAAATAATTATAATAACAATGTGTTTATTCTTAGATACCTAGTGTCTTCTGCATTACATTATAAAATTTATTAGTAAATCATTTGTGTGTTACATTACCCCCTCCTTCAATAAATTTTTCTCTTGAAATTTGATATTTCACTTTGATAAACAAAGGTTGATTACTAAAAATTCATTTTTGGAAAACCCACATTAGAATTGGAGTTATTATAACATCCTCTTAATAAGATGGAAATCAGAAATGCGAAGGTCATAAAAAAATTAGGCTTTCTAATAGGATATCATTAGAATATTTTGAAAAAATATAAATAATAGAGAAATATAACCATCATGTTATTATGGAGAATGATAGAGAACATGGTCATTAGAATGTTAAACATCATAAAAACATTAATATATGATCATTTAAAAGAGATTGATTCCAAATATGGAAATGTAATCAGAAGACGTTTTTGTTCCTAAATACATTTCATAGACTTGAGGTTTTTTTTCAATCCAGAGAATCACTTCAAAAAATTAACATACATGATGTCATAATATCAAATTTGAAAAATAAAAAAAAATTAAATTTTTATGCATAGTTAATCTCAGAATCCTAAATGTGGTTTCTTTTTAGATATATTAACATTTAAATACTTCATAATGGTTTTTAATGAAAATGAGAATTATCTTAAGAATAACTCCCTGGTGCGTGAAACCAGTTGTGTACTAAGGCCCATTTTCGTATACCAGGTTACCCTGAGTTAGGCTTGGGACACCCTGTCAGAGTTATTACCCCTAGTTACATCTGTTCATGAACCATGACTTCTAGACGTATCTAGGCACAAATTAATTTCTAGGAATAACCACATAATCTCTACCTTACCAAAATTCTAGGTTGTAATTATATACATATCATCAATTTATATTTTAAATTTATGATCTGTAATCTCACTTTTATAAATATTTTTTCCATGGTTTCTACTAAACTTCCTCTAATACCAATTATAATGCCATGACACCAAAAGCCTGGAGTTAATTCATTATTTTATTACATTAGAATGGTAACAAGGAATCAAATATCAATGGAATGATCAGTTTAGTAGTCTTAGAATACCATTTTATATTCATGCTACCTATAATACATTGGGTAGAGAAAATAAAACATGATACATAATAAAATGAAATAACCTCCATCCATTAAATCTTATTCCAAGTTTTCTTCTTCGTAACATAAGGAATGGAACCATATTAATGGGATGAGCTTATATACATAGTATGGTATGAAATATAGTGGAAGATTTCATAAACAATAATAAACAATAAGGCATGTTAAATAAATGAAAACACATTCCATTAAAACATAATTTGGAGTAAACAATGGTAGGAGTAGAAGTTGATTGAATAGTTCCATAAGAAAACATTATAGTGGATATTATACTAGCCAAATAATCACATGGACTACCAATTTCTGGTTTTATAATGAGTTAAATGCATAACGATCGATATCTAAATCATGCATTCACGGTTTCATGTGAAGAATATATTATTTTCAAGTATTTATTCCATGAATCAATTATTTTCAGTTATTCATTCCATGAATCTAATAAATGGGTAATGCCTCACCCAAAACCATATGTAGTTTGTCTCATGAGACCTACCAATGCATCAAGGGCCTATAGCAGGCCCCAACAATCACAAACTATGCCTAATGAATTCCTCATATGCCTAATAAAAATATTTATTTAAATCAATGTGTCCTATTCAACTGTGAAATATTTTATTCATAATCATAGATGAAAACACACTAATAAAATTATTGATAAATTCTTAATAATCCTAGGCTTTAAACATTCAAAAGTGTCTCCTACCACTTGGAAACATTTAATTATTAATAAATATAATATCATAAGAAAAATATGACTCATGATTTGATATATCAAAGGGTAGTATAGAACCCTCATATATGGAATAAGTTGTGAACAAGGAAAATATCTCATAGAAGAAAATGTTAAATGAGAAAACCCCTTATTTACTTTGTAATGAAGTGTTCTTTTGTAAAATATTTTTTTTAATTTCCTAAAATAGTATTTTAAACATGTATATATACGAAAATAAAATGGGTGTACAATGAAATTATATTTTAGGAATAAATTATGTTCAATTGAAGTGAAAATATGTAAAAGAGTTTTTAAAAAACCATAGAAATGAGCCACTTTAATGTGGTTTAGGGAAAATAATAGAGTCTTTAAAACATTAAATGGGATAATTGTTTTTATAAAACAGAAAATGAATAAAGATATTTTCTCATCAAAAAGTTAGTGCATTAAAAGCATAATTTTGTCTTAAAATACAGTTTGGATGGTACTAGAAAATGGAAAAGAAATCGAGATGTTCCCTTTAATCAATCTTATGTATCAAAAATAATTGAGAAGAGAGCCTTGTAAAAATTGTATTTACCATAAAATAATAATCAATTTCTATAGATATAAGAGTTTTTAAAATATAATCAAAAAATATAATTATTAAACAAAAATAAATAATCATTACATTGGTGTAAAGATATTGAAAAATGGCCTGAAGGAAAAGATAAAGGTTTTGGTAGAATCCCATACATCCTTCCAAATTTCCCAAAAATATGCCCCATAAAATTAATTATAATAAAATAATACATTAAATACCATGAAGATAAATATATTCTTGATATGATACATCAAGGTAAGTAAATATAAACCATAGATAATAAATAGTGGCAAATAAGGTACTTCTCATGGGAATAAAACAGAGATGAGAAAAGCCTTAACTCAAGTTAAAATTACTTAATGTTTGTTGAAACCTTATGTATAATGTTTCCAATAGTGATATTAATTTATTACATAACTAAACAAATGTTTATAATACATTATATATTCTCTTTATAACATTTTCCACCCATTTATCAATAATAGTTTGTTATTTTCATTATTTTATGTGAGTTATTTTCAGAGTTTCCAAGGTTATTTTATTATATTATTCCTTGTAAACAATAAATTATAATCCAAAATTAATAACATATATATATTTTGGTCATTTTAAAAAATTATATGTGAATTTAAAATTCCCATGATTGTGGTAAAGTGAAAAAAAACACATCTTCCACAAAGGCGGTGAATTGACACACCAAGGAGGGTGATTTCATAACATAAAAATAAATGAAGAAAATACAAGATTTTATGATTCATATAAACTAATAAAAACATAATTATAGAATATATATGATAATTAAGTATGCATGAAATATTTTATTAGTAGTGAGGATAAGTTATAAGAAAAAATGAATTGAAAAGAGAAGAAAAATGAATCTTACCTCTGGAATCATTCCTCCATGACAACCTCCTTAGGCTCCTAGATGTCGTATTTTTGTGAGATTAGAAGAAAAAAAATGTTTCAAGTTAAATTGATATGGTAAATTGGTTGAATATAGTGAAGAATGAATACATATGGTGATGAAATTTTGTGAATGGTGGACACTTCTTTTATAATTGAGGTGATGGGAAATTAGGAATTTCTGGAAATATTATGATATATAAAGTCTAAAATAGGGTTAAAGACATTAAAAAGATATATAAATCATAATAGATCACAATTGTGAAATAAATTTTTCATTTTTCCCTTTTCACTAATTTTTTGTGATTTTCAAAATAATTTAATAAAATTGTTTATTCCTGAAAAATAAATTATGTCAAATTAAACAATATTCATAACCATGAACTTAAAAAAAAGATTAAAAATATAATAATTTTTATTATATCCTATACATATCTCAGTAATATAGTGAAATCTTAAATTTACTTAAAAATAAAAAACTTTATTTATTTTATAATTTTTACTATCATTAATTTGATTTTTTCATTAATTAAATAATTACTGGATTGTAATGGATCAAGCCATTAGGGTAATTATTTTTTCCATAAAAATGAAAAATAAAATGACATGAAGAAGTTAATTTTTTTATAATTCAACACACCATATATTATAGAAAAAGTATTCTATGAAACCTTTCAATAAAATATTGAACTAACTAAAAATAATCTGCTAACTATATGACTTCCCTTTGATGATGAAAATAATATTGTCCTTAATGTTATTCATATGGGTCAAAGATGTACCAAATTTGAATCCAGTTGACATAATGGTCTGAAATTTATTATAGAAAATGTTTTTTGCAAAATATAGATCATTTAATAATTTTTATTATTTTTATTAAAAACACATTATTTATTTTTCTTATTAGTTCACAATCACTACCTCATTGTTGCATATGCATTAATGTAAATTAGTTCATATATAAAAATTAAAAATAAGCTACAATAAAAAATAATTAAATTTTATTCATAAAAATTCTAAATTCATTCATTTGGTATCTTCGCTGATCTACTGAATGATGCAACATCATTAATTTGTTATTTTGTCTTTTCATGCCCTCTACAAGAATTGCATAAGCATTCTGAGAATATTAATATTATATAACAATAAAATTATAAATTACTATCCAAAAACATAAATTATACATATAATTAATAAAAAGGCTACTAAAATAATTTTTTTATTTTAAAATTATCTTTACGGAAACAAATTGACTTTGTCAGTGCTACGTATGCACTGCGTTGACAATGACAATAATTCTTTTATACTTGTTAAGAAAAATATAATTTATATGTTATGAATAATTTATATGAAAAACTCTATTTTAAAATCATTATTCATATATTCCATAAGTTTAATAAATTTTATATCATAAATATCTTTTGATTCTATCATAAAAAAACATTGTATTTACTAAAAAACTGTATTTTTTTACTTTTCACTAAAAAATCATGTATTTCAGAAAAATCTCAAAAATTGATCCTAACCATTTTTTGAGGTTTAAAATTAATAAATGAACTCAATTATAAGAAAATAATTTACAAAACATGAAAAATTATATTTTTAATTAAAATATCATTTTCTCAAAAATACTGACATTAATATTATAATTGGGTTAATGATACTTTGAACAAATAACTAAGATCCCATTAAATAATCTTATAATCATAAGAAATAAAAATACAATCATAGGATTCTATTTTGTGAAAATTAATTTTATTTTATATCAATATATTAAATATAAAATTGTAAATAAAAATTTATAATTTAAAAAAACTTATACTTGATTAATAATTTCTAAAACACTTATTTAATATGTTATAATTATATAATAATTTTATTGCTAAGATGCCTAATTTTTATTTATACATTCAAGTGTAAGGATACTATTCATTTGGCTGATTTATTATTCATGAGGGTCATTTTACTATTCATTAGGGAAACATTACTATTCCAAATGGTCTAGTAACATTTGACAAAAAATTAGGTTGATCCTATTAGAATCTAAATATATTACTATTCACAACATTGTATGTCCATTTTTTAGAATTAAATTAACATAAGTGGAAAAATACTGTTTAATGGATAGGTTATAGCTATCATGTTTAAATAATTATAATAAAAAACTATTTTTTTGTAGATCCTTAATGTCCTCTATATTTTAGCGTATATTAAATTTTTTTGAAAATCCTTGGTTTGTTTCCACCCTATAGGTTGACCTAGGAATTTATCCTTTGGAAAGAATTATATTAAACCCTATTGGGGTTACGAAAATATGACTCATTTGGGATGACATAGGCATGACCCATTTGTGATGACTTGTTCATGGACCGTTTGGGATATACATGGTGTATGTATGGTGTGATTTGGTTACTTGGGTGAGCCTATTGATATGATTCCTCCACCATATTTATGTTGATAACCTATGGTAAGTGGTCTATCAATGATTATAATAGTTATAATACACAAATCCACTTCACTCTTATCCTTTTACGCTTAGTTGGGACTTAGAAATAACTCAAAGGGGAAGTTTGGAAGTCATATTAAATTTTTTCTTACCCTCTACTGATACCAAGGAATCTACTTCATGAATTTTCCACACTTCCTTCACATTTCATCTTGATATTGGGGTTCTATGGGTCCTTTTATCAATAATGGAAGATGGGTTCCCAAGTAATCAATGTTAACCACTAAAGGTTCCAATTATTTTGAATAGGATAGGTAGTGAGACCATTAATTGTACTAGGCATGTTTAATTATAAGACACTTTTATAAGTAGGGAGGATTGGTGCCATAAGGATAAGAACACTAATGTCATTAGGATTGGGTGAGTGGGTGCCCTCTGAAACTCTCTGTAAGATGAAAGACCCCCAAATTGTTTTCACCTCCTTTGAATATTTTGTGAACTTATCATATAACTAGTGGTATATTTATGTATATAATATTAAATAACCAAAATCCATGATCAAAGAGTTTTTGTGTTGGGGTTCTGTGGAAGAAAAAGGTACGGGCCATAAGTTTTTCATGTTTTTCTATTTAGATGTTAAAAGCCTATTATGGTGTGATGGAACAAAAAGGGTTCTCGTTCTATGTTATGTGAATATCATAGAAATATGGAAATGGGTTTAAAATCATGGAATCCTTTTATGGAAAACTTATTAGTTATTCCATTTTTGGTATCATTGCTTTATGCTGGTTATCATTGCACCTTGATTGTTGTCTAGGGTGGATCAAGCCTAAGTGAAATGGATGAGGGTTGCATCTCGATTCATGAGTTTTCCAGAATTATGGTGAGACCATATAGATTTCATTGTGAACATAATTTTTTAAATTTATTTTTAATAGAATGACTCCCAATGATTTATGGAGGTTAGTTTTGTGATTTATGAAATTGGCCACCATTTTTACATGACCCAACTTGTCATTCTATGATGTTATGTTACCTAGTCTTAAATATAAATTCATGTGATCTCTTTTATTATTTTTAATTTATTTGACCTCATATAAACCCTAATAATCTCATAGATCTAATTGGGATCTCTATAGAAATTCTTTATTGACTCTTTATCCTTGTCTTGGTGTGATTAAGATCATGCGTACTAATGTATGACTCTATTTCTCTATTATTTTCCCTTGATTTTTCGTCTTATTGAAGGTGTTGTAGAAAAGGAATATAGTTGATTTAGTGATATTGGGTGAAGTGGTTGATAATAATTTTGTGTGCCATATGCTTTAGAGGGTTACATTGAGAATTCAAGGATATATGATCGGCATTGTAACTTATTTCTCATGTAGTGATTTTTGAATCGATATTTGACATATGGGATTAGATATCACTTTTTTATGTTTGAATGTAGAATTAACAATCCTCTTATTACATTAGGCAGATATTTTTTACTATGATAATAAATAAAATAATTTTGTAGGAGAGGGTAATGTAGTTGAATCATGGAAATTAGGAATTAATATTGGTTTTTTCTATGGATGAGTTACGTGACAAACATAAATATATAAATAAAAAAGGAAAGCTTAATGTCCATTATTGTTTAATTCAATATTATTTTCTATTATAACTATGAGGTTATTCTGTAGTGGTTAGTATATTCTTGGTATTGTTGGTATATTGGGTTGGATTTTGGGGATATGATGTTTTTTATAGTAATGGCATGACTGGTTGATTTGGAAAGGGGATGATGTTATAGAAATAGAGATTCTATTGGAACTAAGTTTATTCTTTTCTAGAAATGGTGTGTCATTTTGTTTTGTTTTTAATCCACATAGTGTTGATCGAGGGGTTTTCAAGTTGAATGATCTTACAGTACATGCCAAAGTAGGTGTTTACGGTAGCATAGATTGATAGTGTTTTCCAAACTTTTGGGCCTCAAAATTTGGTTTTTGTTCTTGAAAAAGAAAAAGTTTTTGAAAATAATAAAAACCACAAACCACATAGAGGGAATAGTTCACGGATCATGAAATATTGTACGTGGGATAGTGGACCACAAACCATGTTTTTTCAATGGTTCATGTAATGAAAAATGGTTTATAGTGAAGACTTATAGTTCGTAGGAAGGATCATATTACGTTGAATGTGTGATGGTTTGTGGGATGGTGTTTCATTCGTGAAAAAAGGTTGAGAGGTCTGCGGAAGAGATGGTTTGTTATTGGAATAATTGAGAAGTATATTGGTATGTGGAAGAATTAATCCACCAAAAAATAAGAGTGGCGGTATGCAGACCATGTTGGGAAAACTGTTAGGAGTTTCAAGGTACGTGGTAATGGAAGTGCGTTATTGATTATTTGGAAAATCTTAGTTTAGCATATCATGTAGATATATTTTCTTATATAAGGAGATCTAATCCCTTGATTATATCAAAACACTGAGATTAGAGATCTGAGAGAAATTTTGTGAAGTCCATTAGTGGTTCATGGGCAGACAACCCCATGAAGGGGAAGAGGTTCCCAAGGAGGATTCAACAAAAGGAGAAGTGGTCCGGAGAGTTATTCTATGGAAGGTGTTCTGCGGGGTACTGAAGCCTGCAATGTGAAATAGTTTGTGGAATATGGTTTGTAAAATATGTTTAGTGGAAGAGGAGTTGGTACATAAGGAAGAAGAGGATCACAGAGGTAGTACGTTGAGAAGCACACTTTTTGAAGGAAACACGCATAATACATGGTTCATTACGATACGCAGAAAAAGAAAGCTAGTTCGCGGAGGAAAAGTTCACAAACAAATAGTACATGGAAAAGTAGATTACATATGCATGGAAAAAAGGACTTCAATAAGGAATATGTTTGTATTTGGGGATGGATGATTTAATGCCAACCCATTAAAGTGGCATTTATGATAATAAATTGAGTTTAGATTATTCCCAACACAGCATTCAAGGGTTAGTCAATAGAAGTGATCTATGGGACATAGTGTGGTATACCTAAAACCTTGTAATGTTAGTTCTCTGGGAACATCATTACTATTCTAAACTTTTCTAATTCATTACTAGTGATGATTAGATGACTTTGTTATGACAAAAATCATGTTCTCCTATGCTCCATGGATTATACATTAATGGTGAACCAAGTAAAATTGTTGTGTGGCCCTTCTATGTGTAAATTTTTTGATTACTACACAGTACCATAAAACAAATTTAACAAATTACTACCAATATGGGAACAACATCTGTCACTTCAAAATGAAATGTTTACAACGGGATTCACCCCTCTCCTCTTAGGGTGTTGCAGGTTCCTTCAATTTTTTTTTTGTGGAGGGTGTTGACTAGGAATATATAGATGTGAATTTTTAGGGGAGGTTGATGTGGTTGTTTCACAGTTTCATGGTAATCTGTTATGTGATGTAAATAAATGAAATTAATTGTTATTTATGGGATGAGTATAATAAATATTAGGTGGTCCATGAATTAATGTGAAAATCGAATATTTATGAAAAAAGGAATATGGATGAAACTAAAGAATAATGAATATATTTAAATTTTTTTGGATTAATTAATGAAATGTGGATAGTAATAGTGAATAATTTTATTGATAATAATGGGAATTTGTAACTATTTTTTTCTATTACATAGTGATGTTGTGATTGTATTATGTTGTGATTAGTTGGGGTTGTGGTTGTCGATGTGTGATAATGGTGGTTAATTGATTGTTTTAGTTATAGTAATCAACTGTAACACATTTACAAGTTAACCCTTAGGAGGGTATTTTGTCGTTCATTATATATCAATTATCTATTTTCCAGTTTTATACACCCCACTAATAGATTTAGGTAATCATACCAATTCCCATATACTGTCCATGATTTTTTTTGTGTTTTCCCCAATAGCTAGAATGAAGATGAAATAGATTTGTGGCTTCTCCAACTTCTATAGATTCACTTCCAATAATATTATACAACTTGATGGAATGAGGGACGTTTTTGGTGCAAAAAATATTCCCTTGGGAAAACGAACCATAAAAAAATTCCATGGAAACCTCCTTCACATTGCAGGCTCACAGAGCAGCCACACATAGCCCCTCCGACTCTATGATCGGTGCAAAGCAGTATAAAATCCTCCACTTTGGCCATTGTGGCCACTGGGGAGTATCTTCTGGAAGACTCTGCATCTACGACACCCTTGAGATAGATCTTCATGTCACCATGGAGAAGCTGACAGAGAACATCACGACTACGATGCAATTAAGAGAGCACTCTTCAAGCGTCGCACAACGGCTGACAGAGAGCTCCGTAGGTCTGAGGAACTTGATGGACTTCCCTTTGTATTCGAGGTCTAATTTCTTTGAGACCAGAACTATAAGCATTTTTTCGCCTCTTTTCTATAAATACTAGGCTTCCCCAAGATCCTAAGGATAGATGCCCTAAACATTCACCTTCTCAGCTCTCAAATAGAAAATCTCCACATGCTCTGTGATGAATTAAGATAATGATATCTTTAAGAATTTGAGCATTGAGAAATACCGGTCCCTGGGCTCATATGAAACCTCTCTTCAAGTATGGATTCCCTTCACAAAGCCGAAATTCCATCACAAATTAAAGATATCTCTACGGGAACATAGGTCTTCACAAATCACTAATTATTCACAAAGCACCATCAATGTGCATGTGAACCCCATGCTATGGGAGGATCACTCTCCTTCATGAAATACATTGCTTTACAATGCCTCACTTTACAAGGAACCAATTCTATATGGATACCTACTTCACGAAAGAAATTTCACTTCACAGAGCATTATTCATGATCATCTATACTCCATGCCTAAGCTAGACAACTCCACTTTGTGAACCATAACTTATGGCAGAGTCTCTCCTCTTTTGGAAGCAACATAGCTTCACAATGTCTCTTCATGTTAACCCCTTTTCTTTACATACCCTTCTCCTGTATGACCCTCCTATTTTGAATTAAGTGATTTCAAAGTCCCTTGGACGGTTCTTCATGTCGTGTTTCTTCATTCCATGCTTCTTCTCATTGAAAAAAATGACTATCACTTATTTGTGTGTCCAAGATAACATGATCTCCTCAATGGATCACTCCATAGCCCCATCTTCATATGGAATTGTCGATTCCTTCCCTTAACCAAGGCCTATTGCATGCCGGTTATGTAATTTCTAGTTGTGGGTAGTGAATACCCATAATCCTAGTTAAAAGACATTAAATTTCCAAACATCATCAAACTTAGTACATGACGTTAAACTATATCCTTGCCCTGTGCGATGCCCAAGAGCTGCCCCACCTTAGACATTTTTTTCACCCACTCATGTCCATGGGAGTGAGATCTCCATCACATGGAATGAGACCCTCCTTATAGGGGATGACAACATTCTACGAGGCATGGAATCCATCCAGGGGTAAAATCTAGCCTTTCTTGAAGGAGGTAGTGCCCTTTCTTCTCCTCTCTTCTTCTGTGCACAAATACCAGAGGAGAGATGGGCCTTGGGAACTCAATAACCATTCCCTATCGATTTGGGATTTATTAGAATTGTGTGTCTATCCTATAGTATTTCCCAATCTCCATCTCCATGTTCCACTAACCATGCACAATCCCCAATCCACTCCTCGCGGACACACCTTTTGTGATGTGATCGTCCGGTCTTTGTTGCCTCTTATTTCTCACACTGAGCATGTCTCATGTGGGCATAGAGTAAGAATCTACCATGACCCCCCGTTTGGGAATCCCTAGTGTCTAAGCCCCGTGACCTCCATTATGAACTACGTGGACTTGGATCCTTTCCCTTTCCAAGAAAGGTACATAGGATGCCTCCTTGAGGTTGAAGCCCATCACCCACAGGTCCAGACAACGTCATGTCTATTTATCCTCATCCCGAATGATATTAAACTATATGCCCCTTTCATCTCTCAATATGTAAAACTATTTACATTTGAACTATGTGGTTTTTGATCCCTATATCTTAGGTAGTGTATGTTAGAATCCTCCCTGATGTTCAACCCCAAACATTGGAAAATTTTGGCGTCCCCTTTATTGGGACCTACATCCTTGGTCCATCCCTTAGTGACCTAAGACCTTCTCTTGGGTAGCTAAACACCTGTAATACACTCATATAATTCACAACTCCCCAACCAAGATTATCCTCCTTGTGATGGGCTTTTAACCACATTTAATCCCCAACATGACTTCGGGTCACTGTCCTTCATGTACATCCTGATTCTATGCCTCTACCCTCAACTTCATGGGAATTGATTCCCTGCCAAAATTATATATTTAATGACTCAATAATGTTCAATTACATCACTCATTTCTCATCCAAGTCTCTCCCTTGAGCCTTTTTTATTCAGGAAGGTCATTCCCCAGTCCATACATTCTACATCATACGGGTCCCATCCATGCATCCATTCTCACAGGCCACCTCCTTAGGTATCCTATCTCCCTACCAAGCTATGTTGGATTTGATTCCACACCATAAGGAAACATTGGAATCCTCTTTGAGGTTCAATCCCAACATCATTTTAATTTTCATGTCCGTCTCATCCCATTCCTCACATCCACTTCGTTTAACCATCATTCAACTATCCTGATTCCTGCATGGGCCATAAAATGCCGGTGAGATCATTCTATCCATTTGGGAAACTAACCATGCATAATCCCCACACAATCCATAACCATCCAAAAAAGAGTGCCCCTATTGTTATGGGCCACTATCCATGTGTAAGCCCCATCATGTCTTCAGGTTGTAATTTGTGTACATCTCGATTCATCACCCCTTCAAACTGTGTGGGTTTTGATCCCTATTATCTATATAGGGTACATAGAAAACGTCCCTCAGGTTCAATACCAACCATTGGTAAACCTCGGTGTCCCCCATATAGGGTGAATTTCCCATGATCCACCCTCAATGGGTTCTAGATTAGCCTTGATGGTGTGATATCTTCCCTATATGGGACACACCACCTCAGATCCGTCCTCATTGGGATTTCTGATCCATCATTCGGTAAACCATCTAGATGCTCCCTTTTTGGGATGTTCCAATCTAATAGATCTCTATGGGATGTTTTGATCACTATCATTTTTTCTTCTCAAGAAGTTAAACTCGCTTCTTACCTCATGTTAAACATGAGATGCCTATGGAAAACCATTGATGACACACCATTGGTGTAACTGTCTCAGTAAGATGTTACACTTATGTCTTAAATCATGCAAAACATGAGATGCCAGATGAAAACCTCATAGGACAAGCCTTTGGCATAACCATCTCTATAAGATGTTAAACCCACATATTAACTTATGTTAAACATGAGATGCCTATGGAAACCCTCGGAAGACAATCATTTGGTGTAACCATCTCCACTAAACGATAAAATCACGACGTACCCTATCTTAAATATGGGAAGCTAGGAAAAACCTCAAATATATTCCTTTGACTTATAATTACACACACTAGACATGGGATTCCTTAAGGATTCACACCCTCATGAAGCCCTATTAAAATCATAATTATCTCAGGTGCAACGGTGCTTTAGCATCTAGAAACACCAATGATTTCAAATGTGACTACTCCCCCAATCAAAGGTTGCTGCCCTGACATGGCCCCTTGGAAGGTCTTCATAGAAGAAATATAATTAACTGGAATCCAAGAAGATATGGAAATAAGTAAGAGTTTCACGAACAACACCTTCATTTTTAAGGGAGGATCCGACTAAGTGATTAATTATGAGGAAGAATCCAAGGAAGGAGAGGATGACATCCCATCATCCCCCTTCGATCAAGAAGAAAACATCCTTGAATAAGCGATAGATTCCACCCACATTTGGAATGTAGGAAAGAGGGGACACAACCAGAACATCGTATCATGATGGCGTACTCACAGACAAAAGCGTCAGAAATAGAAACGGTGCACCCTACATGAATCTTCTCATCAATGTCAAGATAAATAGCGTTAAAGACATCATTAGATAAGAATATCACTAGATATAACTACTCAGTGCGAGGTCCTACCATGTACATAGTGGTCCTAGCATGAAACTCACCAGATTTTGTTGAAATTCATCCTTGGGTGTCTCGATCTTCGATGTTGTCAGCATGGATCCTTCTTACCAATCATGGGAGACAGAACGCCACTAGGCCACCAGACATCACTTTCCTCATTTTAGCACTAATCATCCAATATTAATTCTTTGTAGGACCCAAGATTCTATGATAGGAAGTCAATAAACACCCACCAATGTGAAGTCTGGGGAAATGCCAACACGATAATCCCACATTGCTCCATCTCTTCTGTGATGGCTTCCACATACACGATGTTGGGCGACCATAACCTACCTCAACATCTGAACTCGTTAAGAGGAGGGTGATTATTGACATTGTCGGATGGTATGAAGAAGAAGGGATTATCCCAACATAGGATATGGACCTTCAAGACATAGAGCCCTCCATGTATCACCATTTACACACCCACCTTGGGTAGTGCAAGGATCCACTTCTTCCCCCTATAACCTACAACCGTTTTGGGAGGCTCTCCCGAAAACACTTTGATGACTCGCTCCCTTATGCTGAGGAGGTAAGGGAAGTCCATGATAGGATAATCATGATACAATCCTAGGGTCCACCATGGAGGGCTCCCACCAGGCCGAATCACTACCACCACCCGATCGCACAGGCTATAGAGAAGGTGAGTTACACACCTGCACTGCCAGCCCCATTTCGGTTAACCCAACGCCAACAGCGGGTGCACACTGAGGTGGAAACCCTCTTGGGGAAGTCAAAATAATCATATATAGTGGCTCATTCTGCCACTGACATATACTATAAATGCTTCGTTTATAATAAAAAGGGGCACTTATACACATGCATCAGTTCGAGGCCCCCACCACCACATGGGTTGGTTGGGATGGCTCTCTTGGTCACTCTCACAAGTAGTACTCATCGCGGTCCAACCCATGATGATGCAATTCAATGCATAGGTTCTCCCCATTCCACTATATATGAGATTGAATACCCCCAACCCCACCCCCCTCTCATGATCATCATGGATGCCCTCTTCATGAAACCATCAGTACAAGCGGGGGACCTCCCAACTATAATGACAACCGGCATGAAGGTTTGTTCCGCACTTGTGGTCCCAAGTATGGATCTATTCCTCTTGTTGTAGTTTTACGATGTGAAGATGCTCCTCTCTTGATAAAATATTCTCATGGAAGTATCCCCCATGTTCTTACCATAGCTGTCTAAGGTCCTCCATGTCCTATTAATCATAGAAGTGGAGGTTTTCCATGCTTCATTGGCATCCAACGTGGAGGTCTTCAATGTGTTTAGCTTGATCGGTATGAAGGAACCCTCGTACCATCACTGCATAGGGAGAACAACATGGAATCACTATCCATTATCCCAGTAGCTCCAGCAGATAACCTACCAGCTCTAGCACTTCCAACTGACCCCCCCCCTTGCACATGAGCTACTGTACATGAAGGCCCTCCCTGTGTTCCTTTTGTAATTTGTCTGCGTGCTCCCCGCACCCCAGCTCACCCAGGTGAATATCCCCTCTACCCTAGTACCAATTTGAGAATAGGTCCTCCTTGTGTTGTAAACCTACCTTTCTCTGAAGAGCCATCCTATGGTAAGATGATGGGTCGTCGCCAACAAAGGAAGAACATTGAAAAGTTTCAGACCATGATTAAACTTTTATGGTTTTTGGACTCTGAGGAAGAGTGTGATTCAATGATGAAACCATCACACTAATCTTTTGTGTTGGTGCTGGTTTGGGGGAAAGGCATATAAGCCTCATCCTTATAGAATGTGATGTCCACTGGATCCCCACATCCCTCCAAATATACATCCATAAAGAGGAATATTTGTCCTATTTCTTTGGCCTGGCTGTGAAATCCTCCATATCATCAACAAGATAATTCTCTACCTCAACCACTGATCACAGAGAGTTGTTCTGCAGACCAATAGATAAAAATCAACATCATGACCCACCAAAAGTAACTACATCCCATTCCCGAGAAGTTGTGGTCGCGAGTCCATCTTACTGGGATGTTGTGGCTCATTTGTTGCATTCTTCGGAAGACAAACGAAGATGTGGCGTCTTTTCACATCATGCATCGTACTCCCCACCAACCAGTCTACCATCACAATGATGCAATTTAGTTCCATTACCAATCCCTCATCTTCCCCCTAGCCAATGAATGGGGAAACCAAGGATGGAATCCAGAGTCTGAGTTGAAGAGCCTGTGGGATATCCTTACAGTAGCCAGTTCCCATAAATGTTTTGGCCCAGTGCAACAATAGGTTTCACACCTATTTCATCCATTGTATAGGGTTACTCGCTAACAAATAAATTCGTTGGGACTTCCACCACCATCTGATTCATTATCCCTCAGTTAGAACCTCAAATAGGTTAATGAGAACACCGGGACCGTCAAACACTATGTTTCATCTGTCTCAGTGAAGAATATGGAAGATGACCCTAAAAATGATGATTTGTATCAACATTTTGTGGAACATAAAAATATGGTTGATAACGTTCTTCCCGAATGTGCTACGAAATAGTGACCGACCTATGGTAATCTTCGACCAGGGCACCAGGAGTAGGTACAACTCCCCCATCGAATTGCCTCATGGTGACTTTTACTATCCTGCCCATATAGAAATTATAGATTCTGAAGTTTATGTGAGGAGAATGATAATCCTCATTAAATATACTTGAGTTTCATGATATCCCTACTCCGGACCCCAGCTTAGGTTCCCTTAGATGCTCTACATGTTCTTCCCCCAACAGTCCTATATGTCATCCCACCAGTTTCTCTATGTGCCACTGGAAATTCTTATCATGCTTAAGAACCTTACAAATCATCTTTGGTTAGAGATCCTCATCAAGGAATGATTCCCTGCCAAGATGATCCAATGGTAGCACTCATCGCCGGCCTTGAGGCCCTATAAACTCAACATGTGGCAGTCCCACAAGACGGAAATCCATATCTTGGATAGATGGATGATATGCCAGCACCTCCAGGTTTGAAAATCCAACATTCTACCCCTTTAATGGGACATGTGACCTACTGTATCACCTAGAACACTTTATTTCAAGGTGTGGACCCATGCAGGGAACTCCAGCGTAGTAGGAGGCTACCGAGTTCCGGTGTTTCATACATAGACTAAAAGGGACCACATTTGTCTGGTACGTCCATCTATCCATTGGGTCAGTTGAAAGTTGGGTGGAACTTTTTAGGTAGTTTATCTATCATTTTAGTTCCACAACCCAGAATAAGAGTATTTCTAACCTCTTCAAATGCAAGAAGATGCCCGACGAACACGTCATAGAAATTGTCGCCGACTGGAAAGTCGTCACATACTCCATTGATATGAAACAAACTTGGGAACAAATACTAACAATGTGTGTGTGGAATGTCAAAACATAATTGGTCCCTTATCTAATTACTCAGAAATCTCTAGGGGATTTCTTGATTTATCAAACAAGGCCGAACGACTAGAGGAATCTGTGTACATGCCAAATAGGCAAGTCATTTACCTCTTATAGTTCCTAAAAGAAGATCCGCTAAGGTCGAGCCCTCTACGGTAGTACCAATAGAGGCCCCTAGGATGCTAGAGATATTTCCAATGGGACAAACTCTATAGACTTCAAAGGCCCACAACCTCAGGTGCAACCTCCGCCCAATCGATGTCCAACTGAGAATTGGAAGGCACCACCAACGTAACATGTCATCACCACCTAGGCGATTTAATTTGGTTCCACCTCATTGATAGGTTCCTCTGGCCCCTCGTTAGGGCCAGGATCCAAGATCCGCCTTCCCAGATAGAAGGAAACATATATACTAATTTAATGATGCTTTGGTCCCTAGTTATTTCCAAAGTTCTTTGGACCAGTGAATCCGACGGTTTCCAAAATGTAGGAGGCCCAAAGAGGTGGATCACACTGATCACCCCAATTACTACCCCTACCATTGAAACCATAGGCACACCATTGGTAAGTGTCTTGTGTTTAAAGACTGGCTCCAGTACTAGGTTAATAACAACATTTTATCATTAGGTGTAGCCCCGACACTAGTGTCACATGTGTTCATAATTCCTGCCAGCGACAGTGAAAGTGAAGGTGAATGAGAGGAGGTTTATAACTGCGGGTCTCAAAAATATGATTATCGGATAGCATTAAAGGAATTTGTAAATTTACATGGTATTATCCATGCACGTTTCAATAGCTCTAAGACTACTTCTGGGTCAACACATCAGTCTTCCTCGTCCTTGATGGGGAAGAATCAGCAACACCAGGGAATGAAAAGTCCCCCAATGATGCTATCATCATCCCATACTCTCAGAGATTTCATTCTCTCGAATAAGGTGATTTTACCCCAGAATACATCATGTAATGGAGGATTTATAACATGATAATAAAAGTTATTATTTTTTTTAAACTGTAGATCTGGTAAACCCCTACATGGTTCTTGGTGACGAAAAGCTCTAGACAGATCCTCACAATGTCCCCAGCCGACGACAACATTGACTAAGCTGTGGTTATGGGAGTCCCCAAGAATTAATTGGTCAGTACTTCTGTCAAATACGTAAATGATACTGAGAATAAACAATAAGCTAAGTACAGAACTCAACATGTGCATCCCTCTCATCTTGTTTCATCAGATCCACCTCTACTATTGTTTGTACTTCTCGATCAGGTGGACCCAGTGTGATTGTGCTATGACTAGCCACATTCTATTATAGATAGACCTCAGTCACCTGACCCTCAACTGGTATTATTTCCACGTGGTTTGAATAGTATGTAGCTGAAAATTACTGACATCATTCAACCAAAAGTTCAACCATAAGGGCCCGTCATACCTCCTTCCACAGAACGGCCTCCTGTCACTAGAAGTCCATGCTTGGCATAGAAGTTCAATATTCTCAATCATATTACCATCATTAATATGAATATATCTATCCTCTAGGATATTAAACTACCATTGTATATACATGAAGCCCCTATCAAGGATTTTAGTAGACCCCTCCAGTTTGAGAGGGTGGGTACAACTGTAGAATCCTTCCATGTTGAGGCAGTCGAGTCTGCAGAATGTTTGATCAACATCTCTTTCTCTAGAGAAGATTAATGTTCTCTCATAAAGGGTAACATCTACCCATTGTAAATCACTATTCATTTCAATGGTGCGGAGATTCACCATTGTCTTGATGAAATAGGCTCTAGGATCAAAATTATTCCAACCCAGACACTCCAAATTTTTTGATTGTTTTAGGCTGATCAGATTCCTTCTGACCTAAAAATTCGATGTTATGATAGGACGAAGCATACACCAGTTGAAAATATTTTCCAAAATACCCAGCATGGTGGCATAGTTTCCAACACCGCGTTCAAGGTTGTCTCACAAGAAACTGCTCACAACATTTTTATGGGTAGGCCATGGATCCACTTACATGTGAAGATCCCTTCTTCATATAAATAATGCCTTATGTACTCCTTAATGGTTCAGTAGGTGTACATCAAGGTGATAATTCTCCCTTTTCCTTATGAAAATATCACTTATTGGATGCTGAACATTAAAATCGCATGGATAAGAAGATTCAGGCTAATGATATTGAACATGATACAACTAAAAATGTCCCATGGAGAGACATGGATGATGCCTATATTTTCTTGATCCACTGATTGGAGGACATGACCGAAATTTTTGGAAATGTTTTGTTTTATCGGCAACAAGGGGGAATCACATTCAGAAGTCTATGAAAATATGTAAGATCTCCTTGTATTCCTATAAAAATTAGGCTCAGCTGAATCTCAAGCCCCCCACTACCATAAGGTATATGGATGTCCACCACATAGAAAAGGAAACACGTCATACGTTCTTGTTTAATTGGGATGGGCAAAACCAGCAAATAAAAATTCACAAATATTTCTTTTATATAATCAAACATCACCCCTTGGGATGATGTACAGATGTTATTCGGTTTAAATCTTTCATCACTATGGTTTCATGAGTGTTGGGGTCACCCGATGTGGTGTCCACCACCGCTCAGGCTGGCTCCAGTGTCCCTTCAGAATTCACCGACATGGATAAATCACCTCCTTCCAAGGATCACTCATCCATGGATGAAGAAGAGTATTTGATGGATTCACCTCTCACATTTTAAAAGGTTTCCTCCTCCATGGTTGATGAATTGGTACATGTGATCCTTCGTAACAAGGCAAATCCAAAACTAATGTTGATCAGTTCCACTATGCCTATAAAAGAGAAACAGTGATATGTGGATTTCCTGAAGATTCATTGTGATGTATTTACTTTGAATTATGATGAGATACCAGGGCTAGATCCTATGGTCACCATCCACCACCTTAGTTATCCTGAAAATCATCACGGGTGAAAACAACCTCCCAGAAAAATAAACCCTTCTCATGGGGCCATGGTTGAGGCCGAGGTTGATAATATCATCCGAGACAACTTCATTAAAGAGGTCAAGTACACAATATTGTTAGAAAACATTATTCCCTCTAGTATGAACAACAGACAGATCAATGTCTACATTGACATTCGGGATCTCAGCCTTCACTACCAGAAGGATGACTTTCCATTTCCTATGATGGAACCGTTGATTGATTCCACCTCTAGGTTCCTGGATCACTCGTTCATGAAAGGGTATTATGGATATAATCAAATCTGAATATACCTCTTATGATGAATATTATACCACCTTTAGGGCACCACAAGGTACATTCTTCTACCAGGACATTACTTTCAGTCTAAAGAATGATGTTTCCACCTATCAGAATTCCATGCACCATATATTCAAGCTGATCCTTGGGAAATTGGTGGAATATTACATGGATTATTTGGTGGTTAAATCTCACCAGATTTAGGACCATCTAAAACATCATGAGAAAGTGTTTGGAATCCTCTGTTACCGCCACATGAAGATGAACCCCGTGAAGTGTTCCGTCAAGATCACCTCACAAAAGGTTGTCATCTTTGTTGTCAGATATAGAGGCATCGAGATTGATCTGGAGAAGATCAATTTTATCAATTATATTTATCCTCTGAGAAACATTTATGAGCTTTGAGTCTTTCAAATACAATTATATTACATCCGCCGATTCATCACAAATATGTATGAAAATTGTAAGACCTTTTCCTGACTCATGATGAAAGGTTTTTATTATCAATGGGATGAGATGTGTCAGAATACATTTGAGGAAATCAAGCAGTACCTGCCACTAATTCTGGTTTTGATGCCACCCATTTATTTAAAATTGATGGCCCATTTTGTGAACACTCTAGAAAGATCTCTCGGAACTCTTCTCACCCAAAAGAAAAACGAGGGAATAGAGAAAGATTTATAATATATAATCTTCTTTCTCTTAAATATAGAAATAAGATATTCCTCTATCAATAAGAGATGCCTTGCACTGGTATTCACATTACAGAAATTGCAACGTTACTTGCTACAGCCTGAGATACAGCTAGTGTCCCAAGTGGATCTGCTGAAGTACATTATGAACCGTCCCACGTTGACAGGATATCTAGCTCAGTGGGTAGTGATCCTCCAATAGTTTGACATCACAGTTATTCCACAAAAGGATCTCAAGTGATAGGAATTGGAAACCTTCTTTATCGCCCATCCCACTCCTACTCTCCAGTCCCTAGATCATGATTTTTCTAGATGAGGAAAACCTCTCACTAGATCAGGCCTTTCTGTGTTAGAAAATGAATTTTGATGGAATTTACCAAATCCATATCCGCATAAGTCTCAATGATCCCAGACTGAATATAGTGGTAATGGGTATCGTATTCTTCACACCTGCACAAGTTTTCATACCATATTCATTCCTATTGTTAGAAGGTTTTACGAAAAATGGGTCAATGTACAACCCTCTCATTACTGGTTTTGAGATCACCCTTGATATTGAAGTTACCCAAAGTCAAGTGAATAGGGACTCTGAACTAGTCATAAAAAAGATCAACAACGACTATTTCATTATGAAGTCGAAGCTTCTACCCTTGTTAGAGTATACCCTCCTATCAGTGCTTCTACATCAGGACCTCCAGGTCCCCCAACTGTGGTATTCAAAGTTACCACAGGCTAGAGGACCCCTGTTATCGAGTATCTTTATCATGGTAATCTCACGTTAGATCAAGCTATACGTGGGGGAATCTGATGGTGTGATAAGAAATTTACCCTCCATAGTTGTTCTTATCGTGAGGAGGTTCTCTAGAGAAGAAAGTTTCATGTGATCCACTTATATTTCATTCAAGTAGATGAAATATTTGGGGTCATGTAGGAATTTCATGACGGTTCCTATGGGGCTCATCTGACAGGGTTGAAACTCTCTCATCAGATCTAGAGATTTGGATATTTGTTTCCCACTATGACCCATGACTGTATCAGGTTTTCTAAGAGGATCCAAACAAGACAAATACATTCTAATTTTATGCATAAAATACCATAACCTCTCCATAAAACCAATTACTTTTTTCCTTTTTTGGTCCGGGGACTCGATGTCGTGGGAACATATCTACTGGTGATGGCACGCTAGTGCAGGTTCATCCTGATCGCTATGGATTTCTTTTCCATGTGGCCAGAGGTAGTTCCCCTCAAGGAATTCAAGGCCCATTCTATAGTAGTGTTTGTGAGATCTAATATTATCTATCATTTTAGAGTCCCTCACACCATCCTCACTGATAACAACACCAACATCTGAGCAGTTGAACTGAAGATGTTTTATGCCAATATAATATCTGTTCTAATTATACCTCTTACTATCATACACAATAAAATCGGTAGATCAAGGAATTATAATAAGAACTCTATAACATTATGTAGTAGATGAATGTTCAGAATAAGAAGAGTTGGATAGATGAAATCCTCAATGATCTCTAGGTTTATCGGATGACAACTCTTAATTCAACTCAGGTGACAGCATATTCCCTAGTGTATGGAGAAGAGGCAGTCCTTCCCATCAAGATTCAGTTACCCTCATTATTCATAGTTTTATACAATTATAAAACACCAGAAAAAGTATCTGAAATTATTCTGGATAAACTAGAAGCGCTTGATGAGAGTAGGCATTTTGTTCTACACAATCTGAAGAGGCATATGAATATGATAACCAAAGACTTATACAAGAATGTTTTCTTTATTACTTTTTTACATGGAGAAATGGTATTGTCTCTATAAACGCCAACGATACAGGGAAGGTAGCCACTAAATATGGCTCCCAAAAGGGAGGGGCCTTATATCAGTCACATGTTTAACCCAAATGGTGCTTACTCCATGGTCACCACGAATGGTTATAATATTACTCCCCCAACCAATGCTAAATTCCTCGAGGAATTTTTTTCTATAATAGTCCCACATGAAATTAAACTATCCATTTTTCATTGGATAACATTAAACTGCATGATTAATCCCAGATGAAGGATGTAAAACTACTCAGCACTCATCAAACATGACAATAAACTGAAAAATGGTCGTGACATTTCATCTCTAGCCCAGACATAGGTCCCTTGACCATTCAAGCCTCCTTTACAATGTTCAGAATTAGGATTGTGCAGTGTGGTATGGAATAATTTCCTCATTCACAGTTGGCTATTATTGCCACACCACAAACATCTCTTTGAGATACCCCTCCTTTATCCATCATCCTTACCATTAGAGGATAAAGCTGATGGGTACCACCACACTTCACATGTCCTTCCACTTAGGATTCCATCATCCTTCACATCCAAAGGACCCCCTAGAAGCTTCATTTATTTCCACAATGTCTTACAAACCATTCTGGTCCAACATCTCAGAGGATCTCAAATGACAAATTTTCACAAGTCATGCATTGCAAATATGATCAGCAGTCACTTGTCAATTGATTGTTCCTATTCCATGTCATACGAGATGGATACTATTTTGGTAATATTGTCAGTAGTTACCTTCAATAATTATTATCTTTCCAGGGTTTCACAAGTGACGTGCACAATGAATCACCTTTTCTTCCATTCTATCCCACACACACTACATTAAACTTTTCGTCTATGGTCTAAGCTATATGACCATAGATATACCACATCCTTATCGCGTGATGGTAAACTTTATGGAATCTTGAGAACTATGTATGGCTTTATTCCCATCCTCATAGGATATGTAGGGACACCAATATATTTTTCATTCATGTCTAGCTGAGGTTCATCTATCCTTTCTCTTGGCCACATGAATGGATTTATATCTATGAATTATGATTGGTGTGGTGTAACTGGACTTTTGTTCCCATTCATGTCGTGTAATTGTCCATGCCATGCACATTTCTCTTAAAGATACAAATTCCCCTCATCCTTACCGCATGACGTTAAGTTGAACTGCACTTCAAAACTATTAATGGATTTATTCTGATCCTCTAGGTATATGTACGAATTCCCAGACATTTCTTCTTTGGGTCCTACCCTGTTTCATAGAAACCTTCACTTCCTTTTGGACAGTTGTCCTAATTCCCCTGAGGGGGGTATGTGGTGTGGTGTGGACTTATTTCCTCATTCACGTTGGGTTTGAAATATCCATGATAGGAACCTGTCTCTAGAGAACCTCTGATCCTGTTTTCCTCCACTTTTCTTCTTGAGTCATCTTTTCTCAAATTGGGACCCTCGACCCTCTTTGGTAACTCCCCGACATGCCTAGATGCGCTGTGGTTTGAGACCTAGAGTGTCGAGTTTTACATAGACATGTTTTCATCTGTTTTCATGCTTCATGTTTCCCTTTATTTTGGTTTTCATCATCCTCCACATCTGAAATGGCCCCCAAATGGCCTGGTCCCATGTCGCTTCAACTCACCTACCATTCTAGGCCAACGCCCCAGAGGATTTTGAACATCAACGTGAGACAATTCCCATTTTGTGAATATATTCAGCAGTCGATGCTCATTTTTCAGTTCGAATTTCATGTGACACTATATGGATGCTGTGTTTTGAACATGGTCAATAGTTGTCTTCCATCATTATGCCACCACCATTAATAATTAAATACCAGTTTCATGATTCACATGACTTTCAAATCCATCATTTTCAAGTGTTTTTTCGACACTCTTGGTATTATCCCTCTGTGTGTCTTTTCATGTTAAGAGGACAAATCAATGTCATGGAGTCATTCGAGGCTCCGAGCCATTTTTCCTTTCTCAATATTCAACGTGTTGTGATGATCTTATCCGCCCTTGTTTCCTACATTGAGAGAATCACACATGGGTTTTGGGACTAGGTCAAGGTTTACCCCTGCTTGGAATAATCTCACTTCTTTCAGTCAGAGCTCTACAACCATAAACAAAGACCCCCTCATCCTCATCACATGATGTAAAACTTCAAGAATTTCCAAAACTATATACAATTTTATTCCCATCCACATGGGAAACGTAGGAATGATAAGAAATTTTTTCTCGGGTCCAGCTCAAGCTCTACTAATTATCTATTCTGTTTGGCCTTTTGAACTTTACTCTATTAGGATTTCATAGTGTGGTGTATGTGGGCTTATTTCCTCATTCACGACAGGTCTATAATAGCCGCACCACATATTCTCCCTTACTAGATATTCCCTCATATCTGCATCCTTGTCACATGATGTAAAACTTCATGACATTCCAGAATAATGTGTATCATAATTCCCATCCTCATTGGATACGTAGGTACTCACAAACATTTCATCTTCGGGTCCAACCCTAGGCACCTCATTTCCTACCTTCTTTCCAGCCTCTATGGCCCGAACTCTATCAGAATCATGTGGGGTGATGAGGACCACTTGGATCCTCATTAACATCCGGTTTATGATATCCATGTCTGGTATTTCCCTTTGGGGATATTCCTTCCATTCTCCCTTGTCCTTGTCGCATGATGATAAAATGAAAGAATTATTTTATAACTATGTGTGGCTTGATTCCCATCCTTATTGGATATGTAGGAACACCCATACAATTCAACATAGGTTGAGGACTAATTCCACCTTCAGTTCCCCAAACTATGGTTTCCCCATAGATCATGTGGAATAGAATGAACTAATGCGATCCTCATTTATGTCGAGCTTTGAAATAACTAAACCATGTGACTCCCCTATATAACATGTCTCATTGGCCTACTCAAATGCACCATGGTGTAGGTCCCATAGTTTTGGATTCCATATGTACATTACATCATTTCGTGTCCATGCTTCATGATCCATTTATCTAGATATCCATCCCCTTCCATGTCTAAAGGGACCCCATTTACATCCTGATCTAATGCCACATTGGCTCACCTACAGTATTAGGCCAATGCCCTAGAAGACATCAGAATACATTTTGTGATAGGTCCCGTGTTTCGAACATGGTCAGCGGTCAACCCTCAATTATCTGTCCCCACACTAGGCTAACGAGAGATGAATGTTGTGTTTTGAACACAGTCAGCATTTATCCTCCATTGTCAAGCCAGCATCATTATGATCGAGATATTAGGCACCATTATTCATATATTTCAACTTCCTTGTGTTTAAATGGAATTAAAACACACTCATTTTAACCCCTCTATGTATATATGTGTGTTATGTAGTCTGGTCAGAATTATTGGGACATCATTCACCTAATGTTCCATTTTCCCCTAATGCCTGCCTCCATATACCAGGAAAATCCCATCACTATTTCTTGTTTCCCACATTCAGCACGAATCACATGTGCTTAGTGGTTTTGGTAAGATGTGTACTCCTATAGCTGAACCACACATTCCTTTCATCCCACATGACATTAAACTGAAATCTACGAACTATGTATGTCTTGATTCCCATCATAATAGGGTACATAGAATTTCCCAAACACTTTGTCTAGGGAAAACCCCAAATTTCTACTTTTTCGGTCTCTCAACCTAAGATTTCCCCCAGGATTAGGTGGTGTGATATTGACCTCTTTCGTCCTTATTCATGTCAGGTCTATAATGGAAACACCACCCACTCCAACCTTTGGGATCATCCCTTTCACTCTTCATCATATCGTATGATGTTAAACTACATGGATACTCCAGAACTATGTATATCATGATTCCCATCCTCCTGGGATGCGTAGGAATTCTGGAGCACTTTTCCACGGGTCCAGCCACAATATGGACCACCTATGGTATATGGTCAAAATAATCCCACAAGGAACCGGTGCTGTGGTGTGGAATGTTTGGTCCTCAATCACGCCAAGATAAGTACCATACGACAAGTTTTCATTCAAGGAAACCAAATCCTCATTGCATGATGTTAAACTAGGATTATACCCTGGATTAGTTCAAGATGCCCCATGATAATTATGGGGTGGTTTAGCTTCTCCACAAGAGTTTTTTCCCTCACCAGTGTTTCTCTCTCACCACACTTCACATTGAAAACTATGTCTGGCGTGATTCCCATATTCATGGGATATGTAGGATCACCCAGACATTTAACTAGGGGTCCATCCCATATATTATCTTTTTCAGACCCTTGACATGAGATCATTGTTGGAGGCACATGTTTTGGTGTAGACTTCCTTCAATACTCATTCACCTCGGGTTTATAGTTTCTGCATCACATACCCCTTCAAAAATCCCTTCACCCTTTCGTCTTTACCTCAGGACGTTAAAATACATGGGTCTTTCAGAACTACATATTACTTGACTCCAACCCTAGTAGGATATGAAGTGACATATGAATGTGTAGTTCCCATATCCATCCATGCTATTATAATCCCTCTAATACCGCCATCCTGGCCTTGTTCTCCCTTTTGGGACCATTCATTGCCTCCTTCCTCACCGTATGATGTTAAACTTCATGTTTATCTTCCATAGTATCTTGATGTAAAAATTTAGCCCACTCTAGGTTCTTGGAAAATAGATCCTTTTAGGAAATTGGTACGATCCATGATCTGACCAATGTTCTCACCTAATGTGTTTTCATCACCATGGTAAAATTTCAAGAGTGTTGGACTCTATTCGAAAAACCTATCACTTCACCCTCTTTTTTTTGTGTACACTTTATTTGGATCCTCATTCTCTTTCATGTCTAAAGGAACACCCTAAAATTAAAGATGCTTGACCTATGGCTCACCTAATGTCCAAGGACAATGTTTCAAAATACTATGGTTGAAATTTAGAGTCAGACCCCATATTTCTAACACAGTCAGTGGTCGTCCCTCATTTGTTATCCCAATTTCAGGAAAACTCAATAGGGATGTTGTGTTTCAAACACGGTCAATAGTTATCCTTCATTATCCTACCATCCCTACAGTGCTCTGAATTTTGTGTATCCTGATTCACAAATTCCTCTCCCCCAATGTTGATATTTATTCCAACACCCCTGGCATTACCCTGATCGTGTACTAGAAAATGTTGGGAAAGTATAAATTTGACTATTTTGAGAACTTCATTATCCAGTTGGGCCTCCCTCTTTCTTCCCTAAAACCAAAAGTGGTTGTTCAGACCCTAGATACCCATATATAGGTGGGAAATATCATTTTCAAATAGAATAATTAATTGTTAATCCTATGTTTCTCACATTAGGCACAAACCACGGGAGATTAGGGATTGATCGTGGGATATTTCACAAATGTGATGGAAACGCAGCAACCAAATAGAAAAAAAAACTCATGCATGAAACCATCATATACAAGAAAAGCATGAATGGATGTCAATGAATTCACATAAGTTACAACACCCAGTGATTAGCCCCTCCCATAGATGGGTTGACCTATTAAATGGAGCATCCCAGCTCCCCTACTCTCTGGCTCGTGGCATCCAAAATCTACTGTCACCTGTTAATATTCTGCTCCTCCTCGATAGAGATAGGGGGGGTAGTTCATCGGCCTTGATCTAGTCCATATCATAGTCAGATTGGTTAATATATATATCTTGAGATTCTCACCTCATCTGTTCCACACCATCTTCCTACTAGACCTTTAGTCGCGATATGAGTTCCGATTGTGCATCGAGGAATGTAGACTTCCTGTTCACCCACACCCTCAACTGTTGAATCTCATGATCATCCCCTATGATCTATTGATGTTGGAAGACTTCCTCCTCTTCTAGCCCACACCGGGTTTCTGTTCGTGTTCCCATATGTTTTCTACCATATTGCCTCTAATGAGTATATAAGAACACTAGGTATCCTCTACTCTAGCATATATTCCACACAGTTAAGAATAAATCCCACCCATATAATCAATCGAATTTTCTTATGGGGTCTCCCCAATTAATAACATGGTTGGATTCCATGACTGGTGGTGGATAACCTTGTTTTACTATTCATTAGAATGAGTCTTGTCTCGGTCCTCTAGGTCAGTGGGTCCGTACTCTAAGAATTCTTCCAGAAGCTCAGCAGTAGGGTCTTCCTATACTGTCCTTCTAAGAGTGCCCACATGATCAATAGGCTCTACATCATAGAGATGATCTTTATCATTCAGATAAACTTCAATAAGCTCTATTTCCACCCAACCAATGGCTCCACCCATAGCCTTGGTCACTATAATTTGTTCATCCTAGTCATTCGATTACACTATGATCAACACCCCCTCAAGAGAGGAGCTTTTTAACCCCCAGTCATCCTTGATAGTATATCCCATTCCATTTGAAGAAATATTCAAAACAGAGATTCAAATGTTAGATTTTGGTTCAATAGATAACATCTAGGGCCTCTTTGAGAAAGAATGGTTATGAAGGTCTAAGGATTGCTTCCATTCTTGGGTCATCATAAATGGTATCCTAGGGAGTGCCCCCCCATATATAGTTAGAAACTCTGAGGACTCCAGAAGGGTTTTCTTAGTTGCCACATCAATGCTTGACTCTGCAATAACCACCGACCAAGTTCATATCCTAAGCACACATCTGCAGGCACGCAACTGGGAATCTCATCCATAAGGCTATCCTGCAAATAAAGTGTCAGTTGAGAATCTAGGGTGAAACAAATGAAATCATGGTGAAAAATAATGATATGGAGGTTACCTAAATAGCTCTGGATAAATCATCCAACTCTGAATTTTGGACTTCACCTTCTTCCAAAGAACTTCTTCTTTTAGACTCGTCTCCCAAGAAGATATCCGAATCCTTTGGTAAAGGGAACCGATCCCTCATCCCAGTAGCCGACACTTGAGTTAGAATTATCTGACCTAGTAGTACTTTTGTTGGGCTATTAATTCAAGTCAGAGTTCCTAGAGATTGTATGTAGTCATCCAGCTCTGTGACATACCATTCCCCTTCTTCTCGGGACACCAAAAATCCATCCACAACATGAACAAATTGTGAAAGGTAAATTCCATGGTTGTTGATTTGATCCTATATCTGGAGAGGGATGAGGAATTTATGGATGAACTCCCAGTTTTCCCAAGCCTCCAGAAAGGCAACATACAAATGAATGTCTATGTAGAACATCTGCTTCTGAGGAGCTTCAGTGGAAATCTTGCAAAACCATATGCGAACCCTCCTCCCTTCCTAACCCTGTTCATATGGGACTGTCAGGCCTACTACTGCCACTTTCTCACTACTTGGTGTTGGATCTTATAGTTCATTCCTTACATCTGCCACTATGCTTCCACTAGCACCTACTCCCATCATTCTCCGACCCCGGCCTCTGGGTTGAGGAGACACTCCATTGTTGACCTGCATAGTTTTCTGCTTCAACATCTCCCCTGGGTATTCATAATCCCAAATCATGGTTTATTCTCTCCATCCTGAATATGACATCGGTTGGAGGTAGCACATTTTTATTCAAATCATCATCCTTTGTGAAAATGATCCACATATTCCTCATTATGAAAGAGTGATCCTCATGATGCACCCCAAGATAAAACTTCATGGATAGCCTCTGTATGCACTAAAATTTCCTCGCTCATTGGTGTGGGGTTGACCGGATCACAGTTGGAATTATGATCCACCCATACCACAAAAATGCATCCCCTGTAAGATGAAAGGTATGACCAATTAACATGGGTGTCTTAGTCGTTATTGGTTAACTCCCACATAGGTAGTGGAAATGGGTGGAAGAAAAACTCATTCTTATTCAAAATGATGATAAACATGCTCTGCTGGATCATCCTGGCTAGAAATTTTCCCACTCCATTCTGCATGGAGGGTCGGATGATTTACCGTGGATAAGAAATCAGGTTTAGGTACACATAAACCATTACATGCACCACCACCTGGCCGTACAATAAATGGAACGACCTATACACCTACAAAAACATCTTCCCCTCACTGATATATCAAAACCTCTTATACTGATTAACTAGTACTGGGATCCCAAGGTTGACTTGTTGGCTAGTCTCTATCATGGATTCCTTGATGAGTATACTCGGTAATACATCCATGTTTTTTTCTCTCACTGGAAGCATCTAGCCCTAGATAAGAGTCGAAATGAACACAACCAACCAAACCATAAGTTGCTGCTCCAATATAACACTGAAAACCCATGTCTTTCACTGGTTGTCCTATAAGAGTCACCATTATGAGTGATCTTTGATGTGTTGGTACCACCTTGGGAATGTGTAGGGACGCACTGGGAACATCCTATCTAACAAATGATTTAGAAACCACATGAAACACATAATGAAATTCATGTACCTGTCTGATTTCTTTTCCTCACCCAAAACTAGGTTCATTAACACCTTTTCTAGCCTTGGAATCTACTCCACATCTTCCCACACATTCTCTACTATGAGGAATTCATCATAAATAGACCCAAGAATGGGAATCCCAAAGATCTTGTGGATTTCCCAGAGACTGATGTTAACTTCCCCATGATAAAGATGGGAGGTGTTGGTCCTTGGTGACCACATGCTCAATAGCTCTGGTGTCACACTCTTATGCTCGTAGATATGAAATTGAGAAGACCATGTTGCCCCATATAGGCCCAATTTACTTAGATCTACCCCAAAATCCTCACATGTTGCAAATACCAAATAGGCCCAGGACCATTCATCTATGATGTTGCCACCCTAGAACATTTCCAACTCATCGGTCCATCCTTTTTCAGAATTTTGCAAAGCTATCATCAAGATAGTGTGACACTGCGGTAGGGGGGTGACTCCTCTTCATAAAATCCCTTCCTATCAACATTGTGAGTATGCTTGTATAAGATGGTGGAAGTGATAGATGTACAATCGGGCCACATATGGATATCAATGGTCTTGAACCACTGATACTGGAGTGGAGTTCTTCTGAACCAGTAGGCTAGTTCATCCCTAATAGCTTGCACGATGAAAACATCGTCCCTCAAACCAATGCAATATAACATCAATGTCTTGAATAGGGGACAGTTATTCTAGCTCTCTGTTAGAAGCGCAATTAGGAATTCATGATTTGAGTGGATTCACACGTCTTCGACAATTCCCAAGTTATCTGCTACTTTCTCCCTTTAGGAAGATGCTGTAAAGACCTCATGTACCTCTTCCAGGTTGGCCATTTCCTACGTTCAAGATATTGTAGTATTCTTTATTTTTGTTACAAATCTTATTGATAGAGTTCGGTCATGAAGCACAGTCATGGAGCCCTCTCGTATATCTCGGATCACAAAGAATGATGTCATATATTCCAAGACCCAATGTGTGGTGCACAGTGACCTGGGATCGCAGTACATTGGCATGCTGAGTAGCGTTTCACAGCACCGGTCTGTGGATTTTGGATTCTCAAATCTAGATCATGGACTGCATGGAGCTTCTCAAATCTAGAGTGAATGTATCGAAATTCAGAAGGGAATGAGGAAAAACTAGATGTTTTTACCTATATTTATATGCAAAAATATCTAATCTTTGTGGCACGTCGCATACTCCATTGGTCATTCGACCGAGGCATTGAACCCCTTCTTTGAATTTTTTATTCATAGTTGATCGTGATTTTGGTGAAGTACCCTCAATATACAACCCTCTATTCTCCTCAGCTACTATTCTGATGGGGGTTTTTTGTGCAAAAATATGTCCCTTGGGAAATGAAGCACACCAAAATTCCAAGGAAACCTCTCTCACAAAGCATCCTTTTTGAGAAGCCGTGAAAATCTCTTCTTGCTATATCATTGATGCAATGTAGCGGAAAATTGTCCTATATAGCCATCATAGAGAAGATGACGGAAGAATCTATGACTACGACACACTTGAGAGAGATCTGTGCACCACTATAGAGCAGCTGGCGGAACACTCCGTGACTTTGACACACTGGAAAGAGGCCTCTATGAGCGTTGTGCAATGACTTATAGAGAGCTCCATGATTATGAGGAAGATGAGGTTTTTGCCTATGATTTCGAGGACCAGTTCCTTCTCCACTCGACCTCTAAGATTTGAATCAACACATTCCTATAAATAATAGGCTTCCCCAATACCCAAAGGATGGATACCCTAACCTTTCTCCTTCTCATATCTCAAATTACAAAGCACTCATTATTCTACAACGCATTTGGAAAATGATATCTTCATGCTTTTTTATCCTTATGAAATACCTCTCCCTAGGCTCGTATGAAAACAATCTTCAAGCAGGGAATGTCATCACGAAGCCTGTCGGCCATCGCAGAGGAAGGATATACCAATGGGAACTCAGGTCTTTTCAAATAACTCATGCTTCTCGAAGCACCTTCCATGAACATGTGAACCCTGTTCTAAGGTATGATAATTATGCTTTGTGAAGTACATTTATTCATAATGCCTCATTTTTAAAGGTACCCATGATCTGTGAAGTCCTACGTCATGAAAGAACATAAACATTGAGAATAAGTATTCATGCGCATGTATACTCTATGCCTAGGGTATACCACTCCACTTCATGAATAATTCCCCTTAACGGAGTCTCCCCACTTTGTGTAGCATCAGAGCTTCCAAAGGTCCTTTCCTGTAAACCCCTTTACTTCACAAACCCTTCTCCAGTATGACCCCTGGTTTGTATGAGTATATTTCAAAGTCCCTTGGGTGGTTCTTCATGTCATATTTCTTTTTATCATGATTCTTCCCTTAGGCATGCATGTAACTATATCTTCTTCACATAGCCACGCTAACATGTTCCCCTCAATAGATCAATCCAGAACCCCTACACCATATAGAATTTCTGGTACATTTCTGTCATAAAGGGTTATAGAACACTGGTTATTTATGTCTTATGGGTGGGGAGTGAATCCTCATCACCTTAGATGCAGAAGGTTAAATTTTTATGCCTCATCATCCTCAACACATGGCGTTAAACTATACCCTCGCCCTATGCGATGTGTATGGAGTTCCCTACCTCAGGCATTTTATACACACACTCATCTCCATGGGAGTGAGATATTCCTCACAGAGAATGAGTTCATCATTAGAGGGAATGAAATTTGTCTGTGGTGGAGGGAAACCATCTTGGTGTAAGACCCAACCTTTGTGAAAGGAGGTAGAGCCCTTACTTCTCCAATCTTCTTTAGTGGGCAAAGACCAGATGAGAGATGTGCATAGGGGACTAGATACCACATACCTCTCCCTTTGATCATTATCTCTATTGGTCCTCCATCCTAGACTATGTACCAATCTCCATATCCCTTGGTGATTGACCACACATACACCACACTCCACCCCTCATGGATGAACCTTTCACATTGTGATCATTAAATCTTTATTGCCTCTTGTTTCTCACAATGAGCATGAATCACATGGGCTTAGATTAAGCATTGACCATGATAATCCTCTAGGACACCATAGAATATAAGACACATGCCCCCATTACAAACTACATGGAAATTGATCCTCTTCCTTTCCAACCAGGGTACGTAGGATGCCTCCTTGATGGTCGAGCCCATCACTCATCGGTCCTGACCATTTCATATCAGTTCACCCTAATCCTGCATGATGTTAAATGATATTCCCCTTTCATCCTGTATAATGTAAAAATTTATACATTATAATGAAATGGGTTTTGATCTTCATATCCTAGGCTAGATATGTAAGAATCCCCCTTGAGGTTAAACCCCAAACACTAGTATATTGCAGTGTCTCCTTTGTTGGGACCCAAATCCTTAGTATGTCCCTTAGTGGCATCAGACCAGCTCCAAGGCAGCTCAACACTTGTAATCCCCACACATAATTAACAACTCTCTATCCAAGAGTGTACCTATTATGATGGGCTTCTAACCATGTGTAAGCCCCATCATGTGTTCGATTAATTTTCCTTCCCATACACCCCAATTCAATGTGGCCCCCATGAACTACATGGACATTGATTCCATAACACATGGATATGTTGGATTCCTCCCTGAGGTTCAAGCCTATCACTCATGTCTCATCCTGGTATCTTCCTTGAACCTTTGTGTTTCGAGAAGGTCATTCCCCAACCCAGAGGTTCTACTTCCTCCATGTCCCAACCATGCATCCATTATCAGGGGCCACCTCCCCAGGTGCCCCATTACCCCACCGAGCTACATGGACTTTGATTTCCCACCATATGGATATGTAGGAAGAATCTCTAAGGTTCAAGTATAATATCACCCTAATCTTCACATCACTCCCATCCCATTCCTCACATCCACTTAATTATACCATCCATCATCTATCCGGATTCGTACCCGGACATCCACATCCTACTGAGAAAATTCCATCCATTCTAGAATATAACCATGCATAAGCCCCACATAATCCATTACCATCCAAAAAAGTGCCCCTCTTATGATGGGCCTCTATCCATGCTTAAGCCCCCACACATCTCCAGGGTTTTTCCTTTTTGTACATCCAGATTCATCACCCATTTAAACTATGTGGGTTTTGATCCCTATTGTCTACACACGGTATATAGGAAACCACCTCGAGGCACAGTACCGAACAGTTTTAAACCTTTTTGTTCCCCTTTTTGGTTTGAACTTCCTCTAATCCTCCCTTGTTGGTGTCCAAATCCTCCATCATGGTGTGATAGATTCCCTTTAAGGGACACACCACCATGGATCCATCATCATTTAGCACTCTAATCATCATCTTTTAAACCTTCTAGATGCTCCCTTCTAGGGATGTACGAACTGATCTGTCCCTATGGTATGATCTGGTCACTCTCATTCCATCTCTACAAGACATTAAACTCATGGAATACCTCGTGTTAAAAAAGATTTGGCTGAGGAAAACCATGGAAGATAGGCCATTGGCTTAACCATTACACAAGATGTTAAACTCACACCTAGCCTCTTATAAAAAAATGAGATACCTAAGAAAAACCTCGGAAGATATGCCCTAGGTGTAAACATCTCTAAAAGACATTAAAAATGCGGCTTGCCTCATGTTAGATATGTGATTTGTAAGGAAACCTCAAAATACAAGCCTTTGGCATAACAACCTGTACTAGATGCTAAATTCACGAAATACCCTCTTTTAAACATGTGAAGATGAGGATAACCATAGGGACATGCCTAAGGAATATAATTCACCAAACTCAATGTGGGATTCCTCAGGCATCCACACCCTCGAGACTCCCCATCACAAGGGGAAGAAACCTATGCACATCTGTGTTTTAATGTCCAGACATACCAATGATGTCCAATTTGAGTTGTCCCTCAATCGAAGGTTGCTTCACTGACTTGAACCCTTGGGATGTCCTAAAAGAAGTAGTGTAATTTAGTAGCATCCACGAATATATGGAATATGTGAATAGTTTCATGAACTACGTCTAAATATTTAAGGGAGACCTGGAATAGGCTACAAATTCCTATGAAGAATCCACGGAAGGAGCGACCAAAATCCCATCCTCCCATTTCCATCATGGAACAAACATCCCTAAATAAGTGACTGATGCCTCCTGCCTTTAGAAAGCATGAATGTAGGGAAACATCCAGCGCATCGCAGCACGATGGCACATTCCCTGAAGAAAGCATTAGAAATTGATATAATAATCATTTATGGATTGAGTTAGGTGTTTGATGATGTGGTTGTAGTGTTTATGCTTTGTGAGGGACATACATAGAAAGAAGTGTTCATAATATCAACATCCCTTATGTTCATGTGACCAATGTATGATGAGAATGATGTGATGTGTTGTTGTGATATAGTGATATATAATTTGGTAATGTTTGTGGAATGATGTTAATGTGGTACATGGGTTTGTGGATATGGATATTTGTTTTTTATTCATGTGGTCGTCTGATTATTTGGTAATGTAGATATAGAAATGATGAGAGCACCATGACATATGTCATTGAGATGCAAGAATTACTAGATTAGTGTTGAAGTTATCATGGGTTACCTTATTGATATATTATATTGATATTATAATACTTATCCTAGATGTGGTGTTGTGTGAGTGAACCTTGGTTTGGATGGATGGTAGTTGACCAAGTATAGTTGATGAGTTTGTTGAGAAATTTATTCACGGGGTCATTTTTACACATTTTACATATTTTATTGAGTGTTATTGGAAATTATCCTACTAATTATACATATATTTTCACCCCAATGCATATTTATCAGTATATTTCTTAGAAGGATTTGGTGATCGGATTAGAGTATTCTATCATGTGGTGATCATTAGTGTTCTTGGAGTTGTTTCCATTAGTTATTCATTTTGGAATTATAATTTAGAAAGAATTCATAACGTATCTGATACACATTCATTATGGGATAGATTTATTTTATATTATATTGAGTTGGATTTCAATTATTCGTTTGTTATTGAGAATTATAAAGATTATTTCTTCCATATTTTAGTTTTCTTTACCCTCAATCTTATTCTCCAAACCATGGCCTTTTGGAGGTGGACTCTCAGGATCTGTCTTGCCATTATCACTAGACTAGGAGGGATTATAGTGGGATGGGCCATGAAAGGGTGGTATAATATATGTAAATATAGTTATAACTGTCTTTTATTTTTGAAACTAGTGAGGACTGCTTGTGTTAGATGAGAAATAGTACCAATAGAACCTTTTACATGATGCAACAAAGGAGAACCAACATGTACATTGATGCTTGGGGACACATGGGATATGCTGAATAAAAATTAATCTTATTTAATACCATAGAAAACATAAAACTAATTTCATATTAGAAACCTAGCTGTGGTACATGAATCATTCTTATTTGTGACATTGTTTGAATTGTTGTCATTCCTGGGAAAAAAATAAGTCCAACCAATAAAAATAAATGAAATTCTGAATGACATGGAATAAAAATACCAATTTTTGTTGTAGATATATATAGTTCGAATATTCATCATGTGATCCATATTATGGAAGTGTGGAAAGAAGATTTAGTAGATCGTGGGATGGTTAAACTGGAAGAGGAGGATGATTCATAAAGGTAGACACTATATGAGTTTTAACATTAGAGCGTGGAATATTTTTTGGTGAAATTTTATGATTAAGATGAATATTAGTATATGAATTATATCCATATTTATTTGATTCCAATAATTTCATAAAGGGATCATCAGATTTTCTTAGATATTATTTATCTGAAAATAGTTTCTCATCATTGGTGGTTTTCATTTCTTTGATATTATGTAGAGCCTGAGGTGTGGTGGTATGTTTTTTTTAAAGTATTTACATATATAGTTACTATCATAAATGATAAAAGGTACTAGGTAGTAAAAGAATTTTTCTCTTTATTAGAGGATATTGAGCCTTTGGGATCCTAGAGACCTGTTAAAAAATATTCTTCATTCCCCCTAGGATCTTTTTTTGGATGAGGTGGCTAGATAATTAATTTTTTATGATCCGTTATATTTATATATAGAGTAATATATATAAACACATTGTTGATTTATTGTTTGGTGCTGAGTATAACTAAAGTGATAAAGAATATTAATGTGTGATTAACATCATATCGATAGGGAAGTATGAAAACAATTCTATAGTTGAATATAAGTATCAATGTTTTCAATTATATAGAAAATTAAGGATTTTATCTACAGGGAGTCAATTTTTGTGTTCCTCCTCTTATTTCCATAGAGAAGGTAGATCTAAAGTGTATATTGGGAGTTATTTTCCATTTTTTGTGTCTTGGTCGTCAGTTGTTTCAATTATTGAACATATATTGTGGCCAACCTTGGAAAATGTATTGTTTCTTATGAAATATTTCTCATGGTTTCATTTGAGATAATATTAGCAATAGTTGTAGGATTAACAAACATAAAATAGTATAGGGGAGATGAGGAAGGAATAAAATATCCCTATGATGTCCATATCTCTTTATGTTTTGGGTTGGAGTGTGGTTATGTAGATTGTATTCATCAAGTAATGTGAGAAAAAAAGCAGGGTGTGGAAAATTTCATGCCAATGAGTTTTTGGTTCAAGTAGAGCTAGATATCAATTAAGGTAGAATTCATTTATCTTTTACAATATCTTATTAAATATTTGGTTTGGGATTTTTTTACCTTTTCATTGTTCTTACCTTAGAATGGGATCTAGGAATTATGGTAGAAAGGACTCTAGTTCCCATGGTGTTATCTATTCCAGTTATAGGTTAGTAAAATCTATTAAAGTTGTGTTGGGGTTGTGAGACGATTATAAGAAAATATTAGTAATGTAGATATTTATTTATGCTATATATATGACCATACATGTTCCTTTGTAGCATGTATTAGTTATATTATATGCATTTTTTATTGATTTCTTAAAGAAGATCAATATTTTCTATAATCATGAAGGTGTGCATGTGATATTCATTTTTGAGTAGGATATTTGAATATATCATAGAAATATTTGGATTGATCATAGGAATATGAATTCCATTTCTTATTAATTATCAAAATTTATATTGTTTTTGGTTTAAGATTAGGTAGCTATGTTTCCAAGTGTTTTTAATATTTTCTTGATATTTTTATTGGGGAGTGTTTGATGCCTACCCTTAAACATGATGTTGATTCTATAATAGTTCTACAAGATGGTTTCTATATTATTTTGATACATACATATTGAATTACACCTTCAATTTTATGGAATTTGTATATTCAAATTAAGGATCAATTATAGTAAGGTTTCATACCACCTAGTGTGTTCCATTGGGGTGATTTGATGTTATTCATAAAGATAATGAATGATATTTTTATTTTTTTCATTTATTAACATTAATTGAATTTGGTAAAAACAATTATATGTTGTCTTTTCTAAAGGATTGATGATCTATTCAGTTAAATAGAAAGAGACCACTATTTATGAAAAATTGACATGTGGTCTAGATATCATCAGATGCGAGTGAAAGAGGAAGATATTTTGAATAATAACTTCATGTGTCTCAATAAACACTTGGAATTTGTGTTAATTTATTTTAGGGTTACAACTTATCCCATTGGTTCTCTTGGGATTAATGAAATCATGGTTTTATGAGTTATTTATTAATTTCCTAATCACTTTTTTCAATGAAATTAATATGAATTTTAGGTATGGAGAGGATGATGTTGAGTATCAAAAAGCTATTCTAGAATTCCTTTGATTGCATCAAATTTATGGGATGCTCGATAATTGAATCTTTTGGATGATAGATGTGATTTCTTTGTTCATGTTAGGTCTGAGCGGGGAATAGCAATATATACATCAAAGATAATGGAAATTGTTTATTGGCTGTATCTAATGAATGTTGTGGAGGTTCACATTTATCTTAGTATTATAGGCTATTATAGTTGTTTCTTGTTTTATATATCTAAGACTGAAATCCATTTTATAGATTTAACTAAAAGGACTAGGATTTTATATAGACTGATCAACATCATATGAAATTTGAATGGGTAATTGAGATATTGTTCATTGCTCATGTTCTTTATTCACCATATGAGTAACTCATGTTTTAGGTACTTTGAAACAATTCACATATCATTCTTATTTTTCAATTCAATCAAGATTAGTGATCTCATATGTGTCATGGTAGTTATACCTTATGAATTTAACTATTCCACCAAAAAACATGATTTTTTGTTGGTGGTGTTTCCTATAAATCTGTGTCAAAATGACCATATTTATAATGGATTTTTGGTATTCACAAATCATAAAATCCTAATGTATACCCTTTCTCAGTGATATTTAAATTAGTTCCAATGGTGGTGGATGGAGTTTTTGCAAGAATATAAATTTGAGATATCCTATATCGTATGGAATAGAAATGAAGTTATTGATTCAATAAGTATGATGATTCATATTGAAGTATTATTATGATTATAGATATGTATAGAGAGTAATGAAGGATATTAAAACTTTTCATATCTATAAGCAAGGATTCAGTGGTAGAGGATTCCAATATTATAATATGTTACCATCCATATTAATGTAACAGGTTCAAAAATCATTATTGGGAGATCTTTTATGGTAGGATTTAGGATATTTTGTGGTCTATAGTAATGATTTTGAGGGATGGTTAGAGGATTATAGACAACATTTTTTCTTTCAAAAGTTGTTTCATAATATGATGGTTGTATAGGTGGTGTTCCTACATGATTTTTTATCAACCTCGTAACAGTGAAAGTTTGTGTGTCTATGGTGTTCCATTATTTGGGGGGTTAATACTTGTAGTCAATAATGTAGTGGTTATTGGTGGAATTTGTGTATTAATGCTTATCATATCCATATGATAATGCTAAGAATCATGCTCTTGGTGAGTTTCTACATCCATAAGATGTTCTTAAATAGAATTAAATAGTCATTTTGACATATTACATTACAAGTTTTACTTGAGATCAGTGAGGATGTGACACTATATTGGTGATTATGGAATGTATTATGAGGTATAAACATTAAATATCAATCAAAGAGTCAAGTATGGTGAATGGTTTAGCAATGAAAATTGGGTAGAAAATTTTGTGTCTTTTTTGTTTATAATGATGATAATATTCGATTATGATCATTTCTTTACCTATTCTTTATAGAATGGTCTGTAAAATAATATTGGAACGTAGTAATTCCTTAATATATATTTATATCCATATAGGGATGGTTAGATGGTTCATATAATCATGAAATCTGAAGGCTTGTTCCATGAATGAGTTATAGATTTTGGTGGTTCATGGGTGAATCATATCCATTGATTAATTTTCAAATAATAATAGTTATCAATAATACATAGTTATGTCACCCATTAATCCATTTTATGAGTGGACTTGATTATATTCATATTTTGGGATTTATATTGGAGAACTAGTGGCCCTCGTACCATATTTGGTGAAAAGAAAGACTAAGAAGGTGCAGGTGAATCATGAGTAGATGAAGGATTCTAAATTTGATCATAAGTCTCATTATAATCATTGCGGGGGCCTCTATATTGTGAGGATGGAAGTGATGTTATACTAAATTATTATTTTCACCAAATTTAGTAAATGATTGTTCGAGGTTGTAATATGTCTCTGTGGTTCATCAGAAGTTTCATAGTGCCATAGCGTGTTGGTGAGGGTTTTCATTAGTTCGAACATACTCTATAGATAAATTAGTAACAAGATGTATTTATTATATTTAAGCTTAATCAGTACATACATGATGGTTAAAATTTTATTAACTTGTCTGACTTATATGTTGAGGAAGATGTGATGTTCTTGGAATTACCTCTTGAGATTTTGGATTGATGAGAGAAGGTGTTGAGTGAGCATGTCATTACTTTGTTTCATGTCTCGTGGTTGTATTCTAGCTTAGAAGAGAGTATATGGGAACATAAATAAATGAAATTTCATTCAAATAATGAGTAGTATTGGGTTATTTATTTAATTTTCTGTTTTTTGGTTTCATTCTGATATGATAGTATTTTCCTTCCTCTACTGTCATATACCCATTTTATGGGTGGTAGGGTTCTCTTTTCAGATGTATCATCCAAGAATTTTGATTTTCTTGTGGTTCGTTAAACTTTTTTATGAATAATTTCTAATTTTTTAGAGTTCAATAATTTAATTTTTAACTAAGGTATAGACCCAAATATTAGTTGATATTAAAAAAACATTATTTTGGTATTTGGGGTGTTAAGAGAAATTTATAGGTGAGTGGTTGGGGAAGATTGGAGTTTTAGCTAAAATTTTAGTAGGTAGAATTATTTATCCCAAAATTTGGTTTGATGACCTATGATTAGTTTTCCATATAATATGTGTTGTTACAATATATTGGTTAGGTTTGTGATAAAAATATTTGTATTCCAGGACTGTTTTTTCATGGGGCCTTTGACATGTTTTTTTTTAGATTTGTTCTTCCCAGGTGTGGACAACCTATTGAAACGTGATATAATTCATTATGGTATGGATGGTTTATTGTTTAATAATATGTGAGTATAAATTACTAGTATATACGGGTGTTTCATAATGGAATCCTTGGCTACAAAATTCATTAGTTGTTCATTTTTTTGGGATTGATGCATTTTGGGAGTGGTCTGAGGTTGATCAAGTTTGAGGTGAAATGTTGTATGTTTTACCATTATTCTCAGGGGTTCACATTTTTTGACATGATTTTCCCTGTTACACTACGACCTTCCATTTTTATATTTATTTTCAACAGTTTAACTCTGAGATATTTTCTGAGGATTACAACATGATTTTTATTTCTGGAAACAATTATTTCAGGAAAATTTTCATCAAGTCATAATTTTATGTATCATAACATTAAATATAAATTTATTTTATCTCTAAAATTCTATTCAATTTAATCAACCTCCTTTAATACCTATAAAACTCATGGAACATATTTGGTAGTCTTGGGTTATCCTTTAGTGACTCTAGATCATTGCCTTTATGGAATTGAGATCTTTAAATATGATGTGTTGTTTGACTCCAATGAAATTTAAACCCTTTTGTTTTTTCTTCATAATGATGTTCGGGATAAGGTAGAGGTTTGATTTAGTGATGTTGGTTATAAGGTTCATGGTGAGTTTATTCCACCATATATTATTGAGGAAGTAGATATACTATCACCCTTCTATTATTTATGTGTGAATTAGGAATTAATTTTCTTATTCTTATATTAGGTAGATGTATTGGATTAACACCGAAAATATAATAATATGTTAAATTAATTTAAAGGTATACATCTAAATTGTTTTTTTCGATATGATTGTTTGAAATTTGATAGAACACGTGTTTTTTAAAATTACTTAAATAATAATATAGTTTGTTTTAACTGTTTTGAATCCCTAAGGAGATGAGGTTTTTATTGTTTCAAGTCATCAATTATTTTTCAATTTATTTATATTGTTATGAAATGATTGTTTTTTGTGTAAAATTTAGAAAAATAATTTGACATGTTTTAATAATGAAATTGTGTTGGGGTTTTTTAATTCATATGGGATGATGAAAATAAATTTGTACCTTTTATGAATTAACTATAAAAATATTATTTCCATGAGTATCATGTATAAGATAATTATAACCATTAAATAATTATTTAGTTAAAATAATAATTAATTCTTGGTTAGATATTAATTTAAAATAATATTATAATGTTTTTACATGACAGTAAATAGTAATTAATTTTTTTTATCATATAATTTATATCATGAAACTATTGGGATTAATCCAATACAAATGGGCTTGGTCTATATATTTAAAATTATTTTTTTACATTTCAATCAAAAAATAGTCTAATGGTAATTAATAATTAAAAAATGTTAAAATAAAATAATAATTCAATTCACTTTAGAAGATTATTCCATAACACCAACACAAATCATCTTATCCACTCTTGGACAAGAGAGTAAAAAAAATATAGAAAAAAGTTGGAAGAATAGAAAAATGAAAATTTAATAAGAAATTCAAAATTAAACTATATTGGAAAGGCGATCAAATAAATATATAATGCATGGAATTGTTTTCCAATTTTCTATCGAATAAAAAAAACTCATTTTTATATACATTTCAAATACATGGTGTGTATGTAATTAAATGAAAGTTAGTTGGTTGATGATTCCTTTTTATGTTATTACATGTAGCTGGCCACTAAACCTAGACTATCAAGGGTTATAAGTACATGGGTTCAAGGTACACATAGTAAAAATCACAAATGTCAACATTATATGATTTAGAGTGTCAATATACTTGACCAATACCATGGGGTGAGTGGTACATGATGTGTGTGTCCATATATAGTATGATATATACTTAATATTGGGTTATCAATATGCACATTCCTCAATTTGTGTAATCTGTCCATAAATTTACACAATGAGTATCTATTAATGTATAACCATTTTTTATCTAATATGTATCTTTAATTACTTTTATTCACTTATACATAAGATAATGTTATATTTTTTATTATAAATTCTATATATTTTCAATTATCATGTATTCCAATAAAATATTATTAAAATAAAAGTAACCATGCTAAAATTGATAATATATTAAATGATATTCAATTAAAAATAAATCCTACAATGAGGTTCTCCAAAAAAACCATGTTAACTATATATTCATTTATCATTTAACATGAAATTATGGTGAATTGACTATTTAAATATAATGAATTGATTGAATAATTAAGATATATTGATTCTATAATTATATTACATCAACTCTAATGTGGGAAAAGTAGAAAATTCATTTGGATTTTTTCATGTAGGTACACTACATCAACTATGTTGTTATGGTGGAAGGATTTTATCTAAGAAAATATTATTTTTGGAATGTTTCATAAAAATAAATTAAATTAATATTTGAAATTATATTCAAGGTAAAATATTATATTAATAATAATTTAATTCCTCAAATTATAATGTTTTAAAAACAAACATTCTCAATATTTCCAAAAGTATATGTCATATTTAAAAAAAATTAAATAGTTCCCAATGTTACTTTTTATATGGAAATAGGTCAATGAAGATATATGTATAATGTTATAGTGAATTTAAATGGAATACAAAGATCCTTAAATGTGATGTAAAATAATATATAATCTAGGGAGAAATGTTTTTTTGGGATCAAAATATATTCAATGAAAATATATTAATATATTAAAAACATTACGTGATGTTGTTTTTTGGAGGGAAGATAAGAGGATAATGATCCTTGATATTTAATTTTCTATAAAGGATGGAGAAGAAATTGATGATAAAAAAGATCATAAAAAATCATGAAGTATATGAGTATATTATTTCTACCTGATATTTCATAAAATCTTTAATGTCTTCTCTTGTATTCAAATATTTTATCTATAATATTAGTGTTCCAAAACTATGTATAGGAAGACATCCAAAAGAGATATATAGTTCATTTCATTAATTTATTTAATAAACGTGATTAGAAATTTTTGTATGATTAAAAAAAGTTATATATTTTCTACATATTATTCTATGTATTGGAGGTGATCCAATTAATTTTTTTTGTTCATTGTACTTTTTTTGTTGTATCCAACTGCTATGGTTAATAAAAAATGTATACTACATAAATGGGGAAGGATTTAAAAGAGGAAAATAATGTTTAAATAAATTAAAATTTCCATACTTTAATTCATTTCTTCTCATGGTTATTTTGAGAAGATGAACTATGTTAATATTAGATAAGTTGTGTTTTAGTGAACGGATTTCAGAGAAGATTACATTTGATTAATGATTCTCAATTTTAACTCCATCTTTGTATTTTCACAAATCAAGGGAATTTAGATTTTCCATAGACGAGGATATTATTTTGCGACGGGATACTCAATGAATGTTTGACTAACTATTTTTTGAACCCAAATTCTAAATCGTAAATTCAGATGAAACAACTACTAATACGAAATATAATAGGAATTGATGCTTCACAAGAATTTACTTAAAAATTTTCTAAGATTGGATATCGATTTGAGGATATCCAAATACATCCTGGAAGATTTAAATCCCTTATTTTTTGTAATATTATTGATTGATGAGTATTTATGTGAAATATTTTTTAACATAATAAATTTATGTATATTCTTATTATGCTTTACATCATGATGAACCTGAATAATAGTTAATTATTTAATGAATAATTCAATATTTATTATTTTTCTATTATTTAATGTTCTTTATTACTAAAATTGAGACTAAAATTCATTAATCATGGGATTTATTTCCTTCAATACAATTCTTTCATTTTTTTAATATTTAAATAGATGAAAATAAACATCAAAATTGGTTTAGATTTTATAACCATTTTAATAATTCCACCTATTAAGTTGGGTATTAGATGAGTGGACATTCACTAATGAATTATAGTTCACCTCTGAATGTATTTTTGTTTATAATTATCATTATATATTTTCTTGTAGAATATCATCTATTAGTTGATTCATTTTTTGGATATATCATTGATTAATTTAATGTTCATATCCTTCCTAAAACCATTAGTTTTAGTTCCCAACTCTTTCAATATTATTCATCTATATCTTCTTTCTTCATATTTTTACTTTATTCCATAGTCTTAAATATTCTATTTTATTCACCATAGTTGATCTCTATTTTCAATATATTTGGTCCAAATAATCCCATTTACATTCCCCCTCCTTCCCAATTGTTCAACCTCACATCCCCTACACTACTTGGAGTAAGAAAATATAAATTTTAACTTCATCAATTAAATTAAAAGATATATGTTATATTTCAATGAAGGGGTTGTGATGTAGATAATGTATGTGAGGAATTTAAGCTCATTTCCTTCCCCATGGACAAGGTGAATATTTGATGCTCTAGCTAGAAGAGTGATGATTTTAGATCATTTCAGGACTGTATCCTTTACTCAAATATTTATTGTAAATCGATCTCATTCACATGTAAAGGATTAATGTTGAATTACATATTTCTATTCCCCCCTTGTGTTTGTGCATGTGATTTTTTGTGGTTGTAAACTCACTTCCTAAATACATGTGGTCATCGGGATACACCCATAATGATTCAAATTGTACATTGATAAATAAAGGATGTGATTTTATCTCATACTATAAGTGGTATTATGTCCAAATCCTAGAAATTATTATAAATCCATGAAATCCCATTAAATACTTCCTAGTAACAATATTGGATACCATTTTATTGATTTTTGTCAATCGTTACCATGAATCGATGTGAACATATGAATGTATCAATAGTTTCACATTTTTATCCAACTACTTGATTGTATTATGTTTTATATCCATATATTTGGTCACTCTAGAATTTATATCCATCTAGGGTGGTATTATCCATCGGGGAGTTTATATCAGGCTCATGATACTTGATTTCTACTAATCCATGGTAGGGGAATTATATCCCACATATTTTAGTGCCACATAATTAGACAACTAAAACCTTTTAAGGATATGAGACAATGACCATTACAAAACCTTTTAATTCTATTTTCCATATAAAATCATGTTCCATTTATGGTTTTGTAACCATGGATATTGATGAACTTTTTAAGATTATGAACCCATGACCATTATGTCTTGTATATTCATGTTATATGACTAATAATTTTTTTGGGTATTTTAACATAATTCGGAATAAACTACTATGTGAATGGGATATAACATTGGATTTTGTGGGACCTATACATGAATTAAAATTTTAGGTTTATCTTGTAATATGATCCATGTGACAATATTTCTAGGGTTTATAGAAAGTTGTAGGCCCATGATATGTATAGCTCAATGATGGGTCATAGGGATTCTATCAGCAACGAGAACAGTGTTGTGGATTCATCCATTTTGGATTCCCCTAGAATTCATATATCATCATTTATACTTGAGTGGTTAATTTAATGATTTACTAGATGATTGGTGGACATGGAACTAGTATAATAATTTCGAAGTCATATAATCTTATAATGTTCGTCAAGATAATATATCACCAATCCTAAATGAAAATGAGTCCTCATTATCACGTGAATACATGATTCAATGTATCATGAGGTTCTTAGTAATCTAGGTGGAATATTTAGAAAATTCACTCATGGAATTATAGAATCCCCTTATCAAAGGAATAAATTAATGAATGGTATAAATCCCGTATGAATAACCTAGTCAAGTATTTTAGGAAGCTGTGGAGGAGGCCTATGTATGTGTAACTCAATAGAATGTTTATTGAGCTTAAAGAGTGTTACAATTTTATTATAGGAAAATCATTTAGCCTAATTATAGGATATAAGTAGAAAATTATCCTAGGTAGATTCATGGGTTCGAGGGAAATATTTTATGTGACTTATCTGAATGGGGATAGTAGGTTGGTTTCATGGGGGAATTGTGCCCCTAATTAACCAACCTCGGTGAAATGGGTTCTCAGTTATATGTTCTAGGTGAATTGGGTGTTCATTAGTGTTTCTTGGGTGAATAAAGGACCCAGTCACATGAACTAGGAGATTAGGCTTACCAGTTATCTAACCTGGGTGAATTGGGATTCCAATCATATGACCTGGGAAAATAGGCTACGTCGTTACATAAAATAGGTATGACTCAACTTGGAAAATCCATCACATAGATCCTTTTTGATGTCCCATGCCTGATCTCTTTAGGTAGTCCTAGTAATGAATCCTTTGTGAATACATGGGTGAAACACAAATTTGTCTTATTTGGGTTGAATTTGGCATTACCCATTGTGAGGACTTGTTCATAGTCCCTTTGGGGAAGACATAGTACCTGGATGGTGTGACATGGTCACTTGGGTGCTCTTATTGAGGTGGTTCCATCACCCTAGTCTTGGGTATGTCCCTGTTGATGTGGTTTGTAAATTATTATAATAAACAAAATACAGAAATACCATTCACTGTTATCCTTCTCACATTATATAGTATTGAAAAATTAATTAAATCAGAATCTTGGAAGTACTGGTCAAATTCTTAATTCACTTAGGTGATACTATGCCTTCTCATTCATGCTTCATCCAAAATTCCTCCACATTTCATCTTGAAAATGGGGTTCTAGATGTCCTTATATCCATTATTTGGGATGGGATCCTGTGTAATTAATGGTAACGAGTCCGGGTGCCCAATTTTCTGAATAGGAAACAACGTGAGATCATAAAGAGGACTAGACATGTGGCATGTGAAGTTTCATTAAAAAAATTTGGAGAATTGGTTTCATGAGGAGGGATCATGATAATTTCATAAGTACACTCTGAGCGGGTTCCTTTTGCAACTAGTTGTGAGAGTGTTGAGCCCAAAATTGTATTCACCCCTTCGAAAAACATTTTAAGCTATCATAGACCTGGCAGTAGTATTCGTTATCTAAAATTCAAGCACCACCATCCTGGATTGAGTAGTTTTTGGTGTGGTAATTATGTTTTAGAAAAATTCTTCGAATATATGTTTTTCGGTAAATTCTATATAGATTTTTTAATCTTATTGTAGTGTGAAATAGCCTGAAGTTTTTTGGTTTAAGATTATATTAGTATCAGAGCACTGTGGAAATTGGCATCATAGTATGGAAGCATTGGATGATTAATTCCTTGGTTATTCTATTTTTGGTATCATTTCTCCTTATTGGTTAACATTGATTAATGATAGTTGTCTACGGTTGATCAGGAATGAGGAAAATGTGTGAAGGTTGGATCTTGATTCTCAATTTTTCAATAATTATAGTGAAGTTATTCATGTTTCATAGTGACAATACTTGTTTAATTTTATTTTTAATATATTTATTTTTCTTTATTTTTGGAGAATTTTTTTTGTATTTATTAATTGATCCACCATTATTAAATGACCCAACATGTCATTCTATGTTGTTATGTACCCTCATTTTTAATATAAAATCATGTGATTTTTTGTATTAATTTTTAATTTATTTGTACACCATTCAACCCTAAGAAGCCCGAGGATCATATAAGGTTATGTTTATACGTCCTTTAGTGTCTCTTTATCCTTGGAATTGGGTGATTATGATCTTGGTTACTAAGGTAGGACCCTATTTATCTATTATATTCTCCTTCATTTGTTTCTGCATCAGGAGGTTGTGGAAGGGGAATTTGATTAATTTCATGTTGGTGGGTGAAATGGTTGATAATCTATTTTTGTTCAATAAGTTGTAGAGGGTTTATTTGACAATTCATAACTATGTGATCAAAATTGTCACCTCTATCTCATGTGGTGATTTTTGACCCTGTAGTTGACTTAGGTGAATTTATATCTCTCATATTTAATTTAATTATATTTTTTGAATTAAAATATTTATTCATACATTCTGTAAATGGTTGGTACAATAAAAATACATATAATAATTTCATTAAGGGAATTTAAATAGGGAGTTATATTTTACATTTGTTTATAATATTTAATTTTTTTCAACCATTAATTAATTATTTATTTGTGTGGTTGGGAATCATGTTAGATGATACTTATATGCATTATCACCACCCATAATTGTTTTATCACTTAAATAGGGAAATGAAGTTATATCATGTGAGTTAGTAAATAGTAATTGTTTTTTATATGGATAATTCATTATATAACCATGAATATATAAATGAAAAAGGAAAGTATGATGTTTTTTATCTATTTAATTATATATCATTTTCAATAGTAATTGTGTGGTAATTCTGTAGTGGTTAGTGATATCATTGTATAGTTGGTTGGTGTGGTTAGTTTTGGGGGTGATGATGTATTGTTTTCATTATAGGAGAAGTATGACTGTTTGATGTGGAAAGGGGATGGTATTTTGAAAATGGCGTATTTTTATGTCATGTTCTGGATATGAATATATATATATATATGTGAACATTTTTTGCGACAATTTGTAACACCCAAATATTTCATAGTACGGTATCTTTTCAAAATTATTCAATAACATGCACTTCACACAACACCAAGTTTGAGCGCACCATGATTTACAAAACTAGTCACAAAAAAAGAGGTTATTAATATTATTAACTGAATTTTTAATTTCATATACTTAATATAATTTTAGAATCCATATTCTATGTTTCTTATACAAAATATAAGAACAAATTCAATTTTTCAGATAAAAGAAGTATTTTAAAAAAATGAAATTTTAGCGCCATTTATTGGAGAACCTTTTTTAAAACCAATATTTAACACTATTATATATTCAATTTAATGAAATTAAATTATTATTTAGAATCTAGACATAAAATTTTTGTTTGAATAATTTTTTGGTAGTTTTGTGATAACATTCATATTTTGATGAATAGTGAAAAATAAAAAAAATTAATTGAAAAAAAAAATTTAATCGAAATGATTTATAGTGTTAAATTATGTATTTGAATGGTTTTTAACTATAATTAGATTATATTTTAATAATTTAATATAATTTAGGTCATTATATATTATTTCACATTTACATTTGACATAAACACATGTTAGTCTTTTGATAGTTTTTACATTTTAAAAACTCGTTTTTGGTTTAAACAATGGGAATAAATTTTAAATTAATTAATGAGACTTCTATGTTTTTAATTAGGTAAAATAGAAATACTTTTTAAATTCTGAATATCAAAATTATCATAGGGTTACTTTTTGGTATTTCTTTGGAAAATTTCAATTTTAGATGAATAGTGAAAAACACTACGTTATTGTTTGAAACAGACTTTTTATTTAAATAATTATTTATCTTATTCAAATTTATTTTATTTCCATGTAGATAAATAATTCCTATATATGGTCTATTTAATTCATTGGAGTCATTTTATAATAAAATTAGATGTATTAAATTTTTTTGAACTTTTTAACGTCATTTACCCACATTCTAAATACATTGGAAAATTTGCATAAAACATAACTTTACCGCTTTTTGAAATTAATTTCAAAAATCTAAGATAAATAGTTGACATCAGTAAGTAAAATGTGGTTCAATAAGACGAAAATAATTTTTTGTGAATCGTAACTTTTAAATTTTATTTAACATGGTAAAAAGAAAATAAGGCAATTAAAGGTAAAAAAGATGTTTTAATTTCCCTAACACATGTCCTAAATATATTAGAGAAGTATTTTCAAACAAAATCAACCTAAGGAATAAAATATGAACCTCTTTTTATCCACTTGGATTTGATTATGTCATTTATTATTATTTTATTTAAAGAATAGTTAAAAGTGTAAAATTCAATGTTTGATAACTAATTTTTTTTAATATAGGGTTATCCATAATATAATTTGGCTATAAATAATAATTAGAAAGGTAAAAAAATTTCCCCCATCATGGTATTCTATTTATAATTTTTAGACATTAAATAATTAAATTTATATATGACACAATGATGATGCAATAATTATTTAATTAATAAAAGATTAAAATAATTGATGAATAAAATGCAAATAAATGTAAGTGGAGATAGTAGAAGCATTTCAAGGATTTTATAGGTTAATATGACATGTTGGGGTTGATTCAATTAATTTTCTTCGATGTAATAATGTTTTTATGGCTTCACAAAAACCAAATACTTAATAGTGTCAAAATTGACATAAATGTGTTTTTAAAACACATACTATTTTATTAAATGATAAAATATTCCTAAAATTTATGTATTGGACAAAGGGATTACATAATATTAGATATTTCAATAAAGATCCACCTTGGGTTCTCTTGGATTTTTTATAGTATCATTATTAACCATTTATTATAATTATAAAAGAGGTCATGGTAAAAGTTAAACTATTTAACTAAGAGTTAAATATAAAATATATGGTTAATAAAGTGACCTAAACTTGTCTAAAAAATATTGGTTTAGAGTATTTAGAACCAAAACCAACTTAGATTATAAAGAAATCAATTTTCCCTTAGAAGCCGAAAATTATTTTATAATAAAATAATATTTCAAACTTTTCCTACAGTGACCCTCCCCTCTCCTATAAATGGGTACTTCCCCTTCTCTCAAAATCACACCTCCAAAGCCATTTGGCTCAGCCAACCCCTACCCAAATCTCCTCAAAACGTCCCCCAATTCAACCTAGAATCCTTAATAAGTGCATAAAGACATCCTAAATATCCCTTTTTTTAAAATAAAAAGGAAACACCCAAAGAAGAGGTATTTATTTTATCGCCTCTTTCAAAGTTCTTTTCTTCTTCCACTTTATATTTACATGTTACTTCCATTAAAAAATAATAACTCTAGTACCTTATACATACTGTGATTTTATTATAAATATTGTACAATAATATTCATTGTTCTATCCATCCTATGAATGTTAATGTCACCATCCATGCGTACATACGACTTGCCGTCTCCACGCCTGAGTGTAATTTTTTATTCAACACTATGTTATTTTTATGGAAATAATGATGCGTAATATTTATATAAATAATGAAAATAAAATTATAATTTCTCTTTAAAATTAATATACTATCCAATTCCACAACTTTTAATCATTAAAGAAATGATATGGTCGCTTGTGTGTCTGTACGACTTACTATCTCCACAACATGATGAGATTCATTTCCACGTTAACCATTGAATGATGATTAACAAAATATATTATTAATAAGTATGTAATATATGAAATAATAATGCCGAAATATATATATATATATACATATATATATATATATATATGTACTTTCATATATCTTATTCACTTACTCTCATTTAATACAATATGAAAACAAAAACATCGTTTATGCCTACGTATGGCCTACCATCGCCATAAACAACATTTTCCATTTCATATATCTATCTATTATACATATTTATATTCTAAATAAATATTTTATATAACTAATTTTTTATTTACATGAAGTATTTAATCCATGATCAAAATGATATGATCAGTAATGACAAGTTAAAACAAGTACGATAAAGAAAGAAATTATTACCAGAAATGTTAATTTAACGTGGAAATCATTATTAAATGTATAGTATAAAGTCATAAATGAATCACGTATGATATAAAAAATATGAATATGGTTTTGGTATAATTTAATAAAATACTATGATAATTATACATGAGGTTAAACATACGCTCGGCCAAAGGAAAGTGCAAGGTACATGTTAATTCCTTAGTCTCATTATAATCCTAGATTATTTATGTGTAAGTATTTTTCGGGACATATTTATTATCCAAGTACATGTTTCAAAAAATATATTTTAAAATTATTCTTTTATGGTACTCTTTAACAAAAAAATAATTTTAAATGTTTTAAATATTTATTCTTATAAATTATTCTCATTAATGTCCATGTTTCCTAAATGGTTTTAAGGATTTATTTATAACAAAATGATTATTCTAAAATGATAATTCCTTTCAAAAGTTTAAAAGTGGTATGGGAAACTTTGATTAAAAAATCTATTTTAAATTAATTCTTTTATGAATTTGTGACCTTAAAATTATTTCAAAAAATAGATATTTCTCTCAAAAAGTTTTACTGATCATTTTCAACTATGTCAGCATACTTTACTAGATATTATTCTTGATTAAGGTTGATTTATTATAATATAATCTTCTATATTTTATTGAATGAGTTATGATATGTTTGACTATGGATGTTTTATTTTTATAACCTTTATGGTTTATGGTTGAAGTATTGGCATTTCATGTGCTAGTTTTAACATTAATGTTTATATTATGTTTCAACATTTTCATATGAGGAATACGGTGGACTTAGTAAGGGATGGGTGAAGCCTGCTATAGCTCCACGATGCATCGGTACGTCACATGAGACAAACATGTGTCTTGTAACAAGGCCCTGAAAAAAAAAATTGTAGTCTTGGCATGAGGTCCTAACTATGTGGTTATGATTTACAACATTATGCAATCCCTCATTATGAAATTAATTACTACATGTGATTATTCGACTAGTAGAATATTCATGTGAATTTTTATACGGTAATTTTTTATTTAATTTTTGCATATTATGTTCACGATTAGGTTTAAAAAGGCTGTTGTTTTTATTACACATCCTGCCATAAATTTTTAAAGCTTCTGCAAAATTATTTACCCTTACTAAGCCTCTGAGCTGACCCCATTATTAGGTATTGTTTTCCCCGGATTCCAAGAAGTGTATTATGTTTGATTTGCAGAGTTATGCTTGGGGAATAATGGAGTTATGAAGGTATTATTTCTGTTGTGTTTTATGTCTGAATGTGTAATGTAACATTAATGTATGTAATCTATTTTACAAGACTACTAAACTGACCGGTCATTCAGGACTTGATTCCTAGTAATCATGCCAATGTATTAAAATGATGCACCAGCTTCAGGATTCTGGGGTTAGGGAATTACAGTTGGTATCCAAGGAAGTTTAGTATAAACCTTGGAAACTAGATTTAGAAAATCTCTAATTTGAGAGCATTACCCTAATATAGACTTTGAGGATTAGTATATAAGAACTTCCTTGAATTTTGGTAGTGTAGATATTTTGTATTTTCCATGAAATATATCCTTGTGTAGATTTTAGAAGTTAGAGGCGTCTCTGGCACAGATGTACCTTGGAGTGAAAACTATGAAAAGGAGTTTTGAGCTTGACCCAGCGTATCCTGGTACACAAAAACAGGCTTTGCTGCACTCTCGGTTACGACACTCATTGTCACGACCCATCCTCGGGACCCGTGCCGTGACTAACCCAAGCCCGCCTCCCATAGGCCAGGGGCTGGCGACTAGCACCAAGGCGTAAATCCCGATAAAAAAGGGAAAGACATTGCCTTTATAAAGTAAAAAAAACACCACAGAGTAAGCAAGCATAAGTATACACTAAGTAAAACTGGGTACAATAGTAAGTGCGGGAAGTAAATGGGCCAAAATACAAACACAAACTTAAAGTAAAGTAGAAATGGAAAGAAAGTACAACAACTGAAAGTAAAGCAGCAACATCAAGTCGTCCACTGGAAGTCCCACCTAAAGGGTGGGTACAAATATCCTCCTCAGCTCCTCAGGTCCAGGAGTCCACTCCGTGAACGTCCCGCCCAGTGGTCCACCACTAGGTACCGACTTTCTCCACAAGACTCAACCACGATCATCACTGTCTGTCGTCTGTATCTAACACAACGTAGTGCGGGCATAACCCATGCATGGGTGAGTATACGCTACTCAGTAGGGACCCGAGACCCCTAAAGATCTCCCAGAATCCACAAAGGATAATCCAAAAAGGAAAGATACAATCATGATGTAACATCAACACTACTTATGTATATTCCCATTCATATACCTAAGTCATCAATTTCAGTTCATATCCAACATCTGAGCCCAAGCTCGATCACGTCCACACAGGATAGTACAACCCAATCCACACATTAGAACACAACCCAATCCACATAGGAAAGTAAGTCAATCATATCGAAGATAATGATTGGAAGTCAAGACTCAGCTCACACAGGTGTACTTCTTCGTAAGGTGATAGAGATGATCAGATATAGCCACTGATTCATCTAAGCTGGGACCCACGTAGGATACTAACCAGCTAAGCTGTCGGACCCACATAGGATATAGACCCGCTACTCTGCCAAACCCACGTAGGATAGCAATAACAGAGTCAAACACTGCCAGACCCACATAGGATACAAGAAGAGCAGTCATCGTCGTCGAATCCACGGAGGATTTCAGTACGGTCTTCATCACTACCGAACACACGGAGGATTTCAGTGCGGTCTTCATCGCCGTCGAACCCACGAACGATTTTAGTACGGTCTTCATCACTGCCGAACCCACAGAGGATTTCAGTGCAGTCTTCATCGCTGCCAGAACGCATGGAGGATTTCAGTGGAGTTGTCATTGTTGCCGAACCCACAGAGGATTTCAGTGCATTCGTCATCGTCGTCGTAGTCGCAGCCAGCTCTAGGGTTCCCGCACACGGCATGCTCATTTCCCTGAGGGTCCGATCCACGATCCAAAGGGGTTTCAATACACCAAATGACATGTAGTATGGAGTTGATGTATCCAAAAGTTCCATCTCAACAAAAAGAACTCAACGCGACAGACGGCGCGTCAATCGGACGCCCGGTCTGAGAGTTATTGGCCTTTTCATTCCAGGGGCCCGGTTGGTTTTTAAGTCAAAACCGACCCAAGTGAACTCCAGCTATGTCCAAACCTTGAGATGAGTAATCCAAAAGGTCCATCTCACTACGAGGAATCCAACAAAGTCGATGGCACGTCAATCAGACGTCTGGAGCTCAAATTATATGTGTTTCCGCTCCGAGGGCCCGGTTGGTTTCGTGTTTGAACCAACCCGTCCATATGCAAAGGTTTCCGAAAACTTGAGTGTAATATACCAAAACTAACATCTCGATCCAAGGATCACATCGTAAATGACGGTGCATCGATTGGAGGTCCGTAGCCTAAGATACGAGCGTTTGAACGGAACTGTCCGAAAATAAGGGGTTTTGGGCCCGGACCGACCCGACCCAAGACCCCCTGGGTCGGCCCGAACCGGGAGACCAGAACTGGGTCCGGGTCCAGCCCATTAGGGAGAGGCCTGGCACGGCGCGGCCCGGCCTGTGCAGCCAGTTGGCCTGGCGCGGGCACGGCCCGCATAGCCAGCTCGACGCTAGCCGAGCCGCCGCGGAAGGGGGGGGTGCCCCCTTGATTGAAACCGCTACCCCACGTGGGGGCCGCTCCTTTTCCAGCCGGTGGTTATAACCCCCGGGCTTCTCCGAAACCGGCCAGTTTGACTGGCCAGTGAGTCACCGCGGGACCAGACGGTCCTACCCCTCTGTGCATCGGCGGCCGGCGGCTTCGGCCGCCATCTCCTGCTCCGCTGCGGCCAAAGGGCGCGGCCTTGGTCCGACCGGTGTCGTGCGATGGTGCTGCGTCCCTTCGCCGCGGCCCGAATCTGGTCATGGATTCGTTCGGCATCAACGGCGTGGCGCGATGGCGCCACGCTTCTTCGCCCATTCCTCTTGCTTCCGTGCAGTACCGTTGCACCACGCTACCTTGTTCGTGTCGCGATAAGTACAACATCAAAAGGGGGAGGACGGTCGGTCGTGTTCGTGTGGTCCGACCTTTTCCTGTTATAACAATAATAGGTGGCTCAAGGAAAGGACAATGGATGGCAAGTAATAATTCACGAGCAAAAAAAACCCCTACCTCAAGGGGTTGTCAAACGAAGGTTCGTCACGGGAAAAGGACGTCGCGGAAGACGGCATCGCAGAAGGAGGCTCTGTAAGCGTTGTCAATGTCATGGTACATGACATCGCTGATAAGAGGATCTTCGGCGTCGTGGTACATGGTGTTGCACCATCTATCTTTGAGGAATTAGCGTTCTTCGTCGTCGTCGGTGCGTTCTTCTCATTCTTCAAGGAGGAAGATGAAGTTCTTTGTGGAACTCTCCCTCTCAACACAATGAAGAAAACCCTAATGAAATAAAACATGTGTTATTTAATTAAAACACACAAGACAACATTCCATTTGAAATTCAAAATAATTCATTCGATTAATTGAATTAATTAAAGAGTCTTTACAATTCAATTAATGTGAGAGTTTACTTGGAATTTAATAAGGGGGTGCGGGTGTGTTACAAAATAATGGGGGTTTTCAGAAGTTTAATAGGCGGGGCTCGTGTGGGGACTACCTCACTGATATCCTATCAAGAGGGGGTTAGGATATAGTGTGTCCCACCTCAACTTCCATATGTAGGTTTAAACTAATTAGAACATAAAATAAAAATTGTTGCACAACTTTTATTTTATTCATTGGTTAACCCATTTTTAACTAACCACACCCGTGCAAACGCAACTCCAAAAAAGGTGTTCCTAAGAAATTACCGGCACTGCGGTTTCATTGGTGCCCTCAGATTTTGATTCCGAGCACCGGTTTAAAAGTTCGGAAAACCCGCTCATTCCTTCACTAAACATACCCGAGCTAAACTTCAGAAATTGATTCCGGGCACAACAGGCCTCGGAATCAGGTGCCATCAGAAACTGCATACTCGTAAAATCCCAAAGAAAATTAAGAAATAACATTCCTTGAATTTTACGGGTCTTTACACTCATACAGTATATGATTATGATGATTCAAAGTTTCTTTATAAGCCATTATGAAAGATATAAGAGTAAATACTTCCACAATGAAATAATTTTTTATGATTATAGATTAAATTTATAATCTTTTCAATTTACATTAGGTATTTTGAAAGATAGAAATTATTCATTGCTATTTATAAACTAACCTAGTGTTTTCCATTGTTTATTAATGGTGCCCAGTAGAAGGACTGTGAACTTCAGTAATACGCATGATCCAAAAAGTAATAAGGATCATTTCTTTCATGGTATTAATCTATAATTTAGATGGGAAATACTCTCCCACGTATCCACATCATATGAATAAACATTATCATGTGTTAATTAGACATGTAAAGAATTATCTAAGTCCTATGGATTTGAAGGGAAGCAAGAGAAGAAAATGATAGTAGAGATAAAGATGGACAAAGGGAAGAGGGGAAAAATGATTTTCTTATATGTGATAACTATTGAAAAAATCATATTGGAAAATTCATGAAGTGAATGAGAGTTTATTATAAGTGTGGAGAAAAAGGAACCCATGTACGTGATTGAAAGGGTAAGAAAAAGGTTTCAAATGTATAATGTTTCTTTTATAAAGAGTTGGGACACTACGCGAATCAATGTATAACTCATCAGAGTTCTCCCCAAATGATGCTCTTGGATAATAATCAAGTTATGATACTACCATATTTGAAGTGTAATTATATGTGTTCTTATATTGTTATTAAGGAAATTTTTCATTTGATTGTTGTATCATTTTTGTACTGGTTATATGAATTATGGAAATAAATAAGGATGTCACTTCAATACTATTACATTAAGGATTTGAGATCATATAGATCTAAGAAAAGCGACTCAATATAAAGTTATAATTTTTTGGAAAATACATGGTTGAAGGATAGATAAACATTAATATGGTTCTGATACTGATGTAGTGATTTTGGAGTAAGATATGATTGATTTAGAAAAATTATAATCAATATTCTTGACTAATTTGGAACTAATTAATTGTTTGTTTATTCCATTTATGTTGGAGTTTACAACATTTTTGGATATAAGGAGTATATCCAGTATTTTATAAGAAATATGGGAGCATGAATGTAATCAATAGGGTTTTATAATAACTCTGGGTGTTACACTGTTTTAAAACAATACCTGAAGAAGGTATTCACATGTTATTATGTAGAAAATAGATCGTCATTGTGTTTAACTTCCTTATAAATTTTAGACTGTGAGTTTGGAAAAAAGTTTTTTGGATAAGTCTAAGGGTTGAAATGGATTAAGTTTGGAATTGGATACTATTGTTAAGGTTAAATCATTTCTTAAGATTATTTTTAGATTGTTATAAAAAGGACAACTCGGTGGTCGGGCGACAACTCGTTGTGTCTGACAAGGCCGTGAGACTTGTACCCGCAACCAAAGGGAAACAAGGATTTATCACCTACCACATTCTTACGTGATGTAATGGTTTTCATATTGTATTTTTAATAAATTTTCTGAAAAATGAAATATAAAATCAATTTTTTAGAACCCTATTCAATTCGGCTTAATATGATATTTTTGAATTCTTTTATCTTTTGGAGTGAAGGATGAGTTTTTGGTAGGAATTAGTTGAAAGATGAAACTCTACTTGTCATGTTTTTCCATCTTATTCAATGAATAAATTAATTCTTAAACTTTACAGAATGTATCTTAATACCATGAATGTGCTATCCTAATTCATTATTTTTTTAAACCAATGATATTTTAAATAATAATATATTGACAGCGTTGAGGCCCTCAATTTTACACTTGTCTGTGATTGATAACCTCAATCAATCCCTATAAATATATATGATTTTCCTCCAATTATGTGTCTCTAATTACCACAAATGTTCTCATAATTGAGATAATAATTTGGTGGTGACTTTTTCATTTCCCTTTCCATATTATTAAGACTAAATTTTATAAAACCAATTTTTGATGTGGGGTTTCCACAAAGGAATTTTTCTATTTTTGACCTTTTATTTTGGAATAAAAATTTCAAATTGTGAGGAAACATTTATTGAATGATGGTAGAATGCATCACCCCATGATTTCATAGTACGTTATCTCTTTAAAATAATTCAATTATTTGCACTACACGCAACACCAAGCTCGAGTGCACCATCACTTACCTAACCAGCCGTTCAAAAAGAGGTTATGAATAATATTAAATGAATTTTGAATTTTATACACGCAATATTAATTTAGAATCCAAATTATGTGTTTCTTAAACATAATATAAGAACAAATTCATTTATTTCAGATAAAAGAAGTATTTTTCAAAAAATGCAATTTTACCAACTTTTAATGGAGGACCATTTTTTAAACCATTATTTGACACTTTTATTTATTAAATTTAATTAAATTAAAATATTCATTAGAATAGGGACATAAAAATTTAGTTTGGATAAATTTTGGTACTTTCCTGAGAACTTTCATATTTTTATGAATAATGAAAAATACTAAATATTAATTGAAAAGAACTTTTTTAATCAAAATAATTTATAGTGTTAACTTATGAATTTTAATGCTTTGTGAGTATAATTAAATTATATCTTTATCATATAATACAATTTATGACATTATAAGTAATTACGCATTTAAATTTGACATAAACACGTGCCAATCTTTTGATGGTTTTTAATTTTTAAAAATTCGATTTTGGGTTTTAACAACGAGAATTAATTTTACATTAATTAAAGCAAATTCTATGTTATTATTTAGGTAAAATAGAATTCATTCTTGAATTTGGAATATTAAAATTATCTTAGTGTAATTTTTTGGTATTTTTCTGCCAACTTTAATTTTTTTGATGAATAGTGAAAAACACTGAGTTATTGGTTAAAACCGACTATTTATTTAAATAATTATTTATTTTATTTCAATTTATTTAAAGTAAAAATAGATATATAATAAATATATAAGTTCAATGTGATTTATTGAATTCATTTTATAATCAAAATAGATGTTTAAAATTTTATTGAACTTTTTAACATCTTTTACCCACCTTCTAGGCACATTTACAAATTTGCATAAAACATAATTTTACCGCTTTTGTGAATTTAATTTAAAAATATAAGGGACAAGGTTGAAATCATTAAGTAAAATTTGGTTCAATAAGTTGGAAATTTTTTTGGTTAATAGTAACCTTTGAATATTATTTACCAATGTTAAAAGTAAATAGGGTAATTAAAGGTAAAAAAGATGTTATAATTACTTTTACACTTGTCCAAAATCTATTGGGTAAATTTTTTTCGTCTAAAATAAACCTTAGGAAAAAATCAGAACCTCTTTGATCCCCTTAGATTATATTAGGACATTTATTAATATTTGAATTAAAAAAGATCTAAAAGTGTACAATTCAATGCATAATAACTAAACTTTTTTTAATATATGGTTGTCAACAATATAAATTTGACTATAAATATTCATTAGAAAGATAAAATTATTTCATACATCATGTTATTTTGTTTATAAATTTTATACATTAAATAATTAAATTTATATATGACACAATGATGATGAAATAATTACATTATTAATGAAAGAACAAAGTAATTGATGTTATAAATATCCAAATAAATTTAAATTGAGACTCTAGATGCAATCAACAAATTTTCTAGGTTAATATGAAATTATAGAGTTGATTTAATGAATTTTTTAATATTACATTATAGAGTTGATTAAATGCATTTTTTTGAATTAATAATGTTTTTATGGTTTTCAAAAAAACAAAATACTAAATAGTGTCAAAATTGACATAAATGAGTTTTTAAAACAAATACAATTTTATTACATGACAAAATTCTCCTAAATACATAATGTATGACCAAAGGACATATATAATATTAGATATTTCAATAATGACCAACTTGGGGATCTCTTTTCTTTTTTATAGTATGTTTATTAACTATTTATTATAATAATACAAGAGGATGTAGTAAAATTTAAACTATTTAACTTAGAGTTAAATCAATAAGATTGGGTTAATATGAGGAAATAAACATGTCTAAAACCTATCAGTTGAGAATAGTTAGACCCATAACCACTTTATATTCGAAATAAATCAAATTGGATCCATTACAAACTGAAAATAAGTTTATAATAAAATATTATTTTAAACTTTTTCTAAAGTGACCCTCTTATCTCTTATAAAAGGGCACTTCCCCTTCTCTCAAAATCACACCTCCCAATCGATTTTTCTCAGCCAACTGCTACCAAAATCTCCTCCAAACATCCCTCACGTTGAGCAGAAATCCAAGCTACATAGCCCTTTTGTTAAAATCAAATGGAAACACCCAAAGAAGAGGTAATTATTTGATCACCATTTTCAAAGTTCTTTTCTTATTCCACTTTATATTTCTTTGTTATTTACATACCAAAATAATAAATCCATTACCTTATACATACTGTGACTTTATTATGAATATGGTAAAACCTTATTCATTATTATGTCCATCCTAGGAACGATGATGTCACCATGCGTGCGTGCGTACAACTTATCCTTTGCACTTCGTGTTGTAATTTGAAATTCAACAATATATTATTTGGATGGATGTAATGATGAGTAATATGTGTATAAATAATGAAATTAACATACTAATTTCTCTGTAAAATTAATATACCATCCAATTCGACAACTTTTAATCATCAAGGAAATGATATCGTCGCTTGTGTGTACGTACAGCTTACCATCTCCACGATGCGATGAGATTCATTTCCATGTTAACTATTCAATAACGATTACAAAAATATATATTATTAATAAGTATGTAATATATGAAATAATAATTCTACTGGATATATATATATATACACATATATACACATATACATATATGTGTATGTTCTTACATAAATCTTATTCATTTACTCTCATTCAATACGATATGAAAACAAAAACATCGTTTATGTGTACGTACGGACTACCGTCTCCATAAACGGTGTTTTCCATATCATATATCTATCTATTGTAAATATTTATATTCTAAATATATATGATATATAATTAATTTTATATTGTATGGAAGTATTTGAATCATGATCTGAATTATATGGTCAAGAATAACAAGTTAAAACATATACGATAAAGAAAGCAATTATAGCCCACAATGTTAATTCAACATGGAAATCATTATTAAATGGGTATTATAAAGTCATAAATGAATCATGTATGACCTAATAAATATGAATATGGTACGGTTATAATTTAATAACTTACTATGGTCATTATACAGGAGATTAAAGGTACCCTCGACCAAAGGAATGATCAAGGTAAGGGTTAATTCCTCAATTTCATTAGTATCTGAGAATGTTTATGTGTAAGTATTTTTTGGGACATATTTATTATCCATCTCCATTTTCATAAAATACATTTTAAAATGATTATTTTAAGGTAATTTTTAACTAAAACATCATTAATAATGTTTAACATAGTTATTACTATAAATCATTCTCATTAATGGAAATGTTTTCAAAATAGTTTTAATTATTTATTTATGTGGACTTGACTGTTTTAAAATGTTAATTACATTAAAAAGATTCAATGTGGTATTGGAATGTTTGATTCAAAAATATCTTTTAAATTACTTCCTTTATAAATGTGTTCCCTCTAAATGATTTCACAAAAAGGGATATTTCTCTCAAAAAGTTTTACGCTTCATTTTAAACAATGTTAGCATCCTTTAGTGAATATTATTATTGATTAAAGTTGACTTATTATAATAAAATCTTTGTTATTTTATTGAATGAGTTATAATATGTTTGACCCTGGATGTTCTATTCTTATACCCTTTATGGTTTACGGTTGAAGTATGGGCATTTCGTATGATAATTTTAATACGAATGTTTATGTTATGTTTGAATATTTTCAAATTAGGATTGTCGAAGACATATTAATTTATATGTGGAGCCCACCATATCTACTATATGCATCGGTTGGCCTCATTAGGCAATCTAGTGTCTTGGAACATGTCCTTGAAAAAAACGTTATTTGTTGTTTTGGCACAAGCCCTTGACAATGTGGTTATGATGTCCGACATTATGCATTCCCTTATTATGAAATTAATTATTACATGTGATCATTCGACTAGTAGAATATCCTTGTTCTTGTTTACATGGTAATTTTTGAATTTTGTTTCCATATTATGTACAATATTATGTTTAAAATGGTTTTTTCTTTTATTACACATCCTTCCATAAAAGTTTATTGATTTTGATAAATTATTTACCCTTACTAAGCATCTGATATCACACATTTCTTATGTTTTATTTTCCTAGGATTCCAAGATGTGTATTATGTTTGATATACAGGGTTAATCTAGTGAAATAATGGCTTTTCCAGTGGATTGTTTATGTTTAATTTTATGTTTGAATGTTTAATGTAATGTTGATGTATGTAATCTATTTTCCAAGACTACTAAAATAATCAGTCTATTGGGACGTGATTCCATGTAATCATTCCTATATATTAAAATAATGTACCGCCTCTGGGAATTTGGGGTCAGGGTGTTACATAGTTGATGTGGTTTTTAAATTTTCCTGGTAATATGGAATTTTTTGGAAATAAATGAAATTATCAGTGAATTATGGTATGATTATAATAAATATTAGGTGGTAATGAATTAATGTGAAATGTGAAGATTTATGAAAAAATATATATGGTTGAAACTAGTGAATAATTAATAAATTGAAATTTAAAGTTTCTTACTGAATGTAATGTGGTTTTTAATACTGAATCATTCATTTTATAATGATGGTAAGTTGTAACTATTTTTGGGTTGTCATATAGTGGTGGTGTGATTGGATTGGTTTGTTGTTAATGGGGGCACTAGTTATTGATTTTTAATAATGGAGAATAATTTATGGATATAGGGGTATCAATCAACTATAAGAAATTTTTAGTTAACAGTTATTATGTGATTATTGGGTTCATTATGCATCTATTATATAATTTCTTATTTCATACAGAATGTCAATCGATTATGGTAGTCTTACTAATGCCCATATTAGGTCCCTAGTATTGTGTGTTTTATTTAATATATAGAATGGTGGTGTAAAAGATGGATGACTACCCCCTCTCCCCCAATATCACTTCAATTTATTATATAAGTTTTTATATAATTAGGGTATACTAAAATTTAATGGATTGATATTTATATGCGATGAATTGGTCTTTGTGTGGATATATGGTGAGGGATTCATAGGGAATAAAGATTTAACTATATGAATATCCTTTATGTTCATTATACCTAACTATAATTAGATGGATGTGATGTATGTTTTTGACATAGTGATATGAAATTTATAAATGTTTGTGGTGTCATTTTGATGTGGTATGTTATATGTGGCTACATATATGCAGTTTTCGTTTTGATGCGGTAGTATACTTATGTGATTATGTTGATATGTAAAGGAGGGTAGGGCCATTCAATATTCCCTTAGGAAGTGAGGGTGAATTTATAAGTGTGGAAGTGGTCATGGGTTACCTTCTTGATATATTTTTTATATTATATTACTCTTCATGGATGTGGTTTTGGGTGAGTGAGCCTTTGTATGGATTTATTATAGTTGACCTAGTATTGTAGTTGAGTTGGTTGGGCTATTTATTCGTTGAGTCATTTTTTCACTTTTTTCACATTTTATTAAGTGGTTTTTTGGTGGATAATAATGTTTATACATGTATGATCCAACCTTGATATATATATATATATATATTTCAATAGGTTTATCAAAGTGAGTTGGTGATCGGACTGGACTACACTATCTCATGATGATCATTGGTGTTCTTGGATTTGTTTCTATTGGATTTTTGTTGTTGTTGATGCTCCTTTCCTTCACAGAGTCTAAACGAATGAAAAGGGAAATACCATGAACTCAAAGTGATTCATCCTTTGAAGAAACATCAAAAATTGACAAAGTCATGAACAAAGATTCATTTGCACTTGGGTCGTGCAAGTTCCACCAAGGTCGCACAAGTATAGTTGTGTGCCACCTAGTGGTCGCACAGGTGACTTGCGTGACCACGTTGAATTTCGCCCAGGGTCTTCACCAGCCAATAAATACCCCTGGTGGGCCCCCCATTTAAAAGAAACAAAATTCCAGAAACTCATATTTGAGCTCCTGGCGCCCTAGTCTCTTCTCAAAGCTTCCGAACACTTAAGGTAAGTTGTTACCTAGAACGAAAGATCTAATTCCCCTTAATTAGTCTTAATTTACTTTTGATTTTGGGATTCCTTATCAGGAATAAAACCTAACCATAATTCCCCTTCAATTTGGGAATCCTTCTTAGGATTAAGTCCTAAGTTAAGTATCCAAATCTCTATAAAGCACATATATGTTTATGGACCTTATTCCTGGGTTTCTTCCCTGAAGTAAAACTCAATATTCATCTATTTTGGGCAGTCATCCATACATAATCCCCACATCATTTCTTATGATTGCATATTTCATGACACAATTGTTTGGTTTCACCAATACCTCTTGTTTCCCACACCGATCATGACTCACGTGAGCATAGAGTGTAAAAGTAATCATGACATCATTCATTGAGCCATCAATCATGCATAAAAATCATACTCCCTTACTCGAACTATGTGGGTTCAGATTCCATTTCTAAATAAGGATATGTAGGTAGCCCATCTGTGGGTACGATCCCAACTCTGAAATAATCCATGTCCTTCTGAATGACAATAAACTTCAAGTGCCCTGCTGAGTGGCTTTAAAACATTTATGGTCGTCATAATGACCAAGAGACTTTTATATAATGTATTGAAGGATACCATTGACTAAGAGTTTCTAAACAAATACTGATGATTATCTATCGATGAAGAACCTCGAATACATAAAAAATATTCTCTAAATCTCCTACATACTAATCATTGATTGTCAGATCTAAAGGAAAGCTCATTTTCATACTTGGTAATGTAACAAGGATTAACAAACAAAACATAAATCTATAAAGAGAGTTCCAGAGTAAACAATAATTTCCCCCAAAAGGGTTTGATGAGTTCGACCTCCCATCCTCTCGGCCAATGAAAATTATTAAGCCTCATCAGTTTACAATTAATGAGCACCAACCTTTGGAAAGTAGGGCCAAATGGATATGGAATCATTGGATGTTTCTAGTTCTACGAACAAACCTGTTAGAAACCGCTTGGATTGTTTGAACCTTAAATCAAACGAGGTCATCACCATTTTCAGAGGAAACAAAAAAAATGGTGAACCCGACCTGAATCCTTAAGCATGTTAAAATGATGTTTTACCTATTTGTTAGGCCCCTATTTAAATCCAATGAGAGGGCCAACAAGACAATCAATAACATATGTGCTTATCCAAAATACGTAGTGGCCAGACTTATCTTGATTACATATGTTATATCAAAAAGGAACCCTTTTCCAAGATCTTCTGTGTTACAGAAATGGCTTCTCTTAAATTCACACATGTGAATACTTTTGCTGTGAATACTTCTCCTGTGAATGCCTCTGCTGCTACTTCTGCTAGATCGTTGTCCTCTATGAGGACAACATCACCTACTCAGCGTCTTCAATGCTGGGTATCAAATGCGCTGGTTATGGAGTACTGTCAAAACAATACTATTCTGACTCTGGAGACCGCTCGACAAGCCCTCCAAGTCAATAATTCACCCTTGTAATCCGGACAGAGACGACCAGTGATCAAGAAGCAGGTGGTGCCAACCACCATCTGCAACCGTTTCGGGTCATTATCCCCAGAACATAATCACAATTCACTCCCGTATTCCGGGGAGGTGAATGAGCAGGTCCCTCAGGGCCTTAATTCAAGGAGACAGGAGTCCTTCCTGAGGGCTCCCATCAACAATCTCTGCCAAACTCATGCGGCAGTGTGCCCTCAACATGATGAGGGTATCGTCTCCAGGCGTTCATCTCGGGTTCCTCGAACCCGAGAAGGCAAGACGAACCACCAAGGGAAAATCTGGTCAAAAGTGAGCATGTTATCATCTCTTACAACTTCGGAGAAGTCCACCAACCTAACTTGGTGGCAAGAAACAAACAGACACACACACACTATCTGTTTTAATTTCTCTATCTAGCAGACTCATTTGGCAGCATCACGCCAATCCAGTCAGCCAATTCTGGCGGAGTGCTATATATATGAACATACACCTGTTTATAAATCATCCTCTAGTCAGCATGCTCATCTTACTACATACAATGGATCCCGCCAACCCAATGTGTTGACAACTGGTAAACAGGCACATACACCTTCTTATACTCATCAATACTATTAGTATCTTCATCTGTCAATATTGAAGGAAGCTCGTCAACCACGTTCGGAAGAGTGCATTCAATTGGCACATACACCTGCTGGTATTGATCAAGCCTACCCACAGTCTCTTTTGGTAGCATTCGGAAAAGTCAGTCGGAAAGCTCCGGTGAAAAACAGGAGGCAAACTCAACTCTCTGCCCCCACACATGAGTACTTTTAGGATTTACTAACATGAAAAGGAGGACAAGAGCAGACATATACCCATACTCCAAGCACGGAATGGGCATATATTCCCGTTCTGGCAGTTAAAGTCACCAAATATATTCTATCAATGGTGAAAGAGCATAAACAAATCCATGCTCATATTCTGGATGCCTGCCAGGATATTATAACAGCTTTAGCAGCATCTCAGGGAAAGACACATAAATTTATCCCTACCAGTGGAGTAACACATCAACAGTTCAGTCCAGAACAAACACACACCTCTATTCCAGTCCAAGAGGGTTGTGGGGTGTACTCCCCCATATCATACAGACAACCAAGTCAGGCACACACACCTGATTTGAGTGGAGATAATCAGCCTAACATGATCATTTATCATGAGAAGGCACATACACCTACCCATAATGGCCACTTTCCTCAAGAAGTGCTTCTTAAAGTGAGTAATAAGGCGTCTAAGAAGAAGACCCTCCCAACACATTCAAGAAATCAAGAACCAATCTGTAATAAGGCCTTGCTCGATGCTGGAGTTCTTGAAGACCTCAGACAAATATCTGTTGGAATTCAAGATTCTACTCCCTCATTTCCCAATAGTGGGAACATTAATTCTAAAGGTCTTCATCAGACACTTCCTCATGAAGGCTTGCTTCATGACAATTCAGTCGATCTCGAAGTTTCATATCCAGATGAGAGCCCCAGGAACCCTTTGTGTGGTCAGAAGACCAATGAGAAAAATGTTTCATCTTTTGTTGTAACCCACCATGGTGGTCCTCCCCATGATGAAGAATTTAGCTGCTAAAGTCCTCTCCACAGTAGTAATGCACATTTCCTAGAAAATGCTCCAATGGACAATGTAGTGACGAGAAATCCCTCTTATCTTGAGGCACTTTCAAATGTGAAGCCAGTCATGTCTGATTCTTTACCAATAACAAGTGAAATACATTATCAATTAGAAGATAGCCCACGGTGTAGGCCATTTTTAGACCCACCCCGGGATCATTCATCTTCTAGTTTGATCAGTGAATTCTCTACCGATCTTGTTGAATACGATGAAGCAACAAAGAAGCACCAGCTTTGGTCTAATCAGGTAGAAGAATCTTTATTGAATGATTAAGAGGAAATACTGAATATGAGAAAACAGTAGGAAAAAGGTGAAGTGCCAGTCATGTTTTGTCCTCTGGATGATTCTCATTATGACATTCGAGAGATGTTGACAGAATATGGAATTCATGATATTCGTTTCAACATATGGAAAAATCTTTGTCAGTTGAAAAAGAAAATATTATCTTATGATGAATATGAAAATAATGTCAAGATAATAGAAGGGTTACAACGCCAAATTGATTTGGAAACTCTCTTAGTATCTCAATTTCTGAAGGATGAAAAGCAGTAGAGAGCCCTTCAGTGTTCATGCCTTGGCACACTAAGAAGATTGCGCCAGTTAATTGCCAATACCCCATCTGGTATTCATATCAGGGGATGGGGTGTTCATGGAGTACTACATTTCACTTTACTCTCCAGTTAGCAAAGCCCGCCGAAAATGGTCTCATGAAATGTTATTGCCCATGGCCGGTCAAAGTCAATTGGCTTTGTTTGTAATCAAAGGCTCTCTCAAGAACATGCCTCAACTAGTTCTTCTCAAAATCAAGCATACAGAAAACAAGTTGTTGAATTAATCCTGCATCAAGAAAATGAGAATATTTAATAGGCCTATCGTTTGGAGCAAGCACATCATTAAGTGACAGAAGTGTCAGAAATCATCCAACGGCCTTTTGAGCCGGGTGATAAAAGTGGATGCAGGTTGATGCATCCATCCAATTTCAGGACTAAAGTCCGCAATATCGGGAGAGCTTCCAAGAAAGTCTCAGATGTAGCAGCTCAAGAACCACCCCATCTTTCCAGACTGGATACTCTTTTAACCCAACCCTCGGAATCAACAAATAGGATCCCATGAGTTGAGGAGGAGCAGCCCCAGTCCACCGGACTGGGGAATTTTTCAAATCATCAATCTCTTCCTTAAGGAAAGTCAGTCATCTCTCAATTAGGGAAGATGCCTCAAGAGTAATTAAGAGCCAAATTATCAAGATATTCCTTCCAAATTAATGTTCATAAAGAAGTTTCTGAGGGATAAAATTGACAAAGGGCAATATCTCACCAGGGACATGGAAGAAGAAAATATCACAGAAATGCTGATAGAATGGATGCAATGCATTATGAATCAATTAATGTCATCAATGTTGTTGTTACTGATCCTCCAGAACATGAGGTTCACTCATAGGAATCAGATGAAGAGGTTCCTGCTCAAGAATTTGTATGCACAGACATAAATGAAGGTTTGCATACATGAAATCAAAGGATTACCCAGAATCTAGGTAATCCTCCATGTAACCCACTTCCCCCTCTCCGAAAGGTGTCCAATAAGGGGAAAGGAAAGAATCAGGTTACATAACTTTCCTCTGGAGAAGGTCAATCACTCTCACAAGAGAAAATATTTTCACAACAGGAGGAAGAAATGAAGGAATTGAGGAGGTTGAATGCAGAACTACATCGCCATAGTCTTCCTCCTAAGCATGCTGGAGTTAGTCGGCTAAGGGAATTTGTTGCGGCTACTGAGATGGATCTAGATTATCCTCATCTACCATTACACCCTCACAGGTCTAATCCTATGGGTCAAGAGCAACAATAATTGTTGGTTCTTCCATCATTTGTAGTACTAGCCACCACATCTGTCCAAGCTCTATTCATTGCACCTGTTCAGGTCCAAATTCAACCGGATGTTTCTCAAAATTTAATAACTACTATTGATTCATTAATAGATCGGTTAGAAGGTATGGAGGGAAAGCATGATCATGTTCAACCAGAGAAAAGAGACTACCCTGAAGGGGTTGATGCAATTCCTCCCGCATCAAATTTTTCAAGTACCACATTCCCAATCTTTAATGTTTTGGGAGACCCAGAGCAATACATAACCCATTTTGTTTCTCATTGTGATCCTATGATGGGAACCCCTCAGCAACATGAAGAAGTTATGCTCAGGTGTTTTGTATAGTCATTAAATGGGCCTTCTTTTTTCTGGTACACAAGGTTGCAATCCCAGACAGTTACCGGATGGGAGGTTCTCCGTCAACGATTCCTTATTCAATTTAGCTCAACTTTTCCAAAGACAACCATTTTTTATCTTACAAACTGTAAGCATAGGGATAATGAACGGGTTTCATATTTCATTTCTCACTAGAAGGGATTAACATATTCTGTAAGTTTATTATTCCCTAAAGAAGATTTTTGGCCAATCTGTGTGGAAAATTTACGTGATGAGTTGCGCACACCGTTGGTCCCTGTGAAATACACATGAGAGTTTCGAGACCTTACATCAATCGCTCAACAGATTGAAGACTCCGTGATGAAGACTAAGGACAACACTCATGTAATTCCATCAGCTCCAGGACGTAGAATGGGTAATGTAGAGACTGCTACAATTATGCTTAAACAAGCACCTGTACCTGCTTCTACTTCAAAACCTTCATCTTCTCGAAGGGATCCACCTCCTGAGCGTCAACAAAAGTGGTCGTTTTGTCTATATGATGAAAGAGATCAAAGAAGAAAACAATTTGAGGATTTTAAGACTAAAGTTTACTCTTTCCGAAATGAACAGGTTCCTGGTTATTTAATTTTGGCTCTGGAAAATAATTTGGATCAATTGCCAAGGCCCAAAAGGCCTAACAAGGATTGAGATGAAGACTATCCCAATTATTTCCAATTTCAACAGATATTGGGGCATCCCATTCAGGAGTGTTTTGTCTTCAAGGACCTCCTAGAAAAAATGGTTGACTCGGGACAAGTCAAATTGAATGTTTCTTTAGCTCAGGTAGCATGTGTTACTGCTACAAATCCAGAGGAAGAGGGCAAGTGACAATAATTCATGAAAAAAAAATTAGTAAAAATATGATGATTGGATGGTCAGAAAAACAACCAACCAAACTCATGCTATTTTGTGAACAAAATTGAAGAAACCAATTGTGTCTTCTACCATGAATTCCATAGCAAAACCCTCTTCATAAGAGGGAAAATCCTCAAAGAAACGAATTAATTAAATGAAAGAAGAGCAATCCGAAGAAGATGAGATCGTGTCAAATCCCAAATTGTCTTCGACTCTGGAAGATTTTATGCCATCTACATCGAAGCAACGGGCACTGTCCCACCAAACGGCACAACCTAAATTGTCTAGTCAGGCAGAGTCTTCATCAAATGAAGAACTAATCTTTGGTTCTGTTAATATGATTCACTTAATAGATCCTTATGCCAGTTGAAGTTTCGATTTTGATGAGCATGAATTCCAAGTATCAAACAGAGGAATTAGAGGAAGTTCCAGAGGCTCAGGGTATATGGGAAGACATGGATCTTACAGAATCCACTATTCCAATTCTACCCCTGCTAGAACTCTGTATACTGCAAAAACTCGTGGCAGAGCCCTTCAACGGGCTCAACAAGAACATGAAAATTCTTCCACCAATAGCAGACTCAGTCCTGGCACAGTTATTTTAGAAGATTAGTTTTAGGCTCCACCATCTTCCTCACACCATGTAAATAGACCTATTCAGTCTAATCTTCTAAAGCCATGAGTATTGCCAAATCCTACCCCAATACAAAATGCATCTACTTCTAAAGCATCAACTTCTAAGGTACCTACGAAATCACATGTTCCTGTTGGGAAACACAGAACTTTGGATCAAAATTATGATGTATTGAAACACTTGGCCCAAGTACCAGACAAGTTATCAATTTTAGGTGCCTTGAATCTATCCAAGGATCTTCGGGAGGCACTCATTGAGGCTTTGTCAAGTCCTTAGGAGTTCGAAACTGAAATTGTTGCGGCTGAAGTTTACCATGTCGAGAATGGTCCTGCAGAATGCCATGCAGTGATATCTTTCACAGATGAAGATGAAGATGATGTCGTGCATGGATAGATTAGACCTTGGTAGTTATCTGAAAAGTTCAATGGTGTAGAAATCTGAAGTGATTTAATTGATAATGGTTCAGGAGTCAACCTCATCCCCATTCTTACACTTCGTCGATTGGGCCTCACAAAATCTGATTTATCTCCTTCTACTTTGATGTTACAAGGATATGATAAAAATGAACAAGAACCACTGGGCGAGATTATACTCAGAAGTCAGTTTGGATATCTTGTATCCAATTCAGATTTCATGGTAGTTGATCACGATACAGCCTTCAACATTTTTCTTGGAAATCCTTGGATACATAAACATGCAACTATCCCTTCATCAAACCATCAATGCCTCAAATATTGTTTTGATGGTCAAATTGGGACATTTTATGGTGATAAATCCCCCTTCAAAACTTGTGAATCTCAATACATTGAGGCATAATTCTATCACATAAAGGTTAATGAGAAATCCAAAACAAGGGTGGTTACCAAAGTTAATTCTCCATATAGTTTGGAAAAGATTCCAGTAAACCCATTCACACATGTGAGTACAGATTATGTGTTGACTATCAGTCATATTGACAGGATAGACTTGAAACCAAATAATCTTATGGAAACTTCCATAATATCAATTATGGAAATCAAGCCAGACAGCATGGGAGAAATTGGTGATTCACTAATCAATGATGAAATCCCAAATGGAGATGTCTTCATTTCATCTACTGAAATCCAACTTGTCTATACTTCACCAACTAGGCCAGAAGAAGTTATAACAATGTCAGAGGTGAAGGATGATGTTGAATCTCAATCCATCATCTCCTCTTCATTACCCAAGGAAGACCCTTCATCATCAATAGGGTCAGAAATGGAAGCCTCTTATTCGAGATGTTCACATTTTGACATCTCTCCTGATCATGAAAATTATGCTTCATAATCTACTATGAATGTAGAAGTAGAAGAGATTACACATGTTGAAGAAGAAGGGAAAGATCTCAGAGATGATCCTCCAGCATTTGAAGAGGGTATCTCTACCACCATGGATGAACTCTGAGAAATAAATCTGGGTACAAAATAATATCCACGCTCAACTTTAATTAGTGTATCCATGATTCTTGAAGAGAAATAAATGTATATTTCATTTCTAGAGGAAAATCGAGATATATTTTCTTGGAACTATACAGAGATACCAGGACTTGATCCTGATGTTGCTACTCACCGCTTAGGTTTTCCAGAAGAACATCGAAGATTTAAGCAGGCCACAATAAGAACAAACCCAACCTATGCTTCCAAAATTGAAGCTGAAGTGGATAATATTATCAAAGATAAATTTGTCAGAGAAGTTCAATGTCCCAAGTGGTTGGATAATATAGTCCCTGTGAAAAATAAGAATGAACAAATTAGAGTTTTCATTGATTTTAGAGATGTTCATCGGCATTGTCCTAAGGATGATTTTCCAGTTCTGGTCACAGAACTCTTGATTGATGAAACAGTTGGCTATGAAGCACTTTCCTTCATGGATGGAAATTCAGGATATAATAAAATCTGAATGGCTCCAGAAGATGAGGAACCTACAGCCTTCAGAGCCCCTTAGGGTGTGTTCTGTTGTTGGGTAATGCCCTTTGGCTTGAAGAATGCATGCACAACATATCAGCGTGCCATGCATCATATCTTCAAACCTTTTTTAGGGAAGTTTGTTGAATGTTATGTGGATGATTTTATGGTTAAATCCAGGCAATGTTATAATCACTTGGATGTTTTGGAAGTCATATTCACAAACTTTGACAGAACAATTTGAAGATGAACCCCTTAAAATGTTCATTTGGTGTAACCTCAAGAAAATTTCTTGGATTTTTTGTATTCCACCATGGTATCAATGTCGATCCTGAGAAGACAATGTCAATCCTTAGTATTTCAACTCCTCTAAATTTGAATGAATTGAGAGGGATTCAAGGAAACTTGGGCTATATTCGGCATTTCATTTCCAATTTGGCAGGCAAAAGTTTACCCTTCACCAAGTTGATGAAGAAGGGAGTTACTTACTAGTGGACTGAAGAATGTCAAGAAGCATTCGATATTCTCAATAAATATCTCTTCATTCCACCAGTATTAATTCCACCTATTGAAAGAAGACCCCTTATCCTCTATGTGACAGATTTAGAGAGATCATTGGGTGCCTTTCTTGCTCATAAGAATGATGCAGGGAATGAAAACAACCTCTACTATCTCAGTCGGACAATGCTTGAAGCAGAAACCTGATATTCAAATATTGAGAAGTGCAACCTAGCATTAATGTTTTCCATTCAGAAGTTGAGACACAACCTGCAACATCACGAGGTCAAATTGGTATCTCGCAATAACCCTCTCAAATTCATTCTTAGCCATCCACTACTTATAGGACGTCTGGAAGGTGGGTTGTTATTTTGCATCAATTTGATATTCAGTATGAGTCTCAAAAGGAAATAAAGGGCCAAGCTCTTGCAGATTTCCTTTCTGAACATCCTTCAGTTGAATAAACATCTTCAGATATTGAACATCCTAATGAATATGTCTTTTCTATTCAAGAAAATCTTCAAACATGGGAAATTTACTTTTATGGAGCTTCCAGAAGTCCAACAGGGAAGAAAATGGAAAATCATAAATTCAACAAAGATGGGTTAGGAATTGTACTAATTTCTCCAAAAAAATGCAGTGCTACCTTATTCCTTCACATTATTGGGAGACGGAAAAAATAATGAAGCAGAATACCAAGCTCTCATCACAGGATTGGAGTTGGTGTTTCAAGTACAAGTGAATCACTTAAAGGTGAAATGTGATTCAGACCTCATAATCAAACAAGTCATTGGGGATTATGCAATCAGAAAAGAAGAACTAATCCCTTTGTATGATTACATCAGAGAGTTAATGGAGGAATTCCTTTTGGAACTGACATTTTCTTATGTCCTGAGATCACAAAATGCCCAAGATGATGCACTGGGTAACATAGCCACAACCTTGGAAGATCCAAATAGGGATGAGATAACCATCAGTATTGCCCACCGTCGTAAAATTTCACCTTATGTTCAAACCAGAATAGAGGAAATCAAATAAATTAGTCCCATTCGTGAACCATATGGTCATACTACAGGATAGATGACACCTACCAGAGAATACCTTCAAAATGGATTACTTCCACCTGATAGAGTAGGGAAAGAACAAATCTGGCGACGTGTGGTCAATTTTACTCTTCATGACAGCCCATATCACCTAGATAAAATTCTCTACAAAAGAGTTTTTGATGGAATTCTCTTCAGATGCACTGATGGTGAAGAGACAATGGCTGTCATGAAATAAGTTCATGAAGGATTCTGTGGTTCCCACCAGTCTTGACACAAACTATCTGATCAAATTAGAAGCCTTGGATACTTTTGGCCTTCAATGATGCAAGATTGTGTTGATTTCACAAAGAACTGTCATTCATTCCAAGTACATGAAAACTTCATTCATTAACCCCCAGAGTTGCTTCATAAAGGTAAATACTAATGGTCATTTTCCACATGGGGAATGGATGTAGTGGGACCTTATCCTTCAGCCACATCCAAGCAGTTTAAGTACATTCTTACAACTACTGACTTCTTTTCCAAAGGGGTAGAGGAAATAACTCTCAAAGAAGTCAGTTATAAATGAATTTTTAGCTTCATCAAGTCTAACATCATTACCATATTTGGTGTCCCTCATACCATATTGACGGACAATGGAACCAACTTCTCTTCATCCGAGGGGAGGAAGTTGTATCAAGAATACAACATCAAATCCAATCATTCAACTTAGTATCATGCAGTGGCCAATGGCTAGATAGAAGCCTTAAACAAGACTCTTTAAAACATACTACAAAAGATGGTGGATAAAGATATGAAATCATGGCCTGATACACTCTTTCATGCTTTATGGTCTTATCGGACCACCACCCGCACTGCAACGCGGTCAACTCCATATTCATTGGTATATGGAACGGAAGCAGTCTTGCCCAATGAGGTTCAATTACCCTCACTCAGAGTATCCATTTATGATCAGTCATCTACAGATGAACAATCTCAAAAACGATTGGATGAATTGGAATGGTTATATGAGAAAAGATTGTGAACCCTACACCACTTGGAAGTCTATCAGAATTGAATATCATGAGATTTGAACAAGAAAGTTCTTCTTCGTTCATTCATTCAGGTAGAATTGGTATTAGTTCTCAGAACACCAATGATACCATGAAAGAAACCTCCCAAGCTTGAGCCAAAATGGGAAGGACCTTATTCAATACATAAGGTCTACTGCAATGGAGCTTATTCTTTAATATCAGTGGATGGAGAACTCATCACTACTCCAACCAATGCCAGATTTCTGACGAAGTATTTTTTATAAACACCAAATAAATCATCCATGCTCCATGCATACAACCTTAAACTATTTTCATCCCCAATGTCTAGCAAGATGTTAAACTGCACCATCACGATCCATGCATGTGACCATAAACTATTCGCACCATTGTCCAACATGACGTTTAACTGTGTCCCTATATTTGTCCAGCAAGACGTTAAACTACATCATCCATGGTCCATGCATACGACCTTAAAATATTTTCATCCCTTATGTCCAAAATGACGTTAAACTGTGAAAAAGTCTCTAATACGTCCAACATGACATTAAACTATGAACTCTTTTATCCTTACTGCATGACATTAAACTGCACAGTCCCCATTTGGTCCAATATGACGTTAAGCTATATTGTCCACATCATCCTAACAACATGATGCTAAACTATATAGAAATACCTTAATATGTCATACATGATGTTAAACTTCATTTTTCCCCTGCTACATGACATTAAACTGTGCAACACCAATAGTCCTCATTTCAAGACTTTAATCAGCATAGTCCCTTCATATGTTCTACATGACATTAAACTGTGCATCATTAGGGTTGTCGCTACCTCTTGTTTCTCACACTGAGTATGACTCATGTGATCTTAGAGTAAACCTCAACAATAACACCCTCTCTGAGCCGCTAACTATGCGTAAGTCCCAACACCATTTTTTAGGTCATTGTACCCTAAAACAACTTGATCACTAATTCATTTTTTTAATTGAACTACGCAGACTTTGATCCTTGACTTCTAGGATGGGTAGGTAGGTAACCTCCCAAGGTTGAAGCACAAAACCAATCTCTTCACATTAGTTCACCTTCATCTCATATGATGTTGATTCATTATACTGCCCCCAAAATCAATCTCTACACATTGGTCTACCTTTTTCCTTGCTATATGACGTTAAACTATACAACAATTTTGTCCTGTATGACAAAAAACTACAACATTATTTGACACCCTCACCTGAGAGGGAATAATTATTTATATTGATCTCCAATCATGTTATATTCCGTAGACTACGTGCATACATGGAAATGCCTAAACCTTTTATCTTGGGTCAAACCATCATTGCAATAAAGTCCCATTTTCACCCTTTACTTGTACGAACTAAATATGTACAAAGGGTATTTCTAGAACTACATGGGATGGATTCCTATCCTTAGGGGATACATAGGAACGTTTGAGTGTCCCTCGAATCCAGTCCCAAGTCTTTTGGGCCTAACCCCAAATTCCTCTTTCAGTCCCCTGGTAGAAACGTCCCTGTGAAAACACACAATGTGTACTCATTATTATGGTCCGAGCTCTATGACCCTAAACTAAGATCTCTCATACTCTCGTCCCACATGACGTTAAAACTGTATTTCAAGAACTATGTATGGTTTGATTCCCATCCTTATGGGATACGTAGTGAAGTCCAACATTTCAATTCCAGACCCAGCCACAACATGATTATCGTTAGCATTGATCTGTGTATCTCTACATACATTGGAAAATACCCATTTTTATGTGTCATAATCATAACCTTAAATATTTTCAGATCTTCATAACCCTTTTCTTGAATTCTGGTCACAAAATGTCAGAAACCCGAGAGTTCTTTTTCTTGACTATGCAGCATGTTCCCTTTGGAGGCCTTGCATAAGTAGTCTAAATAACAGACCTGTTAGCCAAAAAATACTATTATTTGACTATATAGAAAATTTCCTTATGTGTCCCTGCATAATTAAACCCCCTAATAGGTTTGTTAAATAATGGTAACTTCATTCATGGGAAGAAAACCTCTTTTGTCCTAATTGGTCTTAATGAAAATATGTAGGGATCCACAAAAATAGCCATCCTTAACATATTTTTCCCATGTTCTTTTTCATGTTCTGAAAGTATTCAAGTCTATGGTTTATATTTATCTTCCCTACACTTGGGTTAGACCTTTGTAGGAGTGACATTCACCCAGTTCTTAGAAAATCTTGATTAGAAATATCTTCTCCATATTCAAGTACCTCTTTCCATACAGCAATCTCTATGCATATGAAAACTTGAATCTCCATAAACTTTCACTGGCTTTTTAGCAGTAAAAAAAATTAAATTTCTGAGAGTTCTTTTTCCTGACTATGTAGCACGTCCCCTTAGGCAACCTTGCATATGTAGTCTACATAACAGACCTATCAGCCAAAAGATGTTGTTATTTGACTATGCATCCAATGCCCTTATGTGGCCCTGCATAATTCAACCCCCTAACGGGTTTGTTAAATAGTGGTAACTTCATTCTTGGGAACTAATTATTCTAATGCCTTTTAACCCTTTTTCATATCATCCCTCAGATTCAAAATTTCTTAAGTCATATTTTACACATTTTCCATCATACTTGAGTGTGGTAATATGTTTTTAGATATATTGTTGAGGAATTGAGTCATTTTTAATTCATTCTGTCAAAGCTATTTCGACCATAAACATTAGCCTTTTTATGTCTAATGTGCATGACTTTAAACTTCCCACAAAAGACAAGGGAACTCTGAACAAAAGTCATGTTCTAGATCACTAAAAAAACATTTCTTATGATTTAGGTAATATTTCGAAATTAAAAGATTTAACATTTGTAGTGTTATTAATAATAATCCTAGAAAAAAAATCAAACTATGATTACTAGGCCCATTGGATTAGATAAAAATTTAAAGCAGGTAGCTAAAGAAGGTCTGAACAAATGATTGAAGGTGAAAGTGTTTTTCATTTATGCACAAGAGTTAGAAGGAAATCCCCAAACTTGAGTCTCTTCTCTTTTTCAGGATTTAAAAAAGACATTCAACATAAATATTCATTTGATTTATGGAATCCCAAGCTTCATCAGCAGCCTCCTGGAATTTATTAATTCAACTAGATATAATAAGAGATGCAGTAATAACATCTCTTCTTGTAACAATTGTAAAAGAATGTTCTTGAGTGTGGTTTGAGTAAATTATCTTGTTGATCAAAATGTGACTCTATTTCTGTCCAAGAGACTTGGAAGATGGATACATGGATTTTAGAATGAAGAATTAGAAGCAAAGATACATTTTGAGAGAGTACTCTTTTCAGGTATTGTTCTAATTCCATGTTTGTATTCTCTCCACTAACCGCCAACAGAAAATATTTCAGCCCATGGGTTTTCCATTTTCATATCTACAAGGAAATGGCATGGAAGAAAAATTTGAAAGTTCACACCATTGTTGTTGCTCTTAATGCAAAACATAACTGAAATAGAGGAGTAGCAGTGACGCTGCATCTCAGGCATATAGTTCTCTGCATCTGGAACATGGACTCCTTGCAGATGACCATGACCATATAGAGGCAGGTAGATGCTCTATGGGAAATTAAGATGATATTTCTTCAAGTACTTAGTCAAATATGGGAGAGTGTTGTCGTAGATATCATAGTAATAATGGCCAACAATGTTCATCATGTCATCAATTCACTTGCTAGCTAGTTCATTAGCCGTTTTGATTCTCTTGGGAGCCATTTAAACTGCACAAAAGTTGAATAATTAACTCTTAAGTAGTTTATTTTTCATAAATTTGGTGAAGAAAAGTGAAAAAATGGCCAAGGAATTAAGGCGCACAAGTCCCAAAATTTGTGCTCAAGTCTCAGTGTGTCGTGCAAGTTTTTGGCGCGCAGGTATCACCGCAAAAGTCCAAATACCTCTATAGAAGCGCGACAATAATGAAATAGTGGAAAATAGAGAAACTTACGTGACAAAGACAACTTGCGCAGTGAGAGCTTGAATGTTTTAAATCTGGGTGCTTTGCGTGAGAATTGCAACATATATATAAGCCCGACCTCAACCCCTGTGCACCGCCATCTGCGCACTCAACACTTGCACGCCGCCATCCGTGCGCTCAACACTTGCACGCCGAATGTTCCTTGGTTTCCTTCTTTACATTAGAGTCACATCCTTATTTCTTTCAGATCCAAATCTAAGGGGGGAATTTTGTTGACGCTCCTTTCTGTCACAGAGTCTAATCGAATGAATAGGGAAATACCTTAAACTCAAACTCATTCATCCTTTGAAGAAACATCAAAAATTGACAAAGGCATGAACAAAGATTCATTTGCACTTGGGTCGTGCAAGTTCCACCAAGGTTGTAAAATTATACTTGCGCGCTCCCTAGTGGTCGTGAAGGTGACTTGCGAGCCCTCTTTGAATTTTTCCCAGGGTCTTCACCAGCCAATAAATACCCCTGGTGGGCCCCCCATTTAAAAGAGGAAAAATTCCAGAAACTCGGATTTGAGCTCCTGGCGCCCTAGTATCTTCTCAAATATTCCGAACACTTCTAAGGGAATTTAATACCTAGAACGGAAGATCTAAAGAGGGGGATTAAGGCCTAAGTGTTGAAACTCATCATCACTTGCACGCCTAAGTGACTAGCCTTTAAGGGAAATGGTCACACTTGCGCGTTGCCTTACCCCTTCAACAGAACATGCACGCCAATCTTCTGGAAGCCCCTAGGGATAATACTAAGGGCTTGACCCATGTCTCACCCAAGTATTACCTTAAGGGTTGACCGTCGCGCAAGTATCCTTGTGTCACGTAGGTACACCTACCCGACCAGGACTTGCGCGCCCACGCATGACGTGCACACCCCTCTCTTTTTGGGTGACTTTCCTGCCCATTTCACCTCTCTTATGCCATTCCACCTCTCCTATTCATGATTCAACCTTCAATACCCTCTTCAAATCCATCTATTTCGTGGTTCCCTTGTTGGATTCCTTATCTAAGAGGAATTATTTGTAAAATCTCTCAAAACCTCTTGATTTTCACATCTTTATGTCACTAAGGTTTGAAATTTTATTCATTCAACCTCATACTTTAAAGATGAGAGAATCATTAACATGGGCCTTCTTTTCATGATTAAGCCTCAGTCCATGTTCTCTTAATTTGGGAATCCTCCTTAGGAATAAGCCCCGTGTCCCCTAACCTAGGCATCCTCCTTAGGAGTAAGCCCCAGTTATAATTTAACAAATCTGGGCATCCTCTTCCGGAGTAAGCCCCAACCGTAATTCAATTATCCTGGGATTCCTTTTTAGGAGTAAGCCCCTCTCCCAATGTCTACAATTATGGGCATATTCCTTAGGAGTAAGCCTAGAGTCCCTTAATTCTAAAAGTCCCTTAACCTGGGCCTCCTCTTTAGGAGTAAGCCCTAGTTTTCAAATCCCTTTAACCTGGGAATCCTTTTCAGGAGTAGTCCCCAGTCATAATTACCCTTAACCAGTATTAATTTACTTTTGATTTTGGAATTCCTTCTCAGGAATAAAACCTAATCATAAGTCCTATCTAATTTGGGCATCCTTCTTAGGATGAAGCCCTATGTTAAGTATCCAAATCTCAATAAAGAACATATATCTTTATGGACCTTGTTTCTGGGTTTCATCCCTAAAGTAAAACCCAATATTCATCTATTTTGGGCAGCAATACATACATAAGCCCCACATAATTTCTTATGATTGCATCTTTCGTGGAACAATTGTCTGGTTTCACCAATAACTCTTGTTTCTCACACCGAGCATGACTCACAAGAGATTAGAGTGTAAAAGTAATAATGACATCTTTAATTGAGCCATCAATCATGCATAAACATCATACTCCCTTACTCGAACTAAATGGGTTCTGATTCCTTTTCTAAATAAGGATACGTAGGTAGCGCATCTGCTGGTACGATCCCAACTATAAAATAATCCAACTCCTTCTGAATGACAATAAACGTCAAGTGCCCTGCTGAGTGTATTTAAAACTAGCATGGTCATCATAATGACCAAGAGACTTTTTTATAATGTATTGAAGGATACCATTGACTATGAATCTCTAGACAAATACTGATGATTCTCTATCGATGAATAACCTCGAATACATATTAAAGATTCTCTAAATCTCCTACATACTAATAATTTATTGTCAGATATAAAGGAAAGCTCATTTTCATACTCGGTAAATTAATAAGCATTCACTAACAAAACATAAATCTATAAAGAGAGTCCTAGAGTAAATAATAATTTTCCCAAAAAGGGTGTGATGAGTTCGACCTCCCATCCTCTCGACCAATGAAAACTCTTAAGCCTCATCAGTTTACAATTAATGAGGACCTACCATTGGAATCTAGGTCTAAATGGATTTGGAATCATTGGATGTTTCCGGTTCTACTACCAAATCCATTAGAAACTGCTTGGAATGTTTGAACCTTAAATCAAACGAGGTCATCACCATTTTCAGAGGAAAAAGTTGTGGTATTTTAATTTAGAATCCTTTAATTATGTATGATATACACATTCATTATGGGATGGATTTATTTTATTCTATATGGAGTTGGTTTGTGTTTATTCATATATTCCTAGGATTTATAAAGATGATTGATCCCATATTTGTGATGTTTTACCCTCAGAACTATACACTAAACCTAAGATTATTAGATGTGGGATTTAGTGATCAATATTTTCTTCATCACTATCCAATGAAATGATTTAGTGGGTTTGTCATGATTAAGTGCCATAAAATCCATGTTAATGGTTATAATAGAGTTTGGTGTTAGAAACTCATGAGGACTGCATGGGTTTGCAGCGCAATGTCTCCAAAAGAACTTTTCACATGATATAGCTACAGAGACAAGCTTGGACATGGGAGTATAAGGTTCCATGTGATCAGATGAATAAACCATAAGATTATTTAATATCCATAAATGTTTAAAATAATTTAATGTTAGATACCTAGGTGTCTTACAAGAATAATTATTGATTATTTCTGTATTTGAATTGGTATGGTTCTAGGGAAAATGAAATGAATCTCACTATGAAATCCAAAATCAATTCCAAATATCAATGATCAAAAATCCATATTTTTTAGATATTTTTATTCAAAATCATCCTCATGTGATCCATATTGGGGAGGTGTTTCATGATTCTTTAGTGGATCATGGGAGGGTTAACAAGGAAGAGGAGGATGATTCTTAAAAAAGCCACTATATGAGTTTTAATATTAGAGCACAGAAATGTATCAAGATAAATTATATGATTAAGGGAAATATCAATGGATGAATTTTCTCTATATCTCTGTCAGTCTAATCCATTCATTAAAGAATCATTAGTTTATATTTACTCTTAGTTACTGGATATGAGTTTATCATCAATGGTGTTTTTTGTTTCATAGATAAAAATAAGAGTATAGGGTGTCATGGAATTATTTTTAGAGGTGGTTACATTGTGAGTTACTCTCAGAGATGATAAAGGAGAGAATTTGGTAAAATATTCATTCTCTTCGGTTGGGGAGTTCGAGTATGTGGGTTCTTGGATCCCAATTAAAGCACCTTCTTCATTTACTCCCTATTCTTTCACCTAATGTGGAGGCTATATAATGAAATTTTTATAAGCCACTAATTTATTAGATGTGGACCTAGTTTTGTTTACATTATTGATGTATTGTATGTTGAGAAGAAAATTTGATTTGATAGAGGATATTCATGTGTGGATGTGGTCATCTGGATAAGGAAGTTATCATAATTCACAATAATTAAATCTAAGGATTTAGGTTATGAATTATATGGATAATTAAACATTTTATATTTTGGGAGTTTATATTAGTGTTTCTCATATCATATATCTAAAGAAGGTAGACTCCAACCTATACATTGAGTTATAGTCTAACTATTTTTTTCTTCTCTGTGTCTCGGAAATCAATGATTTCAATGATTAAAAATTATTTTTGATCAACACATGATAGATAAATGGTTTCTTGTGAAATATCTATTGCAGTTTCCTTTGAGACCCTATCATCAATAGTAATGTGGTTAATAAGATTATAGATAGTATAGAGGATATGGGGAATTTATAAACTATCCCCAAGATTGCATTCCCTCTTGGGTAAATAGGGATGGGTGTGGTAATGGAGATGGCCTTCATCAGGTTTAGTGAGGAAAAGAAGAAGGGTGTGGTCAATTTCATGACAATGAGTTTTTTGGTTCCAGGACAGACAAAGATCAATTGAGGTACACATGATTTTTATTTTCCAAAAGAGTTTGAATTTTTTGGTTGGCAGGATCTTCACTAATTCCATGTGCTTACCTTGGTCAATGATTTAGGACTTAATGTAGAGACTATTTTAGTTCCACTGGTGTAATCTATTATAGTTTGAGGTTAGTCTAGTATTCTAGAGTTGTTCCATGGTTGTGAGATATTGATAAGAAAATATTAGTCACTTAGAGGTTTTATTATTCTATAGAAACAAACATATAATTCCCTTCTTATCATTTAATAGTTATATTCGATGAATGTTTCTTTTGAATTATTCAAGAAGATGACTTTTTCTTTGATTTGGATGTGAATCTGTGATGATTATTAGTGAGAGGGTTCTTTGGATAGATTCTAGGAATATAGATCTTATATATTTTTAATTATCAGAGTGGATGTTGTTCTTGTTTTATGTTTTTTTAGTAGTGTTCTCAAGAGTGTTTTGGAGTTTCTTGATATTTTTATAGAATTTAGTCCGATGCTTACCCTAAACATGATTTTGAGTCCATAATAATTCTAAAAAGGGGGGAAATCACATTTAATAGATCCATATTGTATGAAATCATATAAGATATATGATTTTCCGATTTAATTTGATTATCTATTATAGTAGGGTTTCAAACTACCCATGTGTCAGGTTGAGGCGATTTGATGTTATTCATAAAGGTGATGGATGGTAGTTTTATATTAAGAATTAATTACCATTGATTGAATTTCTTAACAATAAATATCATTTATCCTCTATAATGGATTGGTTATCTATTAAATTAGTTTTAATGTGATTTCTCATTCTAATAAACTCACCTATAGTCATGATATTATAAGATGAGAATGACAGAAGAATATATTCGGAAGATTGCCTTCATGTGTCTCTATGGACACATTGTGTTTTTTGTAATGTATTTGTTTCCGACGCATTCGTCGGGGCGCGCGTATCCGTCTGATTGGGAGCGACAAGCACATATTTTTTGTTACCCCTCATTCCCGCTTTCCAAAGGAAGGTGGCATTTGCTCCATATTCAGGGATGCCTGCTCCTTGATCGAAACCAGGATGATGGGATGTCAGTTCTTCCTTCCGTGGATTCATCCTCGAAACTCATGACCTAGTCTGGGTCTCCCTCATAGATTTAATACATTGTTCGTGAAAATCTTCCCAGTTCAATGTTTCCATGGACGCCGGTTAATTACACTGCTTCTTTCAGGACATTCCATGGGGTCCGGTGAGGGCAGCTACCTTCAGTTGGGGGAGTAGTCATGTTGAGACATCACTGGCGTGTCTGGATTCTAGGGAATTGGTGTTTCTGTCTTCTGTTCCTTATTATAGGGCTTATCGAGGTCGCAGAAGCCCGAGGCATCCCACATTGAGTGTGAGGAATTATATTTCATTGGCATGTATCTGAGGTTTTCCTCAGCTTCCTGTGTTCAACATGGGGTATGCTTCAAGTTTAACGTCCAACAGAGAGGGATCAAGCTGATCATAACACTAGCTAGAGTGAAATAGATTAAGGAACCCCCTTGAGGGATCACCGATATTGGGGCTAGCACATATGCGGCTTCCCAAATACTATGGGGGGGAATCAGGTGACATGATCTCACCCGAGATGTGGCAGCCCGGGTAAGAATCAGGATGGATAATAGTTTTGGTCTTGGGCCTCATAGAGAATTTCTATGTACCATGCCTTGACATGGATCAAAGCCCTCATAGTTCGAGTATGGATGTCGGTGAACAAACATGAATGAGGACCGTGGTCCAATGGGTGATGGGCTTGAACCATGTGAAGGATTTCTATGTACCATGCCTTAGCACAGTTCAAAGTCCATGTAGTTTGGGAGGTGCGTGTCGGTGAACCGACGTGAAGGTGGACCTTGGTCCGACGGATGGTGGGCATGAACCTCAGCGAGGCTTCCTACGTACCATGCCTTGACATGGATCATAGTCCACATAGTTCGGGTTGAAAAGGGGATGTTGGACCGATGTGAAGTGTTGTCGGAACAACTGGGTGGCAGGATCACAACGACTTACCGATGGATTGGGATGTAGTTTAATGTCATTAGGGATGGAGCATGTTGAAGAAATGACAGGAAGAAAGACCTTGGTCCATTGGGGGTTAGGCTCGAACCTCGTGGGGGCTTCCTACGTACCATGTCTTATCACGGATCAATGTCCTCGTAGTTCAGGATGAGATGTGGGTGTCGGCTAACCGACGTGAAGATGGACCTTGGTCCAATGGGTGATGGGCTTGATCCTCGTTGAGGCTTCCTGCGTACCATGCCATGACATGGATCAAAGTCCTCATATTTCGGGACACGTTTTGTCAGCGAACTGACGTGAAGGTGAACCTGGGGGTCCACTGGTGGTGTGATTGAATCTCGTGGAGGCTTCCTATGTACCATGACTTAACATGGATCAAAGTCCTCATAGTTCGGGTTGGGTTCCGTCAGTGAACCGACATGAAGGTGAACCCCGGGGTCCACTGGTGGTGGGCTTTAACCTTGTGGAGGATTCCTACGTACCATGCCTTGATGTGGATCAAAGTCCTAAATGTTCGGGTTGGGTTGGGACTTACACTCTGAGGCGGCCCAAGGTGTTGGTGAACCGACGTGAAGATGGTCGGAATGACCGGGTGGTGGGATTGAACTTCATGAAGGCTTCCTATGTACCATGCCTTGACATGGATCAAAGTCCATGTAGTTCAGATGTGTAGTTTAACGTCATGAGGGATGGAGCTTTTGGGGTATATGCTCTGAGGCGTCCTAGGGTGTGTCATGGTTGGTTCTCACTCTAAGCCCATGGGAGTCATGCTCGGTGTGAGAAACAAGAGGTAGCAGGGACCTGATGATCATGTCACGAAGGATGCGTCCGTGGGAAGAGAAGAGGTGATTACGCGTTGGGCGGCCCATGGTGTTGGGACTTACTCCATGATGGAGGCCCGAGTGCAGAAAAGCGCAGAGGGAGATGGGATGTATGGAGGTGCAAGGGTTCTAACTTCCGTAAGGACCAGGGGCTTACAACAAGATGGTCTCCCTTCCCCAATGAACAAACTCAACTCACCGAAGGAGGATATCATCCGCTGGCGAGACCAGGGGATGGGGGCATGCAGAATGTCCAAGGTGAGGGCACCCCACGTGAGAGGTACGAGGTGGTGTCATAGTTTAACATCGTGTGTTGAGGACGGGTGTTCTTGGTAGTTTAAAATCTTGTGGATCGGACGATATGGGTTTACTCCACACCCCTAGGTCTTACATAACCTATACCCTCTTCTCCTTGTGGGAGGGAAGGTACTGGAAATGCCGTGTAAAAGGGGGGTCGCTGAGCGAACCATCGAGGGGTCTAAGTTAGCATGGTTATGCGAAGAATCAATATCCATTAGTGTTCCTATGTGAAGAAGCATTAGAAGAAGAAATTCCATGGGCGGTATCATCCAGGGGACATTGAAGTCACAATGTGAAAACCTAGAGGGTCACACAGGAAAGGTAATTTCCAAGCAGAGGGGTCCATAGGCAGAGGCCTTGTGGAGATCAATTTCTCTATGTGGTGAACAACACTTGCGAAGGGGTGTTCTTCACGAGGTGGGGTGCCTTAAACTTAGCATGGGGTGGAGGTACAAGGGGGGGGGGGTGCTTCGTGAAGTGGAAGTTTGTTCGCAGAGCACTGCCTTGCGGAGCATGGGTGCCTTGCGGAGAAAAGTGCCGCGAAGTAGTGTGCTTCACGAAGTACAGTGACCCTGCCGTGGCATGTGGATCACATGTACAGGAGGGGTGTTTCGTGAATCATAAACACTCCGCAACAACCTGAGACCCCTTGGGGATCCCCATCCTTCATGAAATACCTTGGGCTTCGTGAAAGGAATCCCTCTTAGAAGAGGGGATCAAAACGAGACAATACAGAGGTTCCTCGTGAAGCAAAAATACCTCACGTAGCTCATGATTCACATAACAAAGGGTGCATCGCGATTTGGGAGTTATTAAGGAAAAAGGTCGGATTGTCCGTCTGGGAGGCTCAGGGGGAACTTAGTATTTATTAGAAAGGGGCACCGTGAAGTAGTGCTCATGCATCACGAAGGGGGATTCGGCCGCTTCGCAGCGGGTCACGAACGTCAACCGAGTTCACGGAGGGGTACCGCCTCTATTGCTTCGCGGCGGGTTTGCGAACATTAGGGGCGTTCACGGGGCATCCCGCCTCTCTTGTTTTGCGGCAGGTTCGCTGACACCAGGGGAATTCGCGAGGCATCCCGCCTCTCTTTCTCTGTGGTGGTTGTGTTTCATGGGGGACTCCACGTCCTGGCTTCGCGAGGCAGGCCGTGGGGCCGTCTTTTCTTCGTTCCTTTCGTCCAATATTTTGGACCCAAAAATGCCCTTCCCTAGACTTGGAGCCGTAGAGGGATCAAGGGTTGAAGTCTGAGGGAAATTGCCAAAATCATCGATCGTTTGCGGTGCTGACTCATGAAGAGGGTGCGCGAGGCGGATATGGGAAATGCGGGCCGGACACACCGTGAAACTCTGAGGGCTACCGCCAATAAATAGGGGGGTCCGACCTCTCTTTTGTACTTTCCTTTCTCTGTGACTTTGTCCTCTTGTGCTCTCGATTTGCGAAGCTCCACGTACTCCACGCCTGCTCTTCGCGAATCGGGCTTCCCAGCGAACCTTGAGTCTTTGACTCCGCGACTGCACCAAGCGAACGTGTGCTTGCAGGACGAGGACAGGCTCTGTGATTTTTCTTTGCGAAGGATCTCCATGAATAAGCTTCGCAACCCGGGATATAAATTTTCCAAAGCCTTTAAAAAACAAATGGCCCAACAAGAAGCTTCCCAGGGGGTGCTTGCGGACGCTGCCCGGAGGGATGAGATGGCCAACTGCTTGGGCCTGGGGGAATTAGTCTGAAGCCACTCTGACCATAATTCTATGATGGAGCTGTTATCATAGATCCAACAAAACTATCCATTGTGCAAGAATATTCCACTGTATGGCTTCGGGCTGAGGGATGACGTCTTCATTCCTGAGGTGAGTAGGGACGAACCAGCTTGCTGGTTCTGAAGCACGCCATGCCAGCGTCAATGGTTCAAGGAGGATGATGGTCATGCATAGGAGGAATTCAAACTTGTCACTACTAACTATCTGTACAACCATCTGAACAACATTTTTGGGGATCCATTGCTACTGGAGACGTCCCCTCCCATGTACCACACAATACTGAAGCTGGCCTTGAGGGATTCGATGAAAGGGTGGTCCAATGAGTGGGACCTACGCCAGGGTGGAAACTTCACCAATGATTGGGCATGGAACTACTCGGTAGGTGCGTCATGTGAGGAATTTGGAGCCGAGCTGTGGAGAGTTGGCTTGTATGAGGTGGCATGTGCCTCCCCATTCCACATTTATCAACCGAAACAGCTGATGCCAGAGCTATTGAGAAGATGGTCATATAGGACAAACACTTTTTATCTACACCATGGGGAGGTTGGCATCAGCCTGTGGGATGTCCATCAGATTTCGGGGGTACCGATCTTGGGGGCTATGTATGATGAGTTCCTACCCGTCATGTGTGCGTGGGAGGATCTAGAGCATATGCCACGGTTGGCGCTGACATTAATGGGACTGGTCCCCGGAGAGGATAAAGAATCGGTGAGAGATGTCCACTTTAAGAATTGGTTCAAGCAGTTCCTGAAGGATCAAGAGTTTCCCTAGAGGCCTCAAAATTTTTCAAAGGGGGATCAACGGGGAAAGGAGCAATTGTATTGGCGACTCTTGAAGGATAGCCAATGGAAGACCTGGGGTTTCAGTGTCAGCATTGAACAGTAGCTGATAGTCAGACTGGAAGCATTTATCGCGGCCCTTATCTGTGGTTGGATTTATCTAGTGAGGGATACCAACATTGGGGTGCGGCCCAGCTAATTTATCATGGCATCCATGCTGGCCATAGGAAGGCGGGTCAATTTGGGGATTCTGATGCTCGCCAGATTGTACAAGATGCTACTGCATGTAAGTGAGGGCAAGAAGCTGCCGAGGATATGCGGTCCCTTACATCTTCTTTATGGGTGGATCGTGGTGCACATTAGGGGGGTTTACGAATACTCAAACCCCATCTGGCCTCTGGGGTCAAACATCAGTCCATCCATCCTGAATGCTGCCGGGAGCTTTCCAGTAAAATTGATTGTTCCCTTGGTACTGAACTGTGTGTGCAAGGCAGAGAAGTTTAATTTACACCTATTTCCATTGCCAAAGGTGGTACTCATCGACGAAGGTCACGGGATAGAAGAGCATCAGGCCTACCACATGGCCTTTCGAGGTAGAGTCTTGGTGGCTCGGGTGGACCACGAGCCTCTTTGTGAGCTGTACACCCCACACCGGTTTGCAAGGCAGTTCCGGTGCCTGCATTGGTTAACCCTGCAGGTCTACTGGGAGGTGTGACATGAGGAGCACCCATGTGTAATGAGGCAATTGTGGCTCATGTTGACTAAGGTAGATAGGAAAATATGAAATTCATTGCCTCCGCTTACCACCGCCTTTGGACTGGTGAAGAAGTACGCCATAAGCTGGGAGGTGACTTATCTGGGGGAAATGCTGAAGCAGCCAACCGTTTGAGCTGGTGATTGCGGGTCTCCCCTATCCCAAGGTCGGGGTCAGAGGGCAACAAGGGCCTCTCGCGGGGGTGGGGCTACCATGGCGCCGAGACCTGCACCGGCTGAGGGTGAGGCAATGGCGTCGGATCCAATAGTGGTAGTGGATCTGATGGTCCCGGAAGAGCAAATCCATCCGGAGGGGTGGCCACCAAGTGGATTCCCAGGATATCCACATAGGCTCTGGGGAAGAAGCTATGCCATATCGACACGCCATAGGATGCTATTTTCCTGGAGGCCTCGGACATTTGTGATATCAACCGGCAGTTTGTCGGCCTGCCCGAGATGTGGCAACACCTGAACCATCTTGTGATGGACCTATTGGGAATGGGCCATGTCCGATATGGTTTCGCAGTGTCTCCGGTGGAGGCGGAGAAATATTTGTCTGAGCTGGAGGACTTCGTACATTCCAGTGGTGCCCCGCATCCAATGACAGACCGGGTGAGGGTACTGCTGGATCAGACGGTTCCCCCACAACTATCGGCTGCTAAGTTGAGGGAGCACTTCCCCATATTGGAATATTTATATGAATCCTCTCGGGGGTATGATGATGGTGGAGGGAGTCCGTTAGAGGAAGGAGATTTCGGCGATCAAGACTCAGACCTTGACAATTTCATGGAGGCTCTCTAGGTAATGTTCCAAGTCTCTTTCCTTGGGGTCTTCTCTCAGGCCATTGTGGAATTCTTTTCAACATTTTCACCATGAAGGAGGAACTTGTACATCGACCTCTCACCGCTCGGTGGGTGGTGATGCATGACCCTCAGAACCAGCGCCTGTGGTCGCGTCCTATTCTTTGTCTGGCGGGGCTAGGGCACCCGAGGTGGCTCCTAAAGAATCTTCGGACCACCCAACAATATACGTAGGGCCACGCTTCGGGGTCCCGTCAACATCAACTCAGGAGCAGTACCAGGAGTTCATCTCATTAATTCTTCTCCACTTAATTCATTATTGTCACACGTTGGTCTTGCCAACTGACGTCCACACCTTTCTCTGCCACATATAGTTATTCTTCTGGCATGGGATGCTACGGTGAGGATGGTCGGGATTTTTGGTAGCACCCCTCCCAGAGGCATGTGAGTAATTGTGTAGATAGTTACCTGCACACCCGAGCTGCAGGTCCCCCATCATTGGTGGGACCACCAGCGGGGTCGTGCCTGAGGTCATTGAGGTGGCGTCCAACGGTGAGGATCGATCGGTCGACCCAAGTCCTTCCATGCTTGATGCGACGCCAAATGTCATGCCTAATCCAACGGTAGATGTAGATCCCTCTGTATATTTCTTGAGGGAATACCCCAAACACGAGCCTGCCAACCGTGCGGATTGGGACGAAACGGCCTCTAACGAAGAGGACAACGACATAGTCTGCCGCCGATCATGGAAGCTGGTCGTGCATTTTTTCGAAAATAACCCCCCATGCATTATGGCTAGACGAGATGGATAGGGTTCGCTCACGACTGTGTGATCTGTGTGCTGGGGGAGTGGATTCCCAGTGTCCCCACTGGATTATTCGAGATCTCATGGCGGAGAAGATCCAGGAGTATGATTGTGGCCTCAGTGTGGGCTGGCAGCGGAGGAAGGCGATGATAATCAAGAAGCTCTTGGAGGCTGAAGATGAGATCAGACGGATATGGATCTGGGAGGATGATCACTCAGCCACTCTTAATGCACAATCAGAACTGATCTTGCAATTAAAGGCCCAGTTGAAAGAGGTAGAAGAGAGTCTAAGGCAAGCTTCCGAAGAAATGGCCATCATTCAGGCTGACATAAAGCGGGCCCAAACTAAGGCTGAAGAATTGCACCCCATTGCTGCTGAGGAGGAGTGGGAGCTGAGTTGGTGGCATCAACTCCAAGATTCCACAAGTCAGAGGGTGGAAGAATTGAAACACTCCTTTGATGGGGTCAACCAATCCATGGGAGAAATAAACCCCCCGAGTGTTGTAAGCATCAAAAACTCTCAAACGTACTTTCATGTTTTAATTTTTGAATACATGCATTTCGTTTTTGAGGTTGGCTTTAGAACAATCGACAAGCCATTATTATGGTGTGTTATGATGCACGAGCAGGATAACTCCAGGGGCATTCGGATTAGTCTGAACATAGGGAAGTGGGAGGGGTGAATCGCGATACCCAAAATTCAAAACACTATGGGGGTTTCATGACAATGGAGGATAGCTATTGACCATGGCGGAAATGCAGTATCCGTATTGCACCTTCCTGAAATGGGGGAAATAAATTAGGGCTGACCGCTGACTATGTTTGCAAAACGGGGCCAAACTCAAGTATTGTCGATTAGTCTTTCTGTAAGTTGACCCAGGATAGTAGGTGGACCATAGGTTGAGCATCCATACTGTTAGGGGGTCCTTCCAAACATGAAAGTCTTCCAGAACATTGGCTCAGGATAGCAGGTGGACAATAGGTCGAGCATCCATACTATTAGGGGGTTTCTCCCGACATGAAAGGGGACGAGGGTCTGAATAAGGGGGGTACAAAAAGAGTGGAATGTGGAGTGAGGGTTGGTTCTAAAATAATCCAACACTCTTGAGGTTATGCCATCATGGTGGAAGCACACAAGATGGACACATCAGTTTGATCATGGATCATTCCTTCTTTCAGACAAGGCCTCTCTAGAGTGGGGGGCTGTCGCTTCCCAATATCATTGTGGGGCATCCCAAACTTGTTTAGGGAAAAATCGCAGTTACCTAGTTCCCCCCGAGAGGTCAGGCTAGTGGGGAGGAAATGGGGTGGAATAGGACTTACGATTCCTGTGGCTGGACCCTGGGTGAAATACCGGGGTGTCCCTATGTATCCCATGAGGATGGGAATCAAGCCGTAAGTAGTTCTGGAAGCACAATGTAGACATAGACTAACACTGACAGATGAAATGTTCTCTGGCGAAGGCTCTGGTGCATCCCATGATCATTATGGGGCATCCTGAACTTGCTCGGGGTAGAACCGCATTTTAGTGTCTTGTGTTGAAGACATATGGACTCCTGTAGTTCAATGTCATACGATAGGACGTGGAATGAAAGGGAAGATCCAAGGGATCTTGTGGTTCTGTAGCTATGAAACTGACGTGAATGAGGACATGGAGTCCAAATCACACCCCGTACCCCCGGAGGGAACTCTTCAGGTCGGGGGACCAAGAGTGAGAATTAGGTTGGGCCCAAAGCAGAGTGTTCGGGTGTTCCTACGTACCCCATGAAGATGGGAATCAATCCAAACATTGCTCTGAAAGCGCAGTTTTATGTCATGTAGGACGATGTGATGCCTGACCGCATTGGTACACATCCTACCAAAACTACTAAGCCCGCGTGAGTCATGCTCGGTGTGGGAAACAAGAATTAATGGTGAGACTTTCCTGACACAGGAAGGGGCGTGTTAGGACAGTGAGATTCTTGGTGAGTACTAGACCAATTATGCTAACTAATCCATGAAGTGCACCTAGACGCGTGAAGAGATAGAGTCGAGTATGTCGGAATTCCACTTGAACATGCGGAAGTGGAAACGTGTGAATCATGAAGCTTGAAATCTTGACCACAATGATGATGGAGTGACGATGGAGGATAACTATAGATCGTGGAGGAAATGCAGCATCCATATCGCATTAGCCTGGAATGGGGACAAACCAATGAGGGTCGACCGTTGACCATGTTCAAAACATGGGACCATGTCGTAAATTTTGTTAGAGATTTGTAGGGACGTTGGCCTAAAACGATTGGAGAGCCCTTAGGCCCAGCATCCATGGAGATCCATTATTCCTAGTATCCATGTTGTCCGAGGGTCCTTTTGGATGTGTAAGAGGATGAGGATCCAAATAGAGGGCTAACAATTCCTGGACATGGAATGGGAGGAATGTCTCCATGAAGATTCCACACATAGGTCTCTTTTTGAAAACGCATCTGAATACGACAACAAAACTTACTAGATAGTGGGAGTCGAGTCCCTACCCAAAGGGATATATTAGTTTAAGATCATATAATTCGGACCATGGATGGGAGGAAACACAGGAGGTACGTGGTGGGGTAACTCAAATACCTGACGTGATTAGGAACTGAGGGTTCCGACCACCACGTGCTTCTCAAAGATTTTTAGGTCGAGGGACCGAAAATGAGAGTTGATCTGGGCCTGAAGCAAAGTGAAAAGTCATTCCTACATAACCCAGGAGGATGGGGATCAAGCTGCATGAAGTTCTTGAGAGGCTCTCAGTTTAAGGTCTTAGAACTCGGACCATGAATGGGTAAGGAGAGAAGAAGAAACATGGTAAGGTGGTTACAAAACCCAACGATGAGGGCATAAGCCCTACATACCATGTGTTCTCTGGGGAAGTGCTCGAGTCTAGGGATTGAACACGAAAGTTGGGCTAAGCCCACGGGGAAGTGCTCAGGCACTACTACGTATCTCATGAGGATTAAAATCAAGCCATATGCTGTTCTAGAGGGTGTAAGGGCATGGTAAGGTACCAGTGAAAAGGATGAAAGGGCGTGCGGACATGGCCCTCACGCCAAGATAAGCGGTATTTGATAAATCTTGTTTGTCTTTTAAGGTGAGTTGTTTTTTTTGTGAGGCGACATGCCTAGGTAAGGAAGCCCTTATATGCCACAAAAATCAATCCATAGTAGGAGTTGAAAAATGGAATGGCATATGACCAATAACCAATGTGAATTCCTCTATGATGAGGTCATCACAATGAAGCGCCGTTTCTCATCAAGTGGCCATGATGATAATGTCACAGTTTAGGGTCATGTGATTGGACCATGAATGCATTTTAACGTCATGCAGTGCGACCGTAGCAGAGATGATGCTAGGTGGGGAATGTGTACAGTTCCATGAAACATAACCGACGTGGATGGGGACATGATCCAACATCATACCATACGCAATTCCAATATAGGAACCTCGGGCCAAGGGGCCCCAATAGGGGTAAGAAGGAAAGGGGCATGAGGAACTAGCTCCTAGATGAGCTGGACTCGGAAACAAGTTGGCTGGGTGACCCATCGCATCCCATGGGGATGAGGATCGAGCCGTCCATATCCCTTAATGAATATCTTAGTTTATGGTCTTAGAGATCAGAACACAGGATCCCCGAACGATGCCGTATTGCAGCTTTGTCCCCCTGACATGCAAAGGTACACTGAGGGATATCACCAAGAGTGTCGAGATTCGACCTGGACATGATGGGGTGGAACATAATTTGAATCATGCAACTAACATTCAAGGCCTGAAGGGGCTAGCATGAAGATGGAGGATTACTGTTGACCATGTTCGCAACACAACATCCTGTCGCGTTAGCCTGAAATGGTGACAAACAAATGAGCATTGATCGCTGACCATGTTCGCAACGCGGGATTTGTATCAATTTGTTTTCCAAAACCCTCGAGGGAGTTGGCCTGTAATGGTAGGAGAGCCCTTATGAATGGTATCCAGACCATTCTTGGGGGTCCCTCCGGGTGTGAAAGATGCTGGAAGCCCGAATGAAGGGGAGCACGAAGCTTGGGAAGTGGAAGGAATCTGACCAAGTTGAATCTAATACTCTTGGTCCTAGACCAGAGTACTCTTAACACATGGGTGAACCACTGCAAGGGGTCGAGGGACTCAACCTGAGGTCGTCCATGAGATGGCAGATTCCCAGGAGATGGGGGGAATGGTGCCAAGAACCTTGTACCACACCTATATATCCCCCTTGTGGAGAGGGAGAGGCCAGGGGTTCGAGGTGACCAGAAGATCGGGAGATCTATATGAGGTGGGGCTAGACCCGATGTCTAGACACTCGGGTGGTCTTACGTATCCCTTAAGGATGGGAATCAAGCAACACATAATTATAGAAACGTTCTTTTTAATGTCGTGTGGGGAAGGAAATAGGAGGGTTAATTTTTAGAACGAGGTGCGCGTGGTGCGGCTATTGCAAACCTGAAATGAATGAGGACATAATCATGTACCATATCACGTGGTCCCGTAGTCAAAGTCCAGAAGGTGGGACAAAAAATAAAAATTAACAGAACTCAAGATGGACCCATAGATAAAGGGTTCTGGTCATTCCTACATATCCCATTAGGATGGGAATGCAGTTCACACGTAGTTCTAAGGATATCTTAGTTTATGGTCTTAGAGCTCGGACCCTGGAGGGATGGTATTTTTCCAAGTAAGAACATACCTCGACCTGATCCCTAAGACCACATGAGTCAATCTCGGTGTGGTAAACAAGGGAGGAATATCCTTATTGCAATACATGGAACGTTCATCAAAGGAAGATCGGTGTAGAGCCCCGATGGACGCCATTGCCACGACTTTTGTCCTTCTAATGTGAAAATGCACACTGAGGATTAGTATCAAGAGTTTCAAATCTCTACATTGACATTATGAGGTGGAGAAAGATGTGAATCATGTTACTGAAATTTTGAGCTTAATGGGGTTGGCGTGGTGAAGGGGGATAACAGTTAAGCATGGTACAAAAAAAATCTCTATATCACGTTAGCCTAAAGCGGGAACAACAAACGAGCATTGACTACTGACCATATTCACAACATGGGATTTGTATCAATTTTTCGTCCAAAACCCTCAGGGGTGTTGGCCTGTAACGGTAGGAGATACCTTAATCCTAGTATCCATGCCATTCTTGGGGGTCCCTCTGGGTGTGAATGGTGATGAAAGACCTGACAAAGGAGAACACAAATCATGAAAAGCGGGTGAGAAAATGTCCGTGTAGAGTCCGAAACTGTAGGTAATAAACCAGAGTACCCTTAGGCACATTGCTGGACCACTAAAAAAGGTCGACGAAACAGCTTTGGATAGGTAGGCCAAGGGACCATGGGGGGATGGAGATTTCTGGGAGATGGGTATGGACACGAAGTCTAGACATTTGGGTGGTCCTACGTATCCCATAAGGATGGGAATCGAGCCACATGTAGTTCTCAAAGATACCCAGGGGGCAGGATACCCTAACGAGGACATGTACGACGTGGCTAGTAACCCGGCGTGAATAAGAACATAATCCCGCACCACGCCATGCAGTCCCATAAGAGAGAACCTCGGCAGGGGCCTGAAAAGGCCAAAGTGCCTGATAGTTGGGCTTTAGTCAGGAAGGCCTGGCCTACTCGTAGTTAAACTTCTTGCAGTGAGGATGAGGTTCGGTGAATAGGATTCCCTGGACAGGGGAGTTGTATGGCACGACGAGTAACCCAAAATGAATGAGGATGTAATCCCACACCACACCGTACACACTAGGTATGAACATGGGCTAAGGGGCCTGAGAAGGCCAAGGGGCCTGAGGCTAGGCCTCGGCCAGAAAGGTCTGACCAGCTTGCGGTTTATCATCATGAAATGAGGATGGGGGCTCGAGAAGGTGTCTCTTCCGGGGGTGTGTATGGTGTATCGAGTAACCCGATGTGAATGAGGATGTAATCCAACACCACACCGCACAATCCCATCATAGAGAACCTAGGCCAGGGGCCCGACAGTTGGCCCTGCCCGGAAAGAGTTCGTTTCTTTGGGATGGGGCAGAACAAATCACTACAATCGATGTTTGGGACATCTTGGGGTGGACCTGGAGATCCATGGAGGCTATTGACCATGTTTGAAACACATCGTCCCTATGGTGACATCTGATGGGAGCAAAAAATGAGCATCGATCGCTAACCACATTCGAAACGTGGGACTTGTATTGGCTTGTTTCTAGACATCCTCAAGGGCATTGGCCTGAAGTGGTATGAGAGCCCTTAGGCATAGCATCTATACCATTCAAGGGTCATTCCAGATGGGGAAGGTGATGAAATCCTAATCAAGGAGTGGTTGAACCATAGCCGAACCCATCTATGAAAGATACAAACATCTCCAGGGAGCAGGACGTACAACCAGATCGAGGCTAGCTCAACGTGAATTGGGGAGAAAGTATGCACCCTTCCATATGTATTGACATGATAGGAAGATTCTATCTTTTGGGCTCGGCCAACAGACAAAATTCCCAGGCGTTCCAATGTATCCCATGGGGATGGGAATCAAGCCATACATAGTTCTTTAAGGCCTTGCAGTTTAACGTCGTGAGGTGAAGATGGGGGAGGACAGAAGAACAGGAGTGGGCACATGGTGAGACCATTATAATTCTCATATGAGTGGGGCTAAGGAAGCTTACTCTACATCATGTGAGGACCCTCCGAGGAAGCTATACCTAGGGGTATAGTCAAAGAGAAGAGTTTGGGGATGGGCTCAAAACAAAGCGTCTGAGCATTCCTACGTATCCCATGAGGATGGGACTCAGTCCATACATAGTTCTGGAAGCATAGTTTAACGTCATCTAGGACGATTAAACACATCTAACCTGGGGATGTGTATGGTATAGAGAGAAACCCGATGTGAATGAGGAAACAATACCACACCACACCATACAATCCCAAAAGAGAGTCTGGATTGGGGAAAAGTCATGGGGCCTGAGGCTGGGCCTCTGTAAGGAAGGCCTGACCAGCTTGCAGTTTAACATCTTGATGTAAGGACGAGGGAGATCTTAGTTTAGATTCATAGAGCTTGGATCATTTTGCAGTTTATTGTCATGCGGGACGATAATGAGCAGTTTAACGTCATGACAGATGATAATTTAGTATAACGTCGTGCAGGATGATGTTACGGTTTTATGTCATGCAGGACTCGATAGATTAAGGTCGTGTGGGTCCGTGGTGCAGTTCAGGTTCATGCGGGACCATGGTGTAGTTTAGGGTCATGCGGGACTGTGGTGCAGTTTAGGGTTATGCGGGATTGTCCAGTTTAACGTCATGTAGGACCATATAGATTAAGGTCATGCGGGATCGTGGTGCAGTTTAAGGTCATGCAGGACCCCGAGGTGTAGTTTAGGGTCATGCGGGACCCTGATGTGTGGTTTAGGCTCATGCGGAACCCCGAGGTTTAGGAAAATTATTGCTTGAGGAACCTGGCATTGGTGGGAGGAGTTATGCGCTCACCATCCATGGTTACCAAGGAGTATGTTCCATTAAGGTAGACCTTATGATTGATGTAAGGTCCTTCCCATTTGGGCTCCAGCTTGTGTGGTTTCCTGCTGGGGATCATTTCCTCTCAGAGGGCCAATACTGGGTAACCTTTCAGAAAAGAGCGAAGGCGAACCTTCTTGTTGAAGGCTCTGGCTATCTTATTCTAGTGCCTTTCTAGATTGTGCAGGGCATAGAGCATGTTATTGTTGAGTGATTCCAATTTAGCTAGATGGACTACTCCCACCTTATCTGGTGCCTGCTGGTCATATACTGCAGTGCATAACGATGGCAGTTGGATCTCGATGGGCAAGATGACCTCAGCCCCAAACACCAGGGAAATGGAGTCACCGGGGTGGAATTGTGAGTCATCGTCTGATTCTCCTAGAGGGAATTGGGGAGTTTGTCTGACCAACTTTTCTTGTTCTGACCAACCATTTTCTCAAAATGATAGAAAGGGTTTTGTTGAATTCCTAGATCTACCCATTTGACTGCGCGTGATAGTGAGAGGTTTGGTTTGAACGAATATTGTACTTGGCATACAATTACATCAGCTCGACTGCTCAGAAGTTGGTGTCATTATCGGTGAGGACACCATGGGGGACTCCTAACTGGTGGATGATATTGGAGTTCATGAAGTCAACGATGGAATGGGCATTGACCTCTTTGAGTGGAACTACCTCTTCCCACTTTGAAAGGAAATCTGTAGCGGCCAGGATGAACCTACATTGGCGAGCTGTCGCCGGTGGATATGGTCCCACGACAACGAGTCCCCACACCAAAAATGGCCAAGAGTACTTGGTGGAGTGGAGAGGCTCTGGCGGCCGATGAAGGAAGTTATCATGAACTTGGTACAAATGGCATCTCTTGGAAAACTCAATACAATCATGGATCATATAGGGCCAGAAGTACCCCAGTCTCCAGATCTGAAGGGACAGCTTTGACCCAGCCTAGTCGGCACCATAGGAACCGACATGAACCTCTTGCATGACCTAAGAAGTCTCGACTCCTTTAATACAACGGAGGAGAACACCATCGAAGCCCCGCTTATAGAGGATCTTCTCAAGACAGGGACCACTCTGGAGGGTAAACTGTAGTGCGTGATGTTGGATTCGCTCGCGCTTGGCCCGATCATCCGGGGCGCAACCGTTTTGGAGATACTCGACAAAAGGTTCCCTCTAGTCAGGATTGGCCTCAACCACTACATCTGAAAAACCTAGGTCTCCTGGTGTGGAGGATCCGGTGGTAAGATGGCTTGCCCGCAGGCCGTCGTCATCCTCTCGGGTGATGGGGGCGATGACTCTCTGGTGTGCCAGATGTATAATCATATCATCCTGCTTGGGTTCTGAAAGTGACATAGCTAGGCCGACCAAAGAATCCGCTCAAACATTCGGTGACCGAGGGACATGGGTAACCTCTGGTCGAGAAGGGAACTATGCCATTATATGGAGGGTCTCCAATAATGGCACGAGATCTGGGATTCTGACAACATAGTCTCCATTGATCTGCTTGATGACTAGTTCAGAATCTCCTTTCATGTGCAAATGGGGTACATAGATCTCAAGGGCCTGATCGAGGCCAGTGATGAGAGCCTGATACTCTGCCTCATTATTGGTGCATCCTTCTGACAATAGGAATGAGTATGGCTGAACGGATTGCGCCGGAGTGATGAAGACGAGACCTAGACCCACTCTGTTGAGATTAGGATCATTGAGCCTCTTACCGATGGGGCTCCGGGAGGCACTGTCAAAGTGAATTTTCCAACATGAGATGACATGATTGACTAAGAGGATTGCCTCATCAGAAAACTCCAGGTCCAGGGATTGATCCATGGAGGTTGGATGGGAAGCTAGGAAGTCTTCCAATGTCGGCCCCTTGATAGCCTTATGGGGTACAAACCTAATATCGAACTGCTGGAGTATCACCGCCCATAGAGCTAGTCGGCCATTCAACATGGGGCAGTTCATAATGTACTTCAGTGGGTCTACCCGAGAGACCCACTGTACCTCATGGTGCTGCAGATAATGTCTCAGTTTTTGTACAGCAAACACAAGCGCAAGGAAACTCTTCTCGATAGGTGAGTATATGGTCTCTGTATCGACGAGCATGTGGCTAGGGTAGTAGACGCTGTTATCTATCCCCTCATTGTTCTTCTGTGTGAGAAGGGCGCTGAGGGACCATTCCAGAGCGGTCACGTAAAAGACCAGTGGCTTTCCAGTGAAGGGTGACATCAGGACCAGAGGCTGGAGTAGAAACCGCTTTATTTCCTCAAAGTCGGCCTGACACTCTTCATCCCATTCATAGGCGAAGCCTTTCATCATGAGCCGGGAAAAGGGCTTACACTTTCCAGCTAGATTCGTAATGAATCGGAATATGTAGGCTATGTGGCTTTGAAGACCTTGAAGATCCCGAATATTACTCGGGGGAAGCATCTGGCTGATTCCTTTGATCTTCTCTGGGTCGATCTTGATGCCTCGGTATCTGATAACAAAGCCAAGAAACTTCCTGGAGGTGACCCTAAAGGCACTCTTCAATGGGATCATCTTCATGTGGAGGGAGCGGAGGAAACCAGACAATTTCTCAAGGTCCTTGTGATGGTCCTAGAACTGACATGATTTGACCACCAGATCATCTACATAGCACTCTACCAATGTCCTAAGAATTGGCTTGAATATGCGGTGCATGGACCGCTGATAGGTGGTACCTGCATTTTTCAGGCTGAAGGGCATAACCAGGTAACAGAAAGTACCTTTAGGGGCCATGAAAGTGGTGGAATACTCGTCTTTGTGGGACATCCGGATCTGGTTGTACCTAGAATACCCATCCATGAAGGAGAGGGCTTGGAACACTATCGTGGCATCAATCAACAACTCTATCTCTGGGAGGAGAAAATCATACTTCAGACAGTGGTAGTTGAGATCGTGGAAGTCGATACAGACTCTGATCTGTCCATTCTTCTTCCTGACTGGCACAATGTCGTCTAGCCACTTGGGGTATTGGACTTCCTTGAAAAAGTTGTATTTGACAATCTTGTCAACTTCGGCCTCAACCCTGGCACCGTGAGAAGGGTGCATCTTTCTGGGAGGCTGCTCGAACCCGCGATGGTTTTTCAGGAGACCAAGGTGGTGGATGTCTACCTGGGGATCTAGTCCTGGAATCTCTCTGTGACTCCAGGAAAACGCATCTCGGTGCTGCGTAAGGAAGTTCACAAACCACTGCTTCTCCTCAAAGGGACATGGCGGCACTGATCAATGTGGGTTTCAGATCTTCCTCGCTACTAAGGTTCACCTGTACCAGTTCATCGACTGTGGTAGAAACACCTTCTTTAAAGGCAGGGGAGTGTCCTCTAAATCCACTTATTCGCTTGTGTAGGAGGGATTCCCTACAAGTGAGGCTTCTCCTCAATCAGAGGAAACTGACGGGAGGCTTGTACCAGCCTGGACAGCAGTGGAGAGTGCATCAGGAGATTCATGTTCCACCGAGACCATAACGAAGAAGGAAGTCGATCCAATCCCATTTGGTCTTCAGCCCATGGGGCCACGCTTGATAACATCAATGCAGTAGTGGCACGTCAGCTTAATATGGTCAATACCAGACCAGCATAATAGACACGTATGATGTACCATCGTCGCCATAGGGAGTACATCCAAATACCGTACAGGGGTATGAGGTTCCGGGATCACCCAAGCCTGGTTGGTGTAGGAGTACGAGGTAATTTTTCACCATCGCTTGGACCTGGGAATATGCCTCCCTCTCATACCTGAAACAACAAAGCATTGAACCATGTCAGGGGTCATGGCCTCCAATCGATGGATTGGGAAGACATAGGCATCATCTAGACCTGCCCTGGGATCACTTATGACAGGGGCAGGTTCAACCTCACTTGCTAGAATCTCTTTATCCTTGCTCTTGTAGTAGTGAGAATCCATATAACGGGCTTCACAAGAGGCGAAAGGAGACACATCTCCTTGGAGCACACCTACTCAACCATTGAGGGAGTATTTGAGGCATTTGTGATACGACGAAGGGATCGCTGCCTGCAGGTGGAGCCATGGCCTTCCCATCAATGCGTTGTACGCAGTGTCGTGGGAGACAACCATGAATTCAGAAATTGAAATTAGACCACAGAACTGGATCTTCAAACGGATATTGCTCACTGGGGTCTGCTCAGTCCTATCATATCCCTTGATTATGAGGTCGGAGGGAGTTATATCATCCTCAGACAACCACAGATTATGAAATGTCTGAGTCGAGATTAGGTTAATCCCAGAACCCATGTAAACAAGACAGCGGCAGACTTCCACACCATTGAACCGGCCAATGATGTATAGTGGACGAATGTGCCCCTTTATAGGAGGGTCTTCATCTTCACCGGATAATTAGATAACTTCCTGGCAATCGGCATTCTCAATTGCCTTGGTGTGGAAGGCTTCTATGGCTACTACCTCCGTCTCAAACTGGAGGGGGCCCCATAGGGCCTGGGCAAGCGCCTCATGCGTTTATGATGACAGACAAGGAGCCTCAAGGATAGAAAGTCACGCTGGGATGCCAACAAGATGTTTGAGGAAATCGTACTTCCGTACCAAGCACTATCTTCTACTTACAGGAGGCTGCTCTGTAATTGGAGGCACGACGGGCTCTGCAGCTGGACCAGCTGCTAGATAGTGCTAGGTACGTCTCATTTCTCACTAGTTGAGGCCTGATGGGTAGCTACCAGATGTGGGTTGGACAACTGAGATTGGCCTGTATTAGGGAAAGATTGGATGTGGTATGGACGAGGCAACTCTGCCTGATATAGTAGCACAAATGGCGGTGGATGTAGATCCGAGGCACTAGACGAGGAGGCTGCCCGTGTTGAGCTCTACGTTGGGCCTGCAGTTTGGTTTCAGTTGCATGCACAACCTAGCTAGAGGTTCCGACTGATGCACCCTAATGACCCATGTAGTCGTGGCTCCACCAACGTTGATGTTGATCAGGGATATTGGGGGAGGTTCTCATGGTGTACCCCCTTGTCAGGAGTCATATAGGGATTTACCAACTCCTCAGTATTAACCGAAGTGTACCCCTGACTCTCGCTTGACGAATCATCCACCACTGGGTGGATTCTGGGAGTAATCCCCATTATAGGGGGCATGAAGTCACCGAGAGTGCGGGATGAAGATGGCAGTGGTGGAGTGTGTTGCTTCTTCTTGCGCCGTCACTGCTTGCTCTTCTGGGAAGTGGCCGGATGAGATGATGACGTAGAGGCGCTAGTCACAGTTTCTAAAGGCTCTGGCTGATTCATGCCTGGAAGAACAATACCATGGGAATGGGTGACTATTTTACGAGCCATCTAGTAATCGTACTTCTGGGATCCGTGGCTGGGAACCTGCTCCCACTCGCCATCATCGTCGCTACCGCTTTCTGACTTCACAATGAAACCCGCCACTTGTGTCCGGGCCGGGCCAAACCTGACCATGTTGTTATCAACCTGGTCTGGGAGCCAGTCTTTAAACGCATAGCACTACTTGAGGTTGTGCCCAAGGATCTGTTGATAGGGGCAGTAGTTGGGGTGATCAGTAATATTTGCCTCGTCCGACCTTCTGCACTCAGGTAAGCACACAATCCCCTACTCTAGGGCACTGTAGAAGTAACCGGGGACCTAATTCTCGTTGAACGAGTAAGCCTGGTGCCCTATTTATGAATAGGGGGCTCTGGGAACCTGTCCCTGGCGAGGGGTAGGAGGGGTTTGCCGAGGAGGCAGAGCCTGATTTTCCCCCCTAGGTGGTGGTGCATTTTGCGGGCGAACCTGCCGATTCTGAGGCGGTCGCTGCTGGGTAGGATGTTGTGCCTGAGGTAGAGGGCCTCTGTGAGGTTGCGGGGCTGGTGCCACTTGCAGAAATTATAGCTTCCTGGGGGCCTCTATTTGGGCCATAGAAACGGGCTTGTCTCTGGAAGCTCTCCTTGCAGGGATCACAGGGGGTAGCGAATTTGCCTGACTAGCTTGTTATAGAGCTTCCTTAAGGCACTAGGCCTTATCTGAGAAATCTCAAAACCCTCCCAGGTAATTATGAGTGATTAGGGAAGGAACTAGTTCTTTTTTGACATTCCCTACACATATCATCAGCAGGTTCTCCTATGTTGGTGGCATATCAAGGGAGTATGTGAGCCCCTTCCACCGGGTGATGAAGTCCGCGACTCTCTCATCAGGCCTTTTTTGCACTTGAAGAGGTCTGGGATATTATTCTTTCCTGTTGTGGAGCTGACCTGGTATAGGAATTTTCGGCAAAGATCCTCCCAGCCAGTCACTGATCCAATGGGGAGCCAGCTGTACCAGACGAACATAGGTCCCTCCAATGTTTTCACAAAACAACGGAGCTTTGTGGCTTCCTATTGTGTGGGGGTCCCCAACATGGGGCCACCCTTGGAAGAAAAGTGGGCCAAGTGATGTGGTGGGTCCCATGTCCTATTAAAGGGTGAGAAAGTGGGATTTCCAAAACCCATAGGTGCATGCATATCATCCACCCACGCATGATATGGCTTGCCATATGGTCGGACTGCCACCTGCTGCATTTACAACGCCTCGAGGTGGGCGATGAGTGCCGCTATTGGATCATCCGGGTGGGGGTCCCTATCCTAGCAGGGATTCCTAACCACGAGTGCACTACCGGGATCTTCGACACAGTAGACGGGTTTAGCGGCTCATGGAGTGGCTGGTGGAACGGCTGGTGGAACGGCCTGCGGGGAAGCTGGGGGAACACGGGCTGGATTCCTTGGATTGTCATGCTGTTCGGGAGGGTTTGGTGAGACATATCGCACCCTCTTTCCGTGAGTTCCGGGTTCAACCCTATCCGCGGGAGTGGTATGATAATGGTTCCCTGAGGCATCTTGCTGGGGGGAAGTTGTTCCTGCCCCTGCTACCCCGGCATAGGATTGACATAGTTGGGTCACCTCTCTATAGCGCGCTCGCCTAGGAGTTCATCAACCAACCTCTTCTGCTTGGCAAGTTGCTGGCGCAACACGACCTTCTCAGGGTCTTCGTCCGTCTTCTGCTCTAAGGCGGACGGGTGGGAGTGCATGATAGCTCCGACATGATCTTTACCCTTATGGGAATTATGAATGATTTCCAATGACTCGATGGGTGTAGGGAGTCCTAGGAGTTTCCTCTACTAATGGGTAATCCTCCCTGATGGGTCCAACAATGGTGGAACATACTCATGGGGTAAGTCTCAATCAAGAAATTCCAGGTCGTCCTCCTTGTCCACAATGTCAGCCATGTGTATCGTGACCCTACCCAGGGGCATGTCTTCGATATCGCATAGTGAGTCAGGCTGCTGTTGAATAGGGATAAATAGGGATGCAACATACTTCCCCCATCCATAGACTTTCATGTGGGGGTAGCCTCCCTGATGATTTTGCGGAGTACCTTGATACTCTGAATGCATTTTTGTTGGAGGGTTGTCTGGTGACCTGGTGACTCAGGGCACTGGGCCACGAGGAGTGCGGCCAAATCGACCAGATGACATTGCAGGATAATTTACTCAAAGTGCACATGTCTCTTTGGGTACACCACCCGACAATAACGAAGAAGGATGTGTTTCATCCACAGGGTTTGACGGAATCACCCAACTTTCTCTGGGGTGAGGGATTCCGATGCACGAAATTTCGATGCTGCCACCGGCCAGAACTTCTTCGGGAAGTGATCCAACATGAGAATGTTCCAGAAGCTCCTAAGTTCGGATTCTGAGTTTGGCCCCGTATTTCTCCACTCATCTACCAGAGTTGGATGAGGAACTGATAGAGGTACTGAGGCGGACCACTGGGACACTAAACTTGGTGGTGGAGAATACATCGAATGAGCCGACTGGCCGCCGAATTTTGGGCCATCCTCTAAAGAGTGCAGTGACCTGACCACAACATCACGATATGACTAGCTGATAGCCACAAATTCGGGTGTAGGGATTGTAGTTACCGGTGATGGGTCACACTGTTTCTCATCCTCCATCCGTCCCAAAAGTAGCTCTATGTCATCTATAGTCGAGGTAGAGGGCACTTCTGGTGATTAAAGTGGTGACTGCACGATCAGAACCTGTGGGAATCCAAAAATTTCCTCCTGATTGATGAACCTACGAAGAGAGGCAAGAATCCGGTGGACTTCACATTCTAGAAAGATTAGGCTAACACGCCTTGTTCCTACCCCTGTCCTTAACACAGAAGAACAAGGGGAGGGTTGCACTGGTGAGAAGTATTCTGCTTCAGAATCCAAGAAGCGGGCTGGTTTGATCTCCGTCTGGGTCTTCCCAGGATTCTTCTTGTGGTGGTGATGACCTGCCACCCTGCCCGTAGGCGGTTCCTCGGGACAAGGCTGCTTCCGGACATGTAGTCTTGGGGTCGCGCTGGTGTAAGGGAGGAGAGGACTTCCACTTGAGACATCCGGGGTGTGAGGAGCACCGGGACAAATGTCGAAGGGGACATGGGGATGACGTCCATGAACAACACATGAGCGGGTGAAACCTCCGTCGGAACCAGTGGGAGCATGGGGAGGACCTCCATGTATGGTGTGGGTGAAGCGAGGCTGACCTTCTCCCCTTTGGTTTCCAGGGCAAGGAGGACCTTATCCAGTTGTAGAGTGAATGTAGGGAGGATTCCCATGTTGGAGAGGGACCAAATTTTCAACGCCTTCACATTGGAGGTCAGGGGCCGTAGGAAGAATTTCATACCCGGTGCGGAGGGCATGAGAGAGGTTTTCGTGCCGAGTATCACTACTGCGGGGCATACCTTCATTCGGGTTGGGGGTAGCACGGGGCATACATCCATGATAGGCTTCAGAGAAGGGAAGGCCCATGCTTTGTGGAAAAGTGGTACGGGGAGTACCTTCGTACGAGGTGACATCACCACGAGTTGGTTCGCGCCGATCAACAGTCATGCCTACGACCAAGGGAGTCGACCCAGCCAACCCATGGGGTGGTTGGGGCCTTGATCCCGGTTGGGTATAGGAGATCCCCTGCTCAGTGTGGGTAGGGAATTTATGATATGCGTCAGTGGTGGCACGAGCCACAGTAGCTGTCGACTTTAACACCCCTTGACGGGCGTCCTTTGCCTGGGCCCAACACTGGCGTCGGGTCAGGCGAGCTGGTGCGGGTGGTGCAGGCACATAGCTTACCTGCTCCTCTGGAAAGGCTGGGCGGTGGCATTGATGCAGCCGGGTGGGGGCCCTAGCTTGGAGCCCTTGAATCGGGACTCTGACCGGGCTGTGTCGGACGTCACCCACCTCATCAACGTGAAGCAGGGAGTCGTCAAGGCGTTCCAGGGACAGGCTCCCGAAACGATTGAATGTAGGAGTTTGGAGTAAGGGATCCCTACACGGACCTCGATGGTAGTGTTGGCGGTGAGGCTTGGACGCCTCCAGGTACAGGGGGACCATAACTTGTGTTGGGATTATGCCCTCCTCCTCGTGACGGCATACGAGGTCGTTAATCACCCTTTGTTTGATGACTTCTGATGGGGAGAGGGGGCATGGGTGCCCCACATTCGTGGATTCAGATTCTGTTGTGGCAGCAATAGAGCCACACAGAGTGGCTACACTGGGGTTTCCCCTGCCCCTGCATAGGCGGGTGGGCAGTGATCGTGTCCCTGTAGCAGCAACCTGATTCCTGGGAAGTAGGGAGATTAACTCATTAGCACTACGAGGAAAATATATCGACAACTAGTTCCCCAACACAATCTCGTCTTCCATGGCCGGTAAGAGGGATCCACACCAAAAACATTGCATAACGGAATGCCCAACATTCTACAACCCCAAATTCTGGTGAGTCTCACGCCATGCCTACTATTTTCTAGGCGGGACCTAGTTCCAGATAGAGGGATTCAGTGACACGTCAATCTACTAATGACTTGAGCACTACTAATCTCCATATTAAGGAGAAGAAATTCACGTCGGGTACACTATTTCTGTTTCCAACGCTTTCGCTGGGGCGCGTGCATCTGTCCGCTTGGGCGTGACAAGAACAGATTTTTTGTTACCCTGCATTCCCGCTTTCCAATTGTAGGGGACATTTGCTCCTTATTCAGGGACGTCTGCTCCATGATCGAAACTGGGATGATGGGATGTCGGTTCTTCCTTCTATGGATTCCTCCAAGAAACTCTTCACCTAGTCCGGGTCTCCCTCATATATTTAATATGTTGTTCATGAAAATCTTCCATGTGGCATGTTTCCATGGAAGTCGGTTAATTACACTACCTCTGTCCGGACATTCCAAGTGGTCCGGTCAGGGCAGCAACATTCAGTTGGGGGAGTAGTCACGTTGAGACATCATTGGCATGTCTCGACGCTAGGGAATTGGCGTGTCTGTCTTTTTTCTCTCATTATAGGGCTTCTTAGGGGCGCCGAAGTCCGAGGTATCCCACATCGAGCGCGGGGAATCATATTCCATTGGCATGTAGCTGAGGTTTTCCTAAGATTTCTGTGTTCAACACGGGGTATGCCACATGTTTAACGTCCAACATTGACAGACCGGGCTGATCAAAACACTAGCTGGAGTGGATCAGATTGAGGAACCCCTTGAAGGATCACCGATTTTGGGGCCAACACGTAGGCGGATTCCCGAATACTGTGGGGGGGGGGGGAATGAGGTGGCATGATCTCACCGATATGTGGCGGCCCGGGTAAGAATTAGGATGGATAATGGTTTTCGTCTTGGGCCTTGAAGAGACTTCCTATGTACCATTCCATGACCTGGATCAATGCCCTCATAGTTCGGGCATGGATGCCGGTGAACATACATGAATAAGGTCCTAGGTCCAATGGTTGATGGGCTTGAACCTCGTGGAGGCTTCCTACGTACCATGCCTTAGCACGGATCAATGTCCATATAGTTCGGGAGGTGCGTGTCGGTGAACCGACGTGAAGATGGACCTTGGTCTGATTGATGGTGGTCTTGAACCTCAGGTAGGCTTCCTACGTACCATGCCTTGACATGGATCAAAGTCCACGTAGTTCGGGTTGAAAAGGGGCTGTTGGACTGATGTGAAGAGGTGTCGGAACAACTTGGTTGCAGGATCATAACGTCTTACTGCTGGATTTGGATGCAGTTTAATGTCATGCGGGATGGGGCATGTCAGAGAACCTACATGAAGAAGGACCTTGGTCCATTGGGTATTGGGCTTGAACCTCATGGGGGATTTTTACGTACCATGTCCTAGCATGGATCAAAGTACTCCTAGTTCAGGATGAGATGTGGGTGTCGCTGAACCAATGTGAAGATGGACCTTGGTTCGATGGGTGATGGGCTTGAACCTCATGGAGGATTCCTACGTACCATACCTGGACATGAATCATAGTCCTCGTAGTTCGGGATGGGTTTTGTCAGTGAACTGATATGAAGGTGAACCCAGGAGTCCACTGGTGGTGGGATTGAACCTCGTGGAGGCTTCCTACGTACCATACCTTGACATGGATCAAAGTCCTCGTAGTTAGGGTTTGGTTTCATCAGCATACCGACATGAAGGTGAAGCTGGGGGTCCACTGGTGGTGGGGTTGGACCTCATGGAGGTTTCCTATATACCATGGCTTGACAAGGATCAAAGTCCTCGTAGTTAGGGTTGGCTTGGGGCTTACACTCTGAGGCGGCCCAAGTTGTTGGTGAATCGACGTGAAGATGGTCGGAACGACCGGGTGGTGGGTTTTAACCTCGTGGAGGACTGCTATGTACCATGCCATGACATGGATCAAAGTCCCTGTAGTTCCGATATGTAGTTTAAGGTCATGTGGGACGATGCTTTTGGGGATTACGCTCTGAGGTGGCCCAGGGTGTGTCATGGTTAGTGCTCACTATAATCCCATGGGATTCATGATCGGTGTGAGAAACAAGAGGTTGAAGGGAACTAATGATCACATCACAAAGGATGCGTCCGTGGGAAGCGAAGAGGGGCTTACGTGTTGGGAGGACAATGGTGTTGGGACTTACTCTAGGATGGAGGCTTGAGGGTGGCAAAGTGCAGAGGGAGAGGTTAAGTGCGGAGGTGCATGGGTACTACCTTCCATAAGGACTAGGGGCTTACACCAAGATGGTCGCCCCTCCCCCACAGACAAACGCCACTCCCATATGGATGATATCATCCACTAGTGAGACTAGGGGGAGGGGGGAATGCAGAATGTCCACCTCGCATGAGAGGCACAGGGTGGTGTCACAGTTTAATGTCGTGTGTTGAGGACGAGGGTGCTTGGTAGTTTAACATCCTACGGCTTGGATGAGGTGGATTTACTCCGCACCCCTAGGTTTTACATAACCAGTACCCTCTGCTCCTTGTGGGAGGGAAGGTACCGGCAATGCCGTGTAAAAGGGGGGTCGTAGAGCGAACCATCGAGGGGTCCACATTAGTGTGGCTATGCGAAGAAGCAATAGCCGTTAACATGCCTATGTGAAGAAGCATTAGGTGAAGCAACGCCACAGGTGGTATCATCCAGGGGAATTTGAAGTCACATTGTGCAAACCTGGAGGGTCGCATGGGAAAGCGAATTTTCAAGCAGAGGGGTCCATAGGCAGAGGCCTTGTGGAGCTCAGTTTCTCTGTGTGGGGAAGGGAACTTGTGAAGGGGTGTGCTTCATGAAGTGGGGTGCCTTATCCTTAGCATGGGGCGGAGGTGCAAGTGGGGGGTGCTTCACAAAGTGGAAGGTTGTTCGTGGAGCACTGCCTTGCGGAGCATGGGTGCCTCGCGAAGCAAAGTGCCGTGAAGCAGCGTGCTTCGCGAAGTACAGTGACCCTGCATTGGCATGTGGATCACATGTATAAAAGGGGTGTTTCGCGTAGCATAAATGCTCTGAGACAACCCAGGTCCCCTTGGGGATCCCCTTCCATCACAAAAGCCCTTGGGCTTCACGAAAGGCCTCCCTCTCGAAAGATGGGATCAAAACGAGACAATACAGAGGCACATCGTGAAGAAAAAATTTCTCACGTACCTCATGATTTGTAGAGCAAAGGGTGCTTCACGATTTGGGAGCTAGGAAGGCGAAAGGTCGGATTGTCCGTCTGAGTGGCTCAGGGGGGGCTCGGTATTTATAGGCAAGGGGTTTCATGAAGCAGAGCTCACGCGGTGCGAAGGGGGATTTGGTCGCTTTGCGGCGGGTTGCGAACGTCAACCGAGTTTGCGGAGGGGTACTGCCTCTGTTGCTTCGTGGTGGGTTCGTGAGCATCAGGGACGTTCGCGGGGCATCCCAACTCTCTTGATTCTGGCAGTTTGACGAACGTCAGGGGAATTCGCGGGGTTTTCCACCTCTCTTGCTTCGCGGCCGCCACATTTCTTGGTGGGGCTCTGCATCGTGGCTTCACAAGGCAGGTACCAGGGCCTTCTTTTCTTCGTACTTTTCATCCAATATTTTTGCGCCAACAATATTTTAGTGTAACATGTTCCCCAACTCATTTTCATAGGATTAAGTAAATAAATTATTCATAAGTAATTGAATAAAATCATGATCATTTTCATCAATGAAATTATTATGTTTTTAAGGTCCAAGGAGGATTATGCTGATCTTCATAAGACTATTATAGAAGTCTATTGACTAAATCATCTTTAATAAGAAGCTGATCAAGTGAATGTTTTGGATATGATATTTGTGTTTCCATGGGCATGTAATGTATTACCAGGGTATATACATCTCTACTTTAATGATAAATGGAAATATATTTTTGGTAGATCTATTAAATATTTTGAAGGATCACTGTTTTAAGTATATTATAGGATATTGAAATTGTTTCCTTTCTAGTCTACCATAGTTCGAAAACCCTGTTATAGCTTCAAGTGTAAAGAAATATGAATTCATGTAGATTGATCAATTTCATATTATATTTTAATACTTAATGGTTATTCTTGTTAACCCTCATGGTTATTTTTGTTTATAGAAGTAAGTAATGTTTTAGATCATTTGAGACACTTCTCATCTTAGTCTATTTTTTATTTTAATTGCAATAATATTAGTGATATTATATGTTACATGATAGGTATTCCTTTATGAATTTAAATATTCCACCCTTGATCTTGAGTTTTTGTGGTTGGTGTTTTCTATTAATAGGTGGTAGAGTTACCATATATATAAAGCATTTTTGGTCTTCATTGATAATAAAATATTGAGTTCTATCCTTTCCTGGTGTGATTTAAATCTATTTCAATAGTGATGAATGGAGTTTTTATACATCCATTAATTAGATATATACTACAAAATAACGAACAGAATTTTGGTTATTGATGTACTAAGTATGAATTTTCATAGTGATTTTTTTATGAGTATAGATAACCATTAAGAGTAATAAAAGATCTTAATACATTTCCTGCCAATATGGAGGGATTTACTGGTAGTGTATTCTTATATCCGATGATTTTATGGACCTTATTAATTTAGCTAGTTCATTAATCGTTGTTGGGAGATATTGAGGTGGATTCTTGGGGAGGTTTTTTAGTCTACATTAATTATTTTTAGGTATGGTTGGAGGAACATAGGTAAAAAGTGTTGTTTAATAAGAGGCTTGTTATTTTTCCGATTATATAGGTGGTGGTCGTACATGATTTTCAAATTCACCCCTTTTTAGTAAATCGTAGTTTTCCTTTTATGTACCATCTTTTGGGTGGTCAATACTCATGGGTTGGAATGAATCTTATGGTGGTGATGTTTGTGTATTAGTGCTTAGTATGTCAACATTTTATGGAAAGGAACCATACTCTTAGTGATTTGTTTCATCTATGTGATTTTCATAAAAGGAAGTAAGCAGGCATCTTGAAGGATTACATTACTAGTTTTCATTGTTCACAGGGAGGATGTGACAATATATTGGTAATTTTTTAATTGTCGTAGAAATAAAATCATTTAAATTCAATCAAATATTCGAGTGTGGTGAATGGTTTTGTGAAGCTGTATGTGGAATATATTTTGTCTTAATGGGTTTATAGTGGTGATAATATTTCATCATGATTTTTTAACCTCATGAGTATGGGATAGTATATAACATGATTATAGATCTTATTTATTACTAAAAATCACTTTATATCATTATATGGATTGTTATATGGATAAAATAATCTATAAATTTGAATATATGTTCCTTGCATGAGATATATATTTTGGTAGTTTGTGGGTAAAGCACACCTATTGATTGATTTTTCGTATAATAATAGTTATCAATATTCCATCAATTTTCACCTTTAAAATAATTTTATTGGTGGACTTTTTGTTATCCATTTTTTTGAATGGATATTAGAGAGTCAGTGTCCATTGTACCTGATTTGGTAAAATTATGACTAGGAAGGTGCTGGTGATTTAGGAAAAGATAAAGGATTCTCGAGATCATCATACGTTTGTAGTTGACCAAGGGGAAGGAATCTAAACTTTACGCATGGAGATCATGTGTTCATATTGTTTTATTTTTCAACATGTTCAATAATGGTTTTTTTGAGGCAATAATATGTATCCTCATTTTATCATATGTTTGAAACTAATAGAGCATGTTGGTGATGTTTTGAATCTGTTAACACTAACTCGATAGATAGATTATATCCATGATATCTTGAATGTATTATATATTCATTAGTATCTTCATAATTAGTCACAGGTCATTAATTAGTGTTATTTAGATTTTTAAGATAATGTGATGTTATTTTAATAATCTATTAAAATTTCATATTAATGAGAGAAGGTGTTTAGTGGGAATTTCATTCATTTTTTCGTGTATTATTGAATCGTGAGGGATTAGAAGGGTGTATAGGGGAATATAAGTAAATGATTTTTTTATTATCCTACATTTTATTAAATTATTTTTCTCATTATGATATGTCCATATTCATGTTTATCTGATGGAGTTTTCTTTCCACTTGTGTGGTTTACCTTTTTAGGGGTGAAAATGTTCTTCTTAGAGATATACCAACCGTAGATGTGTAGTTTTATTTATAGTTTTTTAAACTTTTCATAATATTATTTTTTATTTTTTAGGTGGTGAATAATTTTATATTTATATAATTTAATGTCCAAAACCATAATGAATAGGTAGAATACATTATTTTATAATTTCAGGTGTTTAAATAAATTTTATTGGCGAGTGGCTGGGTGAGATTGGATTTTTAGCTAAAATTTTAGTTGGTAGCATGGTTCCTTCCATAAACAGTTGTGATGTACATAGATAATTTTTCTAGAGAATATGGGTCGTTACAATATATTGTGTAGGTTTGTGATCAATAGCGTTCCTATGCTAGGATTGTTTTTTCCCAGGGGATTTAGCCAGATTTTATTAGGGTCGTTCATCCTATGTGTGGAATGCCTATTGTAGCATGATATAATTAATTATGGTATGTATGGTGTCTTGTTTAATATTATTTGATTATATATTATTAGTATATATGGGTGTTTCCTCATGGAATCCATGGATAATAATTTTTTTCGGTGTTTTATTTTTTGGGATTGATGCATTGTGGTAGTTGTTTTGGGTTGATCTAGTTTGAGGGAAAATGATGGGGGTTGTTCCATGATTCCTATGTTATTATTTTTTCAACATGGCCATTGATGATGCACTAAGAAATTCCTTTTTATATTTATTTTTTAATAATTTAACTGTCAGATATTTTGTGAGGATTACATCATGATTTATATATCCAGAAACCACTATATGTAGACCCTTATCATCATGTCATAATTTTATGTTTCCTAGTTTAAAATATAAAATCAGTAACTATCTCAAATTATCTTCATTTTATTCAACTTCGTTTAAATCAAATAAGTCTCATTGAACATATTAGGTGTGCTTTGGTCAACCATTAGTGATTCTCAATCATTTCGTTTATGTGATAGATATCTTTAAATATGAGGTGTTTTCATTTTTGTATTACATTTATACCTTTTTTCCAATGAGGATGTTATCGTAAAGGTAGAGGTTTAGTTTAATGATTTTTGTTTTAGTGGTTGATAGAGGGTTTATTATTACAAATGTTATTGAGGAAGTGGATACAATATCTGACATCTATTATTTATGTGTAAGTGTGGAATTAATGTATCAATTCTTACAAGGGGTAATTGGATTGTATTAACATAATAAATATAACAATATGTTAAATGTATTTAAAGTTGCATATCGCTCTTTTATTATTTTCGATTGTATATTTTTTGAACACTAATACAATATGTGTTTGTAAAATCCTTATAATAAAAATCTAGTTAGTGGAAGATGAGGTCAATTCATAGGGAGATGAGGGTATTATTATTTCTAGTCATCAAAATTTTGGTTAATATTTCTGTTAGTTATTAAATTATTATTTTTGTTTAAAATCTAGTAAAATAAATTAATAAGTTTTAGTAATAATTGATTATTGGGGTTTTGGAATTTTAGAGGGATGATGAAAATAAATTTTTACCTTTTATTCCTAAACTATTATTATTATAATTTCCAGGAGGATAATATTTAAGATTGTTATAGATATATAATTATTCATTTATAATAATAATAATTAATTAATTCTTTGTTTGATATTAATTAATTCCAAAATTGTAAATGGTTTTCCTTGAAAATGAATTGTATTGAATTATTCTCATAAAATAATTTATATCATAAAATTATTTGGTTTCATCCCATCGAAATATACATTGTCCATAGATTTATCATGTTTTTTAAAATTTTATTTACAAAAATATCCTAATAATAATTAATTATATTTATTTAAATAACAAAATTACTCAATTAACTATAAAACACTATTCAATAACTCGAACAGTAATCATCTTAGCATCTTTGAGACCAGAAAATAAAAAAGAAGATATAATAAATGTTAGAAGAATATATAAAGGAAAATTTAAAAAGAATTTGAAATTTAAAAAAATAGGGAATTGCGTGAAATAGTTATATAATAATTTTGAAACATTTTCCTATTTTAGATTAAATATACAAAACAAATTTTTATATAGATTCATTAAATCAATTGTGTAAATAATTATGTGATGTATAATGGGTCAATAATGCCTTTTTTATGTTTTTCCATGTATTAGGCCACTAGCCCTTGACTTTCTACTGTTTATATTTCATGGGTTTAAGGTACACATTGTTTAAATAACCTTTGAAAAAAGCAAAAGATTCTTAATATCAATATCTTATACCAACAACATGTGATGAGTGGTAGATCATGTGTGTGTCACTATATAGTATGATATATACATAATATAGGGTTATTATTAGGTGCTTTCCTCAATTTTTGTCACATGTAATTAAATTTACGTGGTGTGTATTTATAAATGGATATGACTTTTATTTATTTAATATGTGAGTTTCATTTATTTATATCTTATACATTAAATGATTCAGTATTTTAATTTTTTTTAAAACTATATATATGATCAAATATCAAGAACTCCACTGAAATATTCTTAAATACCAAGTTCATATCTAAAATTTAATGTACTGGAAATGGGGTTCAAATGAAAATAAAGCATAGATTGGGCTAAAAAAATCCTTGTTAACAGTTTCGTCATACGACATTGACCATGATACTATGTGGAATTGAATAAAAAAAATATACTAAATTGAGCATATAATTATAATTAATTGATCTTTCAATTAAATTACATAAAAGTTGAATTGATAAAAATATAATATTCATCATGAATCGTTCAGGTAGTTAAAATGCATCAACCATGTAGTTTTTATGGAATGAATTTATCAAATAAAATTTTAATTTTTGGACATGATTCCAACATGTTTACTAAATGAGGATAATAGATTATTTGATAGGTAAAATTTTATATTAATATGAATTTGATTCCCTACTGCCTATGGTTAAAAAAACTAGTCACCATATTTCAAATAGTATATGTCACATTTCCAAATAGATTTTAAATAGTGAAAAGATTAACTTTTATATATAAATATGTCAACCAATATATAGGTATCATATTATAGAAAATTTAAAGCGAAGAAAATGATCATTCAAAGTGAACAAAAATGGTAGAATGAAGGGATAAACTTAGATTTGGAGTTTAGCGAGATTTAAATAAAATATAATAAAATATTAATAAAATTATGTTATGTTTTTTAAGGAGAGAACATAAGAATATAATGAGTTTGTATATTTAATTTAATAAAATGTTTCTACTTGAAATTTTTGTTAAAATAGATCATAAAAATCATGAAGGATTGTATGAAATCATTTCTACATGCTATTACATAAAGGATGTGTTATTTTTTTCTTGTATTTAAATTCATTTTCTCTAATTAAAGCATAAAAAACTAATTTGATGAATTGTTTCATAAGAGAGACATGCTAATAATTTAAATTTTAAATAAATGTGATCAGAAATTTTGGTAACATAAAAAAGAGTTATAAATTTTATTTAGATTTGAATCTATATTGGAGGTGAACCAGGTAAAATTTATACATGCACTATAATTATTTTGTTTTATACAATTGGTATGGTTGATAAAAATTGTTTTAGAAACTATAGGGTAAGATTTAAAAGACTAAAATTAAGTTTTAATTAATTAAAATTTTATACCTTTATTCAAATATTCAAAATATATATTTAATAGGTCATTTTTTAAATGACGACCTCTAAATTATTGGCGTTTATTAGTGAAACAACTTATTCATAATTTATAGATGTTCATCCTTGGAAAATCATCCTAAAATTTTTTCATGTATAAAATTATATTAATTATGATATCTACCATATTTTATTAATTTAAAACTATAAAAATTCATACCACCTATATTTTTGATACATAACATGTTCAATAATTTATTAAATAAAATTAATGTCATGTGGAAATCATGGAATGAGATTCCGAGAAAACTAGAAGAGTTGACATTCTAGGGTCATCAAACTCAATAACCATATATTTACTCAAATAAATTGAGTCAAGTGAATGAGAATAAAGAATAATAATGTATAAAATGTGAAATTTAAATATTTCCTTATAGTTCTCCTCATCATTCTAAGAAAAATCCATTTTATCCTACTATGTTTTTACATTTTCATATTCCCCATGTGTCTTAAATTCAATTACATGTACTAATTCAAAATTATATATTGTATATACAATTGTAATATCATTTTGTTATTTATAATCTTCTGACTGAAGAATTTATATTCATAATAGATTTTTGTTAGTGGGGACTACATACACTTAATATCATATGATATATATTTGGGTAAGTGATCCTACATAAACACATGGTTAAATGTGAATGATTTATTATTAGAGTAACTTTTTATATTAAACTAGTTAATATATATGAGACTAGATATTTCTTATTTAATGTTTCAAAGAAAATATTTGTGTTCTATTAACTTACAAAACGTAGTTCTTTTTATATTATAATATCTATTTTATTTAATATATATGTAATTAAGGAAATAATATTCACAAATTCTATTTTAGAATATAAATCAATATATTTTAATTTCTCTATTGTCTATATGATTTTAAAAAATGAATGTATACTATAAGTGAAAGGTTCCAGAAATTTTAGACCACATTGCGTGTTTTCATGGAATAAGTTTTAGGGAATTTAACATAAAAATTTATAAACCATTAATTTATACCTCATCAGGATTTTTGTATTGGATAACCTTAAATATTATATTTTTCCTATATTTTTCCAAAAATTAACATATTTTATGGAATGTTCATATGGCATATGATACACTAGTGGGGAAATTGGAGAAACAATTAGAACCATCCTATGTTATTTAACTGGACATACTATTAAAACGGTAAATACTATATAGGTTCCTTTATAATAAATATTTGAATGGATCAATTTGATTTGATCTTGAATAATTACAATATTTTTAGATAATCTATTTGATACATTTACTATTATGGAAATTATTTTGTTTATCATGAATCATCATGTAAGAAATATAATTTTGTGTTAAATTTATATATAGATTTATAGATTGTTTTTATCATGAAAAACGTAAAAGGAGAATATAAAATAATATCAATACAAGACTATTTAGTTCAATGAAAATAATGGAAAGTAAAATATTTATTCTCCTCATAGAGCATCAAATTTATAATTTCATTGTTGGATACCCTTTATACAAGATATATAAACAGTTTTTGATAATTTTAAATGCTTTGTGAACTGTTGTAAAGGGTGAAATTATATATTATAAGATGGATGAAAATATTAACATATTTTTTCAAGATAATAATAGTCAAAGTAGAAAATAAATTATGAATCTAACCCCAAATGATTTTGAATGTATACATACTTACTAAAAAAATATATAGTGTGAACTAAAAGTAAAAAGTTATTTTAAAATCATGATATATGTAAAAATTCGTATATTTTGAGAAATCAATTCAAAAAAATCATTTCGATGGGAGTGAAATCCAATTCACTGATGTTGAGATTTTATTATTTTCAAAATTGATGAAAGGATTTTTATAAAAGGATGACAATGAGATGTGATAAATAAATTTAATGATGATAAAATAAAATATGAAAAAAACTGGAATAAATATGAATGAAGGGAGTCCAATGAACTTTTTTGTTTGAAGTTTAAAAATTGTGGTCAAATAAAGTTATATTTTTTAAATAAGAAAAATAAAATTTCCTTTATAATGATCAAAAATGTTAAAAGGGATGATTGTTCTCAAATAATCGAATTTATGGAGTGATATTGAGGATTAAACATTTATAATTGAGATATATAGTAGTGATAGTTAGTATATTCGTTGATTTTTTACATCAAAATTTTTAAAAAGAGAATATTTTTTATATAAAGGGAGACGATTTGTAGAGAATAAGTTATTTATATTAATTTATTTTTAGCATTTTAATAAGATTAATTTATCAATATAATAATATAATGAATATATTGGCAGTCTTGGGGATACATACAAGATGATATATGAGAAATATTCTTAAATCGAGATAGATCATTCATGGATAATTAAAAAATTCCTTACTTTATGTCGATTTATTAACTTATCCTAGCATAACTGTAATAAAAATTGTTCTCACTAAAGTGATTCATAATAAGTCCATAATAGAACCCTCAAATATTACTTATCAAAATTTATGGATTGAAGGATGATCCTTATTCTAATGTTAACTATTCCAAGACCATCTATGTCTAAAACCAAACATGGATAATCTTTATCTATCATACATTACTTCAATATATGTTATACTTTTTCGAAGATACTGATGATTAAAATAATTTCAATACCCCATAAAATTTTATCCCAAATCAAAGAGATTTAAAAAGAAGAGTACTTTTCATTAAATGTTTTTCCTTCAGAAGATATATACTTTTACTACAATTTTACCTTATGTACTCCATTGTTAATGGTTAATAATTTTTGTGTATTAATGTTTTTGTTAGTTGATATTTATATTCCTAAATAAATTTCTGAATAAAATATTAATTATGATTATTTTTAGGTTGACATTAAAAAAATAAAATTAAAAATAACAGGAAAAAATATAGTTTATTCTTCTGATACATGACATGTAAAAAAACTACAAACATAAAATTAAATGATGTTAAGAATGAAATATAGTTTTCTGGAAAATAGTGAATGTATTAATGGTTGGAAATTTTCCTATATCTATCCAATGTATGAATTTAATATTAAATATATGTTATGCTTTTGACTATAAAAAAAATTCGTTGGAATTATCCAATTATGTGAGGAGTGATTATATATAAAATTTAGTAACATAATATTTACCAATATCAATTCATTGGGAGAAAAGATATTATCTACAAAGTAGCACATTTATAATTATACTATCAACCTCGGGGACTCAAAATTCCAAATTATTCCATCCCAATGCATTTTGGAAGATATTTCATAGAATTTTCATTGAATTCTATGGTATGGTATCCTCTACACCCATAAAAATATGGCAAGAAAGAACATTGTGAATACCTAATAGAACTAAACTTCACCCTCTCTAAAGTATGTGACCCACATAAATATAGAATGAAACATAAAATAAATTATAAATTGTTAAATTAGTTCTGAATATCGAATGATCTCTAGTTATACAATATATACAATTTGAGACAAATAAAAATCTAAATTAAAAAATGAAAAAATTATGCGTATTTCCCATTTTATGAAAAAACATGTTACACATGCTATTTTTTCTCTTACAAAAAAATTATGATCTATTTTTTAAAATGTATATAATTAGATAAAAATTAAAATACTTCCTGATTGTCACTGTCAATATTTATCGTGGTATTATGTTTGAGAATATTTAGTTTAATGTTTTTTATTGTGAAAAATGTATTATACACAACATTTTGGTTCTCAAACTCGATAATAGAATGTGGTAGTTAAACACCGAAATAAAATCCATTAAGACATTTTTCATGAAATATTGTTAATATAATGTCATAAAATACTCTATGATATCAGCTATGAATACTTCATCTTATTCTATAAATCACATTTTATTATATATTCTATTAAAGGAAAACTTCTTTCATAATTTGGAATGTAAGGATTAATAATATTAGCTGCTATTATGTTTTAGATCCAAATATTTTTTTGAATACTGTAAATAATCATATAATGTTTTATTTGAAATATAATGCTGGAATATTTCTAGGATACTTCACCACATGTAATCTCTGTTAGTTCTATAATAAAATGTCTATAATATTATATACTAAGAATAAAAATCATCTATCCATTTTTGTTATCTTTCTAATTTTTTTAAAAAAGTGTTGAGTGGTCAATACAAAAATAAAAAGTGAACCATGGAAGGACTTTAATTCATAGTATTTACCCCTCCTTTTTATTCCTTTTGTAAGAACCCCATTTATATTTAAATTTCATTTTATTTATTATTTTATATCTATTTCTCATTTTATTAATTTGATTTATTATTCATTAGAGTGTCTCATACTTTATCGCTGATTTTTTTAATGATTTCATTAAATTTATAAATTATTATTCAATTTTTTTGGTAAAATACATTAATATTATAAATACCTATGTATATTATAATTTTAATTACTCTTAATATGTTATATATGAGAGATATAATCTATCTTGAAAAGTCATTTTAGATTTATCTATTTAAAACATTACTAGGTCCTTTAGAATACTTCGTATATTAGTATAAATAAATGTTTTATAAAGAAGTCTATTAACATGGAATATCAAATTTTAATAATTTTGAATCCATAATGAGAGTCATATAATCATGGATCTAAAAGGATTTTCCACCTCTAATTCCGTATCTACAAATTATCAACCCTTATAAATATGCATTCATTAATATTTTTATTCCCGATTTTATGGTCCTTTAAAAAGTACCAAATCCTAGGGTTTAATTTGATTTAGTACTCTAAACCATGAATACCCTATAAAAAATTTGATTAAATGGAATTTATCTAAATAATAATACTATTTCATTAACTTGAAACTATTAAATTGTCTATATATTATATGATTCTATTGAGGATGAAGTCTTTTTGTTATCACATAATGACTATTAATTCACTTATTTTTTTACAAATTAATTCCAAAATATCTAACAAATTTCTAATTATGATGGAATTAATAATAAAAAATTAGTTCTATATTTGAAATAGAATTAAATATCACATTAATTTATTTTAATGTCTTGTGATATAAATTAAGAGGCCCACATTATACTGAATTGAAGTATATGAAAGATCAAAAGATGGATGTATGATAGAAAAAGGTGTTTAAATTAAGAAAGGAAACAGTTTGATAAATAAAAATTCCAAATGATTATTATACCTCATAGAAACCATGAGGTATTCATATAAACTACATAGATTTAGTAGAATCTATACGACCATAGTTTCATTAATTTTTTTGAATCTTAGACAAGCTTAATATGAGATGAAGAAGTATACGTTAGTCCCCTGTGAATCTCTTATAAAATAAATAAGAGATTATTAACTTATCCTCGTACTCCTCCACCCACAAACATACTATGTGATGTTGATATGGTCATTTATATACCAATATAGATTTACCTCATGAGGCATAATTAGTATTATCATTGTGGAGAGTTCAGTTTGTAGTTTGTACCACAATTATGGACACCCATTTTGGGAAAGTGGTCATCTTAGGCCACCTACAAATACTAGTAACCCTACAGTGAACAAGAATCATCAAATCACCATTGATTATATTTCAATAAGTCAATATATTTTTATATAATCATTGCTGTAATTCCCTTAGGTAATTTCAAAGGGAAAACCCCAAAGAGAGTAGGGGTGAGTGCATCACAAAGCACTTCCACAAAGTTATTTTATGAAAAAAATCCTTCAAAAAATATATTTCATGGAAGGACCTCATTAATTATGTTTATCATGGGTATCATTATATAAAACCCTATTTGAGGTTGCCTCAAAATAAATCCCTAAGAGTTCGGACTCTACCTTCACATAGGAATCCTCCAATGTTAACCATACAACCTCAAAAGTTCCCATGAACCTTTTCCCAGTGACTTGTTATTTCATTGAAATTGTACCCCCCCAATGGAAATATCACATATAATTCAATAAAAGGTAAAAAATATCCCAATTGGGTTTTATACTTCTCCCAAACCATAAACTGGGACATTATCAAAAAAACTTCATTGCTCCCTTTCTTAATTGTTAAAATTCACAAAAGCCTAAACGAAGACCTCAATAACAACCACTTGGTCAGCTTGATCGAGTCATCAGGTACATAAAATTACCCTCCCTTGATCATGATTTGCATGAAAAAAAATTTATTTGTAATTTTCATCCCAGATCGGTAGAACCCTCTGGGTGACCATGATTGTGTATTCCATTGATAACTAACGTTCCTATCATTATGAAGTTGGAGTGGCCTTTCCTGGATTAACATGCTCATTCTGGACCTAGATTCCAATCAAGGAGTTAGATTCCATCATGAATATATTTTTGGTATAAGACCAATCCATTTTTATATCGATTAATTCATCACGAGGAGTCAAAAAATGAGTTCGGGACATGAAAATTATAGTAACATACATCCATGTGTAAGACCCACTCATGCTCTCCTAGTTCATGATAGGATCCTTGGTCCCCTTATATAGTATATTACCCAATATTGAACTCATTGAGGGAATCCATTATTGGCCACTCAATGATCTATGAATCCAAATGGAATCCCCAAAAGTGTAATCCCAAAATCTGCTTCTTGGGGCCATATCCACTTTGGAATCTTCCTTCAAGGGGAATGTTACCTACAAGGTGTCCTAACAAAAGGGATATATTCCCTATGATAAATAGTTTCGGGAATCCTACCGTGGTCTAAAACCAAAAAATTGATTCCATCATTAATTACCCAATCCAAATAATTAATTATTTTCATTAATTAGGGAATCTCATATTAAGTTTTGTATAAATATAATAACACATATGAGACACTAATATTGAAATTAAAAATCAATTATTTGGAACTCCATGGATGACAATATGAATCCTGTGATAAAAAATATATAAGGATTATGTTGTAAACTAGTATACCTAACATTGGAGAGACAATACACTAATTTTACCATTATTTGATGAGTCCGATGAAGATCACCAAAGTATAAAATGAAAGAATTAAAGCACCATTGGTATCCATGATTTGTTTTTGAATAACTCAATGTTTGAGTGGGATTTGTTTTCCTTCTATGGTATGTAAGTACCTCAATTTGAAGAAATGGAAAATTATGAGATCTATGGGTCTCAAGTAGTTTCTTCCAAGTGTGACAAAATTTCATCGTGGACATATATCTCAAGGTTTTATTTAAACAGTTAATCAAAGATTCTCCTTCATTATCCTATTATTTATTCATGTGTTAAAATCCTTGAATAAATACCATTGAAAAAAATGAATGCATTGTATCGATTTACACCAAAAGGTTCATCTAATGAAAATTTTCATTAATGGATAGTCGTGTGGATGATCAAAGTATCTAAACTATAAGTATTATAATAATTAGTAAAAATTTTATTTTAATTTCTTTTTGTAAATCACATTGTTCATACAATCAATAATATATATATATATATATGTATATCTGTATGTATATCATATATGTATATATAAGTATTTTAGGAATATGTTCAACAATCTCCCATTTTCAATAAATCCTTAAATAAAAATTATTATTTCACCTTATATTGTATCAAATAAAATAACATATACAACAACATATGAAAAAAACATTTTGATATATTCCATACAAATTTTGGGAATCTATCATTATCTTCAACTTGTATCACATAATATGAAATACCTTTTGAATAAACTTCCAAAACTCATTAGTATTTAATCAATGTTTTTATAGTAGATCATTATGTCAAATTAATTCCTCTTTCAATTATCCACATTGTTTGACCCCATGATAATTTATAGAATTGAAAAAAATATGATTCTCTATATTCATATATATAATAAACGAGAAACCTTTATAAAATCTTAATTGATACTAAAAATATTAAGTTATATGGAATGATATCCACCAGAAACATGTATCTCTATACCTTTATCTAAGAGTCTACATCATACGAAAACATACTTTCTCAAATTTTTTCATTTATCCAAGACATTGAGTGACTACGTGACATAGAACGTGTCAATACCAAATATAAAACTCATTTATTATTGATTATATGAGTATAGAATGACCTGATACATGAATAAAACACATTATATTGATACTTATCGATATGTACAACAAATTTACTTTATCTATATAGATATATAATATATAGGTGCATCCTCACACTCCCACATTCAATATCAATCAAGGGACATGATGTTTTACTTGACATACAATGGGATAAATCTCATATTGGTTAAGATATAACAAATTACATGATCTAAAACATACAAAACTAACTCCATTTTTGCTATGTTCATATATATACATTAATTAGTAGGGTATCAATATATTATGTTTCTCATAATTGGTATCTCCCCATCATAAAGAAGTGGGTACTCAAATATGATCAATGCACCAATACTAAACCAAATCGAACTATATAACACTATATGTGGTATAATATGTGGGTTATCTAGATTACATAAAGAATAATATTATTTGTATTGTGCCTCATGAGCATATTGTGTTTTTATATAAATGAATCCTACTCAAGATAATATTTACTTTATATTGTAAACTATAAAACTTGACAGTGAACATAGGTTTGGGATAAACTCATGTCATACTTTGAGAGTTCAATTTTTGTTACACTTCCAAAAATGTATACCTATACATAAATGTATAAACCCAAATGATAAAATAGAGTTTTCCTTTAATATTATAAATTTTAATGTTCTAAAAATCATTTATAATATTTAAGAAAATATATGATAAGAACCACTTTATTTCATCATACATGATTAACATCTAGAGAATCCTTATGTTTATTACTCTTTATAGGTTTTAACACATTACATCATATAAAATTCATATCACATCCCTATGTGAGAAATCAACATAACCATCCTTGAAAACCCTTTAGTGAGAAACATCTCTGTAGTATGCTAGTTTGAATAATGGTGAATTTTTGGAAACATATTACTATCTTTTCAACTTTTTTAACAATTACAAATATCTTAACTTCAAAAAATCAAATTTTATGATGTAAAAATATTTTTTCTCCCTATAAATATTTTAATATTATCATCATAATCGACATAACCGTTATACATTAGGTTTTTCAATTAAATAATTTAACAACATAAATTATTTTTTACTAATACCCCCAAACTCTCTTCGGATATTAAGTAAAATTCGCTTTAAACATTGACTGGTATAATATTTCATTTTTTAACATAGAACTTATCTAATTTGAATTATACTCCAATTACCCACTTAGAAATTATATTATTTTCAGTATACCATTATAAGATACAAAAACACTTTTGTCTTAAGAAGTAACATATATTTATTTTTAATTTGAATATTTAAAAAGTAAACTATTGATTCTATATTTTATATGGTCTTCTATTTTTTGGAAACATTTTCATTTAAAAATAATATTTTTTTAAAATATCCCCTTGATGGGTGGTGGGATCACTTTCCCTCAAATTTTAACAAAAACATGGATAAAAATTCTATACAAGATAATTTTTTTTATTGATATATTTTTTGAATAAACATTGTTGAAATTGAAGAATAATATACTATATTTATACAATAAATCATCTCATGTTGTAAAAAATCACCTTTAATTGAATATATTTTCTTATCACATAAGAGAGATGACATGAATATAAAGATCTTATGATTAGATTTATTGTTTATTGAAAACATCCATTGCATTAAAATCGTTAATAAAGATAATATTTACCATAATCTCATGAATATAAACTAGATTCTTTATAAATTCTTCCTTTATTTTAAATTCTTTTATATTTAAAACTCTTTGTAAAATATAAAATCGATGTCATATACCCTTAAAAACCAATGAATTAATTTTGATAACATCCATACCTAACATAGTAATTCAATGGAGTTTCTTAAACTCCATAAGGGATTCCAGATATTCCCATCATATGAATTATTACTCATCCTTTCTAATAACCATAGATTTCATTGGAAGTGATTATTTTATTTAAAAATATTTTCTGAACATTTGAACAAAAATTTATTTATCTAATATTTACGTTTACCTAATTTTAATGGCTATATAGTCCCAAAATCCGTATATCATTTGCCCAATTCTACCATTGTAAACAATTTTTGAATATGAAATAAAATTTTATTAAATTAAATAATTTTTTGGAACATTTACATAGAATTCAATATGATAAAATCCAAGTAAATAAAAAGAATGTTTTTCTCTAACTCCATCGAATCTAGGAATGAATCACTATATTCTTACATAAGTGTCTATATCCCATTATTGAATAATTTCAAGACTTGTTTATTGAGGATGGATATGTTCTAACACATAGAATATTCCATAAAATATTTGTTAAATTTTTAGTCATTTATAATTACTTTTCATGTGTTACCAGTCTAAGGATTAACATCAATAGGGTTCTCTATTCTAGGATTGATCTAAAATTATATCTTGATGATGATGATGATTATGATATTATATGTATATATATAATTTATAAGATGAGTATCATGTATTACTAACCATTTAATATGATCTTTTATTAAGTGGAATCCCTCTAAAAATATGACACCCTTTTAAAAATTCATCATATACATTAGTGAACCATGAACAATTTTTCATTAAGAAATGAGTATGTTAGAGAGTTCCTCTAATTACAGAACTATTTATTTATAAAATCATCCCAATCACATAAAATATTATTATTTTATAGTTGAGTACACAAAACCTTTTCCAATACAAAATATGGATTAACTCAAATCTATTTATATAGTATTATTCTTGAGGGTTTCTAAACTATGTCAGACCCAAAAAATACCAAGAACAAACTATAAAAAGATAATATAATGGAACAATTATATGGAGTAACCTACACAATTATGATCAAGTGGATTCTATGACTTTCATTTATTAAAAATTTATAATTCAAGGGAACACTTATTAGGAAGAACCTACCAATTGAGTGATCGCGGTATTGATAGTTCCACTTTAGATGGAATCACACACTTAATATGTGAATGGGATTTAATCACACTATATTATCACATGTTATACCCTTTTTTTCAATCATGGTTATTGTATTTTATTTTCGAATCCTAATGCCTCCACCAAATCAATATGATCAAACAATATTTATGTATAACTCTTTACACAACCCACATGACTATGCAAATTATACAAAAATTCAAATATATTCATACATATCCAAACAAATCATATACATAAAGTAATTGAAAACATCGTGTAATCTTTTAAAATTATATGTTATTGAAAACATACACAATTTTAATCATAAAAAGATAGATATCCAACCCCATTAAATATCCTAAACTAGACATAAGCCTCTTGGTAGGTAGGTATTCAAATCCCATGTCCCTCTACCCAGGGATACAATACTTAAGAGAGAAACCAATTAATCATTACTCTATACTCTAATATACCAAAACAATATTAAATAACCAAATTAAAGTTCATAACATTAGTTAAAAATTGATATCACAGTAGATGAATAACTAAATTCATTTTAGATACATTCCTGGAATATAATTATGTGATTTATCTATAATTATTTTAACATTATAAACTAATGAATATCCAACCGTCATATTTCGTAAAAAATTGATAAAAAGAATATATAAGTGAATAAACTTTTAAATAAATAAAGAATTACAATATTTAATCATGACATAATAAATTATGAGAAATTCATAAATCAATTTTTTATAATTCCTTATATAGTTTTCATATTTAACAAAATTGACTTTCCAAAATTATGAATATAAACATTTTATATTAATTTTGATATGAACTATTTAATATTTAACATTATATGGAATTTATATTTTATATATTAAATATTTTATGAATAATAAAAAACTATAATTAAATTTATATTATATAAACCTTTTAAATAATCTAACATCACATTTTTAATTGATGATCAAGGATTCTCCATGATTATCCTATCATTTTTTCATGTGCTAAAACAAATGACTAAATATTGTGGACTAAATGAATGAATCATATGTATTAACACAAAAAAAACATTATCAAATCAATGAATACATTAAATGATAGTTGGGTGTATGATTTAATTATCCCAAAAAATAAATATTATCATAAGAAATATAATTGATATTCCCATTTGTATGTTTAAATAAAAATTTGTATACAATCAATGAAATATTAATATGAACATATATACACCACACACATGCACACATATATATAAGGAATTAGGAAATATCCCCATCAGTACATGCGTAATCCCCAATCTATCACTTTATGTCATCCCCTTTCATTGTATAAGAACCCTTTCCCCAAGATGTTAAACTGCTTGAAATAGTACAATCACATGACATTAAAATATATTAAACAAAAAATATGGGATTTTATTCCTACTCACCAAGATACTTTTAACACCTCTTAGATTTTAATACCCAAATATATCTCAAAACCATACCCTCACTAGGCCATATCCTATATGACGAATATTATCCACCTTCATCGAGCTATTTTCCCCTAAAAGATCACACCTTCGAGGATATATTCTCATTGAGACACACCATTAGATATCAAATCATATTCCTAATGATTATAAATAACCCTCAAATAAAAGGGATATATTCCCCATGATATAGGCACCCTGAGAGGTCTATAATCACTGTAAGAGAACTATAAAAACATACTCATGTGTGAGTGCCAATATAACTACTTCTATATACTTTTCACCTATTATCCAAAAAGTCAAATTTTCATGAACATAAAAAGAACAACCATAGTAGTTTTCACCTGAAATTGAAAGGAACAACATGTTATATTAATTGGAACTAAACTACAATGAACCTTATTCCCCTTGGGGATATATATAAATATACCTTTTGGGTTGTATCCTTACACTACAATAGTCACCACCCCTTGGATGGTGTTATGCTTCGTAGTGCACATCCATGAGACATTAAATCATAGTTTCCTTAATTAAAAATAAAAGGATTGTTATCATCAATACTATAAATGGTTACATTGATAATTAATAACAAATTCACTCAGATGTTCAAATTAATGCATAGTTTCAATCAAGTCCCTGGTACCGGGGTAACTAGTCCAACACATGGATTTGGGAAGGATTTATAAACATATAATAAATTAAAATAGGGTCCTGATGCGGTAAACAATTCCCCCAAATAGGGTAAAATGGTTACAACCTCCTATAATCTCAACCAATATTCATTTGAAATCATCAATAGTAAGAAACCACAGTGACCACCTACCTTTGGGAAGAATGTCTTTAAGGATGTTCAAAACAAACCATTGTGGATGATAAAGAAAATTAGAGTTTCTATTAGACATAAAAATGGTGATCCAGATTTGAATCATTTAACCATTATAGTGATTGATCAAACATTATTACACTTTTGATTAAATACAATTTTTTTTCTTATTTTGGTGTTATTTTGATATAAGTACACCATTAATGATCCAAATTTGATCTAAATTTATTGATTCAACAATAGGAATTCAATCATATTCATTATATTGTAGAATGGTATGGACCTAGATGACTAATCCTACAGTATCACTAACACAATTCCTTAAAATACATGTAACATTTATTTGGTGAAGACATACTATCATCAGGGTACCATACAAACTATAGAAGTAACCTACATAATCCTATAAGAACTAAATTCCCATTATCAAATTCATGTGTAGTAGTTCATAGAGATATTGGCGACATTGACTACCACCATAAACCATTTTGGGATTTTGTCCCCAGAATGAGATAATAATACCATCCCTTACCTTTGGACGGTGGAGGAGTTCACTAACACCTCCATTGATAACTATGATCCACTGAAGAGGTGTACCTTTTTTTCTCTTTATCACTATTTTCATGCCCTACTAGATCCTCATAATATTAGTATGATTTTTTTATCAACAATTCCTAACCCTAGTTATATATAATATGTTGCATAGGTTATCCAACAAATAATGTAAAAATATATCAATTGAGTAGAGGGTCTATACTCCCACCTCCATTACCAAATCTTGTCCACATGTAATAGTAGAAAATAGATAACTTTATCTTATATTTATTTCTATTGATAAACCTTACCACGAGATCATGGTACAGACAAGGGAGAAAGAACCTACTCTTTACCCATACATAAAGACTTCTCGTATACCGTAATGATATATGGATTAAATGAATTTACTTATACCGTAATCAAAATCATAGAATTCCATCAATATATTTTGGCGGAAATGAAAAAAATAGGCATATATTCAAAATAATATTTTGCATAGTTGAAAAAATATTAAACAAACATCAATTGAGGATGGCTATCAACATGTTCTAGTCTCCCATAGGGATGTGCACATATTCCTACTCTCCCTGATAGAGTATACATTAATTTTATATTATTATGAATTTAAGAGTGAGATCACATTCCCAACTATATTTATATAGTTATTTGGCATATTCTATTAGTAACAAAAAGGGTGACCAATATCCGTGAATCTTTTCAAAATATTCACCACAATACATTTGTTGACATCTAGGGGATACCAGAATTCCTGCTCCACCAAAATCCAAAATGAACCATTGGAATAATTCGGTGGATGTTATGAAGTAAGATTATGCCCCTGATCAAAATTAAGTAGCTGGTTGATATATCCTAGTTTTAGGATAAAAATATATTTATATCCCATGCCATCATTTATTCTATCATCATTGAGGATCTCCTATAGATCTCAGTCAAGGCTAATGAATCATTCAATACCTCATCAGAAGAATAAGGTAGAAATTACTATTTAATTACACCCCAAAACAACACTATCAATAGTTATATATTATCTCCCAAAATTAGTTTTTATAAATATCAACCCCCAGAAAAACATATTAATAAATCTTATTTAGTCCTCTCCCAAAAATCCATCCAGAAAAAAGGGTCTTTATCCTTTAAAAAAATGACCTAAAGGAAACCAGATATTCGGAAGAACTCAAGAGTACATATTCATTTATATTAAGCACATCATAATTTCCATAAATATACACCACTTATCCATGGGATAGTTTTGGATGTTAAAATCCTCTTCACATCCTTTGTGTATTCACTTTAGTCTAATAGAGTAAATTCTTAGTGTCCAGGAGTAACAGGAATGTGACATCTATCATCTGATCAAGTGGAGTTGTGCCTATCAGATGATGAAATAAATTTCATGGATATGTGGAATGAAGTAGTTGATAGAAATATATCGATGATTTTTATCTCCTGGGAAACCTCTAAAAATAAATTTTTTAATTCTTTAATGAATTATTCCATACACTTCCTATATCATGACTTTTAGGAGACCCTCAATCAACAGTAGGAAAATAAATGTTCTACTGAAGAGTATCCTCTTCAAATTGAAACAGTTAGAAGAAATTATCATTAGATTAATTATTCAACCATTATATATTCTATAAAAATATAAACTCCCAATTCATGATAATTTTTAAAGATTCACTTGATTTTTAGATTAGGGGTTTGGGTGAATATAGATCATTTTGACTCACTCCCTTATTGGGTTATCCCAGTGTAGTAGAATGCATGACATGAAATCTCATCACCCCAATATATGTCTCATTTCCAAGGATTTTAAATGTTGAATGGTCTATCCAGTAGAGGGACACTACACCAAAAACCATATAGGTTACATACTTGGTGGAAAGAGACCATTGATAGGATCTTGCATTGTGTGACGAAGCTAACATGTATGAGACAAAAAATCATATGAATTCCATCCAAGAGGGGATGTTGACAACACTGGAAACATCATACCCAAATCCTAAATCAACAGAACAACCTCATTTCAATAAATGAAGACCCTTTTTATATAAGAATAACATCATTAAACATCCATTTTTGTACAAAGAATAACTATAAATTATAAATTAACATCACCTATCAAATGATCTTAGAGAATAATTCGTTGAGTACCATTCAAGATCCCAAGAATTCTGAGATGATTCCATAGTATCCAAAATCTGCCATGTAAAAAAACATCTATTGGAATTCCACATAGTCATAAATATTAAACAAAAAGACTGAAAACGTCCTTATTGGGACACATCATGTCATTGTTTGTGTTTGATAATCTAGAAAACATTTAAATTCATCAATCCATGATATAATGTGGCTATGTAATCAATTTTAACCTAGCCCAAAAGCATCAACACTTGGGCTACAATGAGGGTATCTAATCTCTATCCAGTCTAACCATTCAAGTATACGAAAAAAGTTGATGAAATATACTTGCTAAGATCACGATGAGAGGCCAATTCCACATATAACACACTAAATTCATGGTATTTTATTGGGAAATAACTTTTAATTCTTGATTGAGAGGCCATGGAATAATACATATGTATAAGTACCGTCATCAAATTATAAATGTTTGAAATATTCCTATAATTAATAGGCCGGGATGATATACAAAGATAATTTCCCTTTTTACTTTTGATAAACCCAATACATAGACTCAGGTTTCTATAAGAGCATGGGAAAGTTTTTAGTGGAGGATGACACCATCACAATCACAACACCTAACGACTTGAATGATATTCATTCCAATCCATGGATAAAACATGACAATGAGTATGTAACTCCCATTAACCATATTGAATTGACTATTACAAATCATGGTAATCAGTGGGTCATGTGAGTCCTACAAGATAATTAGTTGACACATCTAGGGATATATGCTTGGAAAATGGAAACATGTGCCCCCAACCTTAGTATTCTATCCACATCATATTAACCTGACCATCTAGAATGTGGTCATGATTCTTAAGGAGATTATGACATACCAAATAATGATTCCCTTAAATATAATAACCCCATACCATCCCCAAGATCTAAATATTTTTCCTCACCATATACCCTTGATGATTGGAATAAATAAGTAAAAAACATTCAAAAAAACCCTCTATAAATATGGATTTTTATAGATACCTTCTTGATCCAAATATTCCCCCTAAAAGTATTTATAAAATTAATTTTTCCCACATTTTTTTATACATTTCACAATTCCAAATTATCTATTACCACTAATAATGATTTCATAAAATTTGAATAATTGGTTGATGATCTTCGGGATTCCCCTATAGTATTCTAGGATGGTTTCTTCACCCCCATTTATGAACTAAAATAGGTGTATTTTGGTAAAGAGGATTATAGATGACCCACATCATTTAATTCCTCAAAACCAATGATGTACAATAAAGATGTATCTGCTTTCTAAAAAACAGCAGGATACATTTCCATAAAGATTTAATGGGATGCTAGGTCTATATCTCATGGTGGATACCCATCACAGAATTCTATCAATGTATTACCATATCTATATACAAGATGTGAGTAAAATCCTTCCTACTCATGCTTCCAAGGTTGACATTGGAGTGCATAAATTTATCATGATCGATTTTTTCAAGGAGGTATATCACCTAAAATGGCTAGAAACAACCATCCTAAAAAATTGTAAAATAATATTTCTTATCATACTTATGGTTTTCAATTAGTAAATTTTAAAGATGATTCCCCCATTGAAAAAATGAAACTGTTTGTTGATGTTACTACTACCTTTCCCTCTCTTTCATTTAAATATGGATACTTGACTAACATAAAATCTAGATGGCCCCCATTGAAGAAGAGTCTACTACATTCTAGGATCCCTAAGGTGTCTATAATTTACTAAAAACACCCTTTGGAATGAATAATGATAACTCCACATAGGAATGTTCTATGAATCTTGTCTTAAAATACCTCGTAGGGAAGATGATCAAGCATTATGTAGAACATCTAGTGATAAAATATGAACAATTTGTTGATAAAATATATGATATGGATATATTTTTAAAAAAAGTTGAGACAAATAGTTAAATATGAACCCCTTTATATACTCTTATAGACTAGAAACTGGATTTTTTTGGCTTCATGGTATTCCATCATGGCATAAAAGTGGAAACCCAAAGGACCACGTTGATATTTGACATGATTCATATGCCAAAACTCTTGGAGTTATCAAGAATTTAGGTATTACTCACATAATTTTCATTCTCTATATCCAATATCAATCATTATAAGACTGGTAAAGAAATGGGTTACTTTCTATTGGTATCACAATTTTCAAAAACCTTTCAATGATCATAAGAAATATATCTTACCCCCAACTATATTGATGGTTCCAGTAGGTGTGAGGAAACTCATATTATTTTTAAAAACCCATGGGTGATCATTTAGAACTCTCATTTTTCAAAGAAATTATTTTTATAAATAAAATATCATTTACAGCAATAATAGAAACATTTATGCAATCAAGACTCAATATAATAGTACTGAGAATAATTTCATCACACTTACTTTCTCAAATCAAAAATTTGGAATTACCTAAAACACCATGAGGTACACTTGATCCCTTGAATGTATCTATATACATACATTACCAATCATCCCATAATGACTAGATGTTTGGAATAATGGGTTGTCATCCACCAATAGTTTTATATCATGTTATTGTCTAAAAAATTTCTTGAAAAGAAGGAATTGGAATATTTCCTAGATGTGAATAATATTTCATAATGTATTCCACTAAATATTGAGCTCTTCGATGAGAATATTTTTTCTATCCAATGTACTCCCCATACAAGGGAGATACACTTTAATAATGGTTTTAGAAGCCCAATGGGTGGAATAAAGAAAGAATCAAATTTCAACCTAGTTATCTGAGGGAATATCATTTTTTGTCTTTCTAAATAGGTTTTTTTCATACTCCTCAATACAACCATAAGGGTTCACCAACAATGAGAAAAAATACCAATTATTTATCATAAACTAGTAAATGGACCTGTAGATATTAATGACATTCCTTAAACATAGGGTTTGATATTTTATAACAATCAATTAAACAAATTGTGAATAAACCATTTGGAAATAAAAATTAATCCATTTTATTGATTGTGTATGGGGATTGGTGGCTGAGTTCCACTATGAACCGACGCTAACTTATGTTTTGTTTTCATAGAATTCCCACACTGCTACATTGAATCTTGTGGCCATAACCTTATTCGACATGGATCATGATGAAATAACCATACACATTTCACATTATAGTGTGGAATCTTTATTAATCATTCATATATGGAGGGGATCAATGAAATCAACATTATCAATGTCCATGTAAACCATATATCATTACGAAACAATTTCATAACCAGATAAATATTCAATATTGTATAAAATATCTGAAATGGTGTATTTTCAAAAATTTAATCACTAAGAGGAGAATTTCTCCCTCTATAAGTAGGAATTTTATGGTATATTTCTTAGGTTAATTGTAGGATGGGATATAGATCTCATTATATAAAATGTCTATTCTGGTGGTTATGGTAGTCATCAGTCAGGGACCATGATCTCACATCAGATTACAATTCATGGGTATTTAAATCCATCAATGATAAATGAATATATAATATTTTTGATAAAATGTATTGTTTTTTCAAATACATGAATACATTATTTACCACCCCCTAGAATAACTACACAAAGAGAAATACTTGTAGAGATTCTCCATTTGGGGAATTAATGTTACCTGGCCTATCCCCTAGTAATGTCAAGAGATTTAAGGTTCATCCCTACTACCATAAATTTATTATTTATGTGAACAAATGATTTATCCCTCAGGGAATTAAATATAGAGGTTATAAATAACTTAACAATGACTAATATCATTACAATATTTGGTGTCCCTCGCACAATATTAAATAATAATAAAAAATATTTCCACACTTCTGATTTGAGTAGTTAATTTCATGGATATGATATTCCAAGTAACTATATATTATATTTCCATATAATAGAAAATGGATTGATAGAGGCATTCAAAAGGAAACTATTTAACATATTCTAGAATGCACTGGAGAAGGATGATAAGTATTAGATTGAAAAAATCATGCATTATTTATGGGTTTATCATATCATAATACCCATGCCCACACAGGATACCCCATATTCTATTTTATATTGAATAGATGAAGTATTTCCCATCAATTCTTATTTTAATTTTCATTATATTACTATTTTTAATTATATGTATACTAAAAAATAGTATCATATATAGTTGTATGAACTGGAATGACTTGGTGAGAACTATTTTTCAACACTAAACAACCTATAAGTACCTACAAATAGTGTGTTGTGAGCATTGAATAATAAAATTCATATTCAATCATTTCTATAATGAGAGATGGTATTGGATCTCAAAACCCCAATAATTAATTGGAAGGAGTCTATGATGGTTGAATCAGAATGGGAGGGATCTTTTTCCATAGTAAATGTATAATACAATGAGGAACACTCCTTTATTATGATGAATTTGAAGCATACCATACCTCCCTCTAATTTATGGTTTCTCTAAAATACATTGAATGAACATCAAATTAGTTATTACATCCTAGTAAAATTATGATAAAGTGCACTATTATAGTCCTAGTAAAATTACATTAAAATACATAGCCCATATTCATCCAACCATTATGATATTAAATTTCATGGAACTTATATCCTGGTAAAATGGAATTATACAATGAAAAAAATATTCCTATTTCCATAAATTTAAATAGTTGTACATCAGTACATTCCTAATGAATTTGAAAGTCCCATAGTGGCCTGATTTCTATATCCAACTTACCCAATATTGGAGATAGGTCTTTGAAGTAATTATCGGGGTACAATTTTCTCCCTTCATTCACCATCACCGAAACCAATTCGCCACCCCTTATGCATGATCCTAATCTACATTGGGGTCTTTGATAAGAACTGCATGTGGTTTTATTCCTATTATCATAGGATACATTGTGAGACTCTGATATCCTATCTTGGGATAAGGATTGAATTTAAACTAACATTAATATACTTACATCACACAAGATCCATATTCTATTAAGAATCCACGACGCATATATTATCCATACCCTTTTTTTTGAATAATAAAACCTCCCCAATACTCTTTACATCCTCAAATTATGACATAAATCTTCACAATAACGGTCCTTATTAAGTGAACCTAAATTTTGTGACATTAGAAACCACTCCATTTGATGTTAACTATATAGTTCATAATTAGACCTAGTCATAACTCTTTTATGACATATATAATCTTGAAAAAAAATATATTTTTTAAACTAAGAATGAATGACATGTTGTTTTGGGATTTTGTTTATTGTTCAGATTGGTGAAATTGAAATGTCTCATGTTCTTCATCTAGGAGGATATTTTTTCCATATAAAATTATGTTAAAATCCACAAAAAATATTTCTTCTTATAAGAATTTAAAATAATTATATGGGCCTACATTGTAAAACTCAATTCCATTACACCGAAATTGGATCTATGTAATGGTTAATCCATGTTCTAACCATTCACATAACATTAAACTACTTGAAAGAACTATGTGTAGCATGATTCATATTATCAGAGGATATATAGTGACAAACAAGAGGTTTTATTATTGTAATAAAAATGAATTATATCAACAAAATTGAACCTTTTACCCTATTATTTGATCCCCTCCATCAACATTGTGTTTTTATCAAAAACCTTTCATTGAGGTGAAAAATAATTTTTTTACACTACACATGAGTTCGATATATATATATATATAATGGGATTTATTAGAACTACATTTGGATGGATTTTAATTGAACTAGTATTTTTAGTGATATTGGGAAATCTAATTGCAGGACCATCCTTAAATTAAAACCAAACCCCCACATTATCCTTTTCTTTGGAACACTTTCTTCAAATAATCATTCCCCTCACAAAGTCATCACTGACATGGATCCATATAAATCATGTTCATGATATTGATTCACATAAATCCCCTTCTCAATATCCTCACTATATGGAGATAAACATTATAAAATAAATAGCATAGTTTTTGGATGTTAAACTACATTAGTTATGTTCCATATTTCTTGACCCTAACTATATTGAACATATTACCATCCATAGTCAAATATAGCTACACGAGAACCAAATCAATGTAATAGTTTCACCATCAGATATATCCCATCCCATAGTAACCTGGGTAAATAAAAAACCCCCTAATATTTATGATCAACATCTATATAGGAGCCTACATCATGGGTTCCTCAACACACCTATGTTGAGAAAGAGTTCACTCATATGTAAGTTCTCATACCAACTAAAATATCTATTTTCATTGGGAGTAGTAAAAGAATGGATTAATTTATCCACACGAGTGTAATGGTTAAAATAATCTATATCCAAAAAGAAATAAGAAAAACCCCACTCTAGTGTTTTATTCTTCTTCATTCACAATGGTGTCTTACACTAGGACCTCATTAAAAATATGGGTGGCCTGATACCAATTTATATTGGACATGTAGTAGTGCTAGGATATCCTTTACTAGGCCTAATTTCAGGTAACATTCAAACAAAAACTTTCATTTTCTACTGATTTTAGGTTTTCACTTATATTTTGGATTTTAGGAAATGCTATCATGTTTTATGTGTGATATGATATAAAAAAGGTATCCATTGTATGGTTTCAAAGGTATATTATGAAAATATTTCCATACTTATCAATAATTCCATATAAGAATCAGAACCATCCTATTAAAATTTCATGTCCCGCTTTATGGGATTATAACTAGGAAAAATTTATATATCCTTATCGCGCGATGTTAAACTAAAATACATAAGATCCCCATTGCATAACCTTAAACTGGAGAACATTAGACTCCTTTACCTATAATAAAAAATTTGATAACATATGGTCAACACTACATGACCATAAAAATGATCAAAGTTATATATGATGTACAACTCAACTATCTTACATATGATCCCGACTCAACTAGGAGAACACAATAATTAATACCCAACACTAGGTAAAAATTCTCATTTATACCAAAACTTCATGGTGTTTGAGTCCTACAGATTCATTTTTTTATTCCTTGATGAATTTATTGGGATACAAAATTTGGATCTCTTTGGGTTTCAAGTCCTATAAAATGTTTTCAAATACCCCTCCACTAAATTTGGGTAGGATTATTGCAGGTTTTATTCATCATATAAGAACTATATGTGTCTTCATTTCAATAGGATTTTCAGTGAAATAATAACAATATATTTTGGACTCATCAAGGAGTCTTCAGTCATCTTAACCCTATATAAATAGTCATAATAGTTAAGTCCTAGAAATAATATGTTTAAAATTCCTTAATCAACCTTTTAAAACATCTATTTTTTCTAAATAACACTTTGAGACCAGAGTGTATTGGATTTACATAATCCTTTCACTAATATTGGTAACAAGATATTCCAATATCCTAATAGACTTATGTTTGGCTATGCATACATGTACCCATTTTATCTTATTATATTTAACCTGAAATATCCTTCAAACTTGAAGAATGTTTGTCAAAAGGAGAATGTAATATTATATATTTATACGCCCACAAAATTATACCCCAACCCATAAATTTTATGTAGTTAAATATCTTCCTTTTCATACTTGCCCCATATCATCACCCCTAATCACAAAAACCATCATTCATAATTCTATTTGTCAAAATTTCAAAATTTCAAAGGTTTTGGGTACTCTTTAACCCCAAAACCCATAGAGAGTTTTATTTTTAACTCTAACTAGACCATGAATTATGACTTTAAACTATTTTTCTATTCCCTCAAGGATTTCTATATTATTGGTGATGATCTTACATTTATGTGGGGTAAACCTAGCCCTCACTACAATATATATTTCCTTTTTTTTGGTAAATCGGAAAAAACATAAACACCAGAAATAGTGGACCAACTTGAATGACCTTAAACAACCTATGGAAAGAGAAAGATAACTCATCAATTATAAAACCCATAGAGGGAATCATGAGAAAAATTCAAGTCCTTTCTCATTAATCCTCCCATTATAATATCATTGTAAAATGATAGTGCAATAAAAATAAAGAAAAAATATCATAGGTCCCACCATAATGACCTAGGGAAATTTTTGTGGTCCTCACTGGACCCACTAGTTCATGAAAAAACTGATCAATTACATGTTATATCTCTTCACCCTGAATGTGTGTTCTATACTCAGTGGTGTGACTCATAGGGTGCCTGAAACCTCTAGGAATATTCAAAAACTTCATCAACCTACATTATTTTACATGTTTATGAGTTCTAAAAAATCAAATATTACTAAAAAAATGAGATCTTTGGACTCTAAGGGACACTTCTGTTTAGCTATGAATACATTCCACCATTATGGAGACATGTATCTATCAGAATATTTCTTAGAAACCAAAGGAATTTGTTCTTGATGATAAGGTCTATTAATATTTATATTTCACAACATCATTACATAATTTATAAATACAACTATTATAGTAGATTAGATACTATTTATTTTAATCATATGTGCATTATAATCACCTGAAATGTAGTTATACAACATATTATCCTTGAATCCATGATGAATCCTTTTTAAATGACCTTGATCTACATGAAACAATAGCATATGCTTCATGAACATAAATTTAATTCCCACTCTCATGAAAGTTTATATACTTCTTAGGGACCTCCATTCATATTAGGGAACTCATTTCCTTGAATGGATAAATAACCTCACCTTTTGGTCAATGTTTTATTACCTTAATATATAGCTATATGTCTAGACTACAAGACCAAAAATACAACTAAAAATGATTTAGAACATTCTAGGTTTATTCCCATAATTTATGTCCTTAGAAAAAGATTATTATCCACTTTATGAGAATTCACATCATTTGTCTTGAGAAAATAATTCTATTAAAAAAGAAGAAATGAAAAAAGGCATAGAAAGTTTGAGGTTTAATACAAAAAAAGAGAATATGAATTAAAATCCATGTTTTAATCCATAAAATCTACTCCACCTTATTTTTGGGAAACATTTTGGGTGAGTAAGAGTAGAAAAAATATTTTGAGGCCCACCATATGACCATAGAAATAGTAAATGAATGCTCTCTATGCCAGTCATTGTATGGAATAATTATTTCAATCCTATGTTTAGAAATACGGGTTCACACATTACCATAAAAACACAATCGTGTGGATCTAAGGTGCATTATCCATTTTTTACATCAGAATACATATTCCAAATTACTATTTGTGAACCTCATCACATTGAGTATAATAATTTCCTATATAAATAGACCAACTATAGTGTTATGATGATGGTATTCATGCTTATACACATTTGTGATAATTTCCATGCAGTAAATCCTTCAAACACAAGGGGTTTAGAACCATTATTGACATAACCCATTCGTAATTAAATATTAAAAAGGTTTAAATTTACCCTGATTTTGACTCCAAAACAATCACATGTAAATATAAAGTAAAAATTACAAAGAAGTATAAATTAAAGGGTATATAGTGACTATAATTTAATATAGGGAGATGATCTTACACATTATGGGTTATCATTCATTATATTTAAATAATGATATATAGGAGAATATTATTATTATATGGAGCATTCAATGTTTTCTTGATGTTAAAAAATTATTCGCTCAAAATTATCTATGACATGACATAGCCCAAATAACATTAAATATCCTCGTTATGCATCAAACCACAATAAGTATATACTTTCAACAAAATCTAGTCACTAAATCTACACTTGTTCGACATTTAATATGTAACACTAAGAGATTCTCAAATTTTTTAATTAATTAAATATTTTTAGAAAATTTTATTTCACAAAAAACTAAATATAGTTTTTGTTATATGAAAGCACTAAGTATGGCTTGAATTTCACAAAACACTAATTTAATATTACATTAAATGAAACACTTATATTAGGATTCAGTAAAAACAATAGTACATTTGGATTGTTATACACAAAGTGCCAAGTTCTTTTGATAGCTTGCGTTACACACCAGACCATGTTTTAAAAAATTAAAATGTGATATTAATAATATTATTAAAATATTATTATCGTTACTACGTAGCTATTGGAATGGGAGTCCTGAATAAAATTAATTAAAATATGAAAATATTATTTATACATGTATATAAAATTATTTATTTAGTGACCAATATAATATAAATGAAAATAAAAACCTTTTGAAAAAATAGGAAATTTTTAGCTTGAAAAAATAATTATTCAATAAAATATGTTTTAAATTAAAAAATTAATTAATTTTTTTTTCATAAATGATTTTAATAAAATATATATGTATATTAATATCAATACACTATTTAATTTTCATCTTATGTGTTTTTTAGATAATAGATGAGAATAAATCTTATTTTATGAATAAAAAGATATATTTTTTAAAGGGTAATTTTACAAAATTTTAATGGAAAAATATTGGAAATAATTTTTTTTGAAATTTTATAATTTTTAAAAATCATTTTTGAATGTCTAGTATCCAAATTTACATTGGAATACGTTTTGGTATCTTTTTGAGAAGCATCATTTTTTATGAATTGTGAAAGACAATGAATTTTAATTTAGAACTGACTTCTCTACTAATTAATTTATAGTGTAAATTATATTCCAATTTGCCTTTAAATTATATTTAGAATAATTATAAATAATTTAATCCAATTTAGTTCAATGGAAGTAATTTCACATTGAAAGTTTGTATAAAATTATTTTATACTTTTGGACCTCTTCTATTTATAAGCATTTCAACTCATCCAATCTGTAAGGATAAATTTAAATTAATTTCTACAAACTATAGGATTAGAATTTTGAAAAATGGATTACATATTTTTAATCAAAATAATTTATAATATATACTATAATCAACATGGGTTTTTCCAAAAATATTAGTATATGTAATTAATAAAAATTACAGGGAGGAAGGTAAACAAAAGAAAACATTGTTGTTAAAATTTAATTTAAGGGGACAAATAACGTTGAAAAAGTAATAAATAAATTTCATAGAAATATTTATACTAATGACCATCTAGTATTGAAAATAAAAAATTATTGGAGGCAAATTATGTTATGTAGACGTCTCAATAGTGTTTATCTTTTTATATTTACCACAATGCCACTCCTCCTCCACTATATAAAGGCACACAACCCCTCACTTATTGGCACCAATAAATCCATTTAGATTAGAAAAGCCCTAAAATATGTTAACCCAACTTCCCTCACCTCATCTTTGATTCATCCCTTTGGGAATAAATCTGACCAAGGAATCCCTTTGGTGAAAACCGGGTAGAGTTACCTAAAGAAGATGTAAAAATTTCCACCATAACATTTCTTTTTTTCATTCTCCACCGACTATGTGATTATTATATAATGAATATATAATAAAATATGTATCATAAATATACTATTATTATTTTATTCTATGTGTTATACCAACACCCACACACACTTCCATCAAATGGGTAATGAACTTATAGGTCGTGTGTAAGGCAGACTACCGCCTTGCGAAATGATGTCATTCATTATTCCCTTACCACATCTCAGGGTTGGTAATTATGAAATAAATACTATATTAAATATATATATATATATATATATATGATATTTTTGATGTATTTATGCTAATATAATTAATATATAAAACATAATTTATTTCTTTCCAATTTGTGAAAATGAAATAACATCATTTTTGGACATGTGGACTACTGCATCCTTAATGCGATGGGATTCATTCACACATTACATTGAATCTGTAAAGGATGTGTTTCATAAAAATATATGATATATATGGAATAATAATTATACTATAATGAAAATATATATATATATATATATATATATTTATATATATACAAATACGTCCCTTTTTGCTTTCATTCAACATGAATGGAAAACAAAAAAACATTCATGCATACGTACAACCAACTGTCTCCATGAACAATGTATACCATTATATATTTATATATATTTTATATTACAATAAATATTTATATAATGAATATATATGATATTTATATTGTTTTTTACAGTATTAAAATAAATAAATAATTATCAATGATAGAGGATCATGAATAACAAGTCAAAACAAATACAAAAAACAACATAGATATTTCTTGAAATGTAAACATAATATGGAATTGTTAATTAAAGGGTAATAAAAATTCATAATAAAATAATATATGTTATGATATTCAATAATATTGTTATTTTTTTATTTATAATAGAATTATTCTTATTATAAATTATTTTTGAATGTGTATTAATAAATTTAACAGTTAATGTAAGGGCTTTCTCATCTCAGTTTTTATATCTTCAGGATATAAGCCTTGTTCACCACTAATTTATTTTATGGGGAATATATAATTCCCAATAATTTATTCAATAATAAATATAAATATATACGTGGAATTTTACATATCTATTTTATGATTACTCTTTCATGGATTTTGTGGTTAAAAAGTTACCAAATTGATAAAGTAATTTTGTCTCAAGATGCCCTCATTGACGCACATGTTATGTCATGAAACTATATTATTATACGAGGAGTATATGATTCCCTCTGAAATTTTAAAACATGAATATTTTTATTGAAATGAAATTATTTTCTTCATCTAATGTTATTATATCATGGGGATCTTGATATAGTTTTTCCAAACTGATAAGAGTTGATTGCTACAATCTCATTATTTATAAGGATTGTTTATGAATATAATTCCATTGATGGAGTCTTATTACCAATATCTCAATATCTCTCTTTAATTATATTATCATATGATTATTCATGTTATATCCATGTAATGTTAATGTTTTTTACTCTTGGTTACTTAATATAATAAAGAAAATTATTTTATGTGAATCAGATTTTATTTCATCTTCCGATCATAAATTTATGATCTTTGAATAAAATATTTTATAAAAAAAATTTGAAAATGATTTTATGTCATCCTATAATCCTTGAAAGAATTTTTTACCCAAATATATCCTTTTCTTAAAATGGTTTTAAAATTAATATTCTTGTCATTTTCTAATCATGGATATTTTCTAAACTTTTTATGGTGGAAAATTAAATGTTCTACATTTATAGACTTACCTACCCTCACAACCGTCATTTCCACAAGGGTCCATTTTTAATCTTATACTGTTATATTTTAATATAAAGTGAAAATAATATTACATAAATTTATTTCCTTAAAAAAATTTCATATAAAAACTTTTTTCCAACATGATTTTATTTGTTTAAAGGTGTTTTAAATGATTTTTAATGATTCCAGGATATGTTTAAAAAATATTATTTTCAAATAAAATTGATTCAATAAATTCAATATTTATTTATAATTTTTCAAATCCATTTTCTAGAAAAATATTTTGAAGATGAATTTAACACTTTTTTTGAGTTTTATATTTATTTTAAATGAAATTGGTTTTCAAAATACAATATGTTTTAAAAACATATATTCAATGAAGAAAAGTTAATTTGTGGAGAAATGTTATCAATGAAACTATAATGCATTCTTTATAAGAATATTATTTGTGAAATAGTTTTATGAAATGGATTTTCAATGAAATGATATTACCCTTAATAAATGTTCCATATGATCATTCTATATACTTATTTATCTATGATGAGAAAAATTATTATAGTTTATGATTTACTGGGGATATAATCTAAAAGTTCCATTTATATTCATTATTAAATATTTTATGTTCTTATGGAATGGTTTTTATTACACAATTTTCTCATCCAAATGTGATATTCTCTCAAAAATGGATTCCTTCCATGGGTTATTCTTTGATGAAAAGATTATGTGAACTATCACTTTTCCATAGGTATTGATATGTTGATATGGTTATGATACCCAATTCATTTCTATTGTTATGATATGATATTCATGAAACCCATCTGTTTTATGGGTCATGATATGAAGAAAATTTTATTATATTATTTCCCATGTATGTATGTTTTTTTATGTGACATATGAGACTTTTATCTCTCTCTAATGAAATGGGTAATTATTTATATCTCAAGTGATAATGGTGGGAAACAAGTCGACAATCTTGATCCACAATGTGAAACAGGTGTGTCCAAATCCAAAATGGGAATCATGTGTGTTCTGATCCACTATAACAATATGGGGAAACAAGATCCACTATGGAATGATGTGTAAACCCAATCCACTATGAGATATGGGGAAACCAGATCAACAATAGAAGATAGGGAAACTCGGTCCCTTATAATGAAATGAATGTGACTAGGGAAGGTGGTGCATCCCTCCTCATAGGTGTTGTCCCCATGAAGTTCCCTAATAAGTTGTTTCAATAATCATCGACTTCTTGGGAGTGAATTTTTTGGGGGTACCCGATTACATGATCAAAATGTTATTCATATACCTAGTTGAATTTCCATAACTTTATGTGAGGGCTTTATTTCATGTCCCTAACTAAATGAGTGCACCTGTTTCTATTTACACATGTCAACAATGTTATAAGGTGATGTTTACACCAAATGTATGTGTCTTATGACTGTGATATTCTACCATGACTTATGATCAATCACTCCCATATGATTAATGTCTTATGAACTGCCAATTATTATTCCCTAACTCTTGATTATCATCATATATATGCGTGGTACGATCTTCAATGATTATGATCATGTTTGCATACCCTTTTTATCATTTGATGCTTACATATATCTTTTGATTACCCTTACTAAGTATTTGAGCTCAACCCCTTCTTATGATTACTTTTCCTAGGTTATTATAAAAGTTATTAAGTAGGAGTACCAAAAGGGTATAATCATTATGGTAGAAGTTGAAAATCTCTCTCCAAATTATAAGAATGTTTTCATAGATTCCAAAGACACTAAAATATTATGATCCATGGGTAGGTACGTTTGTATTGAACTGAATATTCATAAGTAATGATGTAATATCCTTTTATTTAATGACTAGTTCACTAAATCTAGTTTCGTAGGAAATGTTTAGTCCTCCGTTGGAAACTAGGATTCAAATTTTTTGAGATCGATATAGATATTTCTAAGGATGTGTCTAGGGATGTCTCCATGGATAAACCTAAGGTGTCATAGATTCAAAATTAGGTATTTTGGTTTAGGAATCCAATAAGTATATTTTCATGATGATGTTGTAAAGACCCATAAATTTCATGGGAATTTTTTTTCTTAATTATCTTTGGAATGTTACAAGAGCGTAGTTTCTGACGGAACCTGATTCCATGGCCTGGTGTGCCCGGAATCATTTTCCGAAGTTTGGCTAGGGTATGTTCAGTGAACGGACGAGCGGGTTTTTCTATCTTTTGAACTGGTGCCCGGAATAGAATTCTGAGGGCACCGATGGAATCGCAGCGCTCGTAATTGCATAGAAACGCCTCTTCCGGAGTTGCGTTTGCTCGGGTGTGGTTTTTAATTTTTGGGCATAAAGTTAAGAAATAAAATAAATTTTATGACAACTTTATTTTATTTCACTTAAGCCGCTTGGAAGCCACTTAAAGAAGCTTAAGCTGAGTTGATGCGGATAGGGTGCTGTCCAGAAATATCCTACCCTCTTGGTAGGATATTTGTGGGGTAGGGCCCGCACGAGCCCCACCGTTTCTTTTCAGCTAAGTAACGCACCTGTGATAACCCGTCATTATGAAAGTCAACTGATGCGTTTTCTTAAATTCTTAATGCACCATTTAATTGGGCGGTTTTATTCGTTGAATTAAATGGGCGGTTTATTCATTGAAATTAATCCTAGGAATTAATTTCATTCGTTTCTTAAAACGGTTTTCGTTTTGTTGGCATGTTAATAAAATAAGGCCAACACACCCTCCTTTTGAAATGTTGTGTTAAACCTTTGAAGAACCTCTAAGAATTCTTCATCCGCCTTCACGAAGAACGCGAAGAACGCGAAAAACGCAAAGAACACGAAGAACGACGGCCTCCGACGAAGAACGCCGAACCCGCGGAAATCGACGACGCGACGCCGTGTGCCGCAACGCCGAAGTTTCCTCTCCCGCAACTTTCTTCGGCGACGTTCCTTCCTCTGCGAAAAAAATCTTCGATCATCCGTTGAGATGAGAGTTTTAGATTCTTTAAATTCCTTTGTGGTTTTTAACTAAAGATGGATTTAATTATTAAAATTAAATCTGTTGTTCTTGAACCTCGAAGTTCGTCGACGCGCACCGTATTCCACAATGATGCGATTCCCATCCGCGACGACGCGATGCCTTCCGCGACGCGACGATCACCTCCTTCCGCGGTGATCAATTCCGCGAAGAACGCGCGTGCGACACTTGATGAGGTAAGGGATGTTGTGAAATAATCTATATTCCCGTGATTGTTTATTTTAAAATGAAGAACTGGTTTCACAAGAACAAATTTTAATTTATTAAAATTGTTATGTGTTATGATTTTCTATGTATTGATTTATCCTCCCGATTGATACTGTCTAACGCAGAGGGTGCGGGCCAAACAAACACGGCTCGACAACCCTCTGTCGTTCTTCGTTGTTGTGTGGATTTGGCGGGTGATGAAAAAACCTGCCGAAAAGGCAATTTGAATGTTTCCGCAGAGAAGAGCGGGTCCCGGGAGGAGCAGTGGCGTAGACGGGAAGGAAAACGGACCACCAGAGCAACTCCGGTGGCCCGCGGAAGTCTCCGGCGGCGCGGCGGCACCGGCGGCCGGAGGAGGCGGAGCCCCGGCGCGCCACCGCGGCTGAAGCCGCGGCGGCGGTGGCCAGCGGACCCGCTACCGCACGGGTCCAGCTCGCCCAGACGGGATGCGGCAGAAGCCGCGTCCGATGATGTCCAGCGCGACCCCTCGAGGGTCGCGACATCCTCATCCCGCGGGGGCGGCGCCCCGCGGTGCTGTCACGCTCGGCCGCTCGGCCGAGCCGAGCCGGGCTGGGACGCGCCCTGGCCGGACCGGACCGGGTCCAGCCGGGTTGGACCGGGTCGGGTCGACCCGGTTCGGCCGACCCAGGGGGGTCGGGACGGGTCGGCCCGAGCCCAGACCCCCGTTTTCGGACCATTTTCGGTCTTTTGCCCATAACATGAGCTACGAGCCTTAGAACGACACGCCGCCAGCGGAAATGCGATCCTTGGATTGAGACGGTCGTTTCGGTATATCATAGTCAAGGTTTCAGAATACTTTGAGTTCGGCCGGGTTGGTTCGTTCACGAAACCAACCGGGCCCTCGGAGCAGAAACGCTCGTATCTTGAGCTTCGGACGTCCGATCGACGTGCCGTTGACTTCGTTGAATTCCTCTAAGTGAGACGGATATTTTGGATCACTCCTCTCGAGGTTTTGACGCAGCTGGAGTACGGTCGGGTTGGTTTTGCCTTAAAAACCAACCGGGCCCTTGGGACGAAAAAACCAATAACTCTCAGACCGGGCGTCCGAATGACGCGCCGTCTGCGACGTTGTGTTCCTGTTGACGATACAGAACTTTTGGATACATCAATTTCGGACTTTGTGTCAGTTGATATATCAGCCTCTTGGCTCGTGGAGCGGACCCTCCTGAACGAGCTTGCTGTGTGCGGGAACCCTAGTGCTGGCTGCGACTCCGACGACTGTGCAGAGATCCTCAGTGGACTGCGATGACTACTATGTAGAGATCCTCAGTGGACTGCGACGACTACTGCACTCAGCGATCCTACGTGGATCAGTGCTACAGATCCTGTGTGGATCCGATCCTATGTGGGTCAGCGCTCAGCAGTTCTGTGTGAGCCAGCGCCTACAGGTCCTGTGTGGGCCCGATCCTGTGTGGGTCATTGCGGGGGTTATTTACCTATTGATCCTGTGTGGGTCCGATCCTGTGTGGGTCATTGCGGGGGTTAGTACCTATCGATCCTTTGTGGGTCCGACGACTTAGATGGATAAGTGATCATCTTATCGTCATCCGATGATGTATATCTGCGTGAGCTAAATCCTGTGATACTTTCCTTTGTGGATTATCCTGTGTGGATTTACTGTTTACTCTCCTTCATGGATTGTGTTGTGCTATCCTGTGTGGGTATACGTTTTGTTTTTCTGTGTGGACTGGGTTGTGCTAGGGCTCGGATGTTGGAGCCGAACGGGAATTGATGACTTAGGTATATGTATGGGCATATACCTAAGACGTTCCGGATGTTACTTCGTGATTGTATCTTTCCTTTATGGATTATCCTTTGTGGATTCTGGGAGGCCTTCGGGGGTCTCGGGGTCCCTACTGAGTAGCTTATACTCACTCCTGCATGGGCTATGCCCGCACTTCGTTGTGTTGGTTGCAGACGACGGACAGCGCTGATCGTGGTGGAGGCTTGCGGATTAGGACGATACCTGGAGGTGGACCACTGGGTGGGACGTACTCAGAGCGGTTGGGTGGACCCAAGGAGAAGTGGAGGCTCTCTGTACCCACCCTTCAGGTGGGACTTCCAGAGGACGGCTCGACGCTGCGGCGTTACTTTTCAGTTGTTGTTTTCCCCTTTCAGTTTTACTTTACAGTTGTTCTTGTATTTCCGCCCCCCCTTTACTTTTCCACACTTACTGTTGTACCAACTTGTTAGAGTTTTTACTTAGTGTTTACTTTTCCTCTTGCTTACTCTATGGTGCTTGTTTACTTTTCAAAGGAAATGCCTTCCCTTTTTCCGGGATTTACGCCTTGGTGCTAGTCGCCAGCCCCTGGCCTATGGAAGGCGGGCTTGGGGTAGTCACGGCACGGGCCCCGAGGACGGGTCGTGACAAATTGCTATTAGAAGGAGGTTGGTTCTACCGCAGACTCTGATCTTTCTTCTATGTGAAGAAATAGTGTTTAGCATATTGGGTGTGGTTATCAGTCCAGGGAGTGCAGTGTTGGTGCGGCGGCCGACGTATCCGTACACCAGGACCCTGACTTCTAATTTCCGACTTAATGCATGAAAACATTGATTGCATGTGTGTTTTAAAGTTTTCTTCATGATTAACTTGTATCAGCTCACCAGGTATATAGTTCTGACCATGGCGCACTTGTTTCCTTTTCAGGATGGTCCCATGACGACAACCAGGTAGGGTTCCGAGAGTAGAGCGCGACGACAGCCCGCCGAGCGACGAGGCCTCGGTACATGGCCCGTTGACAGCAGAGGCACCAGCGGTACCTTTACTCGCCGAGCCCCCGATGCTTCCAGGACCCACCGCTGACGATGCACGTCGCCTCAGAGCTCTGCACGAGTTCCAGCGCCAGGGACCACCCAGGTTTTGTGGGGAGACGGACCCCGAGGCAGCCGAGGACTGGATGGAGGCGGTCGTACGAGTTTTCAGGCTAGTGAGGACACCAGCAGACCTCATGGTGATCCTCGCAGCGAGCCTACTGCACGCAGAAGTAGGAAGATGGTGGAGCTTGATGCTCCAGGTGAACGATGATGCCTCTCTTATCTAGACGGACTTAGAGAGCCTCTTCTGCTCAGAGTTCGTCCCGACCAACCTCCGTGCGGTGCGCATTCAGGAGCTCCTTCAGCTACGGCATGACAGCCTGACGGTCGCCCACTACGCGGTGAGGTTTACCGATCTTTCTCGCTACTCGACAGATATGGTACTGGACCCATTCTTCTGGGCCCGGAACTTTGAGCAGGGTTTGAGACACGAGATCAGGGCATCGCTGATCTCCCTCAGCATCCCGACCTAGGAAAGAGTGTTGGAGCGATCCCTTCTGATCGAGAGCTTTCTTGCTGAGTATACTTCAGCAGCGAGACCTCCCGCAGGGCGACAGGTAGCGGAGTCTTCAGCTGCAGGTATCCGACGGATGACTCAGGGTTCCAGGCAGACCAGACCCTCTCATAGATGACCTCAGGAAACTGGCTCAGCAGTGCGGGGCACACAGCGGGGAGCCATTCTTTCGAGAGGCAGACAGTGCTATGCATGCGGTGGGCAGGGCCACATGGCTCGTGACTGCCCGACCCGCCATGCCGAGGAGCAGCAGACGGTGGAGGGGCCACCCAGGCAGAGGCAGATGGTCGACCGTGGTGGTCCGCAAGGAGGAGGCGGACGAGGCAGAGGAGCTGTCCGAGCAGCAGGTGGTGGGCGACGCTTTGAGGCTCTGCCACCACCACCACCAAGAGGCCCGCCCTGACCACAGGGAGGTTGCGGGCAGAGATAGGCACAGCTCCAGGCAGCGGAGGCCTACGACCACGGCGCGACAGAGATGATTCAAGGTATGATCTGTGTCAGTTCCACCCTTGCTGCAGTTCTTATAGACACAGGAGCGAGTCACTCTTTCATAGCCGCTGCCCTTGTTCGGAGCTCGGAGATTCCGACAGAGCCGTTGGCTTGATCCTTACGGCTAGAGACTCCTACGGGAGCAGACTCGACGATTACGCACTGGTGCTTGCAGTGTGAGATTACTCTAGGAGGAGAGAGCTTCGGCTGGGATCTTCTTGTAGCGGCGTCGAGGCCTTACGACGTCATCTTGGGCATTGATTGGTTATCTACAGTCCATGCACAGATTGACCGCATTAGGCGCAAGGTGCAATGTGTGCGCACCGACGGGAGCAGGTTCACCTTCACCGGCGAGAAGGGAGCCTTCGCAGCACAGGATGGACTCCTTCAGAGGAGAGGAAAGACCATCACTCATCAGTTGGCTAGCCTCATCCTAGGTGCAGTGGACGTGCAGAGTCCTAGATTTCCTGCAGTGGTGGATCAGTATGCAGATGTCTTCCCCAACGACGTTCCAGGACTACCTCCTCACAGGGAGGTAGAGTTTTACATTGATCTGTACCCTGAGACATCCCCGATATCCACTCCAGCGTATCGGATGGCCCCTGCTGAGCTTCGAGAGCTGCGGGTATAGTTGGAGGACTTGCAGGGCAAGGGGTTCATCCGACCCAGTGTTTCACCCTGGGCTTCCCCGATATTGTTCGCCAAGAAGGTGGACGGGATCTTACAACTGTGTGTCGACTATCGCCGCCTGAACCAGGTGACAGTGAGGAACAAGTATCCGCTACCGAGGAATGATGACCTCTTAGATCATCTCAAGGGAGCACGGTGGTTCTCGAAGATAGACCTCAGGTCAGGCTATCATCAGCTCAGAGTTCGAGATGAGGATGTGCAGAAGACGGCCTTCAGGTGTCGGTATGGCCACTATGAGTTCTTCGTTATGCCATTCGGCGTAACAAACGCTCCAGCAGTGTTCATGAGCCTCATGAACAGGATCTTCCAGCCATACCTCGATTGATTTGTCGTGGTCTTCATCGATGACATTTTGGTGTAATCGACCACGGAAGAGGAGCACGCCTACCACTTGCGGGTTGTACTAGACACACTTCAAGATCACCAGCTTTATAGAAAGCTCTCGAAGTGCCAGTTCTGGTTACATGAGGTCCACTTCTTGGGGAACGTCATTTTTGAGGTGGGAGTTGCGGTGGATCCCGCGAAGATCGAGGTAGTGCTAGCTTGGGAGCCACCCAGGCGCGTGACGGAGGTGCGGAGTTTCTTGGGTCTAGCCGGATACTATAGGAGGTTTGTGTCGGACTTCACCAGAGTTTATGAACCACTCTCAGCTTTGAAGAAGAAGGGGAAACCCTTTGTGTGGTCAGACAGATGTCAGCAGAGCTTCCAGGAGCTGAGACAGAGATTGACCAGCGCACCTATCTTGAGGTTTCCTGAGGAGGGAGTTGGATATGTAGTCTACTGCGATGCATCAGGGACCGGACTCGGGTGTGTCCTGATGTAGGAGCGGGCCATGATTTCCTATGGATCACTTCAGTTGAGGCCGCATGAGCAGAACTACGCTACATGTGACCTGGAGTTAGCAGCAGTGGTCTTCACTCTGAAGACATGGCGGCACTATCTGATGGGCGAGCGCTTTACAGTCATTTCTGACCACCAGAGTCTTAGGTACATCTGCTCGCAGAAGGACCTGAACCTGAGACAGCGGCGATGGCTCGAGTTCATACAGGACTATGACTTTGAGATAGTCTATACTCCTGGGAAGGGGAATGTGGTAGCTGTTGCCCTCAGCAGGAGGACGGGCATCTGGCTACTTGAGGAGGCGACAGAGAAGCTAGCTGCTTTGCAGATATCCTTCATGGATAGAGATGGAGCAGCTTTCCTTCAGTCTCTCATAGTCACCCCTCCACTACTGCAGCGGGTTAGAGAGGCACAACGTGAGGACGCTGACTATGAGACACGGCGTGCACAGATATTCTCGGGATAAGCACCTGATGGTTTCTCCCTTGGAGCAGAGCACGACATCCTTTTCAGAGGACGTACCATGGTACCAGTCGCTTTATGAGAGGAGGTGCTGAGAGAGTTTCACACTTCTCCATTGGCAGTACATCCTGGAGTGGCGAAGATGTACCAGGATCTCAGACGATAGCACTGGTGGCCGGACATGAAGAAGGCTGTGGCAGAGTTTGTTTCTCGATGCCTCACCTACCAGCAGGTGAAGGCAGAACATCAGGTACCTGCAGGCTTGGTACAACCCTTGGAGGTCCCGTAGTGGAAGTGGGACGGGATATCTATGGACTTCGTGACTGGACTTCCACGCACTTCCAGAGGTCATGACTCCATTTGGGTGATTGTTGACCGACTCACCAAGTCGGCACACTTCTTGCCCATCAGAGAGCAGGGCTCAGTGGAGAGCTTGGGGCGTCTCTACGTTCAAGAGATTGTATGGATTCACGGTGTTCCATCGTCTATCATCTTCGATCGGGACGCTCGTTTTACTTCCCGACTTTGGAAGGGGTTGTAGGAGGCGTTCGGGACATGGCTACGTCTGAGCACTGCCTTTCACCCTCAGACAGATGGTCAGACGGAGAGGACCATTCAGAATCTCGAGGACATGCTTCGCGCATGTGTCCTCGACTTTGGTCGCAGCTGGGAGGACCACCTACCCTTGGTGGAGTTCGCGTACAACAACAGCTACCACTCCACTATCGGGATGGCACCATACGAGGCGTTGTACGATAGACCTTGCAGATCCCATTTGTGCTGGACAGACCCTGGGGAGTCAGCACTTGTGGGACCAGAGATGGTTCGGGCCACGACAGAGAAAGTCCAGGTCATCCAGGAGTGGATGAGGACAGCTCAGAGCCGACAGAAGTCTTATGCTGACAGGAGGCGGAGGCCACTAAAGTTCGAGGATGGCGACCATGTCTTCTTGCATGTCTCACCTAGACGTGGATTACGGAGATTTGGCTGAGGCGGCAAGTTATCTCCATGCTTCATCGGACCTTTCCAGGTCCTCAGCAGGATTGGAGAGGTGGCCTATTTCCTGGATCTACCACCTCAATTGCACCGGGTGCACGACGTCTTCCACGTATCTCAGCTGAGGAGATACGTGCACGACCCGACGCACATCATTTACCATGGGGAGCTAGACGTGGATGATGGGGAGACTTTTACGGAGGTCCCGGTGGAGATAGAGGATCGACAGGAGGGGGTCCTACGTGGGCGATCGATTCCTCTTGTGCGCATCAGATGGCAGCATGAGAACCTCCAGGAGAGCACATGGGAGTGGGAGGCTCAGATGCGTGCTCAGTACCCACATTTGTTTCCCTAGTTTATGATGTATCTTTACAGGGACGTACAGCCCTGAGGTGGGAGTAATGTAAAGACCCGTAAATTTCAAGGAATTTTTTTTTCTTAATTTTCTTTGGAATTTTACAAGAGTGCAGTTTCTGACGGCACCTGATTCCGAGGCCCGGTGTGCCCGGAATCATTTTCCGAAGTTTGGCTAGGGTACGTTCAGTGAACGGACGAGCAGGTTTTTCTAACTTTTGAACCAGTGCCCGGAATATAATTATGAGGGAACCGATGGAATCGCAGCGCTGGTAATTGCTTAGAAACGCCTCTTCCAGAGTTGTGTTTTCTCGAGTGTGGTTTTTAATTTTTGGGCTTAATGTTAAGAAATAAAATAAATTTTACGACAACTTTATTTTATTTCACTTAAGCCACATGGAAGCCACTTAAAGCAGCTTAAGATGAGTTGATGCGGATAGGGTGCTATCCAGAAATATCCTACCCTCTTGGTAGGATATTTTTGGGGTGGGGCCCACACGAGCCCCACCGTTTCTTTTCCGCTAAGTAACGCACCTGCGAAAACCCGTCATTATGAAAGTCAACTGACGCATTTTCTTAAATTCTTAACGCACAATTTAAATGGGCAGTTTTATTAGTTGAATTAAATGGGTGGTTTATTCGTTGAAATTAATTCTATGAATTAATTTCATTTGTTTCTTAACACGTTTTTGGTTTTGTTGGCATGTTAATAAAATAAGGCCAACACACCCTCCTTTTGAAATGTTGTGTTAAACTTTTGAAGAACCACTAAGAATTCTTCATCCTCCTTCGCAAAAAACGCGAAGAACGCGAAGAACGCGGAGAACGCGAAGAGCGCCGGCCTCCGAAGAAGAACGCTGAACCCGTGGAAATCGACGACGCGACGCCGTGTGCTGCAACGCCAACATTTCCTCTCCTGCAACGTTCTTCGGCGATGTTCCTTCCTCCGCGAAAAAAATCTTCGATCATCCGTTGAGGTGAGAGTTTTCGATTCTTTAAATTCCTTTGTGGTTTTTAACTCAAGATGGATTTAATTATTAAAATTAAATCTGTTGTTCTTGAACCTCAGATTTCGTCGACACGCACCGTATTCCGCGATGACACGACGCCCTTCCGCGACGACGTGATGCCTTCCGCGACGCGACGATCGCCTCCTTCCGCGGCGATCAATTCCGCGAAGAACGCGCGTGCGACACTTGACGAGGTAGGGGTTGTTGTGAAATAATCTATATTCCCGTGATTGTTTCTTATAAAATGAAGAACCGGTTTCACAAGAACAATTTTAATTTATTTAAATTGTTATGTGTTATGATTTTCTATGTGTTGATTTATCGTCTCTATTGATACTGTGTAACGCGGAGGGTGCGGGCCAAACAAACACGGCCCGACAACCCTCCGCCGTTCTTCGTTGCTGTGCGGATTTGGGAGGCAATGACAGAACGTGCCACAAAGGCAATTTGATGATTCCGCAGAGAAGAGCGTGTCCTGGGAGGAGCAGCGGCGCAAACGTGAAGGAAAACCGACCACCAGAGCATCTCCGGTGGCCCGCGGAAGTCTCCGGCAGCGGCGGCCAGCCGACCCGCGGCCGCGCGCGTCCGTCTCGCCCGCATGGGACGCAGCAGAAGCCGCATCCGCTGATGTCTAGTGCGGCCCCTCAAGGGCCACGACATCCTCATCCCGCGGGGGCGGCGCCCCGCGGTGCTGTCACGCTCGGCCGAGCCGAGCCCAGCCGGGTCGGCCGGGCCGGGCCGCGCCCTGGCCGGACTGGACCGGGTCTAGCCGGGTGGGACCGGGTCGGGTTGAACCGGTTCGGGTCGTCCCGGTTCGGCTGACACAGGGGGGGGGGGGTCGGGCCGGGTCGGCCCGGGCCCAGAACCCCCGTCTTCGGACCGTTTTCGGTCTTTTGCCCATAACATGAGCTACGTGCCTCCGAACGACGCACCGTCAGTGGAAACTCGATCCTTGGATCGAGACGGGTGTTTCGGTATATCGCACTCAAGGTTTCGGAATACTTTGAGTTCGTCCGGGTTGGTTCGTTCATGAAACCAACCGGGCCCACGGAGCGGAAACACTCATATCTTGAGCTTCGGACGTCCGATCGACGTGCCGTCGACTTCATTGAATTTCTCTAAGTGAGACGGATCTTTTGGCTCACTCCGCCCGAGGTTTGGACATAGGTGGAGTATGGTCGGGTTGGTTTTGCCTTAAAAACCAACCGGGCCCTTGGGACGAAAAAGCCAATAACTCTCAGACCAGGCGTCCGAATGACGCGCCGTCTGCGACGTTGTGTTCCTGTTGACGATACAGAACTTTTGGATACATCAACTTCGGACTTTGTGTCATTTGATGTATCAGCCTCTCGGCTCGTGGAGCGGACCCTCCCGAACGAGCTTGCTGTGTGCGGGAACCCTAGTGCTGGCTGCGACTCCGACAACTGTGCAGAGATCCTCAGTGGACTGCGATGACGACTGTGCAGAGATCCTCAGTGGACTGCGACGACGACTGTGCAGAGATCCTCAGTGGACTGCGACAATGACTATGCAGAGATCCTCAGTGGACTGTGATGACTACTGCACTCAGCGATCCTACATGGATCAGTGCTACAAATCCTGTGTGGATCCAATCCTGTGTGGGTCAGCGCTCAGCGGTTCTGTGTGAGCCAGCGCCTACAGGTCCTGTGTGGGCCCGATCCTATCTTGGTCTTTGCGGGGGTTAGTTACCTATTGATCATGTGTGGGTCCGATCCTGTGTGGGTCATTGCGGGGGTTAGAACCTATCGATCCTTTGTGGGTCCGACGACTAAGATGGATCAGTGATCATCTTATCGTCATCTGATGAAGTATACCTGTGTGAGCGGAATCTTGTGTTACTTTCCTTTGTGGATTATCCTGTGTGGATTTACTGTTTACTCTCCTTCGTGGATTGTGTTGTGCTATCCTGTGTGGGTATACATTTTTTTTTCCTGTGTAGACTGGGTTGTTCTAGGGCTCAGATGTTGGAGCCGAACGGGAATTGATGACTTTGGTATATGTATGGGAATATACCTAAGCCGTGCCGGATGTTACTTCGTGATTGTATCTTTCCTTTGTGGATTATCCTTTGTGGATTCTGGGAGGCCTTCGGGGGTCTCAGGTTCCCTACTGAGTAGCTTTTACTCACTCCTGCACGGGCTATGCCCGCACTTCATTGTGTTGGTTGCAGATGACGGACATCGTTGATCGTGGTGGAGGCTTGCGGAGTAGGACGGTACCTAGAGGTGGACCACTGGGTGGGATGTACTCGGAGCGATTAGGTGGACCCGAGGAGCAGTGGAGGCTATCTGTACCCACCCTTCAGGTGGGACTTCCAGAGGACGGCTCGATGCTGTGACTTTACTTTTCAGTTGTTGTTTTTCCCCTTTCAGTTGTACTTTACAGTTGGGCTTGTATTTCCGCCCCCCCCCTTTACTTTTCCGCACTTACTGTTGTACCAGCTTGTTACAGTTTTTACTTAGTGTTTACTTTTCCGCTTGCTTACTCTGTGGTGCTTGTTTACTTTTCAAAGTCAATGCCTTCCATTTTTCCAGGATTTACGCCTTTGTGCTAGTCACTAGACCCTGGCCTATGGAAGGCAGGCTTGGGGTAGTCACGACACGGGCCCCGAGTACGGGTCGTTACAGATGTTTTTTTTTTCTATAATTAGTTATCATCACGCTATGAATTGAGATTTTTTCAACGGAGGGAATCAAAAGGAATTGGGTTAAAATTGAATTTGATATAATATTTTATGATGAGTTGTCCAATGCGTTGATCACTAGATTGAAGGATTTTGTGATCATTCCTAATTAGTTTTTAGAAACAATGATAAAAAAATATGTTACTTATCCAACAATTGGACTTAGAAAATAGGATATAGAAGTAATTAAGAGAGAATTCAGGTAATGGAGACCATTGAAGATAGAATATTCATTTTCCTTTGTGTCAAAAATCTTGAAAGAAACACTGAAGTAAATGCTTTAGAGGAACATGAATATCTTTTGATGGTGGAAAAGGATACAAATCATTTAACTACAAAGAAAAAAATGAAGAGTTAGGATGGGAATATTGGCAACCCAAAGACATCATCGATGATTAAATGATTAAGTGTGGAATGAATTGTCATTATAAAAATTTATGTCCTTTATGGAAAGCTCAAGAAGAGAAATTACAAGGTCGTACAAGTTATGGTTATATTTCTGATGATGATGAGACTCTATATGAAATATGAAAATAAATATGTATTAAGTAATTTGATGAGGTATTCATGTTAATGTATTAAAAATTAAGTGGAATAATCGAAGTGGTTATGTGTTAGAATTCAGGAATTATGAATTGTGAAATATATAAGGATTATTTAGTTTATGTTTTTCACTATAGATTTTCAAGAATATGTTGAATGGGTCCTATGGACTAGAAATTTTATTAATGGAAAGGTTATATTGGTGAGAAACAGAATATTAAGCGAAAGATGAACCTTAATATGTTCTTTATATTATGATAATAATGTTTAGATAAGGATATATTAGATATGAATAAGTAAATTAGACGGTGCTATTTAAATTGGAAGAGAATAAGGGTTTTTTGAAGTTGTTATATACTTTTCATTGAATATGTTTATTGATTGTTTGGATTTAATTAATATATCCCATAAACATTGGTATTATGGAAAAATAATTTTTTAATATGGTTTTTTTGGTAATTCTAGTTATTGTCATGTTTCAAGAGAATACATGATGATGGTATTCAAATGTTTGGTATGTGAAAAATATCATCAAATTTATGATATACGTGGGATCAATTGAATTATATTTTTGATAAGTATATTGACCTTGGGTTTTGGAATTACTTCTTTAATATGGGTTATAAGGTAAACAATTTATGAAACAGTTTATGTTAAACGTCATAAGAGGTTTTAGATATTAAATTATCAAATATATAAATGAGTAATTATACATTTTGGATAAAGTTTTCTAACTTTTATGCTATAATTCCAACTAAAGATAGATGTAATGAATAATAATTTTTTCCCATGATCTATTAGAACTTTAGGAATGAAAAATTTACCATCATTTCTTGGACTAAGAGATGAAGTGGAAATTGAGGAAGGCACAACCAAAGGGTGAGATTGTGCATATAGAAATGAATAAAATTAATTATATATATTAACATATGTATTTAGATAGTAAAATCAATTCTATACTCAATGAAAATGATATTGATTAATATTTATCCTAATTATTTTGTTTCTATTGAAATAATGGTCTTACAAATCATCACATATTAATGATTTTGAGGCCCTCAAAATTACATTAACCATTAACTTATTGGTAATAATTGATCATTATCAATATTTATTATCATGTATGCATTTTTTCCATTTCCAATATTCCCACCCAACATTTTTTTCCTAAATGGAAACCTTATTATGAGTTACATTGTGTAACCTATATTTTTCCCACATCGGATTTTTAATGGAAATATTACTAATGAATTTTTAAATTTGAGATTATATTAAATTAAATTTATATTATTTAATATTTGATAAAATAGATTAATTTAGGTGGATAACTTTATTTTATGGGGTGTATAATGTAATACCCTGCAAATTTTTTGAATTTTATTTCTGTTGAATTTAATATTTTTGATATTTTTTATTTCCCAAAACACTGAAAATAGAATGTGTTAAAGGAATGCACTAAGTATGGCATGAATTTGATGTAAAACCAAGTTAATATTAAACTAAATGAAACACAATGATTATCTAGTCATATATGAAACAATATATTTGGAATGTGTTACAATCAATTCTAAAATGTGCTATTATTAATATTAGTAAAAGATTATTATTATTACCACCAATCCATTGGAATGGGAGTTCTGAATAGGTTAAATATAATTATGAAAATATAGTTTAAATATTTAAATAAGGTGAATAATCTAGGGACCAGTTAACAAAAAATGAAAATACACCCCTTCTGAAAATATAAGAGATCTTTTGTTGGAAAACTTTTTTTAGGTAATCAAATAAGTTTTACCTTAATAAATTAAATAAATTTTTTTGATAAATTATTTTAATGATATATATATATATATATTATACATTAAAGTTTTTATCATTCATCTTATCTTTTTCAAGAAAAGAGTTGATAATAAATATAATTTTATGAATACAAATATTTAATTTTATAAAAGGTAATTTTACCACTATTTATTGGAGAACATATTTTAAATATAAATTTTTTTAACTTTTATAATTTTGAAAATTATTTTTTAAAATTTGAATATCTAAATTTCATTTTGGTTATTTTTTAGTAACTTTTTGAACAGTTTCATTTTTTGATGAATACTGAAAAAGTGAATTCTAATTCAAAACATCTTTTTCAACAACTCTATTTATATAATTTAATTGTAAATTAATTTGGTGTTAAATTATAATTAAATCTATTTTATATAAATTAATAAAATTTGTGGTATTGTAATAAATTTCACATTTATATTGGATATAAAAACATTTAAATCATCTGGACCTTTTCACTTTAACAACTTATCATCTATTCTATTATTCAGGATTAAACTGATATTAATTCGATCCAATAATGTTTTTAGTATTTTGAAAAATGGATTACATGTAAGGAATCATAATAATTTTTCATTTATAATAATATCATGTTATTTTAAAACATCAAATATTATTCAATGTAATTAAAATAAATTACAATGATTACGGTAAAAACAAGATTACTTAGTAATTAAACATTGATTTTTTGGGAAAATTGACCAAGAATCATATATATAATACATTTTATGAGAATATATCGAACAATTTCCCTCTTATATAAAACAATGGAAAATTATTGGGTCACATGATGCAATGGAGACTTCTCAATACTGTTTATCTTTTTATATTTAAAAGAATTCCACTTCTCCTGCACTATAAAAAGGTACTCACCTCACTCATATATTTAAACCTATAAAGCCATTTTATCCTAACAAATACCCCTAATTTCCTCAAAAAATCATTAAATTCATCTTATATTCCATAAAATTTCAATATATCTAACCAAGGTATCAATTTTGTGCAAACCAACAGGAGTTACCTGAAGAAGAGGTAACACAATTCCATATGAAATATTATTTTATTTCTTCCTATAGCACCTAAATTATTATTATTTAATGAATTTAAAATAAAATAAGAATCCTAAATATACAAAGATTTTTTAATTCTAAGGATTATACTGAATCCTATACACAATTCCATCAAATGTGTAATGAACTTACAGTTGATGTGTTTGTAGAACTATCGCCTCGCTAAATGATGTCATTCATTTATCCTTTACCACCTCACATGTCTGGGAATTATGTTGTAAATAATATTTTTATATGATATATATGACATTTATTATTTATTTATACCTATATAATTATTATATAACACATGAAATCATTCTTTGTACTTTGTGTAAAGATGATAACTTCATTATTGGGCACGCGAACAACCTCATCTTCCAAGCAATGCAATTCATTAAAAATTTATATAAATTGTATTAAGGATTGATTTATTAAAAATTTAAGATATATGTTTCATAATAATTATAATATTATTATAATATATATATACATATATTTCATTTTGTTTCCATATTTCGATAATTTAATAAAATGAAAACAATGTTCTTGTATATATACAACCTACCGTCTCTATAAATGGTGTATTCCATTTCAAATTTATATATTTTATAAATTTTTATAAATATTTTTATAATGAATATATATTATATTTAATTAATTTTTTACAATATATAAATAATTAAATCATTATCTATATAAGTGTATTGTGAATAAAAAGTCAAAACATATACAATAAACAAAAGAGATATTAACTAAAACATAACCTTAACAGAGAATTTTTAATAAATGAGTAATATAAAGTGATAATAGAATAATTCATTGTATTGTATTTTAAAATATAATAATTTGATTCATTTATAATCAAATTTTAATTATTATACAAGAGTTCTTAAAGTGTACGAAGAAAGTCAATGTATAAAGTAAGAGTTTTCTCATCTCACTTTTTATATTCATGAGAAAAAATCCATATTCACTGATCATTTATTTAGTGTGGTGTATATAATAACCCTAAATGTATTATATTATCCTTAAACATAAATTTTTGTCATTTACATTTCCAATTTATGATATCTCTTTCATGGGGTTTATATTTCAAAAGTTACCAAATCTGTAAGGTAGTTCTTTATCAAGTTTCTTTCTTTGAGACACATCTAATGTCATGAACCTTTATTATTATATGATATTCTATAATGAAATTTGAAATTTTATATAATGTTTATCTTACTTCACATTAATGTTTAAGATTAATTTAATTTTATTCTCTCATGGTGACTATTATTTAAAGTTTACAAAGTGGTAAGATTTTATTACTATAATCTCATCGTCTATCGAACTCGTATATGATTATGAATCCATTAATATAATATTATGAACATGTCTCAAGATATCTCATGAATTATATTCTACTATGAATATTCATTTTATATATAATATATGGTGCTATTTTAAAATCTTTTTTACTTAATATAATTAAGAAATTGTTTTCATGAAAATCCACCATTATTTATCCTTTCGGTCCAAAATAAGTTTTATTTAAAAACCATGTTTTCTAATAATGGTTTTATAATTGATTTACTATTATAATATGATCATTAAAAGAAATATTTACCCATGTTTTAACTTTTTAAAAATTGGTTTGAAAATGAATCTTCTTTTTTTATCAAGGAACTTAAACGTTTTATGTTGTAAATGGAATTTTTGACATGTACTAAATTACCCTCCATCATGACCGTAATATCCTTATAGAATACTTTGTACGTTTATAATGTTATTTTTAATGAAATTCCTTTTTCTAAATATTATGTAATTTTTTTAATCGGATTTCAATGAAATTTGTTTTCAATTTTTTTATGTTTAATGGTGGTTTAAATGATTATCAATGATTCCTTTGTTTTTTTACAAATGGTTATTTTCAAGGAAAATTATTTCAATATTGATGATTTCTTTTAATTTTTTCAAATATGATTTAATGAAAAAGGTTTTCTTGCTTATTGGAATCCATTTTTTAAGATTTCAAATAATTTAAAGAAAAATGATTTTCAAAATGATTTATGAATTAAAAATTGTTTTTTCAATTAATATATGTTATTTTCCTCAAGAAATGTTTCAAATGAAATTATAAAGATTTATTTGTAAAGATGTATTTTTTTTGAAAATTGTTTATGAAAATTATTTTCAAAGAAATGATTTTTTCTTAAGAAATGTTCCATTTGATATTTAAATATACTTATCTATCTGGGATGGAATATATTTTTGTAGTTAATGAATTACTAGGGATATGATCTAATAATACAATTCATATTCTTTCTTTAATGGTTTGTGTTCTAATGAAATGGTGTTTATGAAAACCATTTCTCTTCTAAGAGGTATTAGATTTAGAAACCGACTTATTTTCATGGGTAATTATTTTTTTAAATGATTGTGTGACCTATCTCTTCTCCATATGTAAGGATATATAGAAATATTAATGATACAAATTTCATTTCGTCGGTTATGATATGGTGTTGATAAAACCCGTCTCTTTTAATGGGTCATGATTTGATGAGTGTTTTAATATCTTGAAGAACATTTTTGTGTGATTTTATTATTTTATGTGTGGGACTTATAAATACAATATTTTTATTGGGTAAAGACATAAATATCATGAAATAATGAAGGGAAATAAGATGGCGAAATTGATCCACAATAGGATGAAGGTGTGTACTAATCCACATTGGGAATATAGGTAAACTAGATGCACAAAAGATTTATTGGAAAACCTAATCAACTATAGGAAGATGGGGAACGCAATAAACTATGGGAAGAGTGGGAAAATGGTCCATTATAAATAATGGACTCTGGAATGGGATAGTGGCGTGTCCCACCCATTAAGTGTAGTCCCCATGAAGTTATCTAATAAAATTTTTCATTTAGTCTTGACTTATCAGTTATTATTTTTATGTGTGAACCCGATTACATGTTAATATTGTTATGTGTGGATCTACTAGAGTGACCATATGTTTAATCAAATTCTTGATTTCATGTGCTCAACTAAATGAGCGAACTTGTTTCTATTTACACATATTCAGATTATTATAACCTAATGTTTATGAAACAATTATATGTATTATTTCAAATTTATGAAATTATGAATTATTCCATGTTAATTCATTACTATTTAGGTGTTATGAAATTTAAATATTTATTCTAATACTTAGTATTATATTTCTTGGTATTTAGGGTATAATATTCTAATTTTATGATCATGTTATCATACCCTTATTCACATGTTATGCTTAAATATATCCCTTGATTACACTTAATGATACATTAATATCACCAGTTTCTTATGTTTTCTTTCCCCAAGTTATGGATAAGTGTTTTAATTTTAATTGGGAGAAACAAAATGGGAAGATGTTTGTGGGAGATCTTTATGATCTATCACCAAATTCAAAATTTGTGCTCCCAATTTCCAAGACACAAAACTATAATGGTCCTTAAACTTGTAATTTAGTAATGTGAGAAATATTGACAAAATTTGATGCAATAAACATGTATGTTATGCCTTGGGTGTTATATAACTACTCCTCATTAGTCACATTCTTCGTGTTGGGTATTTCCGAATAATGTTGATCGTATTCTCAGTCAAGATGATTAAACTCTTGGAAGGGCCACTCAACCAAGGCCTACTTATCCACATCCTGAACCTACTTCCATAAAACTATTATGGATTGTTTTTATATTATATTAACTATATAATATCTTGTCTCAATAAATTGCGTAATTTATTCAGTGATCATAATATTTGATTGGATTATATTTATCCACTCTTATAGAGTAATAGTATCTATCACACATGCATGGATATCATGGTAATCAGACCCAAAAACCCCTAACATCAATATCATATCATAGATCTTGTGTAGATTTTCCATCCATATTTCCTTTTGGGAATCAGTATCTAACATCCACATATCATTATATATGATTTTTTGAGTAACATGAATGGTATCATGAGATTCCTAGTTGGGTTGAGAGTCTCACTCAAAAAGAGGGATATATTCCCGAACTATATTAATTAGTGAAGTCCTAGTATTAAAAACTCCCATATGAGAAAACCCTATACAAATTAATTCACCTATACTAATATTGGATGAGATGTCAAGGTAGTGAATATTTTGGTTCTATTGGTTTGTGACAACATTAATAAATAGAATCCCATAGTATGTTTCTGGAATATAAGATAATAAATAATATGGATAAAGATATATTTACTTACCTTCATCCACTGGAGAATTAACATATGTTACTATCATTACATCATAAGAAGGAAAAAAGCTCAACCTTATTTTTATATAATCTAGTGGCATGTCTTGGAATATCACATCCATCACCATGGGAACTATATCCCCCATCAAGTAATAGTTTCAAATTGGAACACACACATAGGCCTTCCCAAATCACCACCATTAATGGCTACACATGTAGTATGAAAGAGATTGACATAGATATAAAGAGAATTTATACATTATAAGTTCAATAAATTAATAGTAAAATTTTATGCATTGCATTGAAATCAGTGATTGAGTATTCAGTCAGATAGTAAACACCCATGATGTTATCAATGTATGTTGAACATTCATGAAGGATATATATATTAACTGGATTGAGGGGAAATTATGATCCTCTCTAGGCTCTGACCACAATCATTCTAGTGGTTTTCTCCTATATAAGGATGGGTGTAATCATCCCCAATGATGTTGGATATATTAAATATGGAACCCTCAAGAAATCACATACCAAAATTGGATCAATATGAGGGAGGGATAACATAATTCGACCTAAAATATTTTGTGATTCACCTTTCACCTCACCCAAAAAGTGCCATTCCTAAATCCTAGGATCGATATTCCCATCAGAATATAGTAAACCCAAATCCATAACCCTTAAGTAATTATATACTATCATTGGGTCACTAGGAGTGGGGATGATAGAGTTGAGTTCGACCTATAATGTCCTTCTCCAATCACAATTTCCTCAAAACCCACTGCATGAATCCCGAGAACTAAATTACCATGGGAATTCGATTATCCCAAATCTGAAAACCATATGATATAATCTTCTAGAATTATCATGATATAATTGCGGGATGGTACAATTAGATCTAACCTCCAATTATGTATCTATTATTGATCTCTTAGAATCCTGTTACTGAGTTTGAAGAGCTACCTGGCCATAATTTGTCAGTACCCCCAAAATCAGGGGATTTGTAATATTATCTATTGGCCTTGGTTCAATGATCAGTTTCTTTTCATCATTAATTTCACTAACCTCCTACACCACATGTGTTTCTCTTATGATAATACCACATGATGATTTGTAACTTGTGACACCCTATGTATAGGGTGCTTTTAGTACCACCAGACATGACTCAACAACTGTGGGTTTAAAAGGATTTTCAATTCCCTAATGAATATTAAACAGTAAATATTTTTCTCAGTTCCTATTCTATAACTCCCTAATGGTTATTCCTCTGTATAGATCAACTAGTGATGGTGAATGTTGGATCATCTTTCTAAGGTCGACAATTACTAGGTGCATATGCTCCACCACATAAGGTGAGATTTCATCATTATATCATTCTTATATAGGAGTTACCATATTAACTATCATCCCTCAAGATAGATTAGATATATATTAAAACATTTCCCTATCTTCTTAAAAAAAACATATAATGTTATTTGGTTATTTCCATAAAATGGCATGAAGAGGTAAAAGGTTGTTTTTCCTCTATCCATGAAGTGATTTCTTCATCAGTCTCTTCTACTATCAGTACTAGAATCTCCATCACATTATGCATGTAAACGACTGTAATGAATGGATAGAGGAATTTATATCATCATGGAATTCTCCCACATCATAGTTTTCTCTTAAAATTATACCATTGGGAGTGGTTATATAACCAAGATCCATTAGTTAAATTTCTTCTATCTTGATTATCCTCCAGTCATATTTAGAGGATAAAGCCTCCCTATAAGAATCCAATTCCCTCTTTGAATCCAAAAATTATGCAATGGTAGGGATTACTAATGTAGTTACATGCCTACTTATTGAGGGGATGGATCCAAATATGTCACATGATTTTTTAGGAATTTTCATATTAAGAGATTTTTTAGAACTAATCATTTTGGGGACCTCTCCACCCCATCTATGATGGCCGTTATTCCTCCCTCACAACTTCGTATGGAAACTCGAATAAGGTAAATACTTCAACCAATTACCCATATAGATATTATAATGTATATGCATTGGTATATTCCATGTAATGTTAAACAATAACATCAATATATTGGGGAACTAACTAGATACCCATGTCCTCACACAAAATTTAAAAGATAAAATTTGCATGAAATGAATAAATGATTCTCACTTCACATGATTTTGGGTAGAGTGAGATTTGTTTTGAATATAATGGGATTGTCAGCCAAATATCTATGGTGAGTACCTATCATAAAACACCTCCTTCGTGATTCTATCCACAATGTTTACTTCTCTCATTGAAAATATATATACTTGATCTACATGGTTATCTCTCAATTTATATTTTATAATGATATTATGGTTATTTAATGGTTTGAAACATTAATTTCTATGATTATTAAATATGATTGTGACTTCCTACTCAATCAACTTTAAAGGGATGAATCTCATTTGGCATTAGATATATGTCCTGATTCAAGACCCCAGGATTGTCTTGTCCTTCAAGAACCCATACCCCCTATATGAGATTTGGTCAACCATAAAGACATTGAATGGACCAACATGCCTGAAATGGTCCTTCCCATACTAATGTAGCTAAAGAGATGATATTTTTTTCCAATAATAGAATATCCATGTTAAAGCATTATCCAATTTAAAACAATGTTTCTATTACCAAGGTCAAGAATACATATCTATTGTTGGACACCAGCACTTATAGCCAATATCCACACATAATAATTTCTCATAAATCTACCGACTATGCTAGCAGATCAAACCTTGAGATAACAACCCAACCCCAACCATTGTAGAACTCTTATTTTCGAACTTTCCTATACTAGTATTAATGTCCATAGGTATTTATAGAGGGAATTTCCTTTACCTTCAATCCTATGGTTCCTAGTCATTCAATTAATTGAAATCATAAGACTAATATATATTTGGAATATAAATCTTTTGGGGAATATCCTCTCACATTTTATTTGAAACCATGAAAGCATGGTCTTTTAGAAGTGGAGGAATATAATATACATCATCCAATATTGAAAAATATTGGTGGAACTCACCAATCAAACCCCATGAATAGTGATTGTATAGTTATAACAACATCCCAATGGTTGATGGAATCTTATCTATTAATTAGATGGAATGTGATTGAATTAGGACACCATATGTGTTCATGTTTAGTGGAATGTGTCAGTTGTGATGCTAGAATTATTAAGATACTCATATATAAACATATAATACTATGTAATGGACATCATTAAAAAATTATTTACAAATATACCTCACATATAAGTACTTTCCCCATAACATACTAAAAGAACCTCCAGGTTGAAGATCCTTGGTTGTTAACCATCTTAAATTACGACCATAGTTATACTTTTCAGGAAGCATCTGTATTTATATACATCCATATTTGATAAACATCATACTTAATATAGTTTTATGGGAGTATAATATAGAATTAATCCCCTAAGGTGATCATCCACTTTGATAAAGTCTCATTTTGATGAGATATTCCCTCGAGAATTATCCCAACAATGGTTTATCTAGGTAGGGGTTGATTTTAATAAAATGAATTAGGGATTATTATTCTAGTCAGTAGTTTATATCAATAGATTTTTAGCATGAATGATAATTAATAATACTGAATACTTATACTCATAATCTCTTATAATAAATGGATTCTCGAAGAAACACTTTTCATTGAACTCAGTTTAATTCTATCAATTGTGGAATTCCACCTATCTGTTGCTAAGTAAAGAATAATTTTTGATTCATTTCTTATAAAAAGAAGATAAATTTAGTTGAATGTTGATGTTTTAACATCAAAAAATTTTCATTGTACGATTTCTAACAAAGAAACAATTCAATCCATATAGAAACCATATGATCCATATGGACAATATAAAAGTGTATGGATTGTGTGTAGCCTACAAGGTTAGTATGTGAGACAAGTGGTCACTATGTAATGGGAATGTCTCATAAATTACCATGTTAATGGTAGATCCTCAATAGTAATTTCAAATGTATTGGTGAATCATTCTTTTTAGGTGATGTTACAAAAAATTCATGTGATCTAAAATAATTCATATATAATCCTCAAGGGAAATGTGAAAACATAAAGGGGCCAAGATAATTTCTTCATAAGGGACGTCCTCCTCAAAGACTGTATAGAGTTATCATGTGAGAATTTTCACCCTTATAATTATCCCTCCATTATATTGATCATACCCTGTTTTGGAGGGGGTGTTCTTGACTACATGGTACTGAAAAACATCAAAAATGAAGATAAACATTTTAACGGAATATTGAAAAAATCAATTGAAATTGATACATGAAACAAATATATGAATAAAAATATCAACAGATAGTTTTTCTATATGTCATCCATGCATTACGTAGTGTTAATAATACTACCAAACATTTAATATTTTATCATAAGGTATAACCATTTTTTAAGAACCCATGAATATCTTATATTGTGAAGATGTGGTACACCACCCTAGTGAAGATTCTATGAGACACCGAGACACTTATTAAAGCCCCTCCCTATAGATTTATTTTACAAACAACTCTCATTTTAGGCTACATGAAGAGTTTAATATGAAATATTATGCCTCTTTTATAGCCACCACCCATTTCATAATGTTGTTATCTCCAGCTGCCAATAAAAACCAAAAAACCTCCCCAGAAATGGAATTATGAAATTACCAAGCATCAAAAAAAATTTGTGATATTTTTATAGAAACTGTAGATAATGTGAAATATTTAATCTTAGTGGAAATTCAACCTAAATAGGAAAGCATAAAGATATTCATGAAATATTTATATCATAAAGAACTTTCGTAATCCATATCGTTTTGGATTCTTAATCATAAAATGAAGCTGAGAATAAATTTCATAGAGTAAAAATTTATATAAAATTATTAAAAATGAATTACTAAAATTATTACCAATATCTATGTCCTCACCCATATTGTATAATTCGACCCATAAAAACCACATTTTTACTAATGATATAATAAATATATTCTCAATGTATTACACTCACATAGATTTAAACCCCCCTATGGATACTTTATGTGGAATTCAAATGATGAAAAATGGATCCCTCCTAGGATTTATCCTTTTAAAAAGTCATCTATGTCATGGACCAGGTCATTACATGTTGTGAAATTTTAAAGGAGGTTTCAATTTTAATTCTAGAGTTTGTTATGTATCCAAAACTAGGACATATACTAGGATTCCATTTGTTCAAGTATCTTGAAATGAATTCTTTATATGTTTTTTGGTTCTGGTGACTATCTTAGTTATTTAGGAGGACATATTAGTAGATAATGAATAATATAATGGATATGAAACGATAGTTGTTGTTATAGTTTCATGAACAGGTGGCTTCCACCTCCATAAAGTATGGGTAGAGAAAAAGGGTCTCTACCTGAGGCAGGTTGGCTGTGACCACAGTAACCGTTGGGTTTTTTAAGTGACCATGTGGCCATTCATAGTGATTATAATTATAATCCCCTTGGTATTTCCTCTCAAAAAGTCACATGAGCATCAAGGAAGCACGATATCCTTTAACAATTTTATCTTCATGATCTCACATTGATATGGATTTAGTAGGATGGATTCATCACAAAAAATATGGTAAAGTCTCTCTTCTCTTTTCTTTTGTTCTCCACCATGTTTTATACTAATTTTCATTTCACTGGTAAGATTTATTTAAATTTATTTCATTATAAAATGGTTAAATCATCCCTCATGATTGGGATTTCATGGGTGGATTTTAGAGAACATTATAAGAGGAGTTAATTTAAATGGTGATCATCAATTTCCTCGAGTTATGATAACCAAAGATTTTTATCAAGGTTTTTAATATTTTGGTTGAAATTGAAAATAAAATAAAGGTTATAATTTGGGTATTTTGGGTGGATTTTTTGGGTTCATGTCAAACATGGACTATATGAAGTTCATATGATCATGAGATTAATTTTCAGATTTCTTATTCAGGTTAATGGACATCAATTTATTTGAGTGTATTATTTGATTAGTGATTTTATTTTTGTGTATCATAATTATTATATATTCCTACAAGTTTAAGGACTTGTGTGATTTCTCCTATAAACTTGAACATTCTCTGCACCATCCAAATAGTAATATTTGACCACATATATTTCTAAATAGTTTGACCGTGGAACCGTGGTTCAATTATTTATAAAGTAAATATATTTGGATTTTTCTTGGAATGTGTTTCATTTTAAATATGAAGATGTTTCATTTGATGAATGTTATTTAAATAGGATGATTTTTCAAAATGAAATTTCAAGGGAAACTATTTCATTAGAGAAATTGGTTTTTAAATGATATTTCAAAATGTTTATGGGGTTTTCTAAAGAATATTTGGATGAAAATTTAGTAAAGGGTCTAGAATGAGTAATGTAGATTTGTGGATCCTTTTCAACATGGGCTATAAAAAGAATATTTGAATTGTTTTATAATGAAATGTGAGCATGGATTGATATTATTTTTTGGTCCATTTTACCTCATGTGGGTAATTATATATTCTTTTAGTCATGACTAATTTGGTTCTTCCCATTGTTCTAATTTCCCTATGTGTTTCTTGTTTCATGTTGACACATGACTGTGCGTAGTTATCAGTGATGTTTTATTTGGTTTCAATTTCATGCTCAGTCTATTATGATGGGACTTTCCTCTTAGAGGGCCAATATGGGTATTGGGATGTGTTGATATGTGGGAATTTTTCTCAAGGAATATCACCCTCAGGATGAGTTGGTGATTTTTGTGATAAGAGGAATGCATTGTTTGAACTTTAATACACGTTTTAACTTTATGCTTATTATATGGGATTGATACGGGTGTGGGAGATAAATATTGCTGTCAAGTATTTCCATGATTGATATGAAATCATTAGAACCACCATAGAGAGGTGGGGTACAAGACATGTGTGCATGTATAGTACAACCTTGAGTGATATGGTGTGGTATGAGTTGGGATGTGTGCCTTCCATTGAGTTTTAAGAGATGTCCAAGATACTTTTTATGCACCTTAACATGAATAATAAGAGAAAAATTGGATTCTTGGAATGTGGCCTCACTTGAGTGAGAAGAGATAGTTATAGAATTGTGGATTCCATACCTTACACCTTCATGTAACAGTATATATGGCACATGAACACCCTTTAGTGAGAAGGGATGAGTCATGACTTGACTAGATAGACTAAACTTGATCATGGGGAATGTTTTGGGATTAGTGTGGCACCTTGCATAGAGTCTTTGGGTAGTGGCTTATAACTGGTAAAATGTGATACCCTATGTTTTTTATCATGGGATGGGTTATCGGTTCAACTATATAAATGAATCTCTTCGTTATATGATAGAGTAAAAGTAGGTATGGTTAGGTGTTATTGTGGTTTGGATAGCACATGTTTCCATCAATTTCATGTTGTATTTTCATTTCATGTAATATTTTTGGTGGATTCATTTAATGACAACAAAAAAACTTCATATATGTATTATATATACATCCACATGATCACAAATTACTTAGTATGGTAGATTAATTGGGGATTCCTATTTTTTTGTGGAATCACCCAATAATTTCATACACGATAAGGGTTTTGATTTATATGTATTTGAATTATGATATTCACTTAGACAACATGAATTTCTTGCATCAGGATACATGGTTTTGTAAGTAGGTATGGATGAAAATTTTTTGGTAGGAGGATTATGCGAGTTGGGTGGAAGGATAGTTTATTTATTTTTAGTTATTGTTCATCATGTGAACTATCCAGGGTTCCATTTATTTATATGATGATTCATTGTTTTTTTCTACAACACTATTATGGTATTATGTGTTATATATATAGATTTAATTATTTAAATTATGGACTTTAGGGGACCTATTGGCTCCCTAATGTATATATACAAGTTTTTGGGATGTCAATTATATGGAAAAATTATGATTAATTTTTTTAATGTTTAGGAATAACCCTCTAGAATTATTTTAGCGGTCATATTATCCAATGTAAATTTTATGTTTGTGCTACTAGTTGTAATCCTTGGAATATGGGAGAAGTGCACTTGATGTCAAGTGATTACCAATTCTTGAATGTTATTTGGGTGATTTGATATATGGTGTTATAATATGGTATTAGAGCCTCTTTTGTAATGGGGTGGGGTAGTTTGACATGAAGTTAAGTTATTAGGACAAGTGTGGTAGATCAAGTGCATTCTAGGCCAACATGGCATATTTGGAAACCCATGTTTCCAACTGATTTCCATTTGTGGGTATAAGTATTCTAGGATGAGTGTGTTTTTTGATTGAATCAAGAATCCAATTATGTGTTGGTATCGACTTAGGATGCATTTTAGGGATTACTATGGGGCTAGTTATTGTCCATGAATAATGATACTCAAACCTATTGGCGATGTTTATTAACATTTTTCCTCATCGAAATCCATTATTACATAAAAAAACATATAATATAATTTACATTTTGTAGAATATATTATAAGAGGTGATTAGATTAATATTATTATGAGGGGATTTTTGGATTGATTAGGAATCTGATTATTGGTCTCCAAGGGGAAACAATTGTGGGGGTTTTTCAGAATGTTGAGGGAAACAATATTTTTAAAAGAAAACTCATGTAGTGTAATGAGGATTGTATGAAATATTTTTACAATTCAATTTTACTATAAATGGATTTTACTACTATATATTTTAAAATGGGTTTTAATTTTCATGTTTTGAGAACATTCATGTTTTTTTAAACAGGTTTTAAAAAAAATTAGAAATTGAATTGGTTTTAGAGATGGGAATAGATCAGCCCAGGATATTGATATTCCTTATTATGGTGAATATCATTAGATTCCAAGGGGTTTCAGGGAAATTAGGGTGAATCTTAGTGTGTATAATAAGGTTTTTAATGGGTTTTGAAAAATGTAAATGTTACCTATGTAAACTGAGTTTCCTAGATTTTTTTGTTAACTGGGAGTAACCTGGGTGTAAAAGTTGTGTTCTTAGCTTGTGTGTCTTTTTTGAATATATAAGCATGTTCTGTCATTTTAGATCCAGTCTAGTCTAATTTCAGGAATTGAACATTCACTATGTAGACTCGGATTTCCTGCGTTTCAGTGGTTGATCTAGAAATAAATGGGTGTTTAGATCTTGAATTTATTGAGTAATCCATATTTATTTATGGAGATCCATTATTGGAAGGAATGATACATAGATGTCTATTTTTTCGATTTGGTATCCTGATGTATTTTTTTTATGTGTTTATGGTTGGGACTAGTTAAATTTTTTTTGTTATTCTTATGGTGGGGATCGCAATTTTTTGAAATTTGTTGTTTGTAGTTGAGATTTATGGTGGCAATTAAAATAATCCTCAAGGTGAATAAGTTGTTGATACATGAGTAATAACAACCATGCTTTTTATTAGACACTTAAACCTGATTTATTACATAAAATATTCACTTGATACAACATAGAAGATCAAGAGGTCTAGTGTCTTTGGGGAATAGGAACATTACATAACACCTTAGAACATAAAACACACAACATCTTCATTGAATACTTCCTTTACATGACCACTACATTCCCTTATACTTATCATTGAATGGGATAACCTGAGGACATGCATAAGAAAAGGGTGACCCATAAAGCCCAGTATGGGAATAAACATGGGATAACATGAGGAATACAATAAATTTTAGAAAATAGACTTATCAATGGAGAACAGGGGAAACATGAACAAAAAGGCATGATAAAGCATGATAATCATAACCTGGAAATGTGGCAACAACACTTAACATGGAATTAGCACGAGCCAAGGCTCATTGCACATGGAGCATGAGTAAACCCTCATTGCACATGATGCATGAGTAAAACCGCATTGCACTTGAATTATCATGAGTCAAGACCCATTTCACATGACTTATCATGATACTATAATTTACCCAATGCATTGGAGCGCTATTACGGCGCCTTCATAAGCATTTCCTTTCACGCATAAGTTTGCCACATGGATCATACAACATGGAGTAAATCATCATCATTTATTCCAAGATAAAGGAATCTGGAATAAATACACATAGATTTATAATCAATTAAATGTACATAAATGTGAATAGACTTGATAATGAAATGGGCATGGTATTCACTACACAATGACATTGGCTTGGAAAATTGTAGTGCAATTTAGGGAGCATAACTGTGTGAAATAAGAACTCATAAAAATGGTTGATGAGAGATAAATGGGTTTCTCATAATATTTACATGAAATTTAATGTAATGAGGTTATATAGATACATTTCGCAACAAAAATAATGGAATTTAAATTCATAATACAAAATAATTACTTGGATGTAAAAGATGAGAGAGAAATCCCTCACAGAATTTCGGCATGGTAACGAGTGTACATTGGAGGAATTAATGAGTGAATAAGGGGTCTCCCATCATCCAAACCTAAAAAGGGAAGTATGGTGTAGGGGATAAGTCATACCCCAATATTTTTAATTGAAAACAAAATGGCATAACAACTTAATGAAAATTGGACAAAAATTAGAAAGGATGAAATCCTTTACTTGGATATGTGATACCAAAGGATTGGGAGAGGCTTGAGAGAGACTTCTTGTGAGCATGGGGAACCTTAGTAGGATTATAGAGAGAGGAGGTCTGGGGTTGGTCGAAATCTAAATGCTTTGCATGATGATGAATTGGTATCTTGGGTGGTATTATATAGGAAAGAAGAGGGAATTATTTATTATTCAGGTTTGGGACACCTCACATTAAAATAATCAAAACCACAAACCAGTCCATGATTTTTTCCCATGGTTCTTTCCAAAGGGGAGTAAAAAAAATATTTTATAAGGCCAATGTCCTAACTTCTTAAAATAATAGGATTTCTTATGTGGAGGTGAGTCACACTCTCATGTAAAACAATTTGAAAATACAAAATGTGTTATAAACCTTGAAGGGTCCACTAAAGCTTTGTAAATTAAATCAAAAAACCCCAAAATCAAATTATTTTACTTTTAAAACACATATTGGTTTAAAATAATGTTTGTAATATTTTATTACATCACTATTGGGTCATTATGATGTCATAAAACAAATTATATATTCAAAAGGTATTTAGTTTTTACCCAAAAATTGGACTGTCTCAGAAAATTATGAAAAATTCACCGTTGCATAATTTCGACATTCTAATTCAAAAAATAATAATCATTTTATCTAAATAATTTCCTAAATATGTGAATTTTTAATTTTAAAATAAAACCGGCCTTTATCGAAAATTCATGGATTTTTACAAAAACTGCTTTCAAACCATAATAAAAAATACAATTTCATAGATAAAATTATATGATCATTTATATTTAGAAAAAAGTAATTTAATTATAATAATACATTAATAAAATATTATTTAATTAAAAAATCCATTAATTCATCAAAATAGATTTCTTAGTTGAATATTAACTAAAAATACTATTTGTGCTTCAAAAACTTTTTTCAGTGTAATAATAATAAAATGAATGCACATTATTTATACAAAAAAATGTTCATAGTAATAGTGCAATGGTCTTGATACATAACCCCTTATAAAACCCACATAAGACTGAAGGGTAGGGTGTGCGATGGTGACTGACTCTTGGGGTGGCTCAGATTACATTGCTCGGGTGGTAATATCTATTAACTTCCACTTCTACCGTAGTCGGTTTTTCTCAAGCTTATCATGTTCAATCTCGGCTTGGGCTTGGTAAAGAGAAAAACCCAATGATGCCTCCTCCATTTTGAGCACCGAAAAATGGTCTCCGTATGATGCATGTCTACTACATGTGATCATCACTTCCTTTGTCTGTGTAAATTGGATTTGTTAAAGTCCTATATTTGTACTAATCATGTGATCGATGTTCAATGACTATATTTGAAATGGTCTCAATTTATAACGGTATTTTAAAATATAGAAACATAAAACCAATGAAGTTCAAATTTTAAATAACCATAACAAACATTTATTTAGATCAAGAGGAATTTCCATTAATGAATGTTTGTGTCGTTAAAATCTCCCCCTTAAGAAATTTCAACCTAGAATTTTTTTCCAATCTAAAACAAATATGGGTAACATTGCTTCATCACTTCCTCTTATTCCCACGTCGCTTCTTCAAAATTGTGGTTTTTCCACAACACCTTGATGAGGGTAATTGTATTATTTCATAGAACTTTTTCTCTATGATCGAATATCTTCTCTAGTTGCTCCTCATAAGAAATATCATCCTCTATGTACTACCTCTGAAGAGAGTAAATGTGAAGGATCCGGTATGTACAAACTTAAGAGGGATTCATGAAATAAATCATGTAATTCGGCCATGGTATGTAGAAGTGCTAGTCGATAGGCTACAACCCCAACACAATCAAGAATATCTAAGGGGATGATTTACCTAGAACTTAACATCCATTTCGATCCAAACCTCATGAACTTCTTCCATAGAGATATTCTTAGAAATACTATGTCTCCAACATTACACTCATTGAATCATTGATTGTTATCTTCCCAACTCTTCTGTCGACTTTAGGCTTCCTTGATATACTGCTGAATGGTTTTCAACTTCTCCACCATTTCTTCAACCATTTCATATCATAGAATCTTACATTTACTAACTTTATCCCAAAATGTCGGTGTTATGAACCTCTTCCCATAAAGGGATTCATAATATGTCAATCAGATGCTCGAGTGGAAACTGTTATTGTAGGAAAATTCAACCAGTGGAAGATGTTGGTCCCACCCTCCTTTGAAGTCCATAGAACATGATCTTAACATATCCTCCAATGTCTGAATAGTTCTCTTAGATTGGCCATAATTTTGAGGATGATAGTCCATACTAAAGTTCAGTTCATTTTCAAGATCATGTTCAAGACTCTCCATAACATAGAGGTGAATCTTGGTTCTCGATCAGATACAATAGATAGTGGTACTCCATGTAGCCTTACCACTTCCTTGATGTATATCTGTTCAAATTGATCCAATGATAAATCCTCTCGAACAACAATGATGTGTGCAGACTTTGTAAAAAAATCCACAACAAACCAGACTGCATTGTTACCTTTGGATGTTTTCAAAAGTCAGGTGACAAAGTCTATGGTGATGTTATCCCATTTCCATGTTCGTATGAGCAATGGTTGAATCATCCCCTTCTCAAACTTCACTTTCTAACACCCCAAGCAAATTGATATAAATCCATAAATCTTCTTATTCATTTTATCCCACTAATAATGCTCTCGGAGATCTCGATACATCATTTGGTTTCCTAGGTGAATAGAGAAATATAAACTATGTACATCATCCAAAAGTTCCTTCTTCAGCTCAGAAATTTATGGAACACATATTCTTTTCCCAAATCTTACAATTTCATCTTAGATAACATTGAACTCCAATGATTTCCCTCTTCTGATAGTTTCCATTTTCTTCAGAATTCCCACATCATCCTTTTGAGCATCCTTTAACTTTTCCAAATGAGACGGTTAGGAAATAATGTTTGAAAGGATTGATGATGTTCCCTTCTTTATGATTCCCATGTCCATCTTAATAAAATATAAATAAGATTGGATACTTTTCAATTCTCATCAATGATAGAATTGTTGGTTCTGTTCTACTTAGAGCATCTTCCACCTTGTTCGATTTCCCAGGGTGGTAACAGATGGAGCTATCATAGTCTTTGATCTACTCTAACCATCATCGTTGGCTGATGTTCAAATCTTTTTATGTGAATATATACTTGAGGATTTTGTGGTCTGAATATATTTCACAATTCTCCCCAAAGAGATAATGCCACCATATTTTTAATGTGAAGATCACTACAGCCAACTCCAAATCATGTGTTGGATAATTCATCTCATGAAATTTCAATTGCCTTGAAGAATAGGCAATGACTTTTTCATTTTTCATTAACACGTAGCCAGACCCTTGTTCAAGGCATAACTAAATACAACAAAATGTTCTCCACTTGTTGGTAAAGTGAGAATAGTAATAGTGATAAGCCTCCTTTTTAACTCCTTGAAGCTTTCATCGCATTCATAACTCCAAGAAAACATTAATCATTTCCAAGTTAGCTTGGTATGAAGGTTGGACAATCATGATAAATTTTCCACAAATCGTCAATAATATCAAACTAACCCTAAAAAGATACAGATATCTGTTATCGATGGTGGCCTCAACCATCCCCCAATTGCTTCTTCTTTGGAGGGATCCACATATGTCCCTTTTCTTGTGATGATATGGCCCAAAAATGAGACCCCCTTCAACTATAACTCACACTTGTTGGACTTTTCATAGAGCTTATACTTCAGCAAGGTCTCTAGTACAGATCATAGACGCTCCTCATAATCCTCCTTGGTTTTGGAGTATATCAGAATATCATCTATAAAGACTAACACAAATTTTTTGAGGTAATCCCTAAATAATATATTCATCAAGTACATGAATATTGCTGGAGCATTAGCGAGTCCGAAAGGAATAACAATGAATTCACAGTTCTTGTATATTGTATGTAAATCTATCTTAGGGATATCTTCCTTCTTCACCCTTAGTTGATAATATCTGACTGTAAATCCACCTTGAAGAGGTATTGTCCTCTACGTAGCTGATCAAGCTTGTCTTCAATTCAAGTAAGAGGATATATGTTCTTTATTGTTATTTTTTAAGCTCATGATAATCGATTCAAAGGGGAATTGACCCATATTTCTTCTTGACGGAGAGGACTGCTGCACCCCATGGTGAAACACTTGGGCGTATAAACCCTTTATCCAGATTATCCTGTAGTTCATTCTTCAGCTCCTCAAGATCCACAGCAGCCATTCTATATGGCGTCTTGGATATTGGAAATGCCCTAGGTTTAAGGTCAATTGAGAATTAAACATCTATTCTAGGAGGAAGATGAGGAAATTTCTCGGGAACCACTTTAGCAAATTCCCACACAATAGGCACGTATTCAAGGACAATTACCTCATTAGAATCAATCATCTGAGACAAATACATGTGCTCATAGGGTCTTAATATCCACACTTGAGATGATAGAGCTAAAGAATATTCATCTTCCTCTTTGCACTTTTATAGAATCTGGGGTCGATTCTCCTCATGGAGTGTTATTTCCCTCTCATGACCATTCATGTTGGCTCTATATAAGGAAAGCCAATCCATGCCAAGAATTGCATCAAATTCCACTAGAGGGAGTATGACGAGGTTCAATGGGAAATTCAATCCATATATTTGGATAGGGGAGGAGTTATATTCATTGGATGCAATGATTTTCCCATTTTCCTCACTCACTGACATCATTTCATCCATGATTTGTGGTGGTGCTGGGATTTTCTACTAAAAATTTGGGATATAAGAGAATTCATAGAACCTGAATCAAAAAGTACGTTTTATATTCATGAATGAATAACTACTTTATATGCAATCAATTCATTGTCGGGGTTCACTTCAGCAATAGTGATGGGAAAAACTCTCCCATGCTGCCTTGGAAGTTGTTGGTTGCCTTTGAAAACCCTTAGCTTAGGGCACTGATTTTCAAGATGCCCTGGTTATTTGTAGTTATAGCAATGAATAATGTGTTGAGGTTCGAACAGATAGTTCCCCTCCTCTATTACAGCTATGGGTTTTTCTTGTCGGTAGTTAACAACTAGGTTCCCTTCTCATCCACACCAAAAGCATTTCCTCACCCCCTTCAGGAAATTTCTGGGGTGCTTCTTTCCACACCACCAGCATGTGGGGTGTTGGATCTTCTTAGAACCATTGTATTTATCCATCGGACTACCAGCATTGATGTACACCATACAATTCTTATCCCCATGATACCCATGAGATTCTCTGATCTCCATTTCATCCAAGAGGGTACATTAGACAATTTATTCATAGCTGTCGAAGTCCCAGATCACCAGTGCTTTCCGTAGGCTAGGTTTCATCCCACCAAAGAATTGGTCAACCTTGAATTTGGGGGTAATGACAAAGACATAGGCGTATCGTGCAATCCTTGTGATTTTTTCCTCATACGATCCAATAGATTCGTCGCCTTTTTTCTAGAGGGAAAGGAAGTCCCTTTCAATCATAATCCCGAGGGTGTGTAGAAAATATTTATCAAAAAATATATTCTAGAAATCCTACCATTCCAATGAATCGTTCTCCTCCTTAGGCTTCGTATTTTTTATCAACATCCACCATTGATCAGATTTATCCTCTATATGATAAGATGCCAGGAGAACCATTTCTTATTCAGATCATCGGAGGATGGAGAAGATATTTTCAATGGATTTTATCAATTTTTCGGCAATTAAGGGATCAAAATATCCATTAAAAGTAGGAGGCCTTTGTCTCATGACGCTCTTGATGGCGACTTTTTCTTCATTAGGAGGGGTTGAACTTTCCTCTTTACCCATGTTTCTATTCAAAGGCTGAGTTAACTGAGAGAAAAGTGTGACAAAGAGCGTTATTCCCGCTCCCTTCGAATTTGGAATCTCATTACCACAGTCATCACATTGATCATCACATCAGTTGTTAGCCTGAGTCCTCCTACTATCCATTGGCTGGAATAAAAGGAATGTTAGGGGTAAAACATAAAGGGTAATCCAGGGACAAAACTGATGACTTATAAATTATTTTTATTTCCTTCACTTATGAATCCATAGGCTTCAATCTATGATATTCATGATCTACATTCTTACATATATTCTTATGGGAATTTTTTAATTCCCTTAATAAGGGTTCATACTACGATTATGAAATTACTAAAGAATATCCCATGGGTATGTCATAACCAAGAGTGTAGCACGACCTGCTTTCATGCGCCAGTTCTCTTTCGAGTCTAGCTTAAAGCGGTGTTTTCGGGGTTTAACCCTAGGATACATATATTTATAATCCACTACTACCTACTCATTTCTAGACAGGGATGTATTTTCTTGATAAACTACTTAATCAATACTCACAAATATTTAGGGATGTTTATATTATACTTATTAATGTCTACATGTCTTCACTAAGATTTTCTAATCCAATATAATCCAAAAAATAACTAAACATGTCCTCTAACACCAACTATAACAACAATTCTTTTTATTAAATACTTAAACCTAATTTGTTACATAAAATATTCACTAGATACAACATAGAAGATCGATAGGTCTAGTGTCTTTGGGAAATTGGAACATTACATAACAGGTTAGAACAAAAAACACAAAACACCTTTTTTGAAAACATCCATTACATGACCACTGCATTCCCTCTTACTTAGCATTGTATGGGATAAACTGAGGACATGCATATGAAAAGGGTGATCTATAAAGCCAGGTAAGGGACTAAACATGGGATAACACGAGGAATAAAATACATGTTATACAATAGGAATATAAATAGAGAACAAGAGAAACATGAACATTAAGGCATGATAAATCATGATAATCGTATCATGGAAATGTGGAAACAACACTTAACATTGAATTAGCATGAGCCAAGGATCATTGCACATGGAGCATGATTGAACCCTAAATGCACATGAAGCATGAGTAAAATCTCATTTCAATTGAATTATCATGATTCAACACCCATTTCATATGACATATCATGACACTATACATTACCCAATGCATTGGAGTGCTATTAGGGCACACCCTTCTTAAACATTTCATTTCATGCATAAGTTTTCCACATGGATCATACAACATGGAATCAATCATCAAAATTTTTCCAAGATAAAGGGATGTGTAATAAATACATGATGGCTTATAATAAATTATTAAATGTGCATAAATGTGAATACCCTTGATAGAAAAATGGGCATGGTGTTCACTACACAATGACATTGGCTTGGAAAAACGTAGTGCAATTTAGGGAGCATAATGTAGTGAAATAAAACTCATAAAAAATGGTTCATGAGAGAAAAGTGGGTATCTCATAATATTTACATGAAAATGGATCATTATGGTGTTATATAGATATATGTCCCGACAAACATAATGGAATGTAGACGCATAATAAAAAAGAATTACGTTGATGTAAAAGAGGAGAGAGAAAACCCCCACGGAATTTCTGCATGGTAACAGGTGTACATGAGAGGCATTAATGAGAGAAAAATGGGTCTCCCATCATTCAAACATAAATAGGGTAGTATGGGGGAGGTGATAAATCATACCCCAAATTTTTTAATTTAAATCAAAAGGGAATTAAAACTTAATGAAAATTGGACAAAATGAGAGGAGGGTAGGATTTGGTCGAACTAAAGAGTCACTGACCGAATAAGAAGTGGGATCTTGGATGGGTTTATATAGGAAAGGATAGGAAATTCATTATTATTTATGTTTGGGACACCTCATATTAAACTAATCAAAACCACAAACCTTCCCATGGTTTTTGACCATGGTACTTTCCAAGTGGAGTGGAAAAAATGTTTTTATAATTACAATGGCCGAAATTCTAAAAATAATAGATTTTATTATTTGGACGTGACTCACACTTTCGGGAAAAACAATTTAAAAAGTCAAAATGTTTTACAAGCCTTGAAGGGTCCACTAAGGCTTTGTAAAATAAATCAAAAAACCCAAAACACATTAATTTAATGGATAAAAATATATTGTCCTAACATAATGTTTATATTATTTTTTCACATCAGTATTGGGTCATTATGATGAAATAAAACAGATTATATATTTAAATGGTATTTAATTTTTACCCAAATATTCGATTGCCTCAGAAAATTATTTTAAATTCACCATTTGATAATTTCAATGTCTTTATTCATAAAATAATATTCATTTTCTATAAATAATTTTCTAAATAAGTGAGTTTTTACTTTTAAAATAAAAACCGACAATTATAAAAAATTAATGGGTTTTGACAAAAACTGCCTTCAAACCATAATAAAAATTAAAATTTCATGCATAAAATTATATGATCATTTATATTTTATAAAAAGTAATTTAATTATAAAAATATTTTATTAAAACATTTTTAAATTAAAAAATCCATTAATTCATCAAAATAGATTTCTTAGTTGAATATTAACTAAAAATACTATTAGTGCTTTAAAAAATATATACAAAGTTACAATAATAAAATGAATGCACATTATTTAAACAAAAATAATGTACATAGTAATAGTGCTACGGTCTTGTTGCATAACCGCTTATAACACCCACATAAGACTGAAGGGTACGGTGTGCGATGATGATATATTTTTGGGGTGGCTCAGATAACATCGATCAGGTGGTAATCTCTATTAACTTACACTTCTCCCATAGTCAGTTCGGTTCAAGCATAACGTGTTCATTCTTGGCTTGGGCTTGGTGAAGAGTGAAGCCAAATGATGCCACCTCCTTTCTGAGCTCTAAAAAATGGGCTTCGTATGGGGAAAGTCTACTGGATGAGGCCATCACATCCTTTTTGTGAGTAAATTGGATTTGTTAAAGCCCTATATTTATACTAATCATGTGATCACTATTGAACGACTATATTAGCAATTTTCACAATTTATAATGGTATTTTAAAATCCAGAAACATAAAACTAAGGAAGTTCACATTTTATATAACCGTAATAAACATTTTATTAGGTCAAAAAGAATTTCCATTAATGAATGTTTGGGTCATTACATTAGTGCTTTCTGATTTATTGTTATAGTTGAGAATCATCACTGTGGCTAGTGAATGTGTTATTGTTTTAAAACTTGCATAAGAGTGGGAGGCCATGTTGAGTTATCAGATTCTGTGGTATATAACATCTGTTAAGTGGAGAATAGATGTATTGGTTATGTATGATGATGATGAGAAGATATTCACATGGTGGGGATTGTCAAAATAGTCATCAGTTTAGGACCCCAATGTCCGAAGGGTCTTCAGTGTAGATAAAGGGGTTAATGGATATTTTATATGGATGCGTTGATGATAGTGAATGGATGAAACCTTATTTTTAGATTCATGTGTGCTTTTGTATGTGACTAGGATCGATATAAAACTCAAGTAGGAATTTTGAATAATCTGAGAGTAATACAGATTAGAAATGCATTAGTGCTCGTGAGTAGTGAAAAAATTGTCTGAGAGGTTGGTTGAGGATCAAACTATGGAGTCACACTTAGAGATGGGTTTATATTTTGGTGTGGGTGGGTCGACAATTGAATCATTATTTCATGTGTAAAGGAATCTTAATCAGTTGGTGTGATGATACGAAGATTCCTCGATAGTTAAGGCCTTGCATGTTTTGGAGAACTTAGGTGATGAAAGACCAAAATGTTATTCAACATAGATATTTATGTAATGGTTTGGAAATCACATTGGGGTTGTCATGCGATACATGGTTTAGTTGGGATGTGGATCTAACCTATATTATTGGAGATAATCATCTGTGTCTATGGAAGGTATTTTGAGTTTCATAATGGAATCTTATTAGTGTTTGGGGATAGAATGTGTTTGGATATTGATAAAATGATTTCTATGGGGGTCTAGGTATGGTTTTGAAATAACTACCACAACTTCATGGGGATGATACGAATTATGGTTTAGAGTTCTTATTGACCATAGTCATTATGGTTTCTGAAAAATAATTAGATGTTTTAATTTTATTTATGAAGCATGGGACTTTTTTATAATTGGGACTCACATTTAGATTCCAGTCTTCTTGAAATCTCAAAAATATGTTTTTAGATGTGTTTTGAAACTTGGAGATTGTATCACGTGTTTTTGATGATTTTTGGGTAGGTTCGGGGTGACTCGAGTGTGGAAAAACATTCTTAGATACTTGTCACAAAGTGAGTAAGTTGTTCATGCTGTGCTTATTTTCAGATAATGGAATGGTTCTATACTAGTGGATGGTTACATTGTGACCATAGTGGTGATTCCAAGAACTTGATTTAGATGGGTTTTGAATTGAAGGACCATAAATTATTTTTGTGTGTTTTTAATTTTGAAACCCCTCATGATTTCCACTCAACGGGTCATGAAAATAGATATAAAGGTCAAGATCATCACCCACTATTCTCTCCCTTTTATAGAATTGATCATGTTTTTTAGGAGGGATTTGTTGTGTAAATTCATTGTAATTTCTCTCATCTATTATCCATTATTCTATACCTTCTTTCCTTTGATATTTTTTTGATAAAGGTTATTGGTGATGATTTCACAAAATCATACCAAAATCATCCCATTTGGTGGGTCTTCCAGGGGTAACATATAGAGGCTGTCTTGGGAAGAGGTAATTATGCCTTTGATCATAATTTTACTTAAGGTATATTTCAAAAATAATTTTATTAGGAATTTTTAAAATTTTGAGTTAAATTGGTCACCAATAAATTGTTATAATTTGTGGTTTTTTGTGGATTAGGTACGGGTGACAGTTAGGAATTGACTACATCCCATTTCTCATGATTTTGGTTCCATTGAAGTTGTTTTGTTATACTTAAATGAATTATTCTATTTATGGGTTTACATTTTAACTGTATAAATTATTAAATTATTGGGTTTTGTTGATAAAATTAGTTCTTATGGACTCATTAGAGATATATACAATATTGGGATCGAATATTGGATTTCAGGTTGATATCGCTGTCCTGAAAATTACTTTAGTCTCTTATTAAATTGATGATTATATGTTTATGTACCATGATTATTATATTGGTTTTTATACAACATGACTTGTGTGATTTCATATATAAATATAGATGGGCCTAGGTCACACTAATAGAGATTTTCAAATGGTTTGACAGTAGTTCCTTGTTTGTTAATGGTTCAGTGTCCCTTTTAAGGATTGTTTTGGGGAATTTATTAGATTTCAAAGAGAACAATCTTTTATTTTTAATATGTTATTTTAAGAGGAGGATTGACTAAATTTTAAATTGAATGGAAAAGTGGTGATTCAGTAAATTGGTTTTGAAATAGTATTTCAAAAAAAAGTAGGGGTTTGTAAATAAACTTTTTATGGAATTTTGAAAAGGGCCAAGGGTGAGTGAAGAGGGAATGTGGTTTCTTTTCAAAATAGGTTATAAAAAATAAGTTTGAAATTGTTTCAAAATAAATGTATGGAGGGATTTTTTGAGTTTTTTTGGTTTGTTTTTCCTTATGTTGGAGATTAATTATTTTCAAAATCATAATTACCTTGTATGTTCCTATTATTTTGATGCATTTTTTTCTTCATATTACTTGTTGATGAATGTTTTTTCAAGATGGAGATGATATTTAATTAATTATGAAAGAGTAAATTTGGATTGAGTGGATGAAATTAGACCCCTCATGGGTCATGAGGGGTATTTGAATGTGTTGAGATATGGGACTAGTTCAGAAAATATTTGATCACCAGTTGTCACTTGTGAGTTATGAGAAAGGATGTGTGCCTTTATTATTATCTAATGCATGTGATGATTATATTATTATGATAGGTGATAAATGTAGATGTGGGAGAAATATCCTTTGTCTTGGACCTATCATGAGTGATATGGACGTAATAAGATCACCATGGGATAATTAGAGTCCTAGTTGTGTGTTAATGTATAGAACTACCATAAATAATAATGTGTGTCTTGAGATGGGATGTGTGGCCAACCATGAGTGGAAAGGGTTGGTCAGGGTGTAACATGTGTCACATCCCTTATGTAAGAAGTGATGATATGGTTTCATGGCATGTTTCATTGATTTATTGAGAATAGATGGTACATTACTTGAGGATACACAACCTTAAATATTCATTTGTCGAACGATATGGATGGATTATTCCCTCCCTAGAGTGAGAAAGGATGGTTCAGAACATAACTAGAAACCCTTACTAACATCCTCGGGTATGGGAGTGGCTTAATGTGTAACCCTATAAAGATTATTAAGCTAGTGGTTTGGATTTAGGGAAATTCCATTCATTGATTCTTTGGGTATGATCTGGGTTATGGGTTTGGTAATATGGGTTCACTATCTTCCTTCTATTATAGAGCCATTGCATTTATTGTTAGCTATTTTGGTGTCCTTTTTAGCAAAATATTATGAGAATTTTATGCTTTTATGTGCATTGTGTGTTTTTTCGAGGTAGTTTTTTTCAGGTGAATGAATGTACTTGTTATATGTATTTCACACACATCCAATTGATAAAAAATTAATCAGTATGGATCAGAGAATTTTAATTCATAATTGGTTTTTAGAATCACCCATACCGATGCACATGACATGGATTTTTAAGTAAATAGGTATACATTCTTGTATTTTTTATAGAACAATTATTTGGTTCCATTAAAGAGGTGGTTTAGTTACTGGTCCTTATTAGAAGAGGTTTAGGTGGAGCATTCGATGAGTTCAGATAATGTCCAATGCATTTATTATCAGTTATCATATATCATGTGTACTAGACCGTCTATGTTTTAATATATATTGATTCTATGTCTTGTAAATATTGTTCTACTATTATTTGATGAATCATATATAAATATGTACTACTTTATATTCTGGACTATGGGGGCCCGATTGGATCCTTGTTTTATGTCAATAGGTTTTTGGGATGTATATTTTATGGATGAGTCATATTGAATTATAAGTAGGTATTTTCATGACCCTCTAGAATTATATTATATGGAATCATCTCATCAATACTATATGGGTCCCTCACAACTAGTATTCAACCTCTTCAGAATGGTGACATGGGATTGAGTTCAACTGGGGAACCCTGCTCAAATGTCATCTATGAAATCCAAACTGGGCCATTACAATCTACATGGGACTTATCAAACCAAAATACCTTCATAAACCATTTTTTCCCATTCTATAATCATGAATATTCCAAACCAATACCACTAATAAAACCACATAACCTAAATAATGGAGTCATCAGTTTCATAATAACAACCCAACATTATTATTTATTCACATTATAAATAGAGGATCCAAAGATTCCATCAAATATCGGTAGAACCCTCAGGGTGACCATGATTTTGTATTCCCTTAAACACAGTGGTACATATCAAGATGAAACCAATGTCGTCTCTCATCGCTCAATATTCTCTTCTTGTTTCCAATTTCAAATCAATGAGAGGCATCCTATTGGGACTCTTATAAATATAAAATAGCAAACCATATTCCCATTATCATTTTCATTACTAAAATTCATAAAATGAGAAAATGAAACCCACATTGGGTTAATAAAAAAAATGAATTATCCCCACAAATGCATTTCTAGTTATTGATAAACATCTTAGGAATCCTATCAGGTTTAAACCCTAATAATTTTCTTACCAAGGAAAGAAATAATATTTTACTCAGTGATCCATGATCTTAAACTATATCCCCAAATGTGTATTATCCAAATCATCTTCATGGGTCCCTATCATCCATGTAATCTTCATTGAATGGTTGTATTACCTACAAGCTATCCTACTTAAAGGTACATACTCCTCATGAAATGTATATCTAGGACTCCTACCAAGGAGTATGTCCCAAAAAATGATGTTGTCATTATTTAAGTCATCCCAATAATTCATTAGTGAGAAGTGATTGGTAATATAATGCCTAAATCCCACACTACCCCTTGAAACTATATTATTTTACTGTACAATCATTCGAACCACATTTAATTAAACTACAGGAAATGGTCTTTTCACATGATGTTAAATAGTGAAAATCAAACTACATGAGATTTTATTCTTATTAAATAAGATACATATGATTCTTCTTTGAGGTTTAAAGAAATTTCTCAAACCATAACCTCACCAAGGGATATCATTCAAAGATGACATTATACACCTTAATCTTTCTATGTTCTTCATGAATCACATCCTCAAAAGGATATATTCTTTTTGAGACACACTCTTGTAAATAAAATTATATTATCAATATGTCGTATTATCCTCTCGTGAAAGGTTCATATTCCATTTCCGATAACCACACTCAAAGGGAAATATTCCCATAAATTGATAATGGGTGGGATAACAATGTGTATTTCCCCCAATAAACATCTCTAACACTATTTCACTTAGTATCATAGAAGTAATGACTATATTCCCTTAAAACAACCTCCATGTACCTTATCAAATGAACTTAAAATCTAAATTTTATCAAGTTAAGTGGAAAAAACATTGAGGATTTGGATCCCCCATGGGGAAATATAAGAAGCTCCTTCATGGGCCTGTTACCTACACTACAACCCCCATCCCCCATGTATGGTTTAAACTCCAAAAGAGCCAAATATGTGGCATAAAATCATTATTTCCCTCATATGAAAGAAAAAATTAGATAACCTATAAAAAAATATAAATGGTTACATTGATAAATAATCTCAGATGCACTCAGTTTAACACATGAAAACATAGTATTCATCAAGTCACAAGCTTTGGGGTAAGAAGTTCAATGATGGAATTTGGGAAGGATTTAAAAACATGTAATAAATTCATAATAGAGTCCTATAATTTGAAACAATTCACCCAAATGGGTGAGATGAGGCTGAACTCCCATTCTCCCAACCATCATTCATTTTGAATTTTCATTATTAAGAAATCCAAATGAACACCTACATATGGAAATATGGTCTTTAATGATTCAAAAATAAATAGTCACAAATGGTAAATGTTCTAAAATTTATATCATAAATAATTAATAGATAAGATACTGAGAGCATCCTTACCATTTCAGTGTGTTTTCATAGAACAATACCATGAAATTTTATTTATGATCTAAAATTTTAATTTATAGATAATTATATCATTCTCATGTTATCATTCATATGGATCTAAAATTGTTACCAATTATTTCTTTATTATCTATGTCATGATGACTCCTCGATGCATGCATGGAATCAAGGCACAATAGCACACCCCAACCATATGATATAAATTCCCGAAAGTGTTACTTTATTTCCATAAGATATTGAATTGAATATTACATGGGACATTCCAAAAGGATATCATGAAAGTATTTTAATTTTGGTTTATTTTATACAAATGTATTTTATAGAAAAAATTATTTAAATTCTCAATGTAAAATATTATTTTTTAATATATCTAAAAATTATTTTATGTACTTATTGGATTGAAATTTCCAAAAAAATAATTTTTCTTCTCTATACATTCTGCAGAAAACCAGAATTCAACGTGCTAAGTGGATTTACTCATTATTTTGAAAAAAATATAAAAAAAATATTTTATATTATACATTTCTAACAAAAACATGCATGAACACACACACACACACATACATTGATGAATTCAAGCATGTATACAAACAAAAAAACATACATACATACATACATAGATACATAAATACATAGATACATACATACATACATACATACATACATACATACATACATACATACATACATACATACATACATACATACATACATACATACATACATACATACATACATACATTCATTCATTCATACATACATACATACATACATACATACATATATGGATGTTTATGTGTACATATTTATTATTAATATTAAAACAAAAAAGTATATATTCTACAATAAATGAATTGGATTTTTATATATCAATAAAATATTATACTAGACAACTAAATAAACATTGTATTTAAATATATATATTGTACATATATAAGTTATGTTTTAAATTAAGTTGAATAATTTATTTTTGTAATATATGTTATTATCAATTCATAATTTTTTGAATGAAAATCTATAAATTTTTATTTTTATATAAGTTTATATTTGTATTGAATAAATTAATTTAAAAATTAATTAATTCATTCATAACAAAATATGTTTTTAATTTAATTTTATAATGAGGTTATTTTGGTAGACACACATGAAATTATTTTTTTAGACACACATAAACACAATATTATTACAATTTTTGGTTTTTTTTATAATAATTTATTTTAATTAGTTCTTTAAAAATATCAAATGTTGGAAAATTGTTATCCTGGAAAATGAAAATATAAAAAATCATAAGGGGTTAATTGAATTAATAATTATTTTTTTTACATTAAAACCACCCTTAGCAAGGTATTTGAAATCCAATCATTTCCTTACCAAAAAATGGATGTTGAATATTAAAGCAGAAAGGAAAAAAAGACTAAACATAAGAGATTAATATTATGTAGTGGAATAGAAATGCACTATTCAACTCAAAAATCCATGTACATCATTATCTTGGTGATTTTCACTATTATATCCCTTTTTCTAGGGGCTTCTAGCTGATTGCAAGAAGCTATTACCCATTATTAATGTCCAAGAGCTTTTAACTAGGGTCTCATTTCACTATACCAATCCACAGACATGAAAAATTCAATCAAAAAAAAGGGAAAATATAAGAAATATGTATATAATGTTTTGGAAAATATTATAGCACAATGTTTAAATAAATATCATAAAATAGTTGAAGATATATCTATGCAAGATGAGATTCTTCTATTTTTATCTCTAGTGGTTATTCTATTGAAAATAATTATATTGTAAGAAAAATGATAGTACGATACCTTCATGTGATGTATTCTAAATAAAATTTATTCACATATTAATTTATATAATTCATATGTAAAATTCTTAAGGTGTTCCTTTTTTTACATGCATTCGTTCTCTCTTTGAATAACGTCACACTCTTCTATTTTTTATATTCTCTTTTTAATTTGAGCGTATGAAAACCTGATAATCACAATGATCGAGTGAATAATAATTTTGAGATATTGAAGAGATATATTCTTAATGGAATGTGTACTTTTTCAAATCTGGAATGATATTATATAATGGATATATGAGAAATATTTTTTTTGGATCTTTCCCTTCATGGAAAAAAGAAAACTTCACAAAGTCAACCTTTCTTTATTTGTAAAACTCATTTTCTAACACACTTAAAAGTAATAATTGAATTATTGAGAGATTATATTAATGTTACAAGTATAATCATTACAATATGAAATATGGGTAATTATTTATAATATAAAAAATATTACACAACTATTTTTTGAATGATTATTTATAGAGAAACATCATAAGATAAAATAGATATTTGAATTCTATGATTCATGGGATAAAATAAATTCACTATTGTGTAGGAGTTTTATTTTTATAAGATAATATGTTTCAAACGCATGATAATTTACCTTAATGGATTCATATTATGTTCATAATATAATCCTTTTAAAAATTTCCCTCTCATAAGGCTATATAATTCTCATAATTTCCTCTTGATTGACCTTTATGACATTGAGCATATAGAAGGGAACATAATTTTGTTCCAAGATAAACCTTCCAAACTAGTATTATATAATATAAATTACTTTGATGTATATTGAAATTTCAAAGTAAATACTGATTTTATTTTAAAAAGTAATTTTGTTATGTGTACGGTAAACATACAACATTAGATAAATTACTTTATCAAATAACTAAGTCTATATATAATAACTATCAATAAATAGCTCACAACTTATTATAAGAGTTAGAGTTAAAATATGGAACAACTAACATAAACTAATTAGAATATAAATAGTGAGTTTATGAATCTTCACAACATATATAGCATTGAGAAATGTTGAAACATCGTAAGTATATCCAACAATATACCCAATTTTGATTATTAAAAAACCCATTGAATGATAAAAAAATGATTTTTAAAAAATTTCAATTCTCTTTTTCTTCTCCCCCTTTTTGTAATAATTAAATGAGAAAGAATAAAAAATATTTATAAAATTTATATCTCATATGAACAACTATAAATAGCATGAATAAGATACAATAATTATGAATCGAATTTGGCATGGATGGGTACTAAAAGTGATATCATTCAAATAGTGTTAATAACTAGAGAAATATATGAAAATAAAAGGAATATATGATAACAATAATATATCAATAGTGTAAAATAATTTGGGATAATAGATGGAAATAAGATAATATAAATAATTAATAGAGTTAAATAATAAACAATTTAAAATTTTAAGATAAGCCTGGATTAGATAACCATCCTAACAATGAAATAAACTAGTCCTATCATGAGGAATGATGTTTCGATGGTGGTACTGTAAAGGATTGCTGTTAGCTGAAAAGAAAGTGGGAATTATGTATAGGTTAATAAAAAATATCTCCAATATCATCTATTTTGTTAAGGAAATATTCTTTAATCCTTCATTTATCTTGTAAGGAAATATTTAGATAATTGTATTAGATATCAAAGAAAGCTTTCTAAGAACAAGTGAATCAAAGAGATATGCATCGATGAAGGGTACCGTAGTTGATGGGTTAGGTAAAGGTAATGAAAATTATTTAGTAAACTTAGGAAATTAACTGAAATTTATATGGATGGGATCAATGATTTATTTAAATATTTCAGATGTGGTGGAATGAGAATAAGAGAATGTAGGCCCTAAAATATGTCTACCTAGAAGATTGTATATTGCATCAACAAACATATCAATTTTCTTGACCATGTTATTTTTAACTAACGTATGATAGTTTTAAATAATTTCCACATCCTTTGATATATTTTCCTAAGGTAGTTCAAGGCATATCATTTACTATAGTAGTTAAGAGCTTTCTTCTTCAATTTTTAATACTAATTTTCAGATATTCCAACTAAAAATATGGAAGGAGTGGAAATTTTTTAAAACACTATAATTTATTAATATATTGAGGTAATTAATAATTCTTGGGGTAAAAAAAAATAATGTACTCATTCTGAAGATTAAATTGGTTACATTTTGTACAAAACCAACTAATAAAGAATGAATTTTTTTATTCCAAATCTAAATTTTTTAGCCAATGATGTAGACATATTTCTCAACCTAGTAAAATTAAAACTTGTATATTTATATTCATGAATAGAAGAATCCTGAATATTTGGAACTATATACTTGAATAAAATAATTTATTTACTTATGATATTAGTCATGAAATTTTTTCCCCTCCATGGATTTATTTTAAAACTTCACATTTCAGCAATAATGATGTGTCAAATATCTTGTATAATATTCACGGAGAGGAGTTCACACCACAGAGAGGTACACCAGTAGTCAACATATCTATCAAAAGAGACATAACTTTTATCATTGATTTTATTAAGGCATGATCCATGGATTACTAGACTACGTATTCCCTAGTTTAATCTTTCTCTATGAATAATTGAGTAAATTATTTGTATTCATCAAAATCATATTCGGGTATTGCTTCCCCACAGTGGGTCCTTACCTCTTATATAGACTCAATCAAAACAATTCAACCCATTTACTTTATTCTTCAGGACATTATAAATCAATTATGGTCCTTCGTCATTAGTATCTAACTCTACAATAATAATCTCATAATTTTTATGTTTCAAGCGAATTGGATAAATCACATCTTGGTGAACTTCAACATTATGATATTCATATAACAGAGGATTTTCATTAGCTTGAATATTTTAATCAACTTTATGTGAATCCTAAATAAGAGAAAGCTCACCAAAATCCATTCTCTATTTTCTTTTGTAAATATGTTGTGTAGGTTTTCCAGCTTCTTCTTATTCATAATCATCATCATACTTTTCCTTTTACTTCCAATTAACACTCTCACAAATAATTATATGTAATTATCTTTTCACTATTCTATTAGTCTCCTTGGATAGAGATATTTCATAAATAGGGATTTCTCCGGATGTAGTAGAGATTTTCTTATTATGATAAAAACTAACCAATGTCATAATGTATGAGGTCAAATATTCCTTTTATCATTTAAATATGAAAAATGGATTTCATAAAATCGATAATAATATGAATTTCAATCACATGACGCATTTCAGATTGAATTTCTAAAATGATCTCATCCTTGGTTCAAATTTCATTAAAAACAACAAGCCAAGCTCTTCCATGTTTATCAAAAATTGTATTATTTTACAAAATGTATCTTAAATTCATATTCTCAACATGTTCTTTGGAATGTGTAAAAATCATTTTAGTAACTTGATAATTAATATCAACATCTTCCACCATACGAGAAGAACCCCCAAAACATTTTCATGTAATAATTATTATTCATATCTTGAACTATCAGGAAAAAACATATAGATATATGAACTCAAATAAAAACCATGATGTATTAATTATGTAGTACATAAATGTTTTATATGGTCTAAATGGGTGGCAATCGTATTATTCAAATAAACCAAGACATTGCAAAAAATTAGGTTATCATTCTTCCAAAATGATAGAAATTAAGAGAAATTCTAGATATGGAACATATATATCATTTTTTACAATTTCAATTTTATAGGATTCTTTATCACAAAAGGATACCACTACATAAAATCATGAAATAATATTTTTTCAAACTCACCATTGCGCCGGGAAATTCTTGATTGTATAAACTTCATAAGAACCATTATCTCTGGTTAAAATACTTTCATGGGAACATTCTCTATATCAAGATTTACAAAAATATATTTAATTATCTATAGTGGGATTAAATCATATATTGGAACTAAATAGGTGTTTAAATAATAAATAATTTCATAAGGGAATGAAAATACATTATCCATTAATGTAAAAGATGTTGATTTTTTTTCTTCATGATCACAGTTATAATATATTCAGAATCCCCAAAATGAAACATAATTCTTTGATATAAATCCTAAACTTATATCTCGAATAAGAAGGATATTCAAATATCATGAAACAAATAATATCATAATTGAAAATTGATAACTTTATTGAGTAAGATGTTTGTTTTGTCGAACTAGATAAAATCAATAGCTCTTCATCTAAAAAATCGTTTTTCTATAGTCCCTGAGTGATTTTCTGTACTGGTAATTTAGAAAACCATTATATATGATGTTCCTATTATTAATAAGGTTTTATTGTATTGAATTATTAGGGTACTGAGTGATGATATATGAGGATATGAGTATTCAATGATTCAAAAAGGGTTCACATGTAGGACCAGTTTACTTTATTTTGTTTTATAGGAACTGAAGGGGCTCACAATGTGATGTGCATGTTAATCATGAAAAAACTAGAATATTTTTAATATAAGGATGTGACTAATTATAAAAATAGAAATGTAAAAACAGTAATAAAATAATGAAAATAGAAATTTATGAAATATAAATTCACCCTCATTAGTCTATTAAACACATAAAATAGAATTATGAAAAATAAAATAAACCTAATTTAGATTTCATAAAATAAAATCTACCACCAAGAAAAGTATTTGTTAAAATTTAGTCTTATTTATTTTATAGGGATATAAATTCAAAATATTTATTACCTTTTTATGCATGATATTTTAAAAAATACTCCCTTAGATCAATTTGATATCTTTTATAATGTTTTATCAGATATTTAGAAATATTCATAGCACTTGTGTAATCACATTAGATTGAAAAAAAAACTAAAATGAAATAGAGTATCCATGAGTGTGTCCTTCTTCCAAAACACATGTTAAAAACAACATTCAACTATAATATATTCAACTTTAGATATTGAAAATGATAAGATTATTGTTTCTTACATAACCATGAGACTAAAGATCTAACAAAAAATGATAGGTTCTAGAGGTACATTTTATTTCTAATTTACACCCTCAAAATTTATTATCTGAATATACTGTTAAATTAAAATAAAATATTTTTGAAAATAATTAAATAAAGGTAAATCGTCCATTTTAAATACATAAAAATTATTTTGGATGCATTTAAATGAGATTATTTTGGATAATATTGAATCCTATAATAAATATATACTAAAAAAAGATGTTTATCCAAATTGTGGTATGTTAAAGTAAACATCAAAATAATTCCACTATATAACTTGTTTTCACCTGGTTTTCCTACTTTATCAAATTCATGTCTAAGGTTGGAACACATGTGAGTTGAATGTGTCTTACTATTTTAAATTACAAACTTCTTTTGTAACTCAAGTATGGATTTTATTTTTCATAAAAAATTATAATTTTTTTTATAAATTTGAAATAAATGAAAATGGTTTATCTCAATGTGCTCATTTAAAATTGGTTTTTTCATATGTTTTGAGAAATACTTTAATATTTTTTATTTATTCACTAAAAATAACATCATTAACATTAATTTTCACAAGAAAAGTACCTTTTGATGATGATTTTAGTAAATTAGTTGTGTATTCTAATCCCACCATAATACATTTTTTTAAAATAAAATAACTTATTCTTTCATACAAAACTATTGGTTCTTATTAAATTTCCAATATATACATGGTATATTTAAAGAAGAATTTTAAAAAAAATATCATCATAACTAAGAGGTTTTTCCTGAAAATATTCTTTCATGAAAATTAAATTTATAAATTATGATTTAACATCTATCTAAAATAATTTAAAATTAACTGGAGATGAAAATTATATCGGGATTCTAAATGGCCCTAACATAGATATAGGGGATAATACCGATTCATAATATATTCCATTATCTTAATTATATCACTTTGCAAATAAATATGATTTATCTATAGTGATAACAGTTTTATCATCCTTCTTGTTCTTAAATATCCATTTATATCCCATAACAGGATATTAAGACGGAATATCAACTAATTTTGAAACATTCTTTTTTTAACTAGTTTTTCTGTTAATGCATTTATATTTTCCACTTGAGATAAAAATATATTATTATATAAGGTATACTATATTTCATATTATCATAAATCCATTATCTAAACATCCTATAAATGTTTCATGAATATGGAACATAAGGTCTCCAGGTTTTTTGGTTTTCACATTTTCTATTTCAAATTTATCAACCTTTTTAGAAATTGTTTTTTCAAAAAATTCCAAATTGTCATCATTTTTATTTTAAAAAAATGGATCACGTTTCATTTCATGAGGAGAATCACATAACTCATCAGTTTGGGTAATTTTGTGATAACAAATATAACATTATTCATAGTCGACATGATTTTATGCTAAAAAATTCCTTTTCAATTTTTTTAAAACTCTATAATCACTGAATGTAGTAGAATAATATAGGAAGACTACATTATAATATTTTTGAACTAATTTTCTAGGAGTGTCCTCGGTGTTCAAGAAATAATCCTTTCATCCCAAAAACAATAAAGTATATTACCTTTGGTTTTTTATTATTCCATAACACATAGGTCATTTTCATTAAGATAATCCTGATTAGAAATATGTTAATGATATATCATTCTATATTAATAGCTTCATCCAAAAAATGAGTGGGCATGTTATATTAAAATATGATTGTTTATGAAATTTCATGAAAATTACTATTACACCTTTCAACAACACCATTCTATTGAGGCGTCCTAGGGGGAGAAAAAGTATGGTTAATTACATTATTTGAAAAGAATTAATTAATTTCATTATTATGAAATTCACCCCCATGATCACTTCTTAAGGAAAATGTTTTGGCATCATGTTAATTTTCACTTGTTTTAAAAAATTAATGAAAATAGAACATGATTAATTTTTAACTATCAAAAAGTAATCCCATGTTAATATGTACAATTCATCTACTAAAAGATAAATAAATATATTTAATAGAAATTATTTCTATTCTAGCGGGTTCAAAAAAATTCATATGGACATATTTTAGGGTCCTAGATGTTGAAACCTCCATAGATGGATAGAAAGGTAATATTTCATTCGTTCAAATTTTACATTCATCACTTATTTTTCTTTTATCAAACTTAATTTTAGGAAAAATTGAAATTAGATTTTATTTAGATATATTTCTCATGGGGTAAACATTGAAATATCTATTCCTTCTATGATATATCCATGATTAATTAATTTAATCATTATAAAAATTTTCCTTCTCTTTACATAATGACTTATCACTTTAATTATATACATTATAAGTTTTTGGTGCTCTAAACATTAGAATTTTCATTATATTTCGACCATACATTGTAAGAATGAACAACCAAATAAACAACATCCAAATATAAGAAATACATATCATGTTCTTCATTATTCCCTAATCCTTATTTAATTTTAATGAGGACATATTTCTTATTTCATATAGATCCAATTAAAACTATATTTCCTTTTTTATTCTCTCCAAATGTGACATAGACATCATAAAACACATATAATGATTGAAAGTTGTTGAAATATGCATTCATGGGACTTGAATAGACACTATACATAAACTATTTTGAATTTATATTTTTTTTCAATTTCCCTTCAATGAGAAACTAAAAAACATTATTTTATAGAACCTAAACACTCTTAGGTATCAGAATGTTATTTATAAAATATTTGGGATCCAAAATATGCCTGTATTTTCAAAATTCAGATTAAAATTTGATATTTTTAATGAAATTGAAGATATATTTATTCCACACATTTATATATTTTATATAAATAATACACTTTCCAAATGTAAATTTACTACACAATGAGATAATGTAATACTTGACATGATTTTGTTGAACTTGGTGTGAAATATTTTTTAAAGCTTTTATTCTTCAATACTTCATTCTAAAATATACTTTTATCTTTTTGGTTCCTTTTACTAATGATTTTATTTACATAATCCTCCATTAGTAAAAACACATGTAACAACATTAATATATTGATTTTTTTTCAAACATTCTGTTTTTTGACTCTCTGCATTACATGACGTACTAGAATTTTCTAATTGGGTTTTGAAAAATAATATTTATTTATTACTGTTTTCTGCTTTTTCAACATTTATATTATATAAATTTGTAAGGGGTTTTATTTTATTTTATAGGATTTTATACATAGATTGCAACATGGTATAATTTTCATTTATTCTACATATTATCCATAATAATTTTTATAATCAAAATCATGTTAAAAAACAATAATTGTGTACCTCATTAGAATGTGCCTTTAAACACATTTTTTAATTTTTATTAGACACTTTAGGTTGTTATTTTGAACATGTTTTATCCCTAGAGTCTTCAGAGGCACTCTATATGGATTTCATGGTCTTCTTTTATTTTTTATACCCATCGTTCTTGAAAAGTTTTTTATCAAAACATTTTAATTTTCATGATGTTATGAATTGTTTGGATTGATGTGTCATAAATTTTTTTCATTCATATAATCTCACTTATTTATAGTTTCCATCATATTCCATATATCTATTGAAAGGAATTTTTGATATATCTTCTCTCGTTATAGAACTTTTTGATGTTTCATAAAAACTATGAATGTTCATCATTTGATCTTCAATAATATGAGGAATATTCTTATTTAGATGATTTAAGGATATGTATATCCTTGTTCATTATGTAATATTTAAAAATATAATCTTTAAAAGTAGTATCTACACTATAAACCATTTTTTCTCTAACTTGAACTTCCATTTCATCCTTATACATCATAATAGTTCAAATAATATATTCTATTACAAAATTCCTGACAACTATAGATTGCCTAATGGAAGCTGGGAATCCACTCCCCTTATGTTGTAAAAAACCTAGAATATTCCAAGCATTGACTGGTTCAGTAATTTTTTCTCTAAGAGAGGAATCATTACTCAAAACATCATTGAGATATCCATTAAAATGATTAATTCATTCTTCATCATCCAATCTGATGGTTTCAATTATAAGTTTGGTAGTATCATATCTGAGAGCCCATGCATAGTCTATACCTTTATAACAACAACTACAGTTTTCCACATATCATGGGATATTTGACATTCAGAAACATGGACAAACTCATATGGTCCTAGTCATTATATTATAGAATCTGTATCTATAGAACTAGTTGATAGATTATAAAAGTGTTTAAATCCCATGTTTTTTATGACTCTAGAAATTATTAAGACATTATATGATTGAGAAAAAAAATTAGACCAAATTTCATCAAATATATATGCATTCATGGATTCAAATATATATAATAGTCTCCATTCAAATTTTAATATCTAGCCATTGAAAAAGAATCTCGGTTATCAACTATAATATCCATTTAAAAGAATATATTTTTAAATCAAGCATTTGAAATTGAGAACGCAATGTTCACATAGTAATAAAAAATTTTGACGTAGAATATGGATATTCAAAGACTCTAGAGGATGGTTAGTTATTTTCTTAAAAATTTAAGTTACTTTAAAACCACCCACTTTAAGGTATGTGGGTTATAATATTTTCCTAAAAATAAACCGGAAGAAAAAAATAAATCACAAAGTGAAAATAAATAAAAATGAAGATTTATAGTGTTTTGGGGAATGAAAATAACCTAGTAAACTCCACCAACACCCTACTGAATGTGTATGTTTAATTTCACTAAACTAGCCCTTTTTCTAAGGGGTGCCGAATGGAGAGTAAATAGATTTTTATTTTCAAAAATCTGTATTATATTTAAAAAATTATATCCATTCATTAAAACTATCCATGGGTTAAACATAATCAATCATAATGAGTGAATTTAGAAACAAAGATAAATAAGGTATATACGAATGATTTATCTGATAGTTGAAAGTAGTAACTGATAGTAGTTGAAGATACATCCAGAGAAGATGATATTCAACTATGTTGAGTTCTTGATGTCATTAAATTGAACAGAATGATCTTGTAGTCATAAAAACTAAAGAATATCATCAATTTTGGTATTCTGGAGATTTTATTTAAATGTGTTATTTTATATATTTATTTTTTACATAGATGTAGGTGTTCTCTTTTTCACAAGAATTCATCCTTAATTATAGAAAATGAATACTCTTCCATTTTTATTTAATATTTTGAATTTGAACATAATAAGATGCTATAGCCTCAATAGTTGAGTGAATAATCCTTTTAAAAAGACTAGTTCTTTTTGGAATGCGTCCTTTAAAAATCTAGAATAGACATCAATCATGGTGATTCCAAAAATCTATTTCATCAGATCTTTCCATTTTTAGAATAAATAATACATGTCTAAATCTATCTTTTCATATTTTTGCAGTGTTGTTTCTGACACACTAGAAAGTATGAATAGTCATTTCAAGATATTATACTAATGTTAGAAGAATAATCGTGTTGATATGTAAGATGGAAAATTCTTCATAATATAAAAATATTATAACACTACCCACTATTTATTTATTTACATAGTAAATTCATAAGAAAAAATAGACCTCATACTTCTGTGATGTGTATGATAAAATAAATTAACATTTTCATCAAATACCTCCTCATTATAATATAATATCTTATAAATATATCAAAATTTTCTTCCATGACAACATAAGATGTTAACAAGAAAATCATTTTATGAATATCATTTTCATAAAATAGAAGTCTTATGATAATTTCCTTTAGACTGTGATTTTTAACTTTGAACTAGTATAAGATAATGTACCTTTTTGATAAGACAATCTTTCCAAATTGGGATTTAATAAAAAAATTAATTGGAAATAAACTGAAATTCTATTACATATATAAGGTGTCTTTCTTAAGGTAATTATTTTACACAGTCCATTATAAGATAAATTTCTTTAACAAATTGATAAATTCTAGTTTAATAAAAATCCATAAACAACTAATGACATATAATAATAGTTATACACTGAATCTGAATAATTTAATAAAAAATCATTATAATATAAAATGAGATTTATTGAATCAGGAAAACACATAAATCATCAAGATATATTAAAATAGAATAAGTATGTCCAACAATCTCCCCATTTTTAATGATTACACAACCCATTGAATGATATACAAAAATTTGGAAATTTAATTTCATTTTCATATTCTATTCTCCCCATTTTTTGATATAAGAAATAAAAAGAATAAGAAAAAAATATAATTAATGTTCCATGTGAACAAGTGAATATGGTCTTGATAAGATTTAATGAATATTAATATAATTTGGCATAGAATTGTAATGAAAAGAACATTATTCTGATAATTATAATAACCATAGAAAAATGTGAAAATCAATGAAAAATATTATAACAATAATATATGAAAATTGAAAAATAATGAGTTTGAATATATGAAATGACGATAATTGAATGAACAAAAATATTTAAATAAAGAACCATTAAAATGTTAAAGAGAAACAATGATCAGTTATCCGTTCTAACTATGAAATATGTTATCCCTATTGTTAAGGTTGATGTTTGGGTAGTGTTATATTAAAGGATTAGTGTTGGCCAACTTAAAAGGGGGAAGTAGGTTGAAAAGGGTAAACACTATCTCTGAAAATATCCACCAAGGTAATAAAAATCCCCCAAATATAGTTATATACCCTTAAGAAATCCGTGTAGAACTGGATTGGATTATGAAATAAAATTACTGATCGTTGAAAAAATCAAAGCGATCTATATGAATGAGGCGTATCGTAGAGAAAGAGGTCGGTAAAGGTAATGAAATTTATTTAGAAAAACTGAGATTATACCTATAATTGATATTTTTTGGGTCAACATTTTCTTTAAATATTTTTGATTTGGTTGAATTACAATTAACAATGACAGGTACAAATGTACTTCTACCCTATTGATGGGACAATTCATCCCCACATACGTCAATTTTTCATAAAAGTTAATCCTTATGTTAATCTATGAGAGTTGTAAATATGTTTTACATATATTGAGTTTTGTTATTTAATAATTTATGAACATTTTGTTTCTTAGAGAATTTAAGAACCAACCCATTCAATATTTCCAATTGATTATCAGACAGACCAACTAAATACATAGGAAGCGAAGAAATTGAAGACCCCGCAAAATTTTTTAACTTTAAAGGGAATAATTTATTCTCAAGGTTCAAAAAAAGAATATTATATTTTTAAATAATATTGTGATATAATTTTGTTCAACATAAAATTATTAATATTATGAAATTTATCTTCCAAAACTAAAAAATTGATAGCCATGGATCAAGTCATTTTACTCAACCTAATAATAAAAAAACTTGTATATTTGTGTTCTTGAATAGAAGTATACTGAATTAATATTAATTTATCATGACATAAAGAAATAATTTACATAAGAAATTGATAATTATCTCATATTTCTCACTCAGTAATAATTAGAATACTTCTAATTGTTTCATTCAATATTTATTGAAGATCTTGAAGCATATATGTGGATAGTTCACAATACATAGAGGCTATTACAGTAGTGAACACATATACAATATGAGATATACCTTATAGCCTTGATTATATTGTGCCCTGATCAAAGGATATCTAAACTCCATTTGAAACTTTATACATGACAAATTGAATCAATAATTTTAATTCATAAAATTTATTTATTTTAGATTCCTTGGTTATAAAGAATCCCTACCTCTACACTAAGATTCTTAAATGCGGTTTAAACACATTTACATATATCTTTAAACTCTACGATCTTAATGTATTTGTTTTTTCCAGTAACATGAGATTTTTCATCAAATCGAGGTAGTTCCTCAAAATGAGTAGTCTAACCATACTACATTAATGGTTTTCTTTTGGGAATGAGTAGCTTAGTTTCTTTAACTACTGCTTCTTCTTTCAAAAAATTTTCTTCTTCTTTATTCCCAATAGTACTTTGTCCAATAAAGATAATTGATTCTCTTTTAACCTATAGAATTTTCAACATAGAAAGAGATATTTCAAAAATATGGATTTTAACTAAGGTAGTAGATATGTACTTATTATTACAAATAGTAACCAATATTATAATTGACATGGCCAAATATTCAATTATAGTAGAAATAGGTAAATTGGATGGATGAAAAATTTCAAGAGAAGGGGTTCCAATAAATTAATGTGTTTATAATTTAATTTATAAAATAATCCCCCTTTCAATTCAAATTTCATAAAAAAAACCCAAATTATTTTGTGTCTGTCAGAAAGTGTTTCATTATACAAAAGCTATCTTTCTTCCTTTATCCCAACGTGTTCTTCCAAATTTTTCGGAAGACTTATTGTAAATTGAGAAGAAACCTCATCTTCATACACCATATGAGATGTCTCTCCCTTAACATTTATAGGGTATAATTACACTTATCTTTTAAACTAATCCAATAAAACAAAATCATAGATGATATCTTGTAAAGAACATTTTGATTTAGCATAGTGGTTGTTAAATTTATCAGACCATGATAATGAGTGGTTGTGGTATCATACCAATGAATATTGATATTACCAAAATAGGGTTTAACCATCTTCTATATGGATATAAATTTATGTATTTATTATAGATATAACACATGTATCCCATTAAATAACTAGAAATGTAAATATTATTCTTTATAATAAAATGATACAATAACATAACATCTTGGAATATGATTTTTTAACTCACCATTGCACTGGGAAATTCCTAATTGTAAAAACATCACAAGAACCTTTATATATTGTTCCAAGTCCTTCATAGGCTTCTTCTCTATATCAGGCATTCCAAAAAGTGATTTCATTATATTTGAGGGGATTAAATCATAGATTGGAACTAATGAGGTTTTAAAATTATAATTACAATCCATAGGATGTTGAAATAATCAAACAATTAATATAGAATCTATTGAAAAGTTATTTTGGTTTACGGTCAGAATTATGGGATCATTAGAATTCCCAAAATTAAACGCAGTTGATTCATAGAACCATCAATCTATCTTCTAAAATAACAACCATGTTCACTTATTATCAAACACATATTCCCATCTATAATGATTGATAACATTATGGATAACATTATTTTTCCATCCAACTTGAAAAAATCAACAATTATGCAATTCAAATCATTTCATAGAGACCTTGAATGAATATATCTTCCAGTAGTTGCACCATATTCTCTCTTATGAATTCCCATTATTGAAGATAATTATATGGATTTTATGGTTAGGTATTGGAGGGTTTATATTATAGGAGATTAGGGATAAAAGGTCCACAAAGGATTCACATGATGGGAATATTAACTTTTTTTATAACAGAATGGTTACATAATGTGATGTGAAGGTTAATCGTGACAATAATGGAATAAGTGTCATATTAATATGTAAATAATACTAAAAATAGTAGCACTAAAAATTTAATGAAATAAATAAAATTAAAATGTACAAAATATAAATTCATACTCACTAAACAATTAAATACATAAAAAATAATTATTTAAAATTAATTAAACTTAACTTGGATTTGAAAAAATAAAATATGTATGATGGAAAAGGTTTCGTAAATATTTATTCCAATTAAATTATTTTGAAATAATTGTTATGATAATTCAGTTTTTTTGCCTAATATCTTATGAATTGATACCTCAGATAAATGTACTTTAATCTATAATGGATTATCGGATTCTTTAAAATGTTAACAGAACTTGTGCTATCACATTTGAACAAAAAATAATTAAAATCAAATAATAAATCCATTAGGGTGTGTTTCATACATAACACATGTACAAAAGAAATTCGGTTATAATATATTTAGATTCTATTTTAGAAAATGATGTAGAGTGTAGTTTCTTACTAGATAATACTACTAAATATCTACCCCAAAAAATGACCGGTTCCTATAGTGATTTTCATATATAATATACTCCAACCAAATTCATACTCTAAACATGAGGATAAACTAAAATTTACATTTCTTGAAAAAATTAATGTGAGAGAAATACAAATATTTATATAGTTAAATATTACGTTCATACCATTTATGTGAGATTATTTTTTACAATATCAAAACGACGTATAGAGTCATACTAAAAACAAGACATCTGGTATACTTGTATTAAGAAAAATGTGACCTCTAATGATTCATCTATATAACCTATTATCAAATTGTTTTACAACAACACCAATGTTATGTCTAACTTTGGAACTTGTAGTGTTTGAAAAGATATTTCTGTGTTCATGTAATAACTTATTTAGTGAATAATATATGCATATTCTTTGGTTTAATACATTTCTAATTTATTTTGAAAAATTTATTATTCAATGAAATTTTTTAACTCACCCATCATGCTCATTTAAAATTATTTTTTCATAATTTTAGATAAAATAATACATAATATTTATTAACTCAAAAATAACATCATCCGGATATGTTATTACTAAAAAAGTACCTTTTTATGATGTTTTCTTAAAAACAGTTGGCTACCAATCCTATATTAAAACCATTTGTTAAGAGAAAAGAATTTGTTATTTAATACCATGCTCTAGGTTTTTATTTATGTTCATAAAAATATATTGAATGTTTAAAAATATAATTTTTAAATTGATGATCTTCAGAACCAAGAGTTCAATCAATATAAACATCATCCATTGAAAATAAATTTATAAATAAAATATTATCTTTTATCTGATATAAGATTAAATTCATTTGAGATATATATCTTAAAAAGATTATAATTTATTTGAACCTAGTTATTAGGTAAAAGGTCTATTCATAATCTACTCTATATTATTGGTTATATAATTTTTGAAGCTAATCCATATTTATTTCTAGTTATCACACCTTGATCATCATATTTGTTCTAAAATACCCATTTAGTTCCAATGATAGTATAATTAGAGGGTCTATTAACTAATTCCCATACATTATTCCTTTTGAATTTGTTGAACTATTTTTTCTTTGATAAAACCCAAATACAATAGGATAAGGCTTCTTCTATAGTTCTATATTATAGATGAGATAAAATAGCATAGAATTCTATATGATTTAATATATTTATTCTAGTCCTAAATCCTTCATCTAAAATTCCAATTACAATTTTTAAAGGATGGACATTAATGATTATAGGTTTTATAGGTAACACATTTTCTAGTTCAGTATTATCTACTATTTATTAATTTTTTTCACTAATAAATTCAATATGATAATATGTTTTTTTTATAAAAAGTGGTTCATATATCATGTTATCAAGGGAATCACTTTTCTCATAAGCTTGAGTCATTTTGTGATCCAAAGGATCACTTTCCTAAAACATCACATGAGTTAACTCTTTAATAATACATAATCTTATATTTCAAAATATATAAGAATTAGATGTTGTAGAATATCATAGGATGATTCCTTTTTTCCACTTTTGGATTAAATTTACCAAAATATTCATTGGGGTTTAATATATAAACCTTAAAACCAAACACTTTAAAGAATCTAACCTTTCATTTTCTATTATTTTTTTAAATCATTGGTTGTTTTGTTTAATATATTCTTTATTAGAACTCTATTAATACCATAACATGATTTTTTAATATCTTAATCCCAAAAAGTAGTGGAAAAGTTATATTCACATAACAATGTTCTAAAAATTTCATGAAAATTCATATTTTTTATTTCAATGACACCACTCTATTAATGTTTCCTAGGGATATGAAAAGTATGGTTAATACCATTCATGGAGAAGAATGAATTAAAATAACTATTCTCATATTCTCTTCCATATCCACTTCTTAAAGACAAAATTTTTGTATCTTTAAAATTTTTCATAAGCCCACAAAAAAATGAAAAAAGCATGCTTCACATTTAATTATCAAAAAGAAAACCTAAGTAAATCTTGAAAAATAAATTACTAAAATAGAAATAAATGATTTTATAGTATTAATTACTATTCTAAAAGGTATAAATAGATCCATATTCATAAGTTATTTGAGTATATAAGTGGAAACCACATTAAATAGTCATAAATGTATTTTGTTCTTTTCAATTTGACATTAATTACATTGTTTTATATAACCCAATTTAAGATGTGGAAAATAAAAAATTATATTTATTATAGATATATTTTTCTGGGAGTAAAAATTGTATTGTACAAGGATTCTATGCAAAATCCAAGATTAATTTACTCCAGTATTTAATAAATTTATATTCTGACTAAAAAGTGCATTAAGATCTCATGTAAAGATATTATCTATTATTGGTTTTCTAAAGATAATATACTTTTATTTGATTTCTCAGATGACACTATCATAAAGATCAACCAATGAACCATCCTCAAAAATCTGAGAAATACTAATATGTTTTTTATTAATCCTTTAATATACTGTTTATTTTTTTGGAGAGATTATGTATTTCAAACAGATCCAATTCCAACTATAATTTCTTTTTTTTCAATCTCCAAATGTGAAATAACATATATCAACCAATTATAATGTGTTAATTTTTTATAAATATTCACTCATGTGCATTGAATAACCAATATCCATAAAAAAATTTGTTTCTGTTTGTAAGGCTAGTTCCCTGTAATTTAAAATAAAATGACAAGATGGTTTGGTATCGAAAGACATGAAGGTCCAATAATATTAAATAAAAAATATTTTAGAACTTGAATATGTTTTTATTTTCCAAAATGATGATTTAAACATGATAGTTTTTTTCATTACTTTATTTATTCCATAAATTTTTAAATTTCTTATATATATGTAATTTCCAAACTGTATACTTATTTCCCAATGATGGAATGTAATACGAGACATGATTTTTTTAGAACTATGTATAAATAATTTTTTTAAAAGATTTAGTTTTAATGATTTTTCATATACCATACTTTTCCCTTTTGGACTAGTTTTTAAATATTATTTTACTTTTGTAATCCCCCCTTGGTAAAAAAATTATAGAATCTTTATGAAATTGAATATCCTCTAGAAAACAATAAGTATTATTACTATGTTCAATAAAAGATGTAGTTGATTTTTAAAACTAGGTTTTCAAATATATGATTTTTTTAGTTTCCACTTCATTTACTCTTTTTATTGTAATTTCCGAGTGATTTGTTTTTCCATTTCAGTTTTTCATTCTTAGTTTGTAATATTGTATAATATTAATTTAAATTTTAAAATGATAAATTATAATTTTTAGATATCAGATATTGACGATAAGAATAATAAGAGTTTATTTCATTTTAATATGTCATTAAACACATGTTAGAATCATTATTATACACCTAAACTTCTAATTTAGGAGATTTATTATCACTAGAATCCTTGGAGGCACTCTATATGGATTTTATGAAATAATTGGATTTCTTATTGCACTTGACATTCTTGAAAAAAAATTTATCAGATTTTTTATTGTGTTTATGTTGAGGACAATATGTCATGATGTGCCCCAATTTTTTGTATTCATAGTATATCAATTAATTATATTTCCCTATTTTTTCTTATATTTTTTGAATGGTCTTCAAAAACCTATTATCTTGTTAGATAAAATTCTATAAAACATTGAATGTTCATCATTTGATCCCAAATTTCTTGAGGAATGTCATTATTTATATGATTTATATATCCATGTATCATTTTTTCTCTTTTCCTATCTAGAATTATAAACCTTCAACGAAACATTTTCCTTCATAAAAAATTTACGTTCTCAAGTTTCATCATCCATATCTACCTCATACATAATATGAGTTCCAATTAGATTTTTATTTTTATATTCTTGATGTCTATATATTTCTTACTGGAAACTCAGATTGCACTCCACTTATCGGTTAAACTATTATACATTATAATGATTTATCTATATTTATCATTAGTTATCTAATATAAGAAACATTATTACAATCTCAATGTAATTTCCATTTAAATGAGTAGATATTTCTCTTTCATCCATTATGAAGTTGTGAAACTTATGTTTGGAATTATCATAACTGAGAGACAAAACATTGTATTTACCTTCATAATAAAACACCATAGTTTTACATATATCATTGCCATTTTTCTTCCAGAAACATAGTTAATCTCATATTTAACTAATCCATAGATAATTGAATTCATATCATTATAATTATAGTCATATCTTTCTTCAGTGTTAGAATCGTATTGTTTTTGGATATGTATCTAGAATTAATATGTCATAACAGTTTGGAGATAAACCTTGAGGCCATGGTTCTTCAAATAGATGGTCATTTTTAACTTCTATTGACAATAATTATCACTATTAAAATAAGAATCTATATCCATTTAAATATCTAATTTCAAATCATCCATAACAACCGGTTAAAAGAATATCATTGGACATCCGAATTTGATCACTAAAAGCACAAGATTAACAATACCAGAAAATAATTATTTTCCCAAGAATATGGATTAAAAAGGATCATTAGGGGGGGTTAATTGAATTCTAAAGAATTAATTTTACTATAAAACTACTGTCATCAATTCACCCGAGTTCAATATTTTCCTTAACAAAAATTGGTTTCATAAAATGAATAAATAAATGGAAAATGTTGACCACAATTCCTTTATAGAGATTCAGAAAATAAAAATTCCTTATTCAACACCATCAACACTCTACTTCACATGTTTAGTGATATTCTAAATACTGGACATTTTTTTTGGATAACATCTAAGTGAATATAGTTGTTACTTATTCCAATGGTCCGATAACTTTTAACCAAGATATCCCTTCACATGAAATGTGAATTATCTTCATTCACTCAATCATAATGAGTGTAGATAGAAAAAAACCTAAAATGTTTTGGAAGAATCTTGTAGAACATAGTTACAAGAAGTAAATAGCAGTAGTTAAATATACATAAATGGAATATATGATTCTTCTATGTTCAAATCTCTATGTTCTTTAATTTGAAATCATGATCTTGTAGGAAAAACAATTTTAAAGTACCTTCAAGCAATTTAATCTCAAGATATTTAAAGCAAAAATTGTTTTATATATTTTTTATGCACACAACTTCAAATGTCCAATTTTTTTCTTCCATTAATCCTCTGGTAACAATTAGGGAAAATCTTTTATTTATATCTTCTATTTGGAATTCAAACTCTACCACACATGATAATCACAATGATAAAGTCATTAATCCTTCTGAAAAGATTATGTGTAGGGTTCTTATTCGAATGAGTACATTTAAAAACATTGAATTAAGTTCTACGATGGTGATGTCATAAATATTATTAATTATGTCTTTCATGTCTTAGAAAATATACACCTTATTTAAATGGTTCTTTTTTTTTGAAAATTCATTTTTTGATACAAATAAATGAAGGATCTAAATTATCATGAGATCATACAAATGTTATAATTATAATTATGATGCTCTTCAAGGAGATTTATTCTATATAAGGTAAAAATATGATATTATGGTTCTTTGTAAGAATATTTACAGATCCTCTTTATAAGATAAAAGATATCATAGACTAATGGGATGTGCATGATTAACTGAATTCAATGTTGTGTATGATGATTATTCCCTATATTATAATATCATTATAAATTATTATAATTTAATTCCACAAATTATATTGGTCTAAAAAATATAATAATTTTATTAATTTCTTTTTGATAAGAGAAATTTTTTTTCATAATTCCCTTCTTATTGAGCTTTCTATCTTTAAACATAATAAAGATAATTTACTTTCTTCAAAAGAAAAAATTTCCAAATATGTATTCTATAAAATAAATTAAATAGATGTAAAATTAAATTCCATCATAGATATTGGGATTATTTCTTAATGAAATTATGTGAACATGTAAGATAAACATCCATAATAATATTTTTTTTAAATAGTAAAATCCCAACCGAATAACTATCAATAAAAAAATAAAATATAATAAGAAGAGTTTGAGATAATATCAGAAACACTTAAGATAAACTCAATAAAATATAAATAGGTATTGGTTGAATCATCCAAGCACATAAACCACAGATAAATGTTGAGTCAACATAATTCTATCTAAAAATTTTTTATGTGAAATTTCATAGTCTATTTTATTCAAAATCATTTACAAAAAATGGGGTTTTATCTCATTCAATTTTTAGTTTTAATTCATGAAAAAATGAATTTCAATTATATTTATTGTGAATCATTATATTAACTTCATTCCCAAAAAACATATAACCCTAGGGAAAAATATTAACTTGTTAAAGGCCACTCAATACATGACCCATAGGGATTGAGGCACAAATAACTAGATTAGTGAATAGTGATGCTGCTATAATACCCCACTGACTAGTGTAAATTGAAAAATATATTAACTTATACATTACCCTCTTGGGTTATTATAATTTCTACAATATACTCCTACTATTGTACCCTTCTAAAGTACTCAACAAAATCTCCTCCACCAAGATTAATATTAGGTCTCTTCGTTTTCTGTGAACCATCAAATACAATTATGATATCAATGTGCTGGTATAGAGAAATATAGGCATGAAATATTTGTTGTATTAAAGGAATGAAACTAATTTTTAGTGAAAATTTTTTATAGTAAAAAAATTTTAATCAAAAAAGGCTTTATAACAACAATACATAAACATTTTCTACAAATATTACAACAACCACACTCTTGATACCTTTAGGATTAAAATTTTAGTGAATTATGAAAAATAAGACTTAACAATAAAAAAACAAAAAATACAATCATTAAACCTAAAAGGAATCTATATATCACATTATTCACATTTTTTTTCACTTTCTTCATTCAATAATAATCATATAAACATGAAATTTTACTTCAATATTATTCACAATCATGCCTAAACTTTGTAAAAATATTTATAAAAATTATGATGATCATATAATGCTCTTTAAAGTTTAAATATATATAGAAAAACATATTAGGACATATTATATATGAAAAATCAGAAATAATAATATATATTGCAATAAGTAACTTTTATAAGATCCTAAACGAATATTAAATAATGAAACCAACTACTTAAGATTTATTAATGGTATGTAGATCAGATAATTTATAAAAATCGTATAAAATCGAATATAAAATAAGAAATTTATTATGATTAATTATGGAATCATATTTATGTCACCCATAAATAACTCATAATAACCTATAATGGTATAACATAATTAGTAAATTTCAACATCATTTTTCTAAAGAATAAATAACATACCAATAAATTGGAGATATTTATAATTTTGGACCAACCCATAATCTTGTATAATATAAAAGAACAGTAATATGAATAAATTATTATAACATTTAATTTCATTACATAATCTAAACCATCCATGATAACGCTAATGAATTAAAATAAATGAGTTAACCAATTCCTAATTGACATGAAAATTAAAAAAATTATCATTATTAATCAACATAGAAATGATTAAAAATAAGTCTATCATTTTATAAGTAATATAGTAGAATAAATCAATATGGGGTAGGGGAAATACACAATAATAAAAATATAGTAAAACCATTCCACATAAACTAATGAAATATTAGGCGAGTAAATTTCTCTCGTAAGTGTCATAAAATGTTATGTAATAAATAAATAAATAATGGAACATTGAAGAAGAAAATGAAATATCTAAAAAATAAGATAAGAGATAATACAAATCCATGAAAGGTGTGAATATATAGAATATTACAAAATTTTAGTCAAATAGGAAAGATCATATCAAAATAAAATGATATTGAGTCTTGGAACTCCTTAAAACCTTGTTGATGTAAGTGCTAACAACAATAAAAGATATTACATGAAATAGTATTTTTGTTATAATTAATTTAGAATAAAGTATTAAAAAACACATTGGTGATAATGTTTATTAACCATATAAAAATGTGTAATAACTTGAAATATGTATCAAATAAATAATGTTGAGATGAAAATATGCTTCTATAGCACTATAAATCTAATTGAATAATCAAATTCATCCTTAGGATTATACTCTAAAATAAAACAATTGGGACTTCTTACTGTGATAATTGTGTTTTTAACAAGTGAAAATATTGTAGGGGAAATAATATTATTCTAATAATGTTAAATAATGAACGTGATGGGTTTTTTGGAATAGATATAATGTTGTTCTTTTATAGATATGGTTTGAGGAAATTTCTCAAAATATCCATTCCTTAAGGGATAAGAAATGTAATGTTTTAACAGAACATGACTTTTAAATATGTAATGTAACATATGAACTGGAATGTGTTTTCGTAATATGTGTGAGTGTATTTATTATTAATTTTTTATAATTTTTAAATCAATTTCAATCTAAAATAACATTTATATAGATTTTTAGGTATTTTATTTTTTGGGATTAAAAATATCATAGAAATTTTGGGCTGAATCCTGTGATATAATTTTCAGTCACATGTTTCATTGTTTATTTTTTTATTATATAGATTTATTTTTTCATCTAATTCGAGAAATATATGATAATTTCTATGGACAGGTAGAGTGTTTCATTGGTTAGTTGAAGATGATGTTGGTTCCCATGTGTATTAACAATGTAAACTATAGGAGATCCAATTGGGGGATAAAGAGTTCTACACTCTTTTTTCACATGATTCCTTCATATGCATAGATCCCATGAGAAATTTTAAAATATAATTTTTATTGGTTATTTAAAATCCATATTTTCACCCTTTCTAGATTTGATGAAAACGGAAAGGTAAATTCAAAATTTAAAATTTTTCAAAATGATAAAGCCATAAAGAAATTAATTCTATAATGGGATAGATTGATAAATTTAGACTATATTATAATGTAAATTTCAATATTGACTAAGAGGGTACACATCTATGCAAATGTGAAATCAAATTTATGAAATTTATGTGTACCAAGATTAAGTGATACAATTTGAAAAATAAAATAGAGGGATATTAATGATTGTTGAAGGAGTTTAGAAATATATAAATTTAATCCCTTACATCTCATCCAATTTCGTTATGTGGATTATGTTAATAACCACTTGAACTTGGAATTGTTTAAGAAATCCATTCATAAATATTATGGATTTTAACTACCCTCTTGAGATTCATTAGTATCTAACGAACCTGAAGCACCCTTTTATTATAGTCAGAACCCATCATAGAATAAGATAAAAAAAGTATGATTGATTGGTTAAAACCTGTTAAAATCATTCTTCTTAAATATATTTTAATGATATATATAATTCAGATGAGATATATGTAGATAATATAGAAATATATACTTTAATAATGATGGAGAATTTGAGTTATCAATTTTAGAGAACTACATGGGATCGATAAGAGTAGAACATTTGGAGAGCCAAATTGAACAAAGGATCAAAGATGAATTGTTAGTAACTAGTAATTCTTCCTAGAATCCTTAGGTCTCTATTCAAAGGAACAAAAATGATTGGGATTCTTTTCGAAATAATGATGGGTAATTGAACCCAAAAAAGATAAAATTTATTGAAATTTGAAAAATAATAAATTTAATTTTAGATGTAAGTTATTTAAACTATAGACTGATCAGTATACCTCACCGGTAGGCCAATGGGTCATCTAGATCCTTCTGGTTTTGAATTCCCCCACCAGCTGGCCACTATTATCTTGTAGATATTCAGTGGCAATTTGAAAGAAACCATCATTTATTGATGTATCATTTTTGGACAGGTTTTCCTTCATCGGCTAGTTGATGGTCTTCTTCTACAAGAGGATCCACTATTTATTAATTACTATGTAGCCACTATATCCTTTGTTTACCCAATGAAGACAATTTACCAAACTTTCATCCTTCAGAATCCTTTGAATAATCTTTTATCATCATTTTATTATTTAAAATTATGATAATAAAGAATTATAATACTATAAATAGATCATTAAGAGACCATTTAAGTGACAAATTAAGTCTACTATTGAAATGATTTGGATTTTTATAGATGTAACAGAAAAATTCATAATAAATTTTTTAGAAGAATAAATTAGTGTTTTTGGTGATGAATGGATGATAATAGAAAGAGGTGAAAACATCTCCCCCTTTATGATGATCTCAAACACATAACATAAAAAGACACATGAAGTGTGAATATAAAAAATTCATTAAATATGTATATAAAATATATAAAAAATTATTAAGAAGAAAATAAATCATAAATTCCATATTCAAAGTATGATTACAATATTTTATCATGAATTTTAATGACTCTCCCTTATAAAAAAATAAAAAATAAAACAACATATTTCTATAAATTTATCCCTTCTTGTAACTTCAAATATCAAAAAACATTAATGCTCATAAAATCTCTCCCTTTCAAAAATTCTCGAATTTTTAGTTTTCACGATGCCTCCCCATTTGTGAAATCTAATATTTTAATAAATTGAAACTTCTCCCCCTTTGTGAATATCAAAAAATATTACTCATGTTAGCCATGTCCAAATAGAGAATTTGATAATTGAAATTCTCTTATAAAGTAAATAAATCAGAAATTACATATTGTTGTTTAACTTAATTATCATTTGATTTAAAAGGATCATTTAAAATATTATTTAAATTTTTTTGAGAGATATATATTTCAAAATTTTCATTTAAAACAACATGAATTGATTCCACCAATATGTTTGTCTATTTTAAAGACATTATATTCCTTAATTTAGATGGTTTACCCAAGAAATACACCATCATTAGGTTTAAAATGATGTTTTCCTGGATTTTAATTGGTGTTGGGAAGAAACAATATTCAACCAAAACCATTAATAAAATACCACTTTAGGATTTTAAATTTTTCAATGTTTATAATGAGTCTATTTTGGAAAAGTCTTATGAATAGATGATTAATGAGAAATCACATGGTATTTATGGTCACTTTAAAAAAACATTGAGGTAAATAAAATTCCTTTAAAATAGTATGAGATATTTATTAGATAGTTTGATTTCACTTATCAATTATCCTATTTTTTTGATGTGTTTTAGGATAAGAAAAAGAATGATTATTTCTCTAAGAAGAACATAATGCTTCATATTCCTTATATTCGAATTATTTTATATGATCACATCCAATAAAAATTATTTTAAATCCTTTTTAATTTTAAAATTTATTAGAAATCATAATGAAGGCTTTGCAGAATTCACATTTATGTGAGAATATGAAATACTAAGTGAATCTTGTAATAAAATAAATGGTAATTAATGTTTTTGATTTAAATCTTAGACATTTAATTTTTAAGTTATTAAAAAATCAAGATGAAATAAATCATTATGTTTAGATGAAGAAATTACTTTTTCAAATTTGAAATAATATTCATGTAACTTATCATATTGTAATTCTTCAAAAACCATGTTATAGTCTAAATATAGCTTCCATAAATATCATACTAGTTATAATAGTAGTGTTTCCTTAATTAGTGTCTGCCATAGTAACCAAGGAATCATAGAAAAATCCATGGGGCAATAACTTTTGCACTCAATCACTTCAAATTTTAACTAGTGAGATATTTAAAAATTGTTGTATAATTTTTTTGAAATCAATACGAAGTAAATAAAATATTTCCATTTGTAGTGCTTAGGTTTAGAAATATCAAGGTGTTGAGGAGTGGGTTAATAAGTAATGTACTTTTTAGAAGTTCTTATTTTTAATGTCAACATATATTATCAGTTAATATATTGATCCCTCATTGTTTAGAGTCTCAAATCTCTTGTATGAATATAAATTAATGAACTAGAAAGTGTGAATGATTTTTTTATAGGGTTTGACCCTAATGTCGATGACTCACAACCTTACTATTTTGTGGAAGATTTCAGATATATATACTACATTAGTAATAAGTGAAGTGATTAAAGTGCATATAATCTCTGAAAATGTCTGACAGACAAACTACCATATTTAGGATCACAAACTATTATTGTGGGCCATCTCATGAAATGGTCTTTATAATGACATACCACTATATTTATTTATATAAACTAATGATAGTTGAGATATATACTTAATATATCTTGTTATTTATATTGGAATCACAACAGTTCTTCATTGGTCATCAAAACCACTTATGAATAGGTGTTAAATTTCATCAACATAAAGATGCATTTTTATCTCTGGCATTGTTTTGTTTCCATTCCAATCAGTAAAATATTCTTACAATTAATCATTGTCATTTATAACCTTGAATAATCAGAATATATCATCTATTGATACTCAAATTGATATTATTAATTTAGTGAATGAATTCTCTCCCTTCCAAAAAACAGTACAATATGTATTTGATAATATGGTATGTTGAATTCACAAACATATTCAATATGGACCCTATTTTTCGTCAACTACATATCTCATATCACATGAATGAAACTAGGTTTTTCATTATTTTCACAACTTAAAAATGTGAAAGTAACTTTTATTTGAATTACACATAATTATTCATTTCATGTGTCTTATCTCAAGTTATTATTCACATATTAATGAAGGTGTATATCATACACTATAATTTAGGCCTTCTTCACTTTCCTCATTAATGAATCATGATGCTTCATGAAAACTATGAATGCCTACACTATCCACTTAATGACACAGACCAGTATAGGTACATTGTTTCCATTATTAATTAAAATTTAATTCATTAGAAATTGGACAGCCATATTTTTTCACACAATACATGAAACATATCATGTACTGTCTTCCTGAAAACAATGTGGGTTCTCAATTTTCTTCATAGTATTTACGATGGATACACGTAAGGGTATTTCACATTACTAAATTTCTCTATAGAATATGTTTTTTTGAAGAAAATGGATTGGGATTTTTATAATTATAATTTTTAAAGTGTTTATCCTCTCCCACATGAAATCATAGTGCTTCATGGATCTCCTCTTCATGAAACTGTGGCACAAAGGACGAACCATTTCATCCAAAATTGGATCTCTTCACAGTATTTCATCAACTAAGAACTCATCCCACATTTTGTATTTATAGGAAAGGATCAATTCTTCCTTGAATAGCCTGGAATCCTATTTTTAAGCTGTGTAAATGAGTATTACCATCAAATCCAAAAAATATTAGTGTATCTATATATTCTTAACACGTGTTTCCTTGATTTTTTATCTTCATTCAGACAAAAGTCATTTTTAATTTTATTATGTGACAATTTTTTATTACCGAAGGTACATGCATTCTTATAGGCTCTTTCTTCTAATTTTTAAAGCTCGAAAGAATCAATGATCCTGATATAACGTTTAATAATTATTTTTTAATCATTTGGTGTTTGTTTTTTGAGTTATCTCATGCCTAAAAAATAGATATTTAATGAACGGTGGTTTATGGTCTCAAATCTTTAGAATATTGACTAAAGAATTACTATAGAGACGTCCAAATCATTCCAAGATGGTTATTACATGAAATTCAACGTATAGAAAGTACTTTAAGGAATTGAGTGTTTCAATAAGAAAAATATAAGTGGTATAACTATATAGATTAAACTCATATGATGACAATTATTAAGTTTGTATCTTTTTAAAGAAGTGGAACAATACCATGGGGCCTATCATGTAACATCAGTTTCATGGTTGATTAGGTGGAACATAATAAATGATTCAACCCCAATGATCTATCGTTCCAAGGTATAGGGGATAAACCTCCACAAAACACCACATATACACCCTTCAAGGGTCATCCCACAAACATTAATAGTCCCTTGTAATCCCCTTCATTCTATTGGTGGAAACTATAGATGATCAAAATTCCCTGTACCTCCCACGAATGACCCAGAAAAATTGCATCTCACTTAGTCGACACCTGGTTTCACAATTTTCTGAGGTGGGACCTTGGATGGATAATGGATGGAATTTTTTTGAATAATCCCATTAAAAAATGAATTGAATATATTATAAGTATAAAATATAAAATTAATCGATTAAACATAAAATTAAAACCCCCTTAAATACCATCACATAACCATAAATCATCATGAAAAACAATACTTTACATGTTCTTTGTTACATTCTAATCTTATTCAACATGATGTAAACAACATTTCTTCATCGATATGGGGTTTGGAACTAAATACCAGTAAATTTTTTTTCATAATTTTATAGCTATTAATAATTATCCTTACTTCTCAAATTCATATCTTCTTTATCTTGATTCTTTATTTTCATCAAATTCAATTCAATTCCATTGGTAACTACAATACCCCCATTCTAATATATTTTTAATACCATCAACAATTAACCAAGTATATTTATGAAATCAATTCCTTTATCATCAAAACCATATAGACTATAAATAAAAGGTATATTTACGATTTCTTATCTCAAAATATTACTATTTTAATATATTTTCTATCACTATAGATTAAAACCAAATTATTTCAGATATTAATGACATTTTAGTTAGTTAAAATTAATTATAGAAGGGAAAATCCAATGTATATGATAGAAGTGACGTTAACCAAATATAAAGGATATCGCTAAAGAATATTCATTTTTCATACTATCCATAATATCATCTAACTTATTCATTCCAGGGTAAATCAAATAATTTTTTTCACGATATATCATGAATACATATTAACAAGAAAAAGAAACATTTTATGAAGATAAAAAAAGTCTACGCATTCTTATTCAAGTTATAAAAACACACAACCCTTCAAAATTTCATCAATATATTTAAAAAATAGTAATATGTGTGATTCTCATAGCTCAGCCTTCATAGTAGCTAGATAAATCCCTAAAATAAACACTCTTTATGTTATCTAGTAATTAAATATTCAATAGTCTCATTAAATTATATACATGTCATCTTGGAACATATAATATAACAGATAATAAATATGTTATTCTATGCACATTAGTTAGAGCACTAGGGATGATATTTTCTCAACCTAGAAACAATATTAAATTCAGGACCAAATTTCTTCATTAATGTAGAATATTTGATATTTATATTTTTAATATTTGAGGGTGGAATAGTTTTCCTCATTTTCCCAGTGTGATCCATAAAATCACATTCATCACATAATTTCTTTTTCAAATATTTTGTTTTCCCTCCTTGTGTAGGTCATAGAATATCATAGTTATTTTCAATATGGATATTTTATTTACATTATCTATACATCATCGCATGATATTTCTATTTATGATACTTTTAAAACATCATATGGGGTTTTATTAGATTTGGTAAACTATTTTTTCTCGATTTATAACACACATTTCATTCTATTCCCTTCAAATTGACATTATGAAAATAATTTTTTGGAATATAATTTTCAGAGTTCTATTATATTCTTTGATACTTATATTCTATAGTATCGTATTTAAATTGAACTAGATAAATTTTCATGTTTTAAATTACAATGAAAATTTTTCCCCATCTTTCATAGATTTTATATTGAAAATAGAATTTATTTTGAGATGATAGCATTACTAATTTGTCAGTAACAAAAATTTATATTTTAATACTCTTCCTCCCTATCATAGAGATTCTTATTTTCTTTTCAGAATTTCCCCTTGATGTATTATAATTATGAGGAAGTGAAATATTATACTAGTAGTTGAGATACTTATGTCCAAATTTAATTCAACATAAAAAATAACCTCTGAAACTATATATTCCATAAATATGAATTTTTTATTAGTGAATAACAACTTTTCATATTTATACAACCCTACTATGATTTTTCTTCAATATTATAGAAAATAATTTTCCTAACTCATTTTAGTTCTCATAATCATCATCAACCCATATTGTTTTATTTTTTATATCAGAACCTATACAAATAGACGAACCAAGTTTAGGATCGCTGATATAATTTGAAATAAAGTTAACCTTCTTCTTTCAGCTAATCATCCAATTAGTTTTGGATTATTTAGCTTGTAAATAAACTAATTTTTAAAAATAATTCCCCATTACCTTCAATGTTTTTTATACTTTGATATAGCTAGGAAGTGTCTTATTTAGGCCATCGTATTTGGAAGAAACTTTTTCATCATGGTCCTTCAGTATATTTTCCTGGCATTTAATTTTCACCTTTCAATTTTTTACCTTGTCAAAAATATCATTATTCTTTATATTTTCATTATTTTTAGATTTTTTTGTTATTTAACTCTTTAATTATAATGGGGGTTTTGATCAAGGCATGCTACAAGTTCATATCTCAAAAGGTACTCATGGTATCTCTCTTCTTCTTTCTTATCATTACATGAAGAAACCCAATGCCTATAAACATGTGTTATTATGCCCTTATGAGTTATAGTTGAAACCTCATATATTGATAAACTACATGATAATGAGTATTCATCAACTATCATATTCATTTAATTTATATTCTACTTTATTTATAACTTATTCTTCTTTCTAGAGTCACATTTTCAGCTTTTTTTCAATTTTTCTTTTAATGTAGTATTCTTCTTCATCTTCAATATATGAATAATCATATACACTATTTAGAATATAATTTGAGAAATAACTAATTTGAATATAATTAATTAATTTAAATGGAAGGAAACCGTGTAATTTACCTTTTTTATCCTCTAGTATTTTTGGATAGAAATTCCATGACTCATTTATAATCTATATCAAATACCAAATCCTCATTAGAATCTTAGGATGGTTCATATTTGTTTTACTTAATCTCAATAAATTCAATTTCATTGAATCTAATTTCCTCCATAGATTTATTTTTGATCATCGGATATTTTTGCATATCATAATTGAGGATTGGGTTATGTGACTCATCCATCGATATATATCTATCCTTCTATTGTATAGAAATCAATGGATCAACTCATTTTAGAATGTTATGAATAAATTTCATTACCACAAAGGTATATTGAAAAGTATCTCAAAAACCAATTATATGAATTGTTATCTAATTTTTGTATGTAAAGTAGTCATCTATAGTCTCATAATTGGCCAATCAGATATCTTCATTATTATATTTGTTTATTTTTATTTTGGTTTTTGATTTTTACATTCCATTCATACATATTATCATGATTATACCATATATCCTTGTTTATTTTTAGTCATATAATATTAGTAAATACGTTATCAAAAAAGGATACATAATATTATTTTTTGATTTCCCATCTTCCTCAACATTTTTATTACAAAAGTGATTCATGGGATCATATATTATACATAGGATAAAACAAACTATTATAGAATCTGTAACATCAAGGTCTTCTGAAAGAAGATATATATTCAATCATTTATTCCAACTAATATAGTTATTTCAATTAAATAATATTAATCCTCTAATTTTGAATAAATTTATACTATCCTCCATTAATCATTAGTAGTTGTTGAATATTTTTATAGGGAACCTGATACTCTAATACCAATTTTCTATCCATAGTTAAAATATATAACTGAGAGGGGGAGGTGTGTATCTGTGGTGTACTTATGAAAATTTCATCTTTTCATACCAATATCTATGATAAGTTATGATATTAATATCTCCTTTATATTCCCACCTCTTTATTATGAAAAAAATATTGAATTAAAAATAAAATAATTATATAAAAAATATTGAAGATGACGTGGGTGACTACATCCATACAGTTTTTAGATGACTAGGGACATATATTTTCAACATGTTGTATGCAAAGTGATTACAAGTACATATAATCTCCCTAAATTCATGATAGAAAAATTCTTATAATAACTGATTAATAATTATTCCAATGGGACATGTCTTGATTGGATATTTATATTGGAATACCACATGTGTTACTTATTCTAAATTCAACCATTCGATCTATCTCCTAAAACTTGTGGTTGTTAATACTATCATCAAACCTTTTTAGTGGTATTCACAACCACATGTGAATAGGTATTCAACTTCTTCTTCTTAATGATGATGTGAATACATTTTCCCCTTATCTATTTAAATTACACTATGTGAAATATGATTATGATTATCTAATGGTATTTTAGTCGGTAATTATAAGAACATGTCCTCTTTTTCTACTCACACTAATATTTTAATTTCCCTAAAAAACATGTCTAACTTCCCAAAAAACAATGCAATATGTATCTTCTGATCCACTCAATTCCAAAACAATTGGAAAATGAATTATAGATTTCTTTTACTACCCATCTCATATGACATATATTACATACTGTTTTTATCTTTTAATAAGTCATGAAAGTGAATCTCACTTTTCTTTCAATTACTTTCAATTTTTTATGAGATGTGACTTCTCTAAATTTCTTCTTCACATATGAATGATTATGTTTATGATGCATTTTATAGCCTAAATTGTGTGTGATACTCCATAAAATAGATTTAATCATAACAAAAACTAGATATGAACCCAATGTCCACTTATTCTTGCACACTAGTATAGCTATGTAGTTTCTTTTATTCGCACAAACTAAATTCTTAAGAATGTGTGTTATATTACGTTTTTCATATAAATCATGTTAAAATGAGTGTACTATCTTTTTGTAAACCATTTTTGTTCTCAATTTACATCTAACACTCTAGGTAGGATACAAAAAATAGTATCATTCTATCCCATTTTTTTTGAGAAACAAATTCTCCATGATGAAAATTCACTATTATTTTTTTCAAGTTAAATGCTCATAATGTTTCTCATATTCCTCGAGCGTGATGAGTGCTTCATGGATATCATATCCCTAAAACAATGGATGTGAAGTGTCTCTATTTATTTGAAAAAATAAATATCCTAAAAATATTTGTAACTAAAAACTCAACCCACCTTCGGTATTTATGGTAAATGATCACCACAACTTTACACTGGCTTAGCTCAATTTTTTAATCTCGGTAAAGGAATATTATCACTAAGATAAAAATATTAGAATATATCATCATTTTTAATTTTGATTTACATCATTTTGTGTCTTCATTAATGTGAAAATCAATTCCCCATTTATAATGAAAAAAATACTTTCTCTATGATGCACATGCATATATATAATCACACGATTCTCATTTTTAAAAGAACAAGCACATCCATGTTCATGATATGTCCTTCTATAAATTCTTTTTTATTTGGATGAATCATGTTCAAAATTTATCTCTAGCATGCATGATAAATATTTCATTCCCATAGGTTCATGGACGCATCAACTCAGAAGCTAAGTCAAATAATAGCCATGGATACCTTGTCATTATTCATCATAGGTTCTTCTGTGATCCAAGAAATATAAAATATATTGGAACCAATGATATTATTTTCTTTAAATGAGTAATGGTTTGACTATGTATTAAATCCTCATATATATAATCATGTAAATTTCAATTAATGGGATCAAATAGTTGAATCCATAAGTAGTTTAGAATGTGGCGCCGTTTCCTAGTTTTTGCCAAATTTTTGGGGTCCAAAATTGGGAGAATGGAAAGAATAGAAAAATGTGGGTTTTCCTGAAGGCCATATGAAAATATCATAAAGGCATGAGTTTTGTAGAGTTGGTATTCATAATTTGTGTTTCTCCAAGTATTAATTAATTGTGAGTGTGAGCTCGGCAATTATGAGAATTTGAGCTTCACGATTGGTATTTTATAGGAATCAACTATAAAAAAATATGATAAAGGAATGGATTTCGTGAATATTGGATTGAGAATTTCCAAGATAAGAATAATTTTTATTATATATGGTGTTACTTTGTGGTTAAGTGAATTGGGACTCTGTTGTAGTGCAAAGGATTTTGAAAGAAATCCTTGCGGTTACAATGAGCGTTGTGAAAAAATAATTTCCATAGAGATTTGAAAATTTTGTAGCATCGAAAAATAGTTTTTGACTGATCCATAAAATGAACTTGATGTGGTTGAGCTTCATTATTAGCGGATCCTATAAATAAGAGGCCACTCCACATCATTTGATATGAAATTTTCATGGAATATTCGGAATCGATTTTATTGTGTGAAGCAAGGGGTGCTCCATGAAACCAGTTGTCTATGAATGTGTGAACATTGAAAAAATAAGATTTTATTATTGACTGATGTAAGTGCTTCTATGTATTGATTTCATCATGAATAAGGTATGGTGTGCATTGACTATGTGAACTTCACAAAGTAAGGTTGCTCCACGAAGGTGGTGTGTTTCACGACGGAAGGTCGTTCCGCAAAGGTGAAGGAGCATTCCGAAGTTGTCTGCTTTATAAAGTATTGAATATCGAGATGTATTGGTCATCTTGAAGGATTGAGCTTTGAAAATAATTATCTTCATTAAGGATCATTTCAATGGAGCTTTGTGAGAGGTAGTTGGTTAATATTAGTTTTATGTGAATGGATTTATTAGTGTGCATCAATTGAGTATTTCGATGGAAGTAGAGCTTCATATTGGACATAGATAAAGACCGTAATATCAAATCATTGAATCATCATTCAAGTCGATAAAATGAGTTTTAATTCTCTCATAGTAGTGAGCTAGGGGGAGTCAATGGAAGTGTTCTAAGGGACACATTGAGTTATCCCTGAAATATTGTGATGGTAGTGTGCCCGACATAGAGTAACAGTGGTCGAACATTTATATTCCATATATAGAGAATATTAGTGGATTTTGGTATGACCAAAACATTTTTAGTGTATTCTCCTTGGACATAGCCCTTAGTGGTGAATCAAGTAAAAGTGTTTTGTTATCCTTTTTCCATGTGATTGTTTTATGAATGATATTATCCCCCATACATATTTATTATGTTCATACAAATATGGGAAAAATATATAACAATTTATAAGAAAATATTGACACCATTATTCACTCATCCCCTATTAGGGTGTCCCAAAGTCTTTCATGTGGTATCACAAGTAGGTTTCCAATGTAAAATCTATCATTTATTTGCTTTTAAGGAGAATTCAGAAAACATCATGGGAGTACCCCTTTTTTTATGGAAGAAAATTTCAATTATGGAAGTCTATGATGGGATATCATCTAAGATTTCATGTAATGGAATGTATTTTTTTCTATAGTGAAAATAATACATGTAACTGATCCAATAGTGTTGCCTATGCCTGATAGAGATAAGAAGATTCTTGACGTAGATGCTAAAATCCTGAATTCTTTCACTACGGTACATTCTAATCAGATCTAATTAAATATTATGAGTTTTACATTAGAAATGTCTATGTGGGAAAAATTGGAGAACATATATAAAGGAGACAAAACTATAAGTGAGGTAAAACTACATGTCCTGCATAATAGGTTTGACGATCTAATGACACATCCTAATAGAAATAGAGAATCATTCTTCAATAATATAATCAAAGTAGTAGCAAAAATTCGAGGGATTGATGATGAAATAAAAGGCATTGATATTGTGAAGAGTATTTTGAGAATCCTTCCACCTCTCTAGAACCATGTAGTGTCATCCCTTGAGAAAAGTGAAATATCTAAACACTATCTGTATGATATACTGAGAAGTCTCGTTTAATAAAAAATGAGAGTAAAGCAAGAAGATGTGACGACATGTGTTAGAATATAAATGGTATTCTGATCCTTTGAAAAACTATAAATTTCAGGAGATAATGTTCCTGAAGATAATTAGGATGGAGAATTTAATTCACTCATTGCAAAAAAATTATGAATGGAAATTTTTTTGAAGGTACATTACCTATGGCTTGTTTCCATTGTGTAATAGATTGTCCCATTACCTCTCGGTGTACAAGAATGTTTAAAATTATGAAAGTGATGCTAGAGACAAGTAGAACCCTCAAAAATGGTTATTAAAAAAGGGAGACTTCATTTCTGGTAATAATTCATAGATAAAGAAACATTTTTATAAACAAGAAGATAATGATAGTAAATACTTTGAGGAAGAATAACCCAATTTTAAATATAGAACCCATGCACCAGCAATGGGTACTGTTGAATGGATAGAACCTTAGCGAGACAATTCTAGAGATAATCAGTTAACCACTGATGTTGATCTCATGTTTTAACATAAATATTCCTTTAATAATCTTATGAATCAATGCACGAGATGTAAAAAATGGAGAGAAATAATGGAAAAATATTCAAAATATGTTGATCAACTTGAAGCTGAAATTGAATGATAGGAAGAAGTAGTGAAGGTATAGCCAACATCCTTGAAAACACAAAATATTTAGTGTAACTAAATCATTGAGTTTAATAACAGGAAATGGTCATCGATGACCTCCCCTCATGACTGAAAGAGAAGTCCGTGATTATAGATGGTCTTGAAGAAGAAGTTGTTACTCATTTGTGTAGACTTGAATGTTGATAAATTTCAAAAGAAATGGAGAATAAAATATAGTTTGGATGATTATCTAATGTTAAATTACTTGATAGACCTAATGATAGTTATAGTGGAGTTGAAACTATTTTGAATGTTCAAAGACCTGCATGCATGAGAAATAGTGGAATTGGTTGTGATGCTGAAACCTAAAATGCTGAAAATAATGCTTTGCAAAATAAATGCAAGGCGAAAGTTGGCCATGTTGAAAAGTCTCTTGAAGTACTGCAAAAGAAACCCTCAATTAAATTTGAAAGAAGAACTAAAAACTATCCCTAGGTATCTAAAAATGATAGGAAGTAAAAAAAATTTCTTTTAAAGGATACAAGAGGAGGAATCGAAATGAGAACACATTTCCACCCATGAAATGTCAATTATGTGGCTATTTGGGCCATACCATGTCATATTGAGAAGAGGTAAGTATCTATTTGAATGTGTAAGATATATGATCTCAACAAAAGATAAAAATCCATATCCTACTTATTATTGAATAATTTATTTCTATAGATATTATTTTCACTATTCTAATCTTTGACATTCACCTATATATTGTTGGTAGAGAAATGATAGGATACATTCATACAATTCTCAGAGAGAGGTCAATACTCGACAACAATATGGTGTGGCTATTTTATATAGGTTATATCCTTTGGAATAAGAGTACAAATATAAAGAACCCTTACATATAGAAAAGCTATTGAAATGTCCATCACTATCCTCCACCCATTCTATTATTTTATGGAAGGAAAAGAGGAAAAATAGAAAATCTATCCTTTTAGAAGGTGCTTTCAAAGAATAAAAGAATCCCAGAACATGGATTCTTGATAGTGGGTTCTCATAAAAATGATGGGAAACGATGTCCTATTAATCAATGTTATGAAGAAGGTTAATGGAACCGTACAGTTCAGAAATAATGGGTTTTTTAAGATAAATGGTATTGGAAGTACTAAATTGGCCAATAGAGAGCTAAAGAAAACCGAAGTTTATTACATGGATGGGTTATGTCAAAATTTCTTAAGTGTAACTCAACTCCTTGATGCAGGACATATAGTGACATTAAATAAAATAGGATGCACTATAATGGGAAATACATGGAATTCTATCATGAAAGGCTATATAATAGACAAAAACTTGTATTAGGTTAATAGTAAAGAAAAAATTTTCAACATGATAGTTGAAGATGAAACCTACTTTTGGAATCAACTATTGTGGTACATTAATCAACAAGACAAGAAAAAGATATAAAAATTGATGATTATCATGGATATTTCAAATATAGACTATGAATGGGAGAAGACTTGTGATGCATGAACGTAAAGAAAGTTGGTGTCTAGTTAATTTAGTCCAAATAAGTAAAGGGGATAAAATATTTTTGATCTCATCCATACAAATGTTTTTGGGCTGATAAATATTTCCAGAACTCATGGAGAAATATATATTTTCCACTTCATTGAATATTATAGTATAATGGAATGTGTGATGGTTATATAGATAAAACTAAAATTTATTGATTTCATGAAAAATTTTCAAGAAAATCCTTTAATGAAACTGGAGGGACAATCAATGTTCTAAATTTTTTTAATGGAAGATAATATACATCCATTGAGTTTGAAAACGGCCTGAAAAATCATGTAATTAAATATCATGTGGCTGTTGTGAGAACCCCAATGAAAAATAGATTTGTTGAGAAATTAAATCAATAAGTGAATTGTATGGAAAAAACTATGATGATTGAGAGTTGTATCTCTTGAAATTATTTAAAAGTAGTCATTAAATCTGTGTTATATATTCAAAATCAAACAGACTTTATATGGGGAATCCAATACATAGTATGAGTTATGGAATGGAAGGAAGCCCTCTTAGAATAATTTCATCATTTTTGGAAGTTAATGTTTTATCAATATTAAATAACGAAAACAAGGAAATTATGGTGATGTAGTGGATGAAGAAACATTCATCATATATTCAATGAATTTAAAATCCAACAATTGATTTAATAATCATATTGAAAAAATTATGGAAAGCAGTGATGTAAAGAGAATTGAATAAAAAGCAAATTCCTCATGAAATAATTATACTAATATAATATAAGATGAAGAAGAATATGAACATGGAATATATCAAAATACCAAAGTAGAGTAATGTGTGAACATCATTCAGAGGTAATGGAATGATGTGGATTCAGATGAAGGATCTGAAGAAGAAATTGTGGCTAAACAAGATCCTCCTGAACCTCAAAAGAGAAGCAAAATAGAAGAAATTTATTAGTTCAATATCATTGGGGATTGGAAAACTCAAACTCAGACAAGGATAATGATGAATAATTCACAATATGAATTCCTATCATTGGTGGAACCATTTTTCTTTAAATAATAAATTGAGGCTTTAGCCCTAACCTTTAAAAAAATCATTGGTGGAACCATTCTCATTTGAAGAAGTTATAATGGACGAATCTTGGGTAAAATCCATTAATGAGGAGTTGGATCAGATCGAATTAAAAAAAACCGGGGTCTGGGTACAATATCTAAAAACCATAATGTGATATTTATGAAGTGGATTTTTTAGAATAATTTCAATGATCATGGTTTAGTGATCTGAAAAAAGGAACAACTATTGTGTAAAAAAATTCACAAATTGAAGGGGTCGATGTTGAAGAAACATTTGTTCATGTGACTAGACTGGAATCAATTTGGTAATTTTATTCCATATTGATCCAAATAGGGTATAAATTATATCAAATAGATGTCATAAAATAATTATTGAATATTTTAATTGAACAAGAAGTCTAAATTGAACAACCACTAGGTTTCTTGATCAAAAATGATGAAATGAGGGATTAAAAATTAATGAAATCACTCTATGTTATGAAGCAGGCACCACATGCATGGTAGCCTTGGACATATTCTAATCTAAAAAAACCTGAATTCAAAAGAGGAAGAAGGGATCACAATCTCTATGTGAAGAATTATCATAAATATCAGTTCATGGTACTTGTTTATGTTAGTGATATTATTTTCAGTGGAAGCAGTTGTGGATCATGGGATGAATTATAAAATCACTTGAAATCATAAATCAAAATGACTATGATTGGGAATCTTTTTTACTTCTTTGGACTACAAGTGATTCGGAGGAATGTTTACACTTTCATCTCTCAAGAAAAGTATGCAAGATAGTTATTGAAGAAAATCAATATGCATGACTCCAAAACAATATAGACTCCATTTCCTGTTGGAACAAAAAATGGAAATCATGGGAATGAGGTTTAGTGAACCCCATAATGTTTAGGAGAATCATTGGAATCCACTAATACATGATTTCAACACAACCGTATATTGTCTTTGAAACATGATTGGGGCTTGTTTTCAAAGAAATATAAAATAATAACACATGGTGGTCATGAAAATAATCATGAGGAATGTTAATGGAACTCATAATTATGCAATATTCTTTACTACAGGATGAAATAGAGAACTATCAGTGTTCTCTAATGCTTACTAGTCTAGATATGTAGTGGATAGGAAATCCACCATGCTGGAGAATTCTTTATTGGGAATAAATTTTAGTCTTTTTGATCAAGAAATAGGAAATAACATCTCTCAACACTATAGAAGATGAGTATATCCCTTCTACTAAGGCATGCACTCAACTACTGCGGATGAAGAAATATCTAATAGAAATTGGTGGTGTAGAGAAAAAACCAAAATTGATTCACTATGATAACAAGACTGTGATTGATCTTATTAATAATCAAGTAAATTAAATTTTATAAAAAATAGAAATAAGGTATCACTTCATCAGGGAAAAAATTGAACAATCTTTTATTAAAATGGATTATGTGGAAATGTTGAGTATGTGGCTGATATTCTGACCAAGCCCATGGAATAAGATTTTTTCAAAAATCATCCGTTGAACCATAGTATTCATCCACCTCCCAATGAATGAGGAGGTCATGATACTTAACTCTCCACAATCCAAATAAATGTTTAAAATCTTTGTGGAAGAGATGTGGGTTTGTGGGGGAAATACGATCTTAGGGGGGGGGGTGTTTTGAGCTCTAAAATGTACTAATACAGGTCTTTGAATTTATTTCCAAATGTGGAGATATAGGAATAAATTCAATGGTTCCAAGGAGGAGGATGAAATGTTTTTCTGGTTATAGGATAATTGAGAATGGAGATTTATAACCATTTAGTGTTTTTAGGAAATAATTTAGGACATGTAACACTTATGTTTCATGATAAGAATTCAGTGTTAGGAGGAAACTTTTGAGGGAATGTAATGGTTTTGTGACATGGTGAGAGATTATCATGGACATATTTAAGCTTTCCAAAACATGAGAATCCAATTCAAGTTTTCCCTATTATTTTATACATTGAGCATTTGTCACGTAGTCTTAGATTGACTGTGGAGTTTATTTATTCATTTCATGTTTTGATAGTCTCTAGTGATCTATTGCATTTATCTGTAGATTTCCAACAAAACCAAATGGAGATACTTTTGGAACCAAGGTAGTTCTTTTCTGGAAATGAAGAATGGGTTTTGCTTATTTTCAATCCCCACAGCGTTGATTCGAGATATATCAATGAAAGGGATCATAAAGATCAAGCCATAAGCAGTATTGAAGGTGGCGTCGTTTCCCAAGGTTTTCTAAAATTTTGGTGTCCAAAATCTGGAGAAATAAATGCTTCATGAAAATTGGATTTTCATTATGTCCATACAGAAATATGTTAATGGAATTATTTTTTTAGAAATGGGATTCATGATTTTTGTTTCTCAAAGGATTAAATATTTTTAGCATTGAGCACTATGATAATGAGAATTTCAGATTCAAGAATAGTATTTTTCTAAAATCAACTCTTTATAAATATCGTAAAGGCATGTATTTCACAATGACAGGCTTGAGGATTTCAAAGATATGAAGAATTGAGATTTTAGACAGTGTTACTTCAAAATTACGAGAATTGGTGCTCTGTGGTGACATGAATGAATTTCAAGGAAATCTCCATGGTTATGAAGTGCTCTGAGAATAGATAATTTCCATCAAGATTTGAATATTAAGGACCATCTTGGAGACATTTTTGTCCAATTTGTAAAATGTGCTGGAGGCGGTGGAGATTTTTGATTGTCCAATCCTATAAATAAGAGTCTACCCCTCTTCAATTGATATGAACGTTTCATAAAAAAAATACAGAATCGTTCTGATTTTGTGAAGAAAGGGGATCCCCACAGAACCAATTTTATGTGGAAGTATGAGATATGTGAAAACACTATTTTAGTCTTCATTGAGTTCAATGATTCTAGGTATTGGGTGAATCACAAATATGGTAGGTTCGGTGTTGACTCATTGAGATTTGATACGGAAGGTTGTTCCATGAAGGCAGTGTGCTTCATGGCATAAGGTTGTTCCAAGAAGGAGACGGTGATGTACGGAGTATTATTATTTGTGAATTCGATATAATTTATAAGGAGTGATCATTGAGAAAGAGTGATATTTGTGAATACGGGTCTTTATGAAGGAGGTTTGTGACATTATGTTTTTGAATATATGTTTTATGTGAATGTGGTTTTCAGTGTGCATCTACGTAGGATTTTGATGTTGGAAAAGTCTTGTGTAGGACATAGAAAAAGATGTTAATGGAAAATAAATGATGTAGCCATCAAATAGATTTACTAAGTTTGAGTTATCTAAGATCAGTGTCCGTGGGGAGTCAACATAAGAATTCCAAGGGAGGTAATTAGCAATTAGTAAAATCCTGTAAAGGCAGTGTGTCGGGCACATAGTGACTATGACTGAACTTCTGTTTTCCATAACTAGCAAATATTAATGAATTTTTTATGATTGGAACATTGTTGGTGTATTCCCCTTATACATATCCATTAGTGTTGAACCAAATAAATTTGTTATGTTGTCATTTTCTTTATGTGATCATTTTATTACAGCTCTTCTCTAAGATATAGGTTTAAGGCATTCTTACCAACATGGAAATATGATCTGTAACCTTAGAAGAAGAAGTTGGCACCCTAATTCACCCCACCTCACTCAGCGTGTCTCAAGATCCTTCTATAAATCCTTCAAGTATTGAGTGGTTAAAAATATCAGTGAATACATCAAACTATCCATCATCAATTCATATGATGTAAATGACTATGTATGTAAATTTTTAACATGGATAAATAGTAATAAATCATCTCCCATCACATATAGATTCTCATATTGGTTATGAAATTCTAAATAAATGGTTACGTGCTGATGATCGATCATTCCAAGGTTTTAGGGGATCAACCCCACCAAAACAACCCCATATAAGCCCCACATGTGCTGTATAACACACTTGCTCAGTCCCGTATTATCCTCTACAATCTACTAGTGAGAAATTTACAATCCCAGAATTCCATTTTCTACCCATGGATATCCATGTATACCTTCATTCTATATGGTTAACCCATATTACAATAAGTGGATGAGGTGGTACCTTGGATTTCCTAGTGAATAAAATATATTTGAATAAGTCATGACAGAAAAATACTAAGAATATATTCTATGTACAAAATGTAATATCACAACATTTTCCATCAACGGAAAACCCTGTAAATAACTTCAAATTACCACAAATCATCCTAAAATATAACATTTTTCATGACAATCGTTACTTATTACTCTTATTTACTATGATGTAAGCAATGTGTATTTATTGATGCACATCATGGAACATAAGAACATTTTTATAATCCTCATTATTATATGGAGAATAGTGATTCTCCATATTTTTCAATATACCCTCTTTCTATAATATTCAAATTATATTGATAATTTATTAATAACAAATAAAATTTTTTTACATTTGGTTCAACAAAATTTGAGAAAAAACATTACATAAATCATTTTTGAATGTTTTTGAAAACAACTATCACACTATTGAATAATTCTCTGAAAATTGTGTTTCAAGGCTTTCCGAAATAAAACATTTCTAATAAATTTTATGTAAAAAAAACTAATGGTAAATTACCCAATTTTCTTACCCCTAGAGTTATCATTGAAGGTTTTAGAGTATATATTTAATTGAATTCTGAGAGTTCACAACACATTTTTCTTGAGAAACCACTATCAATATAAACAGATGATGGTTTTTTTACGAAATACACATTTCTAACAAAATCTAATGGAAACAAATATAAGTGACCAAACAAAATTTGGTCTATTTCTGCACTCTTAAAATGATTCAGGTAACCAGAATCTTTTAATATTATTTATTTTTTGAAACATTTTAGGAAATATAGAAGGATTTTAGCCTCCATTAATATGTATTCATACAATAAATTTCATAAAATAAATTTTCAAATATTTTATAATAATTAGGAAATTTATCTTTTGATAATCCTCAATTTAAATTTCTTATCATGGTATTTCATGAGGTTGTATCAAATTTGAGGAATGTGACTAAAAAATTGTTTTCCTTATTTTTTTGAGAGCCTAGAATTTTATTTATAGTATTTTTACATTGAGTAAAATTTGAAGGATAATTTTTTTGTTCAAAAATTATTGATAAAATCTTATTAACATCTGGTTCATTCTTATCTACCATGTATTACTCTTCCTTTTCCTTTAATATTTGATCCTTTTCCTATAGAAGGTCTTCTTTTCTTATTGGTCACATGATTTTATTTCTTATTATGTTCCATATATAATGGAGGAATTTAATGTTGTTTTTCAATTTGTTCATAACATTATTTTAGTTCATCATAATTAATATTACTTAAGTAGAAAGATGAACAAGAAATGAGGGAAGAAGTAAGATATTATGTTGAAGATGTGGAAATGGGAATATGATTACTAGAAAAATTTTTGTCATCAAAACATTGAATGAGGATATTATAAAATTAGTCACATGAATATGTTAATGATGTTGATTCCATGGAGTCATTTGTTAATTATCTAGTTGTTACTTTTGAAGTATTTATATCTTTATTATTATTTTAACCGTAAATTTGTAGATGGGGAAATCCAAATTTATGTGTCCTTTTTTCTTTCATTCATGGAATATCACATATTGTTACACTATTTGATTTACCTTCTTTTTTTTGTAAATTTTCTTAAAGAATTTATTCATGTCAAAGGGGAATTATGAAAACTTTTGAACATCACCTCGGGATGAATCATCCTTGGTTGGTTTGATGGTGATTGTTTTCATTAAATATTTTGCTTTATTGTCATATTTATCATATTTTTTCTTCACAGTAATTTCAAACATCTTTGGGGATCCATGTAATTCTTCAGCCACTATTTTATTTTTATCCATCGATTCTTGTATTGTAATGAATTTGGGTGAAAGATTTATTATTTGGATGCATAATATCTTTTCACTATATTTTATTAAAAACAATCATCACCAATATAGTTTAGACCATTGAATATTTCATTAAAATATGTAAACATACACTCTATGGATTCATTTAAATTCCTATAAAAGATTTTAAAGTCATCCATTTACATGTCTAATCTAGTATATATTACATTTTCACATCCTTTAGGAATTACTTCAAGAAAATACCTTAATTCATGTTCTATTCTACATGTAGATACATGATTAAACACATTTCAATCAATACCAAAATTTAAATAATTCATCAAATTTATATTAGGTTAAATGTTTTTAAAATAAATAGGGGTCCACATATTTTTAGGATATTTAGTAGGAATATAGTCATTCATATCCATTTTCCGAACAGGGTAAAAAATTCTACCCAGAATGGTTGACTTACATTTTTCAAAATGGGAATAATTTTTTTCAACAAAAATAGAATCATGAGAATAAAAATTTGATCCCATTATAAACATATACATTGAATTTGATATTAATTTTAAAAATAATAAAACATCATTCAAAATAATTATTTTTGTTAAAAAACATCTCCATTTTTAACAATTTTCAGCCAAGTAGATGTCTAGAAGGAGGAAGCATGTGGAATATTTTACATATATAATTTAAATAAAATGGAAGAAGATAAATTGAAAATTAAATATTTTTGAAATGATTAAATAATAAATAAATTAATTATTTAATGATACAGATTTATGACTTTAATCAGTATTTTATAGTTTATTTAAATAATGATTATACAATCATTAACATTAAAAATTGATTTAATTTAAAAAAATTATGAATTTAAATATTGAATGATGAAATTTGAAAAATAAAAGAGACACCAAAATTTTTTAATAAAGGAGTACTATAATATTTCAGTATGAGACTCTACAAATCATCCCCCTATGTTGAGAGATTTATATTAATACTACCTTGATCATGATACTTTCGAGAAAACATTAACATTGAATTTTGGTTTTTAGGCACCCTCTTGAGCCTTCTCGATAACTAATGAAACCATCCCTCAATTTTGTGGTAGTATGAACCCATTGTAGAATAATTTTAGAAGAAATAATAATTCTTGGAACAAATCCATTACAATTTTGCTTAGTAAATATCCTGTATGGATTTACATAGTATATTTTAGAGATAATGATATGATGTAAGAATATAAAAATTTATAAGAATAGTGAATTATTGTTTTCTCTTTGAGATACCTTTAGAGTATACATTGGATTTTCAATTTTGCAGAGTGAAAATTGAATTAATAACCACAGTAGATTTTCTGGTAGATAGTAAATCCTATAGGCCTCAATAAATGTTTATATAAAGTCTAAAAACGGTGTTGATGCTCTTGGAATTCATTAGGGACATTAAATCCAAAGAAGACCACATGTATGGAATTTTGGAGAATAATAATATCACTTTATGATGTACTATCTTAATGATTCTAGATACTTAATGCACCTCACCAACAAGATGGTGGGTCCCCTAGATTCTTATAGTTCTTGAAATCCCCCACTAGCTAGCTTCTAATAGCCAACATCCAACTGATGGCCATTAGGCAGAAAAATGCATCTCGGGATCTGTTAATGGCTAGCCCGTTCTCCACCACCTACAAAGAAATGGCTTTTTTTAAAGAGGATCTACAATTCATTTGGCACCAGGAAACTAGTATTTCATGAACATTCCCAAGAACCACTAATGCCCCACCATTCATCTTTTAATAACTTCCAAATAAACTAATAAGAATATTATATGACCTAAAATCATGATAAGAGACAGTTCTAGGCCTTTATCTAGACCTTCATGAAAAAATTTAACATACACATACAATCAATACAATATATTGACTTGGAGTTTTAATGATATAACTAAAAATCACACATTGATATTTTTAGAATTATAAGTGATTACTTTTGATCATTAAAACAGCATGAAAGAGAGAGGTAAAAAATATACCCACCTTGATTATGGTAGAAAATGTAGCATTAAAATATATATCTACTATAAATACAATAATTTTATTTAGTAAGTATATATAGGGTATAAAATATGCTCAAGGGTTAATAAATAAAGCAACACATGTCAAAATTAGGAGTACAAAATTTAAAAAAACATCAATAACTCCTCCTTTATAATAATATTAATAAATAGAAAACAAGAAATTAAAATTATTTTTTCCCTTTTGTATCTTTTAAATTTTACAACATATATTATAAAGATAAAATCATCTCCCTCTTTCAAAATTTATACACCTTTGGGGTTTAAAAAATCTCCCCCTTTGTGCAACCTAATTGTTTCTTAAATTTTAATAAACTTATCCCCTATTGTAATTATAAAAATTAATAAGTGATGCCTTCCCTGAAAAAATGGATAATCTCTTAGAAAAAATATTCATTACTAAACATTAGTGAAATTCAAATAACCCGAAGTAAGGGGTTTAGTGAAAATAGTAGAATGTTGATATTCCACCCTAAAAAATTCAAATCATATATCCCCATTTTTTGAAGTGATTTCTTATGATATGGTGAATATGATTAATTTTATTAGTGAAATAATGTTTTTTATGACTTATAATGATATTAATATCACTATTGTTAATTAATAAAATATTTTTATATCTATATTTAATACTAGAATCCAATAGAGTGTGTTTCAAAAAAAAATTTGGGTACGAATCATCTAAATTCCTATGTATTATACATTGGTTGTAGAAAGTGAAAACATGTTTTCCATATTTATAATCCATGAGACCATGAAAATTCATTGTAGGTGAAAAGTCCCACTTTTAATTTAGCTACATATTTGGAATCATTCATTATTATCATCATAAAATATCTTTAATTCAAAAAAAGTTTCTTTGGGATAAAAACAGATTAACATTAATTTTTAAATAGTGAATTCTTTTTCATAGATATAAGATGATATTTAATGGAATTTTAATAAAAATAATGGAAAAAGTAAAATTTAGAGAAGATATCAGGACATGTGGAAGTATGATGAAGTATACTTCAAATAATACATTGATAAATATTATTATCGACCATCTTACCATACCCATATAATGTGATATTACATGTGTTATCTATGGGAGTAAAAATTTACTTAGTGGGATCAATACCAAATAATTTTAAGATTTAGTTTGTGTATTTACATTTCTTTTAAAAAATAACATCATTTCCTTGAGAAATTTTAAAAAGAGAATGTATTTGAGTTGACACATTAAGCTAATTTTGAAATTATTTTTTCAATAAATCAAAAATGAAAAATCAAAGAGATTAATTAGTTGAAATTTAAATAAAATAATCAATATAAATTTTGAAAATTAATAAATCATTTAAGATATGTTTTAGAAAAAATTTAGGAGTAATATTTTCTGATTTTGAAACCTTTGGACAATAGAAATTTAGATTAACATTTATAGAAATACTATGGGTGAAAGATATGACTGGGATATGTAGTCCCTATATTATATAAGCCACTAACACATTGGGTAATGTTTGTATCTCATTAAATTAATTTTTTTGATCGTTATGTGTAATCTTAGGAATACTATGTTAGGTTGTATTAGTAGTTATACTTGACTTGTTCTTATGATTCCATGTTTTATCTAGTTCACATATTCTTATGATGCCTTTATATTACGATATTATATCATGCTTTCTTGTTCATGTTTATGAATATAACTCTTATTATTGTACCTTTTTATATACACTCAATCACATGTATCACATGACCTTATACTCTTCTTTGATTCTTACATTACTATGAATTATAGATCCCCCAATTCTTAGGTACTTTCCAAGGTTATCCCACACAGTTTTAGTAGAGAAATTAAATTTTAAGGTAATTTTCTGGAGTTTTTAAATAATGTTAGAGTATGCATGTTTCTGGTTATTAGGACATGTTCATAATTTTTAAAGGAAAAAAGGCCTCATGATTTTATGGGATTGTATTATGTGCACCATCAAGTAAAAAATCGTGAATTAAGGTGTATTGAAATATGGGTTTTCATAGTTTGTTTCAAAGGAAAGACTATTTATTATTAGAATTTGTATTATAATACCTTAAAAAGAATAGTAAAAATATGAACACATCGCTAAATTTTGTTAATTATATATTTATTGATTTATAAGAAAATACATCCCTGTCAGGATACTATATGGTGGAGTATCTCTGACACAGTTGTACCTAGGGGTAATATGCCCAGAAATGTGTGTGGTTGTTGATAGGATCAGAACCTAGTTCCCAAAAAGGGGACTTACTACACACATATTTTGAAACTCTTACGGTATATAATATGGTAAATTCAAAATCTTCTTAGGAACCATTATAATGGGACAAAAAAACATATGATTTAATGTTATGAAATAGATCATGAACCACATAAATTCAAACCTATATATTTACAACTTAATGAATATATGTAATTTTTTTGTTACCCCTTTAATGTCCATGGTTTTCCTTTTATGGGTTTATTAGTTTAAAAATTCTCATCAGTTTTCAGTCTATTTTAGTTAATGGATAGAAACAAGAGAAATAGAGAAACAAAAAATGTGAGGGGCAAAGTGATTACTTTCCAAATGAGATTTCCAACCTTATTGGAGTAAGATTTGGGAACATCCTGAAAAAACATTCTCAATTAATTCAATTTTTGACTAAAAACATGAATCAGGAGGAACACCCATATCCCGCTAAGAAATAGAAAGATACAATGGAGACCAATATGTGATAAAGGACTTCAAATTTTAATGGATATTCTAATCCCTTAATCATGGAATAATGAATCAAATCAATTTACAAGATATTATCCATATATTAATGCTCTAAAAAGGATAAATTTAACTATTTTTTATTAAATTAAGGGGAAATATGTTCAACAATGGATGATTTAAAAAAATAAAACTTTGGGAGGATATTGAAGTGAAAAATTAAAAAAAATGTATTTTTCTAATAAATACTCTTCTCACACTCTCATTTACAAAATGGAGTGGGATTTGTTTGGCCTCAAGAAAAATGATGATATATCCATCCTCATGTATGAAGATATATTCCAAATACTTGAATAGTATTTCCTTGTCTCTTTCATTTACCTAGAAAGTAATATTGACCACTTATTTTTTGGGATAATGTAGATTCTATAAAAAACCATGGATATTTAAAACTTTGAAATCTATGAATAAATTTTCTGATGTGCCCTCAAAGTCAAAATGGATATCAGAGAATCTCAAGAGTGTCACAACTCTTCATATAGAAATTGGATGATATATTTTAATTTTGGTGTTATCTTGGATAAATGTCATGTGGGTAAGAAACTACAACATCCAACATGTTAAAAGTGTGGAAAGAATTATCCTAGAAATTTTTAAAAAGGAAAAAATGAAGTCATTTATGTGGGTGAAGGAGGTATACCTAGCTATAGATTACTCACAGAAGAAACCCACCAATTTTATGGAATAATAGAATGATCCTTTTAACCAACAAAATGTTTTTTATATTTACAACTGTAAGGAATAAGGACACTAGGAAAATATATGAACTAAGCAAAGGGTGGTCAATGAAAAATATATATAATGCCTACACAGTGAGGGTGAAATTATCCCATCATAATTTATGAGGTGGATTATAAAAAATTACTTACATGTAAACTAGTTATTAATTATGGGAAAGAAAAAATACTATTTGTTAATTATATGAATTCATTATATCATGAAATATTAGTAAAACTAGTCAAATACCACCTCAAAACATTGAAGTTCAGTTTTGGTGAATATGTAAATGGGTGATTATTAAAAATTAATATTATAACATATCCCCAATCAAAATTTGAGCGAGGAATTTCCCAAAAAAATTGATATTCCTTTTATTAAAACATGGGGCTATTCTATTCATGGATTGGAATTAAATTTATATATCCAACATAAATTGTCGATATAAGGAAATCACCATATGTCTCACAATTCACCATCTTATTCTATACAAGTTAAATGAGGAGGATGAATCTCCTTTGTTATCATCAGCTCTATTGTGGATATTACTGACTTATGAGAAATCATATCTAATATAAATTAGTGAGCTATAGATAATATCAACCTTGATGAAGCATCCATTATAATGGATGTATCTTATGAGTTTCCAAAAGAATTGCATTATATTCCTCCTAGATAAGAGGATTAGTTCTCAATGATACATATACCCAGATCATTTCCCATATCCATGACTTCATATAGAAGATGCAGTGTGGAACATCAAGATCCAAAGAAGAAACTATAAGTGAATCTGGATAAAGGGTTTATATAACTAGGTGATTTATCATGGGGTAACCCAATATTTTTTTCTTAAATATAATGATAGGTCAATGCTCCACATCATTGATCATCGTGATCTTAGAAAGACCAAAATAAAAAAACAGGCATCATCATTCATAGATTTATGACTAGTTTGGTAAACTATTTTGAGACCAATACATCACTAAGGTAAACATTGGGTTTGGATACTATCATGTAAATGTGTTGAGAGAGGATATTCTTAAGACTACACCTCATACAATGTAAAGGAGTTATGAGTTCATAGTTATTGAATTTTTACTCGTTGATGATCTATCTAGGATTATGGAATTAATAAATTATATATTAAAGTATTTCCTTGAATTTTTGGGTATTGTTTATAGATTATATTCTGATAAAATCCAAAATAAAATAGGCACATAAGGGTAATTTTAATTTTGTACTCAAGAGATTATAGAAAGAATTTTTTAATGAAATGTATTATAAATTTTAGCTATCGATGGAGTATGTAATATTATTATGTCATTTAATCACCATCAAAGGGATATTAGTGGATCCTTAAGAAAATAGGCAATTTAAGGATGAAAATAAAAACTTATGTGAATGAAGACCATAGTTTCCTTAGTTTAGTTAGGGAATATCCTCGATTTGTTAGAATAATCCCATAAATTTAAATCCAAAAAACCAAGACAACACATCAGGGGAATATGTTTTTCTAGACTGATGAATGGTAAAATATATTTATAGAGTTAATTAAGAGGCCAATCACTAAATATTTACTCACATTAATCACTAGTGGGGAAGGTTTTAGGATCAACAATGGCGTTTGAAAAAAAAATTAAATTGGATGTGTACTCATTAAAGATGGAAATGGAATAGCCTATTACTCATTCCAATTAACGATCCATGAGTATAACCAATCAATTACTAATTTATAATTGGTTTTAGTGATATTCTCATTGATGATTTAGCAAAATTATCACATTAGAGATAAGTGTGGAATATATATAGTTAATAAAAGGTTCAAGTGTATATTAATAGAAAAGTAGATCAATAGTCTCCCAAACATTTGGTATAATTCATCAATGATTATGATTATTTAATCCATTATCATCCATGAAAGGAAAGGAAAGTGAAATATTCTCAATGTATAGAGGATTATAAAACCATATCCTTGATTATTATTTAACGGGATCCAATCGTCTTAGACATTTGGAGTATTAACAAGGTAATAATAAAAGGATATTCAAAATAATATTATCAAATAACTACTCAAATAAATATTCATGATAGGATCAAGGATCCTAGAATAGTTGATGATGTTATATTTAAAAAGGTAGTGAATATTAATGTTTTCAACTTTTATAAAGGTGGATTTTGGGGTTTATAACCCATATATGTGTCCCATAAAAACTATAGCTCAGGGGGGATCTTCTAGATAATGAGAATAGTTCATCATTCCCAATTCATGTAGGAAGAACTAATATTTATAAAGATATAACGTAAAAATTCTAGTGGGATAACCTGAAGAAAAATATTATATAAATTTCAAATCAATTATTCGTATACTAAAATGTAAAGGATCAATGATAGAAGCTTGAGTGTATAATGAAATAAATTTCCATTCCATTATGGAAATTAGAAAAAATAACCACAGATTTCATTATAGAATTACCCAATACATCTAAAGGAAGTAATTAAGTCATTTTAGCAGTCGATCACATTATAATTTCCACACATTTCATTTCTATCAAGGTATATTTCTATCATTCCCATTTCACAAAGATATACCTGATATTAGTGCTAAAACTGTATTCAATTTCACACTCCATTATATTTTTTCTATATAAGAGATTTAACCATGAGGATTTGGATAATCCTTTGTTATGTGTTGGATACATAGTTTTCTCCGGTACTTCTTATCACCTTCATATGGATGGTTATTATAACAGAACCAATCAAACTCTCGAGGATATATTATGTGTTGATCAATGGATATTCATTGATTCTGGGATCAACTCCTTCCCCATTATAGTTCTCATCTAAAAATAACTTCCATTATATATTTTAAATGAAACATTAAGGGGATCTGTAAGAGAACATGATCCAGACCCTAACATACTATGATGATGTTAAAGAGTAGAAATTGATTATACCGAATCTATTCTAACATATAACATAGAAGATTAAACCTATTTAGTGTTATATGAAATATTCCCAATGTTGATAGAAATTCTATGATGAAAATCATCGACGAGATCTATATTATCAGATTAGAGATAAATTTTTCTCTTGTATATCATTATGTAATACATTCATGAGATTCATGAATAATGGAAAGCTTTATGAGAGATATTTCTTCGTTTGAGATACGTAATCATACTGACGTAGTGTTCTATCAACTAGCACACCCATTAAACCTATCTCATGTATATGATGTGTTTCATGTATCCCTATGAAATATGTACACAGTATAACCATATCATGTAAAAAAATATAGATGTGTCATAATTGTAGAATGATATTAAATATGAAGATAATCTAGTAAAGATCTTCTATCTTAGGGTCGAAGTTATACAAAACAAGATAGGTCACCTGGTCAAGGTATAACGGTGCAACCAAAATTTTGAGGAACTAACTTAGTAATAGGAATATGTGATGAAATATAAGTACCTAAATCTACATTAGATTATAAAATGAAATCTCAAGGGTTAAATATTTCAAATATCAAAGAAACTAAAATTTTCTAAATGGAATTACATTTTGAAATAAATAAATGTCAAATTAAATAACATAATTATAGAAAAAAATAAACAACTTGGGCTATTTTGGATTTTTATAGCCTGTTGTATTTTAAACATAATTAAGCACCGCTACAATTGATAATATATCCCTTGTAAAATATCCATTATAAATAGTGTATATTTATGAATAAGATATAGTCTAATTGACATAGATAAATGAAATAATGGCCAAGACGTGTAGGATCATACCCTATAAATACCATTTATTAATGCTTCCAAGGGTTATGACATCAATGTAATTTTACCTTGACCAATAGAAATACTAAATTAAATAGGTAAATCTTGATGGAAACCATTTATTATAAATGTTTAAGCTTATTGAGATCATGATTCAAACCATGCACGTCAGACCACCTAATAAAATTATCACCATTATACACCTTACCCTTAGGGAATACACATGTGTAATAAAGGGTTGTGTATGTTGACCTTAACATTTTGAATCATTATATTTTTATTTTTTATAAAATGATTATTATATTTATCTTTCTTTATTATTACCTTATATTTTTTTAGATAATGAGGTTGATAAAATTTATATTTTTTCGATGAAACACTAATTTTATTCTTGGGAAATATATAGACTCTTTACAGACAATGTATTTAATGAACTCAATAATTATTTGAATATATTTTACTTCAATAAAAAAATCTTTTATGTAATATTTATTTAAATATAAATTATAATATAATTATAAGGCATCAAATGTAATTTTTATAAGGTTGAGAAACTGTTTTCATTGTAAAAACTTACTTTTTCAATAAATGTGAATTTTTTCTTTAAAATTTAAAATTTAATTATTTATAGAATTATTTAAATAAAAAAATATTATATTTTAAAATAGCACCAAAAAATTATTTTACAGTTACATTTTCTTAATTTATTGAGATAGTCGGATATTTTTGGTAAAAATTACATATGCATAAATATATAATATGTATTATACCATAATTAAATCCCAAATTGATGTACTCAATAATATAATGAGTATTAGAGAAAAAAACTATGTTTACCATTTAAAATAATCTTTTTTTGAAGTTATTTGAATAATTTTTTAAAACATCAATGAATCCTCCAAAACCTATAATATATTTTAAGGATTCAAAATTAATTATTTATGAGCATGAGTAACATCGAAATAACCTGGGGAATTATTTTAATGATTTCGGTCATTGTAATGATAAAATATCTAAAAATAGTATATTTTTTCTAACACCAGTGGTTTAAACTATGGAATAGTTTTTTGATTTGATAATTTTATCATATAGTGTATGAAACCTAGGTTTATAAATCAATAAAGAACTCTCCTTCCTTTTTCTATATAAACCCAGCCATCCTCACACTAATATTCACTAAGAACCCTTTTATAATTATATTAATCTTGAATTATCTCTATTTATCCCTCCCAAAGTGTTCCCAATAACATAATAATATCCTCCCAAGATTTTATATGTGCCCCTTCAATGTAATGGATCCTCTATTTCTCTTCTTTATTTACAAATTTTATTTATATTATCCCTTTGCAAATCAAATTTTTCTATTTGAGATATATTTTTAGACAACCCTATTAAAATCCCCATGGATTTCAAGTGATTATATAACCCTTTAAATCACATTAAACCATTATATAAATATTTATATACCCCCATTATGTGGTCAAAATTATCCTGTGTTTTCTTCCATTCCCAAAATTTGTGTAGTGAGAACCTATACCCATATCCATTAAACGATATTAAATACTATATACCTATCCTTAATTGATTTGGGACTTATATGTATTAAAAAGATAATCCTTAATTGTTTGATTAAAAGTTATTGAAGGAATTATTTTGTTTTATGGACTATATTGCACACTTATGCATGTATGTGATAGGAATCAGGTTGTTTGTTAGATAATTATATTATCATCCAATGCATTGGGTAATTATTATATATCAGGATTTTAATTGTATAGTTCATGATATACTATCCTAATTATATTTTGTAATAATTTCTTAGTGGTTATCCTTGACTTATTCTTATGATTTTAGGTTTTATGTTGTTGGAACATTCCAATTATTCGATTATGTTGTCATGTTATATCATGCTTTGATGATACATATTATGATTATCACCCCTAAAATGTCACCCTTATTTTCCCACTGAATTTAATTTAGTGCTTTATTATTATTCTATGATTTGATTATTATATTATAGGGTTTTATTTCTCACCCTTTCATTTGTACTTCCATAGCTTATCCCATGTATTTTTAGAAGAACAATAGAAATTTATGGTCATGTTGTTGAATTTTTAAATACTATTGTTGTACTCATGTTCTAAATTATTATGAAATGTAACTAATTTTTCAAGGACTCTAGGCCTCAAGATCTTATATGATTGTATTATATGTATGTTTAAGTAATAAATCACTATTTAAGGTGTATTAAAATATGGTTTTCCATAAAATTATCTACTATTATAACTTCAAATAGTAATAATTTAAAAATCTACTTGATTTATATATTTTTAGAAAAAAATGAAGTATTTGGAAACTTCACTTTTATTTGATAAGAATAAATCCAAATTTAATCTTGTATTTTTTTCAATAGTAACAAAATTATTCGATTTACCTTTTAGACATTCAATTTGAGAATATTCTAGAAAAAAGATGACCTAATTCAATACATTTTGAATAATAAAATCTATTTTTAGATTTAAAATAATCATTGTGTTTATTACAAATTACGCATTCATCATAAACCATGAAGTGTTTGAAATTATATTTTATTAAATCTCATACTGGTTGATAATGGTTGAGTTTGAAGCCTATGTGAAATTGAGACAAAGAACTTGAAATTGATAATTCACTAATTTGTGCGCTCAATAATTTGAATTTTTGACTATTAAGTGAATTTATATTTAATGTATAGAAGTTTTTAAACAAATATTTAGTAAATAAAAGAATTAATTCTGTGGTAAACAAATTTCAAAAATATATTTCTAAAAGAAATTTAAAATCTATATGCCCTCAACTGAATAATTCTTCGAAAATTGATTATCTTTCCTTTGAAAAATAAAATAATTTTTATAAGTGTTTAATTGAAAATACATGTGGTACCTACACCAATTATCTTACCCATTGATTTATAAGATAAGGTGACATGAACTTCATTTATTTTATCAATTTTATTGAATTCCTATTGGTTTCCACTCATGTGTTGTGAGTAACCATTATCTAGGTACTATTTTTCTTCTTCATATTTTCTTAGAATTCATGTTTCCTACAAAATAAATGACTGAATGATTCAATAACCAAACAATATTGGGTTCAAAAATGTTATCCAATAATAATTTAGGTTTCCATAATTATTTAGTATGATATTTTATTTTATAAATATTAGATAAATTATGGATTGATTTTGGTCTCCTAGATCATGGATTATTTAATTGTAATCATAAATAAAATAACCAACTCTAAAAAAAATAATTAATAAAATTAGTCATTGAATTAAACCATAGTAAATTTTTCTTTTTATGGATTTGATAATGTTCTTTATTGTTTTTAGAAAGCAAGAAAAACACTTTCTTTTCAATGTCTTTGAGATCCCATAATTTTGTCTATATTTTTTCATTGAGTGAATTTGAATAGAGAATCATTGAGGTCATTGATTATAGACTGAATATTATTAACTACAATATGATTTTTGAAATTCATGTTTAACACATCATTTTACTAGAATAATTTACAAATTTATTTAAGAAGTTTTTTTAGTAATAACATAGTTTTAATTTTTATCACAATCCTTTAATAATGAAGAATCTTTTAAAAAACTATTTTCATGTTGATCATGTGTATATATAATGCCTTCATAAATAAGGTGAATTGATATAAAAACCTATATCTATAATATACATTAATTTATTATTTATTATATAAGGATAAAAATAATTAAATTCAGCAAGATTATGAGGCCTATTATATTATGAAATTAGGTACATAACACATTTAATTGAAACATGGGTAAACATTATTATTTTAAAACTCCAAAACATACCCTTATATTTTATATATCATCAAATAATTCTAATAATTACTCTGAGAAATACATCTGAAAATGGTGAGTTATAAATCCCAATAACTGAATAATCAAAGCATAACACAATGAAAGTAATACATGATAGTCATGAGGCGTATCCAGGTGACAAAAAAAATATGAGAATCATAAAAATTATCATCGAATTATAATATTAGAAGATAACATCAAGAAAACATTTTAATTTTGAAAAAACATAAAAAATTAAATCGGAATGAATAGTCACGTATAATAATGAAGAAATCATAACATAGTTTGATTAGGATAACCTCATGTACACTAGAAAATGCATTTCATTAGATAAAAACATTACCCACAATTTCATCTATCTCAGAAAATTATGAAAAATTAACCATTAGGTAATTTCGATATGATTATTTAAAAAAATATTAATTATTATATAAAAATAATTCTATAAATATAATAATTTCCCCTTTTAAATAATAATTATCTTTTGTGAAAAAATAATGGTTTTTATCACAATAATAGATCTCTGACCCTTTAAATGATTATGCCAGAATTCACTAAATTATATTATAATTTTTAAAATTATTATTGTTATTATATTAATATAACATTTTTATCATTTTTTTAATTTATTATAAATTATTTATTAAAATTTTATATTTTTGAAAAATTTTAATTTTTGATTCATCGTATCAAAATTTAATTTTCATCAACTCTAATAAAATTGTCATAATGAAAAGGGATAAATATGATGAATTTTTTTATTAAAAATGAATATATGAAAATTCACATTACTAGGGTCTAGATACAAAACACCTTACTAAACCAACATTCTTTCTAATGGGATGGTTTTCAAAGGAGGGTCTTTCTTGGGGTTGTTCTATGAACATGGTTTGGGTCGTAATCTCGATATCCTTGAGCTTATATCATAAAGGGTTTCATTCATGCTTCATTTTTTGAAATTTAGATTGTGATAGGTCATGGGAAAATTCCAATAATTATATATCCCTCCTATTTTTTTGACTAATGGGCTTCATAGGGTAAGATAATAAGGGTTGATGCCATCACAACCTTATTTTGTGCAAATAAGACTTTATCTTGACTCTTACTATTGTTGAAATAGTGGATTTAGTAGATCCAACAATCCTATGCTTTTGATTACCATATCATCTGTATAGTGAGTTATACATGATTTCTATGTACCATTATAGTGTATAATTTTCTACATTTACTATTAAATGTTAATTTCCATTGATTAATTATTGTAGAAAAATGTTATAGCAGATAAAAATATATAATTAGAACCCAAAAATATTGTGAAATTAATGTTAAACAATGTTCCTATGGTAAAGATATATTTTACTGACTATAAATAGTATATGTTTTACTCTCTGGTGTTGTGGGCTCATACTTATTAAGAATCATTCTCATGATATTCAGATTTGGTGATCTCTAGTCATGAGATCATGAGGAATGACCTTCCAATAGGAACACCATATGATTTTGTATCATTGGATGTTCTTATCAATAGAAATGTGTAATGGTCCCCTTAAATAAGATCATTATCAATGTCTTCCATTTGATCGCGTACATTGATACAAGATGAAACCCATGATATTGAAATTGTGGCAGGGTAATTTTTGTAAGGTGTGTCATTGGTGGCATGACATTCGTTGAATGGTCAAAAAATTATTTGTTGTTTCCAGGATAAGGAATTTAAATTTCTCAGGACATGCTAATCAGGATGGTAGTACCCTAATAAATCCATTGACCTGGTATTCCACGGTAAATATATCTAATTAGATCAATAAAAAATAAAGAATGAAATGGGAAATTACATGGTTGTGCTACCTTATTTATGAGATAATTAATACAATGGGATTATATTCCACAATGCTTATTTGTAGGTTGATTTTTACTTCGGTGAAAATCCATTTATCTTTAGGGTCCATGATAGGTTTCTAGATCCCACTATTGGTCTATGAATTGTATTCACTCTTGTTGATATATGGGCCTAGAGGGTCACACAGATTAGTGTGTTCAAGAATCTACCCTATTTAGATGAATTGTAGTTTTGGATAGGGTGGGACACATGACTAAGGTCTCGTATTTTTTCAAAGAGATATGATTACCAATGGAATAAATAAATTCATATTACATAAGTAATTAATAATTGATATTGAATTTATTTATGATTTTTTTTACATGTTTTAACATGAATACATACAAAATATTAATTATATGAATATAAGTTTAAAATTTTCAAGGTTCAATTAATATATGCAGGATACAAATTCGATTTAATGGCACATTTATTATTATTTAATTTATTATTTATATTACCAGAATGTGATAATAATAATTAAAAATATTTATGAATCTGTTTTTTAGTCAAATATATTTTTTATACATAGTGTTATTTATTCAGGGGTCTGGAAGGCATAACTGTGTATTTTCATAACACTATATAAATAGAGGTGGATGGGAGTTCAACATGTCTAATTAAAGGCCCCTCTCTCTACCCTACTTTCCTGCATTCTAGGGACATTTGATTTGGAAATATTTGCTCAGATCAAGCTCTATCGTGTTCATTTCAAAAAAACTGATGTGGTGATCATCAGAGGGTCATAGGAATCATCAGATTTCTACACCAGTACCCAGAATACGATGATCAACACTCTCACAGTTTCTTGAGGTTTGTTTGGATTATCCTGAATAATTGTGCATCATATTGTTCAGGAAATGATCTCTAATTATGAGTAGACACCATGCACTGTTTTGGATATAAACCGGGTATTTTATGGTTTTAATATTGTCCTAAATCCCTTTCATGTTTGATCTTGAGTAACTAATCAGTATTCTTTACACTAGATAACTAATGGGACAAAATATTCTCATTCTAGAACAGAGGGTTCCTAAAATTTAATATAATAGTGGGAGACATTTAATCATTTAATTAATCAATCAAAATGTCTATAGTAGTAATAAAATAATAGTACTAATCCGAAAAAATTTACTTTTGTATAAAATGGAAAGAAATAACACAATAAATAATAGAAAAAGTAAATTTCTACATTTTCATGAGTATCCCAGAATTGTTTTGGCACTTGAACATAGTAATTTGATATAGGAAACTCAAGTTTCCAGTGTCCCTAACTCTTGTTAAGTAACATCTAGAAGCGATGGAGTAATATTTCTTACAGAAGACTAATGTACATAGTATATGATGGTTATTTTATAATGCTATCGTTAACATCAGTTTTTATTTGTGGCTGCTACATCAGGACATCAATGATATAACATCCAATCTCATCTCTTAGAAGATTTCATGGAGAAAGTTATGCAATATATGAATAAAGCGATGGATATACAGACATGTGTAAAGTGAATGATGGATCATCATCTTTTAATGGATCCCATTCCCATATCATTTTACCCATTTACTCACACCTCATTTTAGGTTACGAAACAAAAAATGAATCGGTAAATGATTCATTATATATTAAGCTAAAGGTTCTACAATTAAATAAAAATATTAAAGGTATATTAGTCTTTATTTCTTATAGAAAAAAATTGAAAGGAAAGGAGAAAAGTTCAATGGAAAGTAACACCAAAAAAACATTCAGAACATCATAAAATGAAAGAGGTATTAAGAAGAAGTTATTTTCATTTAATATTATAAAATAAAATTATCAAAGTTTAATAGTAACCAACTTAATTTAATAATAAAGTAAAAACTTATTCTTCAATTATATTCATCAATATAATGATTCCATTATACTTCTTGGGTATTCAATATAATTTGATTATCAAATATGTGTCTTTATAAATAGTAATCAATTAAGTGTATAAATATTACTAGGAAATTATGTTTATTCTCTAAGTGTCTAAGAAATAGTGATCCCTAAGTTAGCAGTGAGAAGTAAATGACTTCTATATTTTCATGTTAAATGATTCATGTGAAACGTTTATTGAGTATAACCAAAACATTCATTACGCATGTTCTTTTGGACATAATAAGACATTATTCTATGTTTCGGAATGAATGTTGTTTTTTTAAATAATCAATATTTATATGATACATGAATCATTGGTAATAATAGAGGAGTAGAAAATGTAAGAGTCATACCCAATTGTGGCTAGAGAAGTATTTTTCAAGATACTAAAAGTTGACGTTAATTATATACCTAGTTTGGAATTTAGGTTTAGTAAATAAAAATACCATTGGTTTTATTAACACCATTAGTTTGTATAAATAAACCTTTAGTTTTAAAGTAAAACAACAATGCTTATGGAATTTCATTAAAATTAGAACATGAACTATTACATGTGTAAGATAGAGGTATATAGACTTCCAAGTATTTCTTAATATAATTATGGAATGGTAAAGAGAAGTAAGTTCATGGTCAAAAGGTGTATATTTCTTTGGGAATTCATGCTGAATAATAACTTCACCAAGAATTCATCGATAAGGATGATATATTATGGTGTAATTCATAAATTCACAGTACCTTATCTACTTCATGGAATTGATATTAATAAGGAGGATCTATGATGAATTATTACATGTTAACATTGGTAAAAAAAATTAATTGTAGATAAATTCCAAAACACAGATTTTATACAATAGATGTATGAGGTATGCAGTGTCAATGTTGAAACTCGAAATAACATCCATTATATTTCATGATGTTCTTTGAAAATAACTTAGATATCCCATAAAAATATTCCAAATATCATGAAAAATTAATATCATGCTATTCAATGTATGTTTTAAATCCATTATGTAATCATTCATGTGTTTAGATGCGAAGATTTTTTTAGCTTATAAACAAAAATGGATTAGGAAAAAACGTGTAGTGCATTTGGGTAATTAACCTAACAGTTTCTTAGGATATTACATAAATCCATAAGACATAAAGTTGTTTTCAAGTGATGGTGTGCATTTCTTTTAAAATAGTGAACATCCATTTTGAGATAGTGGGATCCAGAATGAATTGTTTTTTTTCAATAATCAAGATGCACATGTAGTTTTCATTGGAAGTAGTTCCACAAGAGCATGTCAAATAGAACTTGTTCTAGAGACACATTCTACATAGGAATGTTAAAACCATGGTGATTGTGTTTATATTAACCATGACCGGTGACCTATTATTCATTAATAATAATATTTCTTATAACTAATAAGTTTATGGAAATTATCTAAGATTTAAATATTCATTTACAACTAACTAATGGATTATATTCATCAAAGTGTAGAAGGACTTATTATTTTGAATATTGTGGAGGGTATTGAAGTGATTTGATACATGGATGGTACCGTTGTAGTACTTATTAGTCTCTATTGGTCTTACATTGTCATTATTCCTAAACCCATTATAATTTTACTTATTTTATATATTTTCTATGATCATATTGTATTGATAATTATATTCCATGACCACCGAACATGGATGGTATCTATACAGCGCATGCATAATGGGATGGTCAAGACATAAAATTCTAATAACGGTTTCAAGTTACAGATGTCCATTTTAGGATTGAGGTAAATAAATTATCAAAGAGTATACATTTAGAATGACTGTTTTCCATGTGTTTAAAATTAATATGGGTGTCCATGGGTGTCCACAAAAAAATATGTTTGGAAACATGTGAAAATATATTGGTGTTCAAGATAGATAAGAACATAATGAAATTTATTCTCCAAGGACTGAATTAATGTAGCAATTGGATTTCTATGAAATAGTATCCACTATGATATATATAAAGGTTTTTTTGACCTATTCAATCATACATATAGTGACATGGTATTGATAAATACAAGCTATAACAATTCAATAGAAAATTGTTACAATTGTCACATAGAATGTATCTCTCCAAGTTGATGTGTTCAAGCCCTTGGAGAAGAGTAATGTTGTATGATGAAATAAATATTCTTGAAAAAATGTATTAATCAGGCATTCCATGATATGTAAAAAATGTATATTTCTAAGATATACTTTATAGTAGGAAGAAATGAGTTTTATCTATGAGCACTGCAAGGTAAGAAGTCAGAACTCTCTGATTTCACTTCAACATGTCGAAAGGATACATAGCTGGTAAGTTGAGAAAAATTATACTAGTTTTCTATGGACACAAACTAGTCTTCCTTATATCAATGTGATCTAGTGCACATTTCTAATAAGGTTATGAAAATGAAATGTAAATATTTCTAGTGGTATCCATACAGTCAAGTATCTAGTACATTGTAGCTTTTGATGTAGCTAAAAAGAATTTATATGAATTTTTATTTCAATTGATAGAATCACACTCATTAAGTAAATATTTATGATAATGTAAATTATGATATTATTACTAGAAAATATGTCATGCTATGACAGTTGGAAAAAGGAATATACTCAGAGATATCATCACATTAGATGTTTTACTCAAGGAGATCAGGTTGAAAATAGAATAATAACTATGTGGTAAAAACATAGTTGGCCTAACAACAAAATTCGTGATGTAGTAGAAACATGATCATAATCATTGTAGAAGATAAAATATCTAGTTAACACGTTGGATCTAGTGAAAGGGGGAGTGTTGAAATAGTGGGTTCCCTAGAACCAAAAATTTTGTGCTTTTGATTAAGATATCATGTGTACAAAAACTTATATATGGTGTCTAATTACCATGATAGTGTATACATATAAATTTCGATATATTAATTATCGTATCAAAAGGTTATATGAGATCCCATATTATAAGGAGAACCCCAGGAATATATAATGTTAATCTCAAAGAAAGGTCATATAGTATAGATACATCTTACTATCTAGGAATAATAAATGTCTGAATATCAGGTGTTAGGGGATCATAAGCTTTGAGGTTTCTTCACATTAGGTTATCACTTGGTGATCTCTAGTGGGAATTTCTTGAGAACTGACTGACCAATAGGAACATCACATATTTTGGGTTCCATTGGTTGTTCTTATCTATATACATGGGTAATGGTCTCATGACTTGAGATCATTATCATTTAATTCCACTTGATCATGTACTTTGATGAATGATAAAAACCTTGATAATGAAATCACAATGAGGTTGTTTTGGTTGGGTTTGTCATTAGTGGCATGAAATTGGTTGATTGGTCACGAAATTATTTTTCTCTTCCAGGTTAAGGAAGTTATATATCTCGGGCCTAGTTGACCACGATTATAGTACATTGATAAATAAATGGCCATGATAGTCCATGGTAAATCCATCTAGTTAGATCAACATATAATAAAAAAGAAAAGGATGATGACATATGTGTGCATCATTATTTTTTATATATTGAAGACAAAGATATTTTATTACATAATGCTTGTTCATAGTTTAGTTATCAATGCTGTGAAAATCCTTATATTTGTAGGGGTTATAATGGGTTACTAGATGCTGATGATAGTTTGTGAATAGTATTCAATCCTATTATGATAAATTCCACGAGGGTCACACACAATATAATATTCAAGAGTCTTACCTATTTAGTTTTATAGGAGTTTTGTACATGGTGGGCCCCACCCCTAGGGTCTGAGATTGTTCCAAGGATATTTGATCACCAAAGGAATAAATAAGTTCATATTATTCAGGTTATTAATAATTAATATTGAATTTATTTATAAAATTTATTAACTAGTTTTAAATTAAATACATAAAAAATATTAATTGGACGAATATGAGTATAAAATATTCAACGTTCATTTAATATTTTTATGATGAAGAAGTCGAGTTAATGGATTTGGTGTTATAACGCAATATATTTTTTATATTTCAATTAATTGATAATAATAGTGAATAATAATTATGACTCAATTTATTAGTCAAAATATTTTCTTGTATAGAGTGATATTTTTTCAAGGGGTTGGGAAGGCACAACAGAGAATTTTCTTAAAACTATGTAAATAGAGGAGGAGAGGAGTTAACCATTTTGTATTCAGAGACTCTCTCCCTCTAATACTCTCTTTTATGTTCAAGGGATAGAGGATCTAGTTCCAGGAGCTCGAATACAACTCTCTCTCACGTGCATTGTATGCAAGGCGATGAAATGATCGTTGGAGTGTTGTAGGTGTTTTCAGATTTCATGCTAGCAACTATAATTTGATGATCGAAACTCCCACAGTTTCTTGAAGTTATTATGTATGATCTAGAGGAATTAGGCTTCTGAATTATTCAAATTTTGACCAAAAATGACGAGAATATGTTGTTAACAGCTTCAGATATAGAATAGGTATTTTATGGTTTTAATATTTTTTAATCCCTTTCATGTATGATCTTGATTAATTAATCAGGTAGCGATTCACTGATGTCGACATGTTCATGTCATTCATTGGTGAAAAATTTTAAAATCCCATTTTTGGGGCTTATGTTGGGTTCTTGGTACATTAAAATATATAATAATATTATGAATCATTGTACTACAACTATTTTTTCAATTTTCATGATGATGAATGTTCTTTTACATTCTAAACCCTATATTTTATATTTTTTCCTAATAGATCAAATTATTTTACTTTTTTATATAACTATATTACATTATAATATATTTATTAATTCAAAAATTGAATTTCATTTATAAAAGATTGGTTCGATATATTAATCGCTAAAAATTATAATTTTATACCATAAAATAGATGTGGGTACTTCTGTTTCATCTCATTTTCAAGTTCTGAAGTAGCCTCCTCAAAATTATGGTTTCGCCATAATACTTTGATCAGGTGAGGTTCCTTTTGTCATATAACATTGTATCTAAAATCGATGATCCTAACCGACTACTCCTCATATGAAAGATTATTCCCCAAAGGAATTGACTCCATATTTAGTACATGTGACGAGTCTCATATATACTTCCTCGTGTGTGATATATGAAAAACCTCAGGTAGGTGAGATAGGTTTGGTGGATGTTTGTTTTTATCAGGTACTACCCCAACCCTTCATCCAAAACCTCATGTCATTATTATATAGTGACATATTAAGTAAGGATTAATGATTGTTCTAAAAATCTAGGACTTGTTGATGATTGTTTTCATATCTTTTATGTTGACTTTGTATGGATTTTATATGATGATTAATAGTTTAAACCATCACTATTATGTCACGGATATGATCAAGACCAATCAGATTTTGGAAACTAACACCATCCCAACTTGTTGGAGTCCGATGACACATTCCATTTAGAGCCTCATAAGGTTCAATTTGAATGAAATAAAAAAAGTTGTTATTATATGATAACTCCAATAGGTAAAGGTATTAATCCCAACATCTTTGGAAAAAATTTCACATGATATCAACATATCTTATAGAGTATAAATTTCTCTCACAAACTGGACATCTATTTATAGGTGATATATAATACTGAAATTTAGCTATCTCTCTAGTGCTTCTTGAAGAATTCTCCAGATCCTTGTGGTAAACCTTTGATATCTATTATATATAATTGAGACTATAACACTATGTTATCTAACCACTTCCATTGTATATATCTTTACTAGTTATTCAAAATAAAAATCTTCCATGATAAAAATGAAATCCTCTGAATTTATATGTCGTTTGACTACCACTGAGATAGATTTATTACTTTTATATTTCCTAGGGACTCTTATAAAAAAATACATTGTAATTTTTTTCCCATTTCAATTATGGTAAGGGAAATAATTTCAAACTATCCTTAGACTTCTATCATCAACCACTGACTTATTTTCATACCAACCATTGAGATAAAAATTATCCAATCTAACTCTTCATGTTATCCCACCAGAATTTTCTCTTCAAATATCTTATTGTCTTTGGTATTTCTAGATAAATAGTGAAGGATGAAGTATTCACATCATCTATATGTTCCCTCTTCAAATACAGTTTTGGCAGGAGACATATCTTGTTTTAATCCTCAAAAATCTATTATTATCAATGTTTGACTTTGGAATATTCTCTAGCTTTTTCTGTAGCTCGTCATTGTATTTTTTGGAATTATTTTCCCTATTAATAATGTATGGTAGAGGAGTTATTTGAATGTACACAAATATTGGGTCCCTTACATTGCTAATTGTGGATAGGGTTTCATGGTCTTTTCTTATCAGAGCATCTACCACTTTTATTTCCATTATATGATATAAATGGATTAAAAATCATAATTCATTATTAGATATGACCACCTTCATTGATGCATATTGATATTCTTTTCTGTGAATATATACTTTAGGATATTATGATTTATCTAAATGTCACACTTCTCCCCAAAGAGATAATTTCTATAAGTATTTAATGATAAGATTACAACAACCAATTCAAGATCATGGTTTGGGTAGTTATACTCATGGACTTATTTTAGATGGAGTCATATGGTATCACTTTTTCATTTTTTTGAGTCACTACCAAATAAATTTTGGACACATCCCGGTATATAAAAAATAGATCCCCACAAGTATGTAATGTTATAATAATTTTAGTGATTATCCTCTTCGTTAAATCATTAATCCTTTCCAAATATTAATCATTCCAAAAAAATCACTCCCTTTTTAGTTATATTGGATAGTCGGACTTATCAAAATATATTTTTATCAAAAATAAATGATGTTACCCAAAACAATCCAGGGAATCTATGGATATATTTCATAATTTATTGTCTAAGAAATCCTTCAATGCATACATTTTTGATGTATCCATAGATACCCCATTATTTGTGACTACATTCCCCAAAAACAATACTTGGAATCTCCAAAAACACACATTTACTCTAATTCACCTAAAACTCTTAATTTTACAAGTCCTTAAGTACCAAACTCAAATGTTCATCATGTTCCAACACAATTTTTTATTAAATGATAATATTTCCTAAATAGAATACAATAAATATATCGAGGTAATCCCTGTTGACTATATTAATTTATCCCATAAGGCTAGTGGGGGAATTAGTGAGTCTAAATGGAATTATTGGGAAATCATCATGCCTATACCATGTATGAAAAGTAGTATTGCAGATATTTTACTTCATTACATTTACATGATAATATACCTACTAAAAATACACCATAGGAATGCACTAGTCTCTATATAGTCTATCAAACAAAGTCATAAACTTGTGGCAGAGGATACTTGTTCATTTTCTTAAAGTAGTGGAGGTCATGATAGTAAATGAAGAAGTATAATGACCCATATTTCTTGTTGAAGAAGTGGACTAGTGTACCCCATAATGAATCCATGGGACATATAAACCATTTATCCATATTATCTTATACTTTCATATTCATCGATTCAGGTTCAATATTTTCCATTAAATATGGAATTTTGGATATTGGAAAACTTATAGGTATAAGATTAATTGAGAAATAAACATCACAACTTTGTGGAAGACTAGATAGTTCTCTTAGAAACAGAAATGCATATTCTTTTATAATGTATATTCCATCATAGATTGTACTTTCCGTATTTTCAATAATTTGATATGGATATTCATTCATAAATGGTAGTAATATCTGTGGTTGTCATGAGTATAAAATAGAATAATCATCATCCTCCATGAACTTGTATAAGATTATAGGGAAAATTGGGATACCTATAGTAATATCCTTCTGGTATAAATTTATTTTTTCTATATATAAGGAAAGTAAATACATACCAAAACATTTCATCAAATTACACTAAATGGAATATCATAATGTTTTATGGGATCCTCAACCTACAAATATGTAATGTGGAGATGTTATATATTTGGGATTCAATAATACACTCATCTTCCATTTTCAATGATATACCCACATCGAAGTTTCGAGGTGGAGATTGAATAGTTTTTGTAAAACTGTAAGATATAAAGGAATTCATGTAACTAAAATCAAAATGTACATTCACTATCTGTGAATGAATAACTAGAATACTTTTCCTCATATCATTGTCAGGATCCTCCATCATAGTTTAAAAGGAATAAGCTTTCCCTTGATCTCTAGGATGTAGAGGGTGTTAGTGTTTGTTATCATCCACAACCCTTGGATCCTTACATTGACCCACATAGAGTCCATACTCATTTTAGTTACAATAGAGGACAAAATTATGAGGGATAACATTATCATTATTTTCTTCTATCGTATCTATGAGTTTATCCAACAATTATTATCTTGCTTGTTTCCCTTCCTTCCCACTCCTGAAGAATTTCCTTATCCAATTCATGTATTTTCTGTGATTATTCTTCCCATTCATTTTACATGTTTGATTTCGGAACTTTTTTACACTGTGAGATTATCCCTCAAACCCTTATAATTAATCTCTAATATTTATTTCCTATCTATAAACCCGTGAAACCATTGATACTAGCTAATCAACATTTCAAATTTGATAGAATATCAGAAAATTTCATTATAGCCTTCGATGTCAGAAATCACCAAATATTTTAATAGAATTAGCTTTATCCCAATAGATTGTTTGCTAAACGTACTTTAGGGGGAAATGATAAATTTATAAGTGTATCATGAAAGTCTAGGATATTTTTCTCATACACCCTAATGGATTCATCTTTTTTTTTACAAAGGAAATACCGATCCATTTTAAGATGAAGAGTGTGAGGAATTTATTTATCAAAAAACATTATGAAATTGATATCACTCTATCTCTTCTATATTTTCTATAGGCATTATTATATTTATCAATATCCATTATTTATCAGATTGTCTATCATAAAATAAATAGCTAGCATGACCATCTATTTCTCAGAGAATTAATGAACTTAGAATATCTTTTCAATGTTGTTTATCCATTGTTCCATGATTAATGGATAACAAGATCAACTGAATTATGGTGGCCTCTGTTACATAATGGTCTCAATTATATATTTTTAATTATTAGGGGAATTTGGGTTTTCCCCTTGATTCATGTTTCAATTAAAACTTGATGCAATAGAGAAATTATTGGCATGAAGATCTTGAATCCTACTCCCATAAATTTGGGAAACTAATTTGAGGATCCATTATATTAGTCATCACATAGGTTGCTGACCTAATTCCTCATATTCCCTGCCATTAACAAAATTAAAAGGAATATTATGGATGAGAATTTTAAAACATACTAAACACATAAAGGGTAAACTATGAAATTTGAATGGATTATTGATAAATTAAATAAATTATATAGTATAGAAATTTCCAGATTTCAATCTATATTATCCATGGCCCATTTCATAACATAAATTTACATGGGAATTTATATTCCCTTTATAATGGTTCATTGAGATCTTGAAAATTAACTTAATTAATCCCCCTAAGAGTTTCATACAAGGGTTGTAGTTAGTCCTTTTTTCATATACCAAATCATGATAGAGTCATTTCCGAATGTTCCCTTTTTAGGGGAATCACCCCATAGAACAACTTTGATAGAGCCACATCAATTGTAGTATCCATACATGGAATATTTTTCAAATAAGAGACATTATCTAAACATTAACATAATATAGTGATGTTTTTTATGCTTAGTATTATACCTACTTCTTTACAACGATTTTCTAAACCTAATCCCTAAATATAACTAGCCATTCCCCAACAACCAACAACGAAAACACATAGATTTAATAATCCTTAATTCACGATTTTTTACATAATTATACACATATTACAATCCCAATGGATCATGAGGCATTGTGTGTGATGACCCAGACCCTCATGGTCCATCCCTTTTCCAATTTCTGGATCCTAAGGGTGGCATCTCGGTGGAAGGATTCCATTCCTATGTGACCGATCGGTGTCACCCAGCCTTGTCAGGGTTCTCTTCTTTAGTTTTCCCATAATGCCTATTTTGGGATATTTAACCCTTTTAAAGTGGTTCAAAGCCATTTAAATCCTATAATTAATACCCAGGAAATCAAGAGGAACCTCTTCAATAGAGAATTAAATAACTATTAATCCTGTCGTGCATACCCACCCAACCGCGTGGGGAACCACGGTCCGAATTTAACGCCATTCCAATCCCTTTATTCCATAACAATGGGATCTTATCTATATATTGCATGAGAATTTCTTCTTCCTTCATCTCCATCTTGGATATCTTCTTTTTCTTCATAGTGCGTTTGGAGTACCTGAAGTCCCTCCCCTGCAAGTCGTTCCTTCACCTATCCTTGGCGTGTGATGAAGAACATAGATCTTTGATCAATCGAGTAGGTTTTTCCTTCATCTTTCCTTACTGTGCATCATGTGGGGTGGGTATTCTTTTGTTTATATGGGGATTGATGAAACCAAACATAAAGAAGATAATAATCAGACCGTAAATAATGGATGGGGTGTGATCGATGTTTTGATGTACTCTTGTATGTTTATATGTGTTGTGAATTGTGCGGGCTTCTTCTCACTGAAAATCATGGTCGTTGGTGGTCTATCCTTGAGCACTAATGAACCATTTATTCTATGAGGATTAAATTTTTATAAAATTGAAATTGGTTAGCCACCTGAACTCAGATGGTTTAAATGGATGTTCAGTAAAACAAGAATCCCTGTGTGACCACCCCGGTTAGCAAATAGAAAGAAGATCCTAATGAATGATGTTCCTGAACCTGGAAGTTTCCCACTCTGTTTGGTGGTTGTGTGTTGTTCTGCTTGGTGCTTAAGGAATGATTGGATGGGGATGGGATCCTTAGTTATCGTGTGGTTGTTGGTCATGAATCTGATGATGTGTGGTTGCTCTTCTGTGACACGAACTAAGGTGGTATCATATATTATTGTTAAACCATTTGTTATGGGGGCATGGGGGTCGTTTCTCGGGTTTGTTTTGTTTCCAGTACTTCGAGGGATCTCACTTATCCCTTTTGTGAGGCGTTCTTTGGTTCCAGTACTTCGAGGGATCTCACTTACCCCTTTTGTGAGGCTTTCTTTGGTTCCTATACTATGAGGGATCTCACTTATCCCTTATTGTCGCGACTTCACAAGAGAAACGAGTGTGAATGCTTAAATTGATGTTTGGATGTTTCTATTTCCCTAGCTTGTGGTTTTGCATGTTAGTTGACTAGTAGTGTAGAATCCACCTAATTGAGATCACATTAACATGTAAGCAATAATGGTTTAAAGGGGGTATTGGTTTTGGGAAATGAGTTGTGACTTGGCCGTGTGTATTGTGTTATTCTTTTATTAATGAATAGTATCAAGTGTGTTTGTGCTTAGATTTTGGAACCCTTGGTTGGGATGAGTGATTTTTACCAATATATATATCTTTAACTTTTGAGTTTCTTTTTCGCGCCCCACCCAAGTTGAACATTTAGTTCCAAACACCCCCATTTCATGGGGGGGGTGTTTTTTCCAACACTCCTCTGAGTGGATGGTTATTGGCTCCTTTTCTTCTCCCTTTCCTGAATAGCCCAAGGCACTTATGGTAGGCTTTGATGGCCTAAATTCCATTATTAGCCAAACAATCTTTGAGTAGGGTTGTTTTGGTGGCTGGCCCAAGTGTTTGCGGGTGGGTTGTTTCCCAAGTGTCTTCGGGATGTGACCCAGGTGTCTTCAGGCATGGCAGTAGTTGTTCTGACCCAGGTGTTTGAAGGTGTAGTTATGCATGGTCATTCTAGCCCAGGTGTCTGTGGGCGGGATGTGCGGTTGTGGCCCAGGTGTTTGCGGGATGGATGTTTGGTTGTGGCCCAGGTGTCTGCGTGCAGGATGTGCGGTTGTGGCCCAGGTGTCTGCGGGCGCGCTTGTTTCCCAAGTGTCTGTGGGTGGGTGTGGTAGTGGGACTGCGGTGAGAATGGCGGGATTTGTTCTATGCTTAGGATGTCTTCAAAAAACAGTGGGATAGTGGCGCGGGGTACCCAAACATCGATGTTCTATTACTATACTTTACTTGAATTGTGTTATTTGGGGAGTGTGCCTTGGTGAGGGTTGGGTGGATAGTTTACCTTGGTAGATGTTTTGATTATATCCTTTCTCATAGGGAATTATAATGTCCCTCCACTTGTGAACGAGAGATTTTGGTTTTCCCTACTGAGTATACTTGTATGCTCACCCTACGTATATAAAACTGCTTTCAGGTGTCCATGAGGACTTCGGGGATCGTTCGGGACCATACTACCTCAGACCTCAGGGTAGTTGCTATTGTCGTTTTCGTTTTTATTGGTGCATACCTTTGGAGTTTTGTTTCTTGTAACTTTTACTTTTGAACATGCATGTGGGAATGGTTTACTTTGGGTTTTACCTTTACTTCCAACTCTAGTGTTTCTTGGTATTTGCTATCTTATCTCCCAATCCTATTAAAATAATAGGGTAAAGCCTTCCTTTTGTGAGAGATTCTATACCATTGGTTCTGGTCGCCACTCTGGGACCTATTGAAGGTGAGTTTCGGGGGTCGTTATGTCTCCTTAAACTTAAAGAAAGAAGGGCTTGGAAATCTGCTGTCCCTTCCCTCCGTTTTGTGAAGGCGGGTCGTTACAGAATGGTATCGGAGGATGAGGGAGAGAGATAAGATGGAGTCTGGAGTTAGGAACAGCGAAGATTTCATGGGGTGGTAGGGTAACAGTGTTGGGTGACCTTGGTGCGTGAATTAGGCCAGGGAAGATCAGCTAGGAGATGGGATTTAAGTTCCCCCCGTGATCCGATTCAAGGACTCTAGACCTACCAAACGACCAAGCAAGGATACACTAGTTGTAGGGTAGAGAACCTAGGAAGGGTACATACATAATAATGACTTGTGTTCATATGATTCATGGGTGTCATGGGAATTTAAAAATAAATAAAGAAGCCTAAGAAAATTTAAGAACAATATTCTACACTACTCGGGGTTAGGCATTCCTTGTCTACCTTGCAGCTATGGCACCTGGGAGGCGACCAAAATTAGTGTGGGTGATCGAGACCCAAGAGGTTGACTTGGCCGATCGGGAAAGGACCGACTGAGAAGAGGAGGATGATCAGTGGCATAAGACACTTCGATCCTTTCAGCGACAGACCCTTGGGAAGTACCAGGGCATCATCTCAGACGTGCAAATGGAGAGCTGGCTAGAGGAGCTAGTGATAGCCTTAAGCTTGATCTGGACTCATACAGAGTACTAGGTTCCTCTGAATATAACCTAGATGGGTGGACCAGTGCGTCAGTGGTGGATGCTTTATCTTTGGGAGAAGAGGGAGACCGAGGTGACGTGGGCAGACTTCAAGAAGGAGTTCCGAGTGGAATTCCTCTCTTCCAAGATGACAGTTGAGAAGAGGAAGGAGCTACTCTCCCTCCAGCAGGGGAGTATGTCAGTAAGAGAGTTGGGGATCAAGTTCAAGGATATCCTTTGCTTCGCTCCGGACCTCTTTTCAGATGAGGAGTCTGGGGTGAGTTGTTTGGAGGAGGCACTCCGACCTTCTCTTCATTACGATGTTACTCCCTTCACCCTACCGACCTACATAGAGGTGATGAAGAAGGCTGAAGTTGTGGAGAGGATGCACATGCTGGGAGGAGTGTCATGAGAGGGGATCCAGTTGGGCTCGTTAAAGGGGAAGGTTGTCAGCAGTAGGTCTCTAGCATCAGGACCCTCTAGGTTTCGACTAGCAGGGAGTAGGCCTCAGCAGTTACAATTCCAACCTTTCAACCCTCACCCTTTTCCTTTGGGCCCAGGACCTTGATGCTTCAACTGTGGAAGCCATGGAAACCTTCGGAATTATTTCCCAGACAGAGTACTGTATGGTTGGGGTGGGCAGGTCCAACACCCACCTCAGCAGCAGTAGTTCCCAGCTAGGCCCTTTCATCACCAACAGCAGGGGCAGAGGGCTCCCACTCCACCGAGGGTAGACGTTGCAGGAGGAGGCTGACCCCAGGGTGCTCCTCAGGGACCTCCACCTAGGCGTGGTCAGGGAGGTGGCCAACAGACGAGAGGTAGAGGAGCTGGGTGTGGGCAGTTGCACGCTGCAGAGGCAGCAGTTCCAGCAGTGCTAGAGGTCGTTCGAGGAATGATCAGCTTGTTTAGTACCCTTGAATATGCCTTGTTCGATATTGGAGCATCACACTCTTTAGTTACACCCAGTCTGGGTCATACTCTGGGTTTAGACACTGAGAGACTTCCAGTTCCCCCGGTGCTGAGCACACCAGTCGGAGGTCAGACCTACTTGTTATATGTTTGTCAAGGATGCAGACTAATGATAGAGCCACATCAGTCAGTCAGGGACCTTCTACTATTGCAGATACAACCATACAATGTCATACTAGGCATTAACTAGCTATTGTATGTGTGATCCTTCATTGAATGCTTCCGATGAAGGGTTTTGTTTTCAGACTTGGGTGGCCAGTGAGTGACTTTCATCAGTGAGAGGAGTTGCTAGGGGAGCAGAAAGCGAGGAGAACCCCTCCTCTCCTTACTAGCCGACCTATCAGTGGAGTCAGGGGATTCCGAGATAGTGGAAATCCCTGGTATTGTTAGCGAGTTTATGGATTTCTTACCTGAAGAATAAGTGACTCTACCCCCTCGACGTGATATTGATTTTTGGATAGACCTGCAGCCTTGTTCTTGTCTGATTTCGATGGCTCTCTACCGGATGGCACCTTCTAAGTTGTGGGAGTTACAGATTAAGATTGAGGATCTGATGAAGAAGGGTTTTTTTTGACCAATTTTATCTCCATGGGGTGCTTCAGTCTAATTCACCAAGAAGGAGGATGGTGGTATCAGGCTATGCATAGACTAGCTGAGACTAAACCAAGTAACAGTCAAGAACTGTTACCCCCTCCCAAGGATAGACGATCTCTTTGATCAGCTGAAGGGAGAAGGTTGGTTCTCTAAGATTTACTTCTTGTCAGGATACCACCAGATGAGGGTGAGGGAGGGTGACATCTCTAATACTGCCTTCAGGTGAAGATATGGGCACTACGAGTATTTAGTCATGTCGTTCGGTGTTACGAACGCTCCAGCTATGTTCAGGGGGCTCATGAACTCTATCTTCATGGAGTACCTAGATTGGTTCATAGTGGTATTTATTGATGACATCTTGATCTACTCAAGATCATAGGAGTATCACACAGAGCACCTCAGGACTATTTTAGAAGTCCTCCGACAACACCAACTCTATGGGAAGTTGTCCAAGTGAATGTTCTGGATGCGAGAAGTGCACTTACTTGGGAATGTGGTGTCTGAGCAGGGGATAGCAATGGACCCATTGAAGGTTGAGGTTGTTGTTTCTTGGGGAGCACCAAAGAATGTGGCTGAGGTTCATAGTTTCCTCGGGCTGGCAGGTTACTATCGGAGGATCGTTCCCAACTTCTCTCAAGTTGCATTACCCTTGACAGTTTTGACCAAGAAGGACTAGGCTTTTGTGTGGGATGATCAGTGTGAGGCGACCTTCAGTTATCTAAAGGAGAATTTGGTTAGTGCCCCAGTGCTGAGGTTTCACGAAGAAGGGGCAGCGTATGAGGTGTTCTATGATGCTTCAGGGCAAGGTCATGGATGTGTGTTGATGCAGAAGCAAGGGGTGATCTCTTATGGGTCTAGGTAGTTACGTCCCCATGAGCATAACTATTCTACCCATGATATGGAGCTTGCATCAGTTGTGTTATCACTAAAGTTGTGGTGGTACTACCTCGTCGGGGAGCGCTTGGTGGTCTTCAACTATCACAGGAGCTTGAATTATATCTTCTCCCAGTGGGACCAGAACATAAGACAATGAAGGTGGATGTAATTCCTTCAAGAATACGACATTGAGATTTCCTACACCTTAAGAAAGGAGAATGTGGTGGCTGATTCCTTGAGCAGGAAGTCGTAGAAGGATGTGGTTTGAGAGTCGGTAGATGCTTGGAAGGAAATGGAGGAGTTGGCTGCCCTGCATCTGGATGCAAGGTTGGAAGTTGGAAGAGGTTGCCTATATCAGATGACAGTGTAGTCTTCTCTACTGCGGCAGGTGGACAAGTCTCAGTGGGGAGACTCCGAAAGAAAAGTGGTGTGTGAGTAGGTTAACCAAGGTGTTTCTCTAGAAGGGTGGATGGAGGATGGTCAGAATCGGGTGCTTTTTCAAGGAAAGTGGTTTGTTCCAGAGGTGATTCATGAGAAAGTTCTAAGTGATTTCCACAAATCACCCCTAGCGGTGCACCCGGGAGATTCCAAGATGTACCAAGGTCTAAGGGGATAGTTTTGGTTTCCCGGGGTGAAACGGGAAGTAACAGAGTTCCTAGAAATGTTCCTAGTGTGTCAGTAGGTGAAGGTTGAACATCATGTTTCGGGCGACTTGTTCCAACCATTTGACATTCCCGAGTAGAAGTGGGATGAAATCTTGATGGATTTTGTCACGGGGCTACCAAAGGTTCAAGGAGGCTGTGATGCTATCTGTGTAGTGGTGGATCGGTTGACGAAATCGGCCCACTTTCTGGTGATCGAGGATTCGGGCGCATTGGATGCCTTAGCACAGTGGTATGTGGATGAGGTAGTGCGGTTGAATGTAGTTATGTGGTCCATAGTCTCAGATTGGGATGCATAGTTTACCTCACTAGTCTGGTAGGGATTGCAGCATGCTTTTGGCACCCTTATATGACTTAGCATTGCCTTCCACCCCCAGACAAATGGATAGACATAGCCCACCATCCAGACATTGGAGGACATGCTATGGGCATGTGTCCTATATTTTGGGGGGTCATGGGTGTGACACTTGCCTCTGGTAGAGTTCGTCTACAATAACAGCTACCACTATACCATTGGTATGGCTCCTTTAGAAGCTTTGTACGGGAGGCCATGTCGCTCACCCGTGTGCTAGAAAGAAGTCGGAGAGGCAGGTTCCCTTGGCCCGGAGGTGATGTAGAGCATGAAGGAGAAGGTGCAGCTTATACGAGAGAGGATGAAGGTGGATCAGGACTGCTAGAAGTTTTTAGAAAATGATAGGGGGAGACCCTTGGAGTTCGAGGTCGGGGACCATGTGTTCTTGAAGGTCTCCCCTCAGCGTGGGTAGTGGTGGTTCGACAATGGGATTAAGCTTTATCCCAAGTTCATCGGACCCTTCGAGGTGTTACAGCGGTTCGAAAAGGTGGCTTACTAGCTTGCATTGCCACCACAGCTACAAAGGGTGCACGATGTCTTCCATGCATCCCATCTTCATCGATACCTGCACGACAACTCACACGTCCTTGACTGGGGAGAGCTAGATATTGAAGACAATGTAAAGTTTGTAGAGCAGCCATTGATGATTGAGGATCGTGAGGAGAGGGTGCTCCGTGGACGAACCATTCCTCTGGTTCGTGTGTTGTGGAGGCATAGTGGGCTAGAGAAATGTACCTGGGAATGGGAGATGCAGATGCATACCCAATACCCAGAGCTATTTTGTGTTTTGTCCTGATTTGTTTGTACTTGGTTGTGATGGAACACTTTAACATGTTAACCATGGAATGTGTAGTTTTCCTTATTCTCAATGATGCATGTGAAAAGTCCTGACTGCGAGGAGGGGAGACCCGGTCCCTAATCAAGACGCATTAATGTGGAAGCGATTAAACCCATGTAGGCGAGTTAGTGTCGCATAAAGTGGATAATATCTTGACATGGAAGAAGAAATTCCCTAACCCATATGACTAGATAGCTTGACCCTTTAATGGTACATGGTTTCTTGAGGTAGAGGTGTTTCTAGATGTTAGAAAGGTTCATTCCTGAGAGGTATCTTTGGAGGTGGTTGTTCAGACCCCCCTTTTCTCTTCTGGTTTTAAATTCTTGAGGGTGAGAATGCTTTGAGAGGTATCTGATGTGATGACCCAGGCCCTCATGGTCCATCCCTTTTCCAATTTCAGGATCCTATGGGTGGCCTCTCGGTGGAAGGACGTCATTCTGGCATGACCGTTCGGTGTCACCCAGCCTTGTCGGGTTTCTCTTCTACAGTTTTCCCGTAACGCCTCTTTTGGGATTTTTAACCTTTTTCAAGTGGTTCAAAGCAATTTAAATCCCAAAATTAATACCCATGAAATCTCGAGGAACCTTTTCAATAGAGAATTAAATAACAATTAATCTCATCGTGCGTAACTACCCAACCGCGTGGGGAACTACGATCCGAATTTAAAGCCGTTCAAATCCCCATATTCCATAACAACGTGAACTTATCTATATATCGCAAGGGAATTTCTTCTTCCTTATTCTTCCACTTGGCTGGATTCCTTTTCTTCTTAGTTATTTTGGAGTTCCCGACATCCCTCCCCTGCAAGTCACGCCTTCCCCTGTCCTTGGCGTGTGGAGAAGAACTTCGATCTTTGATCAATCAAGTAGGGGTTTCCTTCGTATTTCCTTACTGTGCATCATGCAGGGTGGGTATGATTTTTTTTCTGTGGGGATTGATGACACAAAAATTACCAAAGAAATTAATCAGACCATAAATAATGGAGGTGGTGTGATCGATGTTTTTTTGTACTCTTTTATGTTGATATGTGTTGTGAATTGTGCGGGCTTCTGCTCACTGAAAATCATGGCCGTTGGTGGTCTTTCCTTGTGCACTATTGAACCGTGTCTTCTGTGATGATTAAATGTTTGTAACATGGAAATTGGTTATCCACCTAAACTCAGATGGTTTAAATGGATGTTTAGTAAAACACGAATCCCTGTGTGACCACCCCAGTTAGCAAACAGAAAGAAGAACCTAAGGAATGATGTGATTGAACCTTGAAGTTTCCAACTCTGTTTGGTGTTAGTGTTTTGTTCTGCATGGTGCTTATGGGAAGGTGTGGATGGGGATGGGATCCTCTGTTATTGTACGGTTGTTGGTCATGAATCTGAAGCTGTGTGGTTGCACTGTTATGACACGAACTCAGGTGGGATCCTCTATTGTTGAGAAATCATTGGTTCTCGGGGCATGGGTGTTGTGTCTCGGGTTTGTTTTGTTTCCAGTACTTTGAGGGATCTCACTTATCCCTTTTGTGGGGCTTTCATTGGTCCCAGTACTTTGATGGATCTCAATTATATCTTTTTTGAGGATTTCATTGGTTCCAGTACATTGAGGGATCTCACTTATCCCTTATTGTCACGACTTCACATGAGAACATGGTGTGAATGCTGAAATTGATGTTTGGTTGTTTTTCTTTTCCTAGAATGTGGTTATGCATGTTAGTTTCTAAGTAGTGTAGAGTCCTCCTAAATGAGATCAAGTGAACATGTAAGCAAGAATGGTTTAAAGGGGGTATTGGTTTTGGGAAATGAGTTGTGACTCGGCCGTGTGTGTTTTTCTATTCTTTTATGAATGAAACAAGGGTGTTTGTACTTAGATTTTGGAACCCTAGGTTGTGATGAGTGCTTGTTACCGATATATATATCTGTATCTTTTATGTTTCTTATTCACGCCCCACCCAAGTTGAGCACTTAGTTTCGAACACCCCCATTTCATGGGGGAGGGTGTTTTTCCCAAAACTCCTCTGAGTGGATGGTTATTGGCTCCTTTTCTACTCTCATTCCCGAATATCCCAAGACTCTTTCGGTAGGCTGTGAAGTCAGGAAGTCTATTATTATCCCATGAATCTTTGGGTAGGGTAGTTGTGGTGGTTGGCCCAGGTGATTGCGGGCCAGTTGTTTCCCAAGTGTCTTTGGGATGAGGCCCAGGTGACTTCGGGCATGGCGGTAGTTGTTTTGACCTAGGTGTTTCCGGGTGTGGTGATGTGTGGCTGTTGTGGCACAGGTGTCTGCGGGCGGGATGTGTGGTTGTGGCCCAAGTGTCCGCGGGCGGGATGTGCAGTTGTATCCCAGTTGTCTGTGGGCGGGATGTGCCGTTGTGGCCCAGGTGTCGGCGGGAGGGATGTGCGGTCGTGCCCCTAGTGTGTGCGGGAGGGTGTGGCAGTGGGACTGCGGTGAGAATGGCGGGATTGGTTCGATGCATAGGATGCCTTCAATAACAAGTGGAAAAGTGGTGCGGGGTACCCAAACTTCGACGTGCTATTACTATACTTTACTTGACTTTCATTATTTGGGGAGTGTGCCTTGGTGAGGCTTGGGTGGATAGTTTACCATGCTAGATGTTTTGGTTATCTCATTTCTCACAGGGAATTAGAATGTCCCTCCACTTGTTTACGACAACTTTTGGTTTTCCCTACTGATTATACTTGTATGCTTACCCTACATATATAAAAATGATTTCATGTTTCCAGGAGGACTTCAGGGATCGTGCGGGACCGTACTAGCTCGAACCTTGGGGTAGATGCTGTTGTCGTTTTCCTTTTTCTTGGTACTTAACTTTGGAGTTTTTTGGCTTGTAACTTTTACTTTTTAACATGCATGTGGTAATGGTTTACTTTGGGTTTTACCTTTACATCCAACTTTGGTGTTGTTTGGGAATTGCTATCTTATCTCCCGATCCTATTAAAATAAAAGGGTAGTGCCTTAATTTTGTGTGAGATTATATACCCTTGGTGTTGGACGCCACTCCGGGACATATTGAAAGTGGGTTTCAGGGGTCATTATCTCTCCTTCAACTTAATGAAGGAATTGATTGGCAATCTGATGTCCCTTCCCTCCTTTTTCTGAAGGCGGGTCGTGAAAATGTGTATTGGGAAATTAGGTATGTAGTATATTAACATGAAATATGGGTATTGTAACCATATTTAAATACACCAAAAATACCCTTATATTCCACTAATCTTCTTATACTCCATGGGATGACCTAGGGATGTACATAATAAAATAGTGAGATGAAAACCCCAATAAGATAATAATAAAATAATAACATGATAAAAGTAATACATGTAAGTCAAGAGGCATATCAAGTTGACATAAATGGTGTGAGAATCATAAAAATGAACATCCGATAGTTATATAAGATTATAAAATCAATTCAACATAATAATGTCACAAAAATATAAACAATGAGTACATAATCCTACGTAAAGTCTACGAACCATGAAATAATAACATAATGTGCTTTGGATAATCACTTATAATCCATACATGGCATCTCCCAAGATGAAAACCTTATCCAATAATTATATTATCTCATAAAATAATGAAAAATCTCTTGTTGGATAATTTCAAAATTTTGATCTCAAAAAATAATATTTATCTTATCAAACTAATTATCTAAATTTAATAATGAAAATACATTGAACTAAAATTCATATTTATTGTAATAATATTGGTTTTTATGAAAATAACAATATTATAACCCTTATATTGATTATATTGGGCTTCACTACAATATATTATCATTTGTATATAATTTTTAAAAATAGCAAATGTAAATGAAATTTATTTCAAAATTCATTAATTATTGCAAATTAATGATTTAATTAAAACTATATATTTTCCAACAAATGATTTTTGTTTCTACATATAGAAATATTAATTCTATAAACTCTTATAAAATTGTAATAATGAAATTTATAATTATTATCATTATTTTATTAAAAAGTAAAATATAAAAATTCATACTATTGGGGACTAGATAAATAATCCCATATTATATTTTTTTATGTCCTAAGAGTATTGTTTTTGATGGAGGGGCTTTCATGGGGTTATTGATGTTTTTACATTTTGGGATTAACATCTGGGTTCAAATATTAAAATATCAATGTTCATGGTTTAAAGTACAAAAAACATGACCCCAATCCCATTAAATGGGATTATTTGAAGGACAATTAATATGATAGAAGGCTTTACTGATTGAGAAAATGATGAAACCACAAAATACCTATATTTGGAAGATGAATTTTTTAATTCCATCAAGATTATATAGATTTTCAATCTGTTGAATAAAAAAATAAAAAATAATAGTGAATTTTTATTCTTCAAGTGATTCATTAAGAACCTAGGGATTAAATTCATGGAAAGATACATTTAAATTTCACATGATTCGATTTTTAAGATCACATTATCCAAACATAATATTAGGGAAGAATTCATTACGAGTACCACTCTTTAAATTGTTTAAGGTATTAGAATACTCTAAAGGATTTTTAAAATTAACCGTCATACAAGAGATTATAAAAAACATTATTAGTTTTTAAAATAATCTTATATTGATTCTCATTAAGATCATAAACTCTAATTGAACATCATACAAAGAGAGATAGAGAGATATATCGAATACATTGAGACCCTCAAATATAGTGTGGGTAATGAGGATATTTGATGGAACCACACCACACATTTCATGGGCCTTACCTTTTATCCTATGCATCGTCCACCCCTAACTAAATTCAAAGATGGGAAGAAAAATGATTAAGGATATATATTAAGACATTAAATAAAATATATTTTATGATATTATATAAAAATTGTAACTTTAAATGTGTAATGAAAATCAAATTAACAATATAATATATTCCATGGCATGAAATAAACATACATAAATTTAAAAATACATTTTTCTTAAATAAGTATAAATTAATAAAATTAATGTTTATAAACTAAAAAATTCTATTTTATTAAAAATATATTGGTTTTCACATGTTTTTATATGGTATTAATTTTAGAATCTTTAAAATATATTCAGCAGTTTCAAAATGATAGTTCATTTTTTATTTTTTTTTATTTGTGGTTTGTGGTCTGATATTTTAAACAGGAATATAGTGGGTTTAAAATTAAGTTACCAAAATTAATATCTAGAATATATTAATTTAATTGTTATTTATAATAGATATTGAACAAAAATTAAAATTAAATATAATAAATAATTTAACAAATAATTTATAATATAATATATTCATGTTATCAATCATGTCAATATAAATATTTCAGTGGGGTGGTTTTCAAACATTAAGCATGTGAATGTTACCCCCATTATTACAGTTAATTCATATGTGTCCTAGATTATTATGATATACATGAAAAGAAAATACCTAGGGTTCCTGAACCTTCATTTTCTATGATTTCTTTATCTTTTCTACATAAATATGAGTGATATTGGTGGAATATATATCCATAGTCACAATGATAAATACCACTCCCACAAATAAATGTATGCCATTGCATCATAATTTCTTAACCCTTAACTTTTATAAGGAACTAAAAACAAGATGGACAATGTATATATTAGAGTATTCATTAACTATAGATATAGGCTGAGAAATTTTGGATTCTATAAATTGTGAGGCATTTAACAATTTATATGTGTCTTATTTTTAAAAGAACCTTGTCTTGCAATGGATTGGGAGGGGAAACATAATAATACCTATGACTTCTACATTATATTTTAATTTTTTGAGACTTATCATTTAATAGAATAATTATATAATATTGTACACCATGATATTCCAAGGCTACCTTCTAAAACATGCTATAATGTATTATGCATCATGTTAACAAAAGGTCGTGATTTAATGAATGATATATTCATTGACTTAATGTTGATTATTATTCCAAATAAAAAATATTGATGATATAATTAACATGCATAGTGCATAAAAAATTATATATGAAGTTAAAACAAACATTAAAATAAATAATATAATATAAAATAGTGTACTCACCAAGTCTTTAATCTCACTACTATGGCATATAAAATATATTATTGATATTGCTTTATAGAATCCATCATGATCATATTAATAAAATAAATGACTCATATTAATTGGTGTTATCTATATTTAATTATTCACACCTATTGCATATATCAAGACAATTCACATGGTACCACATCCAGAAAATTTACTATTTCGCTATAAACATTAGTGAATTATGTGATTGAGAAATACTTGGTGGAAGTGAAATATGAAGTAAATTCCAAAATTACCTCATCCCCCTTTCAGAATGGTTTCACTTAACATTATGAAAATTTATAAGTTGAACCCCAATCATAGAATTTTAAATCCCATAAATTTAATATGATGTTATATATTAAAATTTAGTATAACAAATGACCGATTATATATTAAATGAAAAATAATTTATTATAAACTCCTTGTTTTAATGATCAAATATCATGTTATGTTTTTAATGGTTTTTATGTTTAATGATAGATTATTATATTATAATGAAATTCAAAAAAATTGGGAGTGTATTTAAAAAACACTCTAAAGGATGAGTCAACACAAAGAATGTAATACTGCTCAAAAAGTGTCATCATCAAGATTGAGTCACCACCCGGCATTACCTACATGCATAAAGGAGTCACCTTTGGGACAAGTCACCATTGAAGATGAGTCACCAATGAGACAAGTCACCATATAATATGATTCACCAGTGAGAAAATTCACTATTGAGACAAGTCAACATTCAAGATGAGTCACCATTAACCCAAGTCACAATTGAAGACGACTCATGGTTGAGATGATTCACCCTTGAGATGAGTCACCCACTGAACATAAGTCACTGCCAGACCTGAACTACTATCAAATGACATACCACCAGACTGAATCACCATAGGATAAACTAACCACCAGACCTTATTCACCATTACAATGACTCAAATTCTCAATTGTGTGATATTTAAATTGAATTATTCTTATGGATATATTATCAAATTTAATACTACGGATCATTTTAATGGTTAAAATTAAACAATTACATGTGAAATTATATAATGTCAAAACATTGTACAAGGATGCAGGATACCCTAATGATTGTTCTCATAATTGTATCTTCATCCGGCTGTTCTATATATTGAATGAATACACTCTCATGAAGTATTGTGATTCAATCAGGTAATGTGTGATCATATTATCAGGTGTTCCATTTACTAAGGAGATTTACATGAAGCATTCCTACCCAAAACCAATCATGGAATAGTAGAGCATCTTGATCATATGATTCCCTTAAAATAGTAGAAACAAAGAGAGCTTATAACTATCAGTTTTAATTCATTTATTAGAGAAACATCTATTTCTTATCTAGAATATACATTTGAGTAGAATCATGATTCATTGCAAAAAAGACCAGAAAACTCTATCTTTTCTACACTTCTATTACTTCCCTTTCTGTCTATTGCATTTAAATCTAACATGTGTGTGCTTCACCATATTTATTGAATATAAATTTTCTAATACACTATAACTTGAATAAAAAAGTTGTCCTCTTATCATTACATAGATTTTTTTACCTACAGTGTTGTGGAAGAGTTCCTTATGTGACCCGTGTCTGTTTTATTCCCACTGTTATTGTTGAAGTGGTCCCTATGTGGCATGGACAACATATATCTATTCCCTATTTAGCTAATATAGGTTTTGAATCATGATTATATTTATAAATTCCTAATGTAGGTTAGCGATTTCAATGTAGGGGTGATTTGGTATCGTCTTGAGAATAAACCTCTTGATTTAATTCCACTATGTGTTTTGTTTTTCTTTACTTTAATGCATTAAACTAAATTTGTTCTAAACTAAAAACCAAAAACGTACTTTGATAGTAAGTCATATAAAATGTTTATATAAGTTTTTAGTTAATTAAATTTATTTCAAAATTTATAATAATATCTATATATTGTTTAGCTTAGATATGTTCAAAATTCGATAAATCTTTTAAAAGATCAAAATTTATCTCAATGTTATGTTTTGATTATATGGAATTTTTTTAATTATCACATTTTAAATATACATGTTTTTAAAAAACAAATTATTGGGTACCCAATTCACTGCACCCCTCCTATTTATATACTCACTCTAACCAACATTTTTTGTAAAAGGTTTTCAAAATATTTTCAATTGTTATTTTAGTTGTGTTTTAATGATCTTAAATTTTTATGTCTAAATTAACTTCTTCAAACTAATAAAATATTGGATGTATCTAATACCAAAAAAACCTTATTCGTTTAATTTAAATAACTATGATCAATGGAAATTAATGATGAAAACTCATATTTAAAGCGTGGTTTTTTCAATATGATAAGTTGTACAAGGAAAATATTAATTACATAAGATAACAAAGAATACATGGGATGATCCACTAAACATTATTATAGCAACTGGAAATCCATGAATTCTCTTTACTGTAATTTTTGTGATGAATATTTTAATATGATATCTTCTATTAAATCCTTTTTTATGAATTATAGGACACATTAGCTATTTATCATGAAGGAACAACTAATGTGAATGAATTGAGATTGAATACATATATGATTAAATATGATATATTAAATAAGAAACCTTGTGATTTGGTTTTTGATATGTATCTTAGGATCAAAGAGATAGTGAATACCATGACCTCCGTTGGAAATCTAGTGTTTGATAAATAACATATCGTGCGACTAATAATATGTCTTCATGTAATATGGATAGGAATATGTGTTTCAACAACAGAATCTCGTGATATAATAAATATACATGTCAATGAATTTTTTGGAAATCATATGATGTATTTGGAAGATTATAAAGTTAATTATTATGATGATGTGTAACCGAAGATGAAATTTGTATACATTATAACTACTGCATCGAAATAGAAAGGGAAGTGTAACGTTCAAGTCTAAATATCCAATGATGAGGACTCACCTGTCAACAGAGATCATGAAATGGACCATCTAGAAAAAAGGATTAATAAATTATATAAGAAGACTAAATTATTCTAGAAATGATTTTACAAGTAAATATTTAATAATGTATTGAATTGCAATAAATATGGTAAAGTAGATTATAATTCAAATGGAACTATCTTTTATCTGTATAAAATAAAAGGGAATGTCATGGATGACTATCTCATGTTAAGGTACAAAAATAAGTATGAATATAACGATAAAATATATATGAAATTCATAAAATACAAATATAGTGGCTCTGAGTACATCTCCAGTGATTCAAACTCAACTACTTAATAGTTTCATGACAGATCATACATGTAATTCGTGAAAAAAATATCTAAGGTACCTATTATATCTCCTGTGCATAACAATGATCATTCTAGGGAGGAAATTGATAATTATATAACAAAAGAGGAACTGTTTGAATATTTAACTATTCTTGAAGATACCTTCGATTAGATGAAATACAAATACAATCTTCTAAAGAAGTGACAAGATCAATATTCTAATATCAAAATTTATTTTTATATAGATAGAAAAAATAATGCTCAATTTCTAGAAATAATATAATGAAATAAAATATTATAATGACAAATTATAAAAATAATTATATATATTCACTAATAGTAGAGAAACTATCACTCATGATAATAGGTAAAATACACCACCTTTGTGTATTAGTTGGACAGGTTACCATCCTGGATGGAGAATAATTTTGAAGAAACATTTTACTCGAAAATCATATTCTAGAAATTCTTCTACTACTTATTATTAATGTGCACTTAATGAGTATTTTATTTAAAAGAGTATTCAATATACTTATAGGAAACCCATCAAACAAATATTGTATCCAAATGTTTAGATCACTAACATTTTTGGAATAAGGAAATATTGTGTACCAAAATCAGTTTTGTTATTATATTGATTTTTAGGGGGTTATCTTCAAGAGAACATGTAAATAACTATGGTAAATAGATAATAGATGATTGAAACATAAGAAAGGAGATTAATCCCGATTTAATTAATTGATAAATTTTTATGGTTTTCATGTCTTCCATGCTGAAAATGACAAATAAGGTATCATCATCCTTAGACAAATCGATAACTCTAAAATAATTTCAATTTCTAATGTACTTTTTGTTGTTGGTTTAAACAAAAATATTCTTAGCATCTCATAGATTTTGGATGATGGTTTTCATGAAAAATTATAAAACAAAGCTTTTAATGTTTTTAATACTAAATATGATTTAGTTTTCAATTATTTGATTACTAAAAATGTGTATGTTGTTTATCATGAATCTAAATTTTCCTAAAATTTATCTTACTTAAGTTCCTTAAATAATAAATCTTGTATTTGAAATAGTAGAATATGAAAAAATAATATCCACCGATATTTAAATATTAATATAAAATTTTTATTTTTATATCTACCCAAACATAAATTCCCAAATGGTAAATATTCTTACCCCCATGAAAAAGGGAAACATCCCTAAATATCATTTAAATTAAAGAAAGATGTTTCAACTTCTCATATTCTTGAGTTGGTTCACATTAACATGATTGGAATATCTAGAGTTTAAATTCATAATGGGTTGCACTATTTCTATGTACATATAGATGAGTTTTATCAGTCAACTTTGGTATTATTTTTATCTCACAAAATTGAAGCGAACTCTCACTTTACCAAGTATACCAAATCTATTGAAAACCAATGTTGAATTATAATCAAGACCATAAGAAGGGACCATGGATGTGAGTTTGAAAATCAAGACTCTAAACCCTTTTTATCACAAAATATCCATATCTATAACTTCTATACATTTAGGACACATCAATAGAATGGAGTTGTAGAAAGAATAAATAGAACAACACCAAAGATATCTAGTAAACTGCTTAAGGAATATGATTCACCAGTCTACTTATGGGTAGAGGTTGTGAATACAGCACGCTATGCAATTAACAGACTCTTAATTAAACATCTTTTAAGGAAACCCCTTTATGATATTTGGAATAACATAAATACTATGGCTATATAAGTTAATGGTTTTTGGTTTCAAATCCATTATTCAAAACACCAAGGATAATATTGACATGTTTTCCTCTAAGATAAATGAATGAATTTTTATTGGTTATTCAACATCTAATATATCCTATAGAGTATTTAGCAAATGAACCAAGACTGTAGAGGAGTCTTTCTATGTAAATTTTGATGAGAAAGATCCAAATTATCAAAAACTATTTTATAAAACCTTGAGGATGATTTATCCATTTTGAATATAAATAAAAAACCATATAACAATACTGTATGACAAGTAGGAAAATAATAATGTTCTTAAGAACTTCTAGAATCTATCATGATCCTTTAAAAAACTACAAGGTGATCATATGTTATTCATATTGATCTATTAGGCATCTAATATACATCCCATTAGATGTTGTGTATTGAGACTTAGATGGAGGTACATAGATTAGAGCTCCTCTAAGAAATCAGTTTGAAAATCAAGAAATATTGTTGCCGCATTCACCTATGAACATCACCAATGCAATAAATGATGAATTTTGGGTAATGGTTATGCGTGATGAAAATGTAATCTTTTATGGAAATAAAATTTTCTAACAGTTTTATTGATTTAATTAAACAATAAATATAGGGACTAAATGGGTGTTATGAAACAAAGTTGATTAATATATAAGAGCAATGAGAGAAAATGAGAGACTAGTTTCCCAAGGGTATAGTCAAGAAGAGGGTATAGACTATAAGAAAACCATTTCAACTATTTCAAGACAAGAATCCATCAAAATACTTCTCACATATTCGACACATCTAAATTTCAAAATATATCAAATGGATATTAAAATTTAATTCATGAATGGTTATATAATTGAGTATGTTTTTGTATAACAACCCCTCAATTTCCAAAATCCCCATTTCACAAATAATGTTTTGAAACTAAAAATGATTTATATGGTTTAAAATAAGAACCTAGATCTTGGTACGATGGGAAAAAATATTTTTTTATTTCAAAATGGTTTTTGAACTTTGTAGCTAATCCAACCCTTTTGTAAAAATAATTTAGAATAATGTTTTATTTGTTCAAATTTATGTTGATGATATTTTTATTGATCTTGAAAAAATTATATGTGCTCTTAGTATTCAAGGATGATAGAAACTTTGTTTTAAATGATATTAATGGATCAACAAAAAATCATTCTAGGTTTCATATATTTAGGAGTAAATAAACAATTATTTTAAATCAATTTATGTGTACTAAATATATTTAATTTTTTTTGTTTTGATAGTACTATGAGTAGTGAAACACCTATGAATTCCACCTATAAGATGGATCGTAATGAAGCTATAAAACTAGTTGATCAAACAAGTTTTATAGGTTTTACTGGAATTATTCTCTACTTACCTGCTAGCAATTGCGAAATTATTTTTTGTGTCTGTATATGTGATATTTTTCAATGAAAATTAAAAATATTTACATTTAATTTCTGTAAAAAGGATTATTAAATACCTCGTGTATGTAACTAATTTAGGATTCTTATACCCTAGAGGAGAATCATTTTCCTTAGTAACTTATGCAAACGTGGATTTTGGTGTTTTTATGTTAGATAGAAAATAGTACCTCTAAAACATTTCATATTTTTGGAAAGTCTCTAGTTTATTAGTATAGTAAGAAGAAAAAATTAGTTTCATTATATACTATTGAAATGGGTGATATAACTCTTGAATACATTGGAACTGAACATCCCATTGTTGATATCTATACTAAGTCATTGAATTTTATGATAATGAAGTACATTAATCATGAATTAGGCATGACTAATATTGGTTAAATGTAATTTTATAGGGAGCCACCATTTGAATTTCCCCACCTTTGGTGTTTAACCACCATTGGATTTTACCCACCATTGGAGTTTACCTACCATTTTTGTGTACCCACCATTTTTGTTTACTAACCTTTGGTGTTTACCCATCATGGGATTTTACCAATCAATGTTGTTTACCCATTGTTGGTGTTTATCCACCATTAGAACAACCCACTTTTGGAACAACCTACCATTAGTAAAAGCCGACCTTTGGATCCTATGTTTCTATTGATAAATATTATTTACAATTTAAAATTTTAATTTCTATTAAATTTAAATATTTTATTTATTTTTTATAATTTTCAAATCTCTATATGATATAAAATTTCGATTTAGTCTAATTTTGATTCTCACTTTCCCCCGTACCCAAATAAATTATACAAGTCTTTATCTCCCACTAATTAGACATCCCTTGACCACATTCTAACCTTACACAATGTTTAAAATCGATAGAGTTATGCGAAAATATGTGTCATCTCAAACGAGTCACGTCCTTCGATGAAGGAGAAAAGAGAATTGAGAAGATCTGCAGTAGATCTAGCAAACCCACAACTTGAAAATCGTACATTGGTATCAGAGAAAGATGTGAATTATGAGTGGTTTTTATTTAGAAGATCATTGGTGTTGATGTTAATAGAAGACCAGGGGTGGGAATAATGGTTCTCAGATACAAATTGGTGATTTTATCTCATGTCAGTGCATCTTTTTTCCTTTTATTATTGAGTTTATATTTTGAGAAGAAAATTTTTTTGGTTGAAATTAGGAATAATGCATAGATATTTGTGTTATCATCAAATCAATGGGAAAGATGTATTGAAATTCCTCATTAAGGAGTATCAAAAGATTATCAGGTAACCATTGTAAGTGAAATTGATGCTTTTAAATATGAGGATTTCTTATCTGAACCTACTTGATATATGTCATTGAAAAAACCAGATGCAACAGAGTTAGATGGTGAGCATCTTTTTCTATTCCACATTATTCATCATATGAGGTGCCCAAGGGAATGGGATTTTAGTACAATGTAAAACTATGATGTATATCAGTTATATATTATAAAATGGGATATAAAATAAATATATGAATGTACTTGATGATTATATGACGGATATGGGAAAGATATTTTCCATTTCAAACTATCTAATTTACCATAAGATCATTTCAACCATACAGGAAGCCAAGGAATTATTTTCACAAGATGAAGAGTTTGAGGTGAATAGTGGTGGTGTTTCTTTCACCGAGGTAATCTTAAAAATAACGATGATTAATTGAAGCCCTAGGAAAAAAATGGGTTAATGATATTGACATGTTTTTGTAAGATTAAAACCATGTAGAATACGCAACATGGGTAAAAATATATTTTGGATCCTAAAATTGGTCCAGAGGTGGTGGTAGATTTTTTTGATGGGGAATATGATGAAGAGGAGGAGGTTGCTTCTTTATTGACATATTGTGAGGGTAGTGACCTTAATTTTACTAAAATCCCTCGTACTATCACTTTGATTCCAACCATTCCTACTGGATCACTCCCTATTAGATAAACTATTTTGAGTGGAGGAATTGAAGAAGATGAAATTGATATTTTTGAAGAATTTTTTTAGTAATATGATAATTGTAAAAATGGAGATTAATAGAAATATGGAGTAAAAGAGTATTAAGAAGAAAATTGATACTATGATAAAAAAAGATTTTGAGGGTAAAAAATGTGGTGATGGAAAATATGAGCGATATAGTGATGGACATGGATGTGATGGTGGTTTAGATTGTGATGGTCAGGATGGCCATATTGGAGATATAGTTGTTGAGATTCCATAGGCACATGTTTACTCAAAAAATTTCTTTGTTACTTATAGTTCAGAGGGGACTCCATGATTAGTTCATGATGTTGATAATGGTGATGAGTTGGGAGCATCTTTTGAGGGGGAGGAATCCAAAATAAATATTAGTCATCCTTTTGATCTTATTGATGGAGTCCGTGTTGACCCTATAGTTTATGAGTAGGCAATTGTTGATCCTATATCTATTGAGCCCACTATTGTGTCCTCATCCACATTAGATTTCAAAAATATTGAAAAATTTGATAGATATTTGGGGTGTATGATGCTAGACACAAACTACCCAAATTATGATGATTAGAGCCATCTTACAATGAATGTGGGACCTTCTATTCAAATTTAATTGGAGATAGATCCTAAGGTATCAATGGTGGATCATATTGATGATTCTGAGGATCTATAAAGATTTGATACATATGTTCCTAAATAATCTAATCATATAGTATATGGTTCCATTGAGAGAGCTTATTAACCATTGACTACTTCATTTTTTGATCCTATACATATTGATGTGGTTACTATAGCTGACCCTGAGTCCTTAAGAGAGTGGCCTCTCTATGACTTTGATAGGATTTTGAATAATCTACCTCCCATGGACACAAATCCTACTGAAAGTGATTATAGATATATGTTTTAGCATTTGATACATCACATCTACCATAATATCATGCGTTATATTCAAGACGTTAAAATCGTGAATAGAACACATTCCAGTGAGATGTATTCTTTGGTAATTGTGATTGAAGGGATGCAGACTTCTCTTGTTTCTAGTACGGATGCATTGTTAGAAAGGATGGAGACTATGCCTTTTGTGGATTCTACATTGTATGCCCCACCTTTTACCTTGTACATTGAGTCGATCAGATTAGTTTTTAGAATGGATCTGCTTGTAGTTTCAATAGATTTTCCTGATATCCCTCATGAAATATAGATGTAGATTATATATAACATTGACCACATATATAATATTAAAATGGATTGTGTGAATGATATTTTAAATGATAACGAACCTGTAACCGAGGAAGTTAAGTATTACCTATCCTGAATCTATACTAATCATGATATAAACTCTCTCCTCATTCTTCTTAGTTACCAAATCCTTAAAAGAAAATTTCTCTCATTAGAAATATGTGGCAAATGTGCGTGAGTGGTTCCTATAGGAGAATAAATATTTATTTAGTTTCCTTGAGTGACGAGGTCAAATCATCATGAACATAATCAATCTAATAAAGCCTTTACTACATGTGTCTCGGATATTAGTGGTTAAATATTAGGAAATTATAGTGTCTTGTCATTTGACTCATCCAGCTACCACTCTATAGTATTTCAAAATGGATATCACTGAAGATTAAAATTCACATTTTCCCACTCAGTTTCATCCTTTGAGTTTATCTATAGTGAATGAAAATTTTCATCTTCATCATGTGATAATTAGGGTGATTTCACATTCTTCCTCTATCCATACAACTACTCTTTTATTTATTACAAAATCCAGGACATTTACCTTAGCCTGAGCCACTTTTTTTGTTCCCACTTCCTCAGATAAGGGAAAAGACCTTGCTATTCTAACTACCTAGACTGAGAAGCATTGATATTATACCATTAGTATTTGATAGTTAATTTTTATGAAATTTTGTACCTATATTTTGTATGTAATTAAATTAATATTTTCCCCAAATAAAAAATATATTATTATTACTCAAATTATATTTCTTTCCATTTCATGTTTTACATTACACATTTTGATAATCCCAAAATTGGTAGAATGAATACAGAATTTATTTATTATTATCACATTGATGATATTATTTGATACCATTTTTGGTTCCATCATTAATTATCTTCCATGATACCATACCCTTGATTCCATATGTATTTAATCATACCTTTAATACCTTATTTATTAAATATCATTGATACTATTTTTTAGATAATTTCTCTAACAACCTTATGTTCTAAAATTTATCTTCAACCCTTACATTTTCCATTTAAAATGTTATGATTAACTATTACAAAAACCAAAGGTTATTCTATACATGTTATATAAAATAACATGATTTATGATAATCATAAGGGGGTAGATTATGGGTACCTATTTGTATTAAAGCCAAAAAATCATTTTAAATATGATTTTAATTGTTTTTATGTTTTATTATTGAATTTTATTTTTTACGGAAATTGGGAATTGTTTTGGAAAATTAAAAAAAGAATCGCCATTGAAGATTAGGAACCACGAGGAATGTCACACCATTGGAAGAGAGTCACCATAAAGATTGATTCACCACCCTAATTTACCTACCACGGAAAAGGAGTCGCCAAACAGAAAATTCAAAATTGAATAAACTTCTTTATGCAGATAAGTCACCATCGAGGATGAGTCAGTGTTTATATGTGTAACCATTGATTGAAGTCACCATTGACGATGAGTCATCATTGAGACAAGTCACCATTGAATAAGTCACTATTGAGTCGAGTCACCATTTAGTGGAGTCATTGTTGAACATTGGTTACCACAAGACCTAACCTTCCATAAAATTGACCTACAACTATCCTGACTCATCATTGGACCAAATAACTTCCATACATGAGTCACCATCAGAATAATTCACCATAGCTATTCTGTGATATTTAAATTAAATTATTTTAACAGCTATATAATCAAATCTATTGTTGTGGATTATTTTATTGGTTAATCTAAAACGATTTTTGGGAAAATTAAATGATCTCAAAACTCTGTATGATGAAGAAGGATATACATATGATTTTTTCAATAATAACATCCTCATCATGCAGTTATATATATTCTATGAAGATAGTCTCATGCAGTAGAGTGATCCATGTGGGGAATGTTTGAACATATGATAAAGGATTCGATTTACTAAAGATATTTACATGAATCATTTCTACCTACATCCAAATTTTGAATGTTAGAGAAACTCAAACATATGATTCCCGTCAAACTATCACAAAAAGAGTGCATATAATGATCTAATTTACCTTATTATTCTTATTATTGACTCGAGTTTCTCTTCAAGCAACATCTGAGGAGACTCGAGATTCTGAGCGCATCATACAAAGAAAATATATCTTTTATAGAATTTTATAATTTCTCTTTCTATTTTTTTATATTAGAGAAGTGGGGTGTTTAACCTATTTTTTGAAAGCACATTGTCTGGGTTAATATAACTTGAACATACAGTATATCATCTTAGATTTCCTTAAAAATTTTACCTGTGGTGTTGTGGAAGAAGTATTGTGTGACCATTATTTATTTTATTCCCATAATTTTTTTGGAATAAGTCATTTAATGGCTTATATAGAATGTAGATATTTTCTATTTACTCAATCTAGTTTGTGGATCACGATTTTATTTATACGATCTTAATAGTAGAGGGAGATTTTTGAGTGGAGGAAATTAGGTTTTCTCTTGAGACAAAACCTCTTATTTTAATTACGATTTGTGTTTTGTTTTGTTTCACATCAAATAAATAAAATATATTTTTATTAAATATTAATAATAAAATACTTTTATCATTATTATTAACAAGTATTTATATAATGTTTTTATTAAGTACATTTATTAAAATAGATAGAATAGTATCCATATATTTTTTTAATTGAGAAATAATAACTCTTTGAAAAATCATTTAAAATATCAGAATTTCTATCGACTAACTATTTTAATTAACTTGATAATATTATTTTTAATTGGGGTATTTTAAATAGACAAATTTTCAATAGAAATTTTCATTTGGTAGTCAATTCACCCCCAAAGAAATACTATATCATACCAATAGAAATTGATTGATTTGATTTTATATTATATTATATTTTAAATAATTATAAAATTTAAAAATATTAAAAACCGTTAAATAAAATAATTATAGGCATAACTAATCAGGATGAATAAAATCACAGATGAACAGATAGGTCAATATGTTAAGCCATCGAAAAAGGTACATGATTCCAAGTCTGAATCCACCTATACTATATAATATGGAAATGTAATATGATAAATAATTATTTTTTGATATCATTAATAGTAATATAAATGTTCAAAATATTACCCCATCAACATATGAATCTATGAAAAATAATTTTAGGAATATATACACCATCATGATGGGCTAAGGGAGGGAGGAACTACGATACATATATCTGAATGACGGTAAAAGATTCCCCAGTATCTCTATGGTTGAGATGTGATGTCAAGTATAAATATAAATATGTATAATCTGAGCATGCATAACCCAAAATATATGTCCCAATCATGACCATTACGTATTATAAACCAATATACCGCATGTGAATATATGTACATGACTGATAAATGCATTATATCACTCAATAGAGATTGCAGATATTTTATTGAGTAAATCACATGAATATATCCCATTATATATCCTTGAATAAATATAAAAAGAGTTTATTATTTAATAGTAGTGGTAATATATTAAAATTTATAAATATATCATCTCCCTTAAGGGATATTTCAAATAAAAAATTTTCTGGATCAAAACAATTTCTAGGATTGGGCCCCATAATCGGAGAACCAAGAATAATAAGTCCCAACCTGAATGAAACATCCCATAGGGTTATTCTAATCTCTTCCACTAATATATGAAATATTTTAGTCTCAGACCTCCATATTTTATCAATAGAAACAATAATGTGGGGATAAATAATTGAAATCACACATAGAGACACCATAAAAACTATCCCAATGTAGATATGGAAAGTGAAAAAATTAGTATAATTATTAAATAGAAAGAATTCATCCATCTATATGAACTCTATATATAATTGAAAGGTAATAATAAATGTCTCAGATACATATAGTGTCCTATGAAATCAGAGCCATAACCAAGTGATTCAGTTATCATTGGAGTCATGTCTTCCCATGTATTGGTGATACAAAACATGATTATTAAAAACTAATGAATATCAAATTTGATGTCACAATTGATATAAATTATCTCATTCTGTATAATAATTCATATATTTATTCTATTTTTCTGTCACTATAATTCAATAAAAAATATTTTCTATAACAAATAGATTTATTCTCTCCGGAATAAGAATTAAAGAAATATCATGACATGTTCTAATCATCTCAAGGATAATTTTTAATTTAAATTTACTATCTAATGTTCTATATTTTGTGTTAAATTCCCCCTTCATATCAATAGTTTGGAAAATAACAATACACTTTTGATTTAAATGTATTAAATTGATATTTTTTGTCATGTTTTTTTTATGAGAACATATTATCCACTACATTATCGTCTAATGAAACTATATCATATACCTTTGTTCTAGTAACTTAATAATCTACACTATGATACATTGAAATATTGTATATTTACTGTGATGGAATTCACATAAGATGATAAAACATAAATTTACATCAATATGATGATATAAGGTGGTGAATCATATTGTTTAAACCATAATCAAAGACATAAAAATTAGATCATTTTAATTTTTAATAATATTAATCTATAAGTTAAACCAAGGGATTCTAGACTTGAATACAATGAGAAGGGAAAAACATAGATCAAAATCCCATTATTTTAAAATTTACATCATCTTCATACTTCAGAATGTATAATTGTTATCATATATTTTATGATTTATACTAAGATATACCTTTTGGAGAGGATTATATTGTAACGATGTTATATATTTCATTTATAATATTTATTTTTCTGATCCATTAAGATTGAAAATCATATACTACTAGAAGTTGTATTTCCCCAGCACATAAGTCCAATTATTGTGAATATTTATCTTTAGGATTATCAATGATGTATGGGTGAATAATTTCTACAAATTAGCAAATCCAAGAGGACATTGAGGCTAGAGATAACTAATCATGACCATTATATTGATGAATTTTTTGTAGAATCATGTTAGCATTAGATAGGTATACAATTAAAGATGTTTTTGGTGTGAAACTTGGTTTTCTAACATCATGAATTCAAGTTCTCCTTCTTCATTGGATAATATTGAAGGCTTCCTATGAATTGGATATATATTGGAAATAAATATACTTTCCGAGTTTCAGATTTTTTTAAAAAAATTACAATTATTGTCTGTGAATTTATTTATTTAAATTTATTTCATTTTTATTGTTTTAATTCTATAGTAGTCTTAGTATTGATATATTTTTTTCCACTTATTATACATTGTGTACTCAAATATTAGGGAGAATATTATATTTCCTAGTCAATGTCATTTCATGAGTTGGAGAAAAATTAATAGTTGTAATTAGACTAAAATTATCTCCTCTCTAGATGTTTCGAATTTTAATAACTCATGTAACTTGAGGGTTTTTATTTTTCAGGGGAAAGTGGTGATTTTATTTAGTGGAAATGTAATTTTATGAAAATTTTTTCATAGTCGTATTTTGATGGGTTGACACTAGAAAATAATGTTTTGGATGAGGAATCGGGGAAATTTGATGGCCAAGATTATTAGGAAAGAACTAAAGGAAGGATGGGTGTTCAGACTAGTTTTCTTTCTAGAATGAAGAGGCCCACAGTCAAGACGGTTTCACTGTACAAGATTACATGCTGATTCTGGTAATGCAATGAGACACAACCTATAGATAATATCCATATGGTGGGGTTTTCTAGGGTTGAATTAAAATTCGTACCCTTAAATATTTATTAAAGAAAATCCTCTCTATTCGGATCATGGAAATAGAGGGTGCCTCCCATTTTATTATCATGGTCCCATTAAAAATTTTGGTGGTTTTGGCACTGTGACTTGGACATTCTTGGCCTATTTATCCATCTAAATATATCCATTATTATCCTCCTCAACACTCTCTAATTTTGGTTCTCCTAGTTAGGTTTTTGAGCTATTTTTACACAAAAGAACATTGGAATAATCCAATGATGATGAGACCTTCATCCTTCCTAGGATTAGGGAATCTAGAGACAATTCATTAATGAAATATCATACTGTTTTGATGTAGGTATGTCTCTATTTGAGAAAAGTGTTTTGATTTAAATTAAATGTAATTGATTTTGGTTTTAGTTTTAGTTGATACAGATTTAGTGTAGGTTAGTTTCCAAAGCATGGAACGGGCCTTCAGGTGATGGTTGGTCTCAATTTATGGGTTGTGGGAGCACCCAATGAGTAAATAGTCATTTATTCTGAAGTGAAATTAGTTTTTTAATTAGTTTTATGTAGTTAATTAATTGAGTTAGGTTTTTTCGATTTGAGTTAGGTTCATGAGAGGTTTTTGTGTTGGATTTGGGTCATAGATTATTTCATGTAGTATGTTTTCGGTTTGGGAAATAATGAGATGAGGCTTCAAATGTGGTTGGATGTCCCTAGACATAAATCATAGTCTCACGTTATTTTCATAAGTTGTGTGATGCCTGTTAATATTATAATTTATATGCATTAACCAAGATTAAACTTATTATTTTAATGAGAGTCTCACCAGAGTGTAAATTCCACATTATTAAACTATGTGCTAAAATAAGTTGTTTCTGTGTTCAATGTCTTACTTATTAATTTTTTATTGAGTTGTATTACTTCTACTTAATGGTGGAATGTTTCTTAAATGGTTTAAAAAGTTGAATTATTTTTTGAATCAATGATTTGGTAATGGAATTTTTCAATCACAGTTATTTGAAAATATATTGAATATTTGAAATATAAGTATTGGTAAAGTAACTGTTTAATGGAAATTTAATGTTTTTGGGTTGATGTGGTGTTTACAATATGAATTGAAAAGTATAAAATGTGTTTTTTTAATTTTTTGGTTAATGGTTAATTATATGTGAAAAATTGGTTCAAATTCATGTGCTATATTTTTCTTATTTAATGAAAATTCCCCTCAAAAGAGTTATTATTTTTATGGTAAGGTAAGACCCACCAAGTGGTAATGATTTTAAAAAATAATTAAAGTAACCATTTGGGGATGTGTTTTTTTAAGGAAATGGAAACAACCTTAGGTTGTCTTATTTTTAAAAGGCCATTAAAACTCCTTGGACAATTTTTATTTTAAATAAAAAGAAAACTTTCATGTGGGTTGATGTATTACTAATAGAAATCCACTTTACATGAGGTAGTAAACCAGGCCGAGTGAAATCCAATAGTTAAAAATCATGATATTTTTGGGATTAAACACTACCAAAGAAAAGTCTTGTAGATTAATTCCATATTGCATACATATTTTTTAGTGGATATAAAAACACCCATATGGTATATCTGTGATATTTATGGTATTGTATGAAAATTTAGGAAAATCACATACAGGTTGTCTATGATACTTATTTTTATGCCGGTGAGACCTGATTTTACTATATTGGGATGTATGGTCCTCCTAGAAATCTTAGAGACAACTTGACATTGGAAAAGGAAGGTATGATCGATCCAAGCAATCAAATTATGGTTAAAATAACGGATTAATAGCGTCATATGCCTTGACAAACTCATGAATGTTGTGGTTATTTATTGTTTTTGTTAATTTACTTCAAATGGTATCAAGAAAATTTAATATGACATATTATTTAATTGTTTATTAGACTCATTATTTATATAAAGGCTATTCATGGTGGCCTATTAAGTTGCACTAACTCCCTACTGAGACCACTGTGGAACATGGATACTTGAGCAGATGCCACGTCATTACAGGTCCAAGTTTATGAAATTCCATTACATGATTCTTGGAGTACTATGATGGATCATCGTAGTTGGTACTTGGGTAATAATCGGGGCCACGTTTAGGGATTTTCTTGTTTTATTTTTCTTTTTGGGTTTTTTTAATGGATTCCTGACATGAATGGTATGTGATTAATTTATTACAACCTTGTTTACATTGATTATTTTCATCACATTCATGCATGTTGGTTTACCATCATATTTTGATGATATATATGATTTCTTTTTTTTTCTATTGTTTTATTTTAATATGATATGCATGTATATTCTCCCAACCACACTAACTTAGACCCGCACTACTATTTTTTATCCTATGACATATTTGGAGGTATTCTAGAGATATAATAGTGATTTCTTGCCCCAAACAATGGGATGTTAGAAAGGGGAGTCATCGAATAATTTCTTTTGTTATACTATTTTGGAATGCATGAAATTAGATATTTTTTTTGGGATATGGTATAGAACATGCACTTATAATTGGAAACCCCGTGTATGAGGGAAGATCCTGTTTATAGGGATGGGATTATTATCTATGTTGTTCACTTTTATGGATATTTTAATTTCACCTTCATTGACACACATTATTATTATGTTACATATTTATGAGATTTTATCTCTTGTCTAGTTTTTAAAGTGGGAGTGTGGTTATGAACTATATCATGAATGTATGATTCCCAAGTCATTTTCATGATTTAATATGATTGATTATCTAATTACCTGGGTTGTGACATGGATCAGTTACTTAAAGTGTCAATATCAATTTATATAGTGGTTTCGTATATAAGTTTATGGTTTCAAATTACTTATCAAATCCCTAAAATGGATAAAATATATTTCACATGACCACATTGAATGATTATTAAATGTAAAGAACAAATTAAATTTAAATTTAAATTATTAGTTAATTTTCAAATGTAACATGTATATAAAATTTCATTTAACTAAGTATTGATTTTGGTATTTTCTAGTTACATATTTTAAAATAAATAAATAAATGGGATTGTGGTTTTAAACTATTATAAGTAATCAGTTAAAAACAATTCCACGTACAACATAAAACAAATTATTCTCTATAACATGAACATGACATATCATGTAATAAATCCATTTTTTATAGAAAACAATTATTAGTGTTCGTGGGAAAAGAGTAAAGTTGTAATCAAATATATATGTGAATTATGTGGACCTTTGAGTAGTTAATTACGACCCCATGTGTGTGTAGTTTATTGTATTGTGAGTGTCAGAGATATGTGGTTTACTTGTGATATTGTGACCATAAAACAAAAATGTATTTTGACATAGGTCATGGTTTGTGTAACCTATCTTTGAGAATGGGAAAAGGGGGATATAGGGGGATCCAATGTTTTAAAAAATTTCTGATGTATGGTGAATATGATAAAATAATGTATTTATATTTTAAATATTGATTTGAGCTATAACCTATATGGGTTATTATAACCCATGACTTATTGTGACTGCTAGTGATGTTAGTAGTTTTTTCTAATCTATGGGCGGATAAGGTATTTTAGATCATATCCAATTTAAGAGACCTTACTTAGATGATGTCCTATAAAATCCTTCTAACCTTGAGAAAGGAAGAATGGTGTTATCCATGAACCAAGGATTGTATTGGTTACGAACCTTGATTGATGCATCACCCCAGACCCTTTCTCTTGGATTGGACATCCAAAACACATAGCAAACAACATTGGATTTGATACACATCTATATTTACAATTGTTTCTGACTCTTTCATCGGGGTGCGCGTGCCTCCATCCCGCAGAGGACGCGCCGATGTTACCCCACATTCCGACTTTCCAAAGGCGGGCAGATCCGTTCTTTATTCAGGGACGTCTGCTCCTTGATCGAAACGAGATGATGGGATGTCGGTTCTTCCTTTCATGGATTCCTCCTCAGAACTGGCCACCTAGTCTAGGTCTCCATTATAGATTTAAAACGTAATTAGTGATGGTCTTCCTGGTGCCATATCTTCTTGGACACCAGTTAATTACGCCACTTCTGTCTGGACCTTCCAAGGAGTCCGGTCAGGGTACAAACTGTTGGTTAAATGAGTAGTCATGTTGGGGCATCACTGGCATGTCTTGAAAATTGGGATTCACATGTCTGTCTTCTGTCCCTTATCAAAGGGCATCTCGAGGGTGCAGAAGCCTAAGGCATCCCACATCGAACGTGGGGAATTTTATGCCATAGGAATGTATCTGAGGTTTTCCTCAGATTCCCATGTATAACATAGGTTATTCCGCATGTTTAAAATCTAGCGGAGACAGATCATATTGATCAGAACACTAGCTATAGTGGATCAGATTGAAGAACCCCCTAGAGGGAACATCGATGTTGGGGCCAGCACATGGGTGGCTTCTCGAATGATGTGGAGGGGATTGAGGTGGCATGATCTCCCCAGGATGTGGTGGACCAAGTAAGAATCAGGATGGATGATGGCTTTGGGCTTGGGTCTCCAAGAGACTTCCTACGTATCCCTGTGGTAGGGAATAAAATTCCGCGTAGTTCGATGATACGGTGGGACACCTGAAGAGGCGACCCGTGAGAATGATCGTGTGGATGGGACCCAGAGGAAGTTGAACCTCTGGGTTAGGGAATGAGCTTCCAAAGACACGTGGGCTCGAGGGAGAGATCAGGATGAGACATGAGCGATGGGCTTGAACCTCGTGGAGGCCTCCTACTTATCCCTGTGGCGGGGAATCAAAGACCATGTAGTTCAGATGGAGAATACAGTTTAATGTCATGCGGGATGGGTATGGGGATTACACTCTGAGGCGGCCCATGGTGTTGGCAACCCGATGTGAATGGGGTCGAAACGACCGGGTGGTGGGCTTGAACCGTGTCGAGGCCTCCTATGTACCATGCCTTGACATGGATCAATGTCCACATAGTTCGGGATGGAATGTAGTTTAACATCATGTGGGAAGGGTGCATTTGGGGCTTACGTTCTGAGGCGACCCAAGGATATAGGGTCTGTGAACCGACGTGAATGGGGGACCTGGGTTCCAGATGGATTGGGGATTATGCTCTAAGGTAGCCCAAGGTGGAAATGTGGCTTGGAACATCGACACAGAGATGGTCAGGGAAAATTTTTTGTCAGGAAACCTCGTGGAGGCTTCCTACATACCATGCCTTAGCACGGATCAATGTCCCCGTAGTTCGGGTTGGATGGGGCTTATGCTCTGAGATGGCCCATGGTGGTGGGGATTGAACCACATGGAGGCTTACTACGTACCATGCCTTAGCATGAATCAATGTCCCCATAGTTTGGGTTGGATGTGGCTTACTCTCTGATATGACCCAAGGTGGTGGGGCTCGAACTTCATGGAGGCTTCCTACGTACCATTCCTTAGCACGGATCAAAGTCCCCATAGTTTGGGTGGACAGTTTAACATCATGCGGGACGGGGACATTTGGGGCTTATGCTCTGAGACGTCCCAAGGTGTGTCATGGTCAGTGCTAACTTTAAGCTCACAGGAGTCGTGATCAGTGTGAGAAACAAGAGGTAGCAGAGACCTGGCGATCAAGTCGTGAAGGGTGCGTCCATGGGAAGTGAAAAGGGGCTTACACGTTGACCCGCCCATAGTGCCAGGACTTACTCCAAGATGGAGGCCCGAGGGCGACAAAGCCCAGTGGGAGAGGGATTTGGCACCTAGGAAGAGAGGAGGGCCCCCGTTCCCTATCACGTCCTCTGCTGGCCTTGGCACCAAGGAAGTGAGGAGGAGCAGGGGTGCTGTCTCCTGGAAGGAAGGCTCGGGGCTTACACCAAGGTGGCTGCCCTTCCCCATGGACAAACGCCACTCCCACAAGGAGGGTATCATCTCGTGTGAGGGGTGATCCCATCCCCGTGGAGACGAGTAGGTGTGGAGAATGTCTGACACGGGGGGGGGACCCTACGTGGGAGGAACGGGGTCAGGTCACAGTTTAACATCATGTGTTGAGGATGAGGTGCTTGGCAGTTTAACGTCCTACATCTCAGACGATGTGGGATTGCTCCGTACCCCTATGACTTACACAACTGGTACCCTCGGCTCCTTGTGGGAGGGAAGGCATTGGCAAGGCCGTACTGAGGGGGTGTCGTGGAGCGAACCATTGAGGGGTACACATTAGCATGGCTATGAGAAGAAGCAATAGCTGTTAGCTTGCCTATGTGAAGAAGCATGAGGTGGAGAAATGCATGGGGAAGGATTTTCCAAGGTACATTGAAGTTAATTTGTACAAGCCTAGAAGGTTGTATGGGAAAACCATGTATGATGTGGATGCCTGTGGTGCACAAGACACTTGCGAATGGCACCCAGAAGGAGGGAATCAGGCATTCGTGCAGGATGGTTCCCGGGGAGCACCGAGGTGAAGGGTGCCGAGAGATTGTGCGTAACCCTGGGGGATTTCTCGAAATAAGGGTGTCCAGGATGAAAAGCCCCGGGTTGTCTTGAAATAATTGTTTCTTGCACGAAATAGGGGGGATGAGGTTTTTCGCGCAACTTGATGGGATTTCATGCAATGGAATGGGTGGGTGCGCAAAGGAAGTATTGCGCACAACGGAAGGGGTGTGCGCACAATTTAAGAATTGTGCGTAGCTTGGCCCTCTTGTGCGCCGGGGAAAGGATTGCGTGCAAGGGGCAGACCCTGAAGGGGTTTGGAGTTTAGTCTATGCCATGGGGATCTTGCATGAAGGCAGATCCTAGGGCGAGATGGCACGAAGTAGAACCATACCTGATGGCCAAATTGTGAGCGTGCGAAATGATGATTACGTCCATGAGAGGTGGTTCAAATTCTTCAACCCCGAAAATGAAGGTGGTCACCTTCTATTTATAGGCATCTGGTGGTTCGGAATTTAGGGCTGTGAAAAATAATTGCGCGATAGAGGAAGCAGCGTGAAAGGCCAACCATGAGGGACGCGGGCGTGAAATTATTTCACGCCGGTGTCGGGACTCTTCGCGAATCCTGGTACTCTCCGTGTGGGGCAGATTTTTTTCGCGCGCTTTACCCTTTTTTTCGTGCAACACTTCTGGGCCCTCTGGACTGGGCCTCCGGGTCTTAATATGACTTCTCTTTTTCATTTCAGAACTTTCTCCAGCACTTATACACTTTTCGGCGTCTATAAATCCCCCCTAGGAATGGGATCGGTGAGGGGTCACAACGATCGGATTCCGAGGGAAACGATGAAACGCAGGGCATCGTGGGCTCCCTGCACACAAATATTTCGAGGGGTGCACAAAACTCTGCGAGGCGGAGAATCCTCTTTTTTCACTGGGGAGGAACACAATATTCGCCTATAAAAGAGGCCACGGTTCCCATACTCGGTACAACTTTTCTTGCACGATAAGCTCTGAGCTCTCGTGCGTGAAATTGCTTCCACTCTTGTGTGAAAAACCGCTCGGTGGCGCACAATTCCACAGATATTTGGTGAGCTTTTTTCACCCAAACCTAGGAATTTTCATGCCACAGCCTGAAATTTCACGCAGCCCACTGATTTTCCCAGCCGAACTCTCAGATTTCGCGCTAAACTCCTAGATTTCGTGAAACACTCCAAAATTTAGTTGGAAGAAGATAGCCACAAACCGGGCTAATGTGGGGGAAGCCACTTCCCGCATAGCTGAGATGGTTGTGAACCTGGTGGTTTATGGTGAAAAGAGGGTTGTCTCTAATAACCCCACCATCTTCATCATGATAACCCCCTCCTAGAAAGAGTACACCTTGTCTGACAATCTTCCATTGTGGGACTTTGTAATTTTGGAGGAGGTTCCCCGACCGAGTTTTGAGGTTGATACACTGAGGTCATGGGTAGCCCACGAAGATGACCTTCCTCAACACAACATCACCAAAAATGGTCATCCTGCTAGTGAAACCAGGAATATGGACGTCTACGTCATGAATCCCATGACCAAGACCATTACGGGGGTGATCCTGTTGCATAGAGCTCATCGGCCCTCTACACAAGCACTTTCCGTCATAACATCACTAAAGAGATCAAGGGTTGGATATAGGACTAGGATCTGTGGTCTGGAGGTAACATCACCAGTGAGTGGGCCTGGGCATACTGTGTTCGCCACACATGCAACCAATTTGGGGCCTAGCTGCGGCACATTGGTCTATTCGAGGCGGTGTGGACATCGCAGTTCCACTTATACCGGCAACCTAAGCTCGGGTCGGAGCTGTTCACCCAGTGGTCCCCTGACACCAAAAAATTCCAACTTCACCATAGAGAATTCAGCATCAGTCTTTGGGACATCCAATGAATCAGAGGCATCCCTTTGGAGGGCCATCAATACGATGAGTTACTCCCTCCGACAAACATCTGGGGTGACAGTTCTCAAAACACCATAGTGACATGGAACCTGCTGGAGTGGGCCAAAGAGAAGCTGAAGGTCAAGGACTTCCGAAAGGATATCGCCTACATGGATTAGTTCAGCCTGTTCCTGGAGAAGGACATGGAAGTCGAGATGCTAGGGTGGGGGTAACGGTGTCCAACCGTGGCTTAGAGGAGCAAGAGAGGATCATATTGGGGGATCCTAGAGGTGGGGAAATACCAATCATGGGGATACAACATCAATGAGGCCTGAGACCCAAATGTACAATATACTGTATTCCTCACCACATTCCTGAGCGGATGGTTCTTTACAGTGCGGGATGCAAGGATGGGAGTTTGTCCTGCGACTCTAGTGATGGTGGGCATCATGGCTGCCAACAAGAGGTTCTTCCTAGGGGTCCCCATGCTAGACCAGTTGTATGACATCATAGGATGTATCTCTAGAGGGGGATCACCTAGGAGAGTATGTGGCCCCTTCCAGATCTTCCATGGCTGGGTTGCAACTCACTGTGACAGGTACACCTTCCCAAATGCCATCCGTCCTCTGGGCAATGGCCTACGACCCTCTCTACTGAATAATGTCGGGGTCATGCTGATGATGTTCAATGAGAAGGGAGTACGGATCAGGATTGGAAACCATTCCAACTTCACCTTCAGCCCATTCCCCACCCCAACTAGTCAGCTGAGAGATGATGGGCAAGGCTCACTGGAGTAGAAGGAGTACTTCTAGAGCATCAGAGGTGGGGTGCTCATGGATCGGATTGATGGGAAGATTTTATGTGAGCCTTATGTGCCATCGAGGTTCACCAAGCAGTTCAGATGCCTCCATCGAATGCCGAAGAGAGTATACACAGATGTTCTGGAGGAGAGGCATCTCTGTGTTCTTCGTCGGCTATGGTTGATGTTCACAACCTACGGCTCTAGAGACATCATTACTTTCCCTCCTATCGGAGTCAATGCTAGCCTCTCGACGGAGTATGCTGAACATTGGACTATAGCATATCCTGAGGGGCTTCTAATGAAGCGAGTTCAATAGATGAAGGTCACCAGTGTAGAACCTCGACGGAGAGAGAGAAGGAAGAGTGCCACTAGAGGGGGAGGATCATAAGTTCCTCAGGCCGCGGGGCCTACACAGGCTAGAACCTCAGCAGTAGGGGCGTCACATGGCATTTTCGTGCCCTATTCGCCTAGAGGAGAGTCCCGTGGAGTAGATAGAGAACTTCCTGGGAAGCAGATGAGATACCTTATTCAACCTTCCTATGACGTGATCTTTCTTGCACTATAGTCAGGTGGGCTAACCCTGTGGTAGTCAACGAGTACCGAAGCCCTCTGGAAAAAGATAGTGCGGTACAACATCCAGCTTCTAGAATTCGGGCATGTCTGGGTGGCCGATAGAGTGATATTCCATCGACAACATGCATACCTAAAGTCAATGGACACATACACACGCCAACGAGGTTGGCATGTAGAGCCAACTCTCTTGGTGAAGGTGCCGCTCAGCCAGCATCATGGTCCAGAAAGGGTGCCACTACGGGAAGATGGCAGCGATGAGGAGTCGGAGGGTGGCGAAATAGGAGAGGAGGCAGAGGGAGAATGGGAAGGTGAAGGAGAAGGGAAATGATAATGATAAGGGGATCCTGAATGTGAGGGGTTGCAGGCGGCGTCCTACCAAGGGAGTCTCTAGGAGAGCGGTGAGATCATCGACTCTGAAGTAGAAGTAACAGAGATACTCAAGGTATGCTTCGACCCTTGTCTATCCTTCTCCTTTTATTCGATTTCCTTACAAACCTTAATCCACCTTTCTAATATTACTCAGGAGAACATCGGCGATGATCATGCGTCTCTGGCCGAAGTAGGGGAGGAAGTGTTAATGGGGAAAGGCATGGCATTGACGCTCGTTATCGAGATGACAAGTTCGGAGGGATCCCCCGCCACAACAGCTCCTGTTGTGGCCAAAGAGCTAGAGGATAATGCGCTGGGTTCCTGTATGATCCTTGTTTTGATACCAGTACACATTGTTGGGGGACCCAACTGATCAGGGTGATCCTTGTCTGTACAGTGATCATGGCATTAGAGGCTCGTCGAGCTGCTGAGCCTGGACCATCTGTGAGTGTGCAGATAGAAAACATGCCGCCACATCCAGAACATGCCTCCAAAATTAAGTTGGCTCCGGAAATTGGTGAGTAGGGAGCGGAAAACACCAGTGGCGTTGTCATCGGGGAAAGGACGGAAATTGACGAGGGTACCACCAGGATTGAAGGGAGAAAGGAAGGTCACCTAGATACTGAGGAGCATATTCCCCTGGGAGAAATCTATGAGGAGTACCCTTCCGCTGCCATGTTGGCTGTCTTCCTTGTCTATTGGCCTGCTGATTCCGATGAAATTTACGATTCAGATTGGGAAGAGGCTGAGGATATCTGGATGACGTGACACAAAGGATGGAAGTGCATCCGATGTTTTCTCAGGCAGCCTCAGGCAGAATGGCTGAAGCGGATGGGGTCACTCCACACTTGGCTGCGTTTATTGTGTGCTGGAGTGGTAGATTCTCAATGAATTCATCTGACAGTCCATGATTACCTGGCTGAGAAGATGCATGAGAGCAACCAGTGCGCTGACGTCATCTGGTTCTAGGAGGAGTCGGAGAGCCCCCAAGCATTTCTGAGGGCAGAGTAGGAAGTCCAATGCCTCGAGGAGCAGGCGAAAGAATGAGAGATATTCATCGCAAACTGATCTGAGCTCATGAAGCAGTTTGTGGCCTAGCTGGTGGATTCTCAAGATCAACTCGTAGAAGCGAGTCACCAGATAATCAAGCTCCAGACTGAACATACGCAGGAACGGTCCAGGGTCGGTGAGTTGGGCATTGTGTCCATTGATGAAAAAAGGGTCCTCAGGGGAGAAGAGGAAGTCTTGGGGGCCACTAGTGAATAGGTGGCGGTATTGGAGAGATCCATCCAAGAAGCCAATCCTTAGGGGACTTGTTTTGGCCAAACCCATACACTTATCCCGCTTTTAATGTTTCATGTTCTCATGAAATGTATGTATTGACAAAATTACTTCCCCATTTGCTTAACATACTTGTCACTTTGGTTTAACATGCTCACCCATAATCCCAAAATAAATAGCAATCCATCACTAAGCCCACATGGGTCGTGAGAATCAAAGGAGGCTCATTCTATCATTTCGTTTGATCGTAGGAGCGTCAACCAAGATTTGGGCATCCGAAATTCAAACCCGATTTTCCAGGGAGAAGAGGGAGGCCTATCCAAAGGAGGATGAACTCTTACCTATCGATGTACCATCTTCTAAATGTGTTCTAGCACATGAGCAGGGCAATTCCAGGGGAATTGGAATCATTCCGAACATAGGGAAATGAAAAATTTGAATCATGTTACCCAAATTTGGAAACACTATGGAAGAGTCGTCGAAATGAAGGACGACTATTGACCATGTTTGAAACACAACATCTTTATTGCATTAGCCTGAAACAGGGACAACAAATGCGGTCCGACCACTGACCATGTTCAAAACATAGGGCCTAACTCAAATATCATCGACCAGTCTTCCGGAACATTAGCCCAAAACAGCAGGCGGACCATAGGTCCATCATCCATACTATTAGGTGGTCCCTTCAAACGTGATCAGTCTTCAGGAACATTGGCCCATGACAGTAGGCAGACTATAGGTCCAACATCCATTCTGTTAGGGGGTCCCTTCAAACGTGAAAGAGGAAGAGGATCCGAATAAAGGGGCATGAAAATCATGGAATGTGAAGTGGTGGTTTGTTCGAACAGAATCCAACGCTTCCAGGATTACACCACTATGGTGGAAGCACATTAGGTAGATGCATCAATCTTATCATGGATCATCCCTACATTTAGACAGGGCCTCCCTGGTGAGGGAACTGTAACTTCCCAATGTAATTATGTGGCATCCCAAACTTATTTGGGGAAAATGTTGTTGTTAGAAAACTCCCCAAGAAGTCAGGCCAAGGGGCCGATAGTGAGGAGGGATGGGATTGGTGATTCCCAGGGCTGGAACCGGCACGAAATGTCTGGGTGTTCCTATGTATCCCATAAGTACAGGAATCAATCCATATGTAGTTCTGGAAAGGGTCTTAGTTTATGGTCTTAGAACTCAGACCAAGGATGTGTAAGGAGATCAGGAGACACATGGTAAGGTGGTTACGAAACCCGACGTGAATGAGGAAATAATCCATACTTACCTTGTGTTCCCTAGGGAAGTGCTCAGGTCAAGGGACCGAGCACAAAATTTAGGCTAGGCTCACGGGGAAGTGCTCAGGCGCTCCTATGTATCTCATGAGGAAGAGAATCAAGCCATACTTAGTTCTTGGGGGGTGGCACGGCATGGTAAGGCACCAGTGAAAAGGATGAAAGGGGTGTGCTGGTCTAGCCCTCACACCAGAAGAAGCGGCATTTGATATATCTTGTTTTTCCTTTAAGGTGAATGGTTTTTCGTTTGTGGAGCGACCGGCCTACGGTAGAAATTTCTGGCATCACCACAATAATCAAGCCGTATATGGGAATTGAAAATGGTATTTTAAATTACTGATACACAATGTGATGTCCTCTATGATGATGTTATCACAATGTAGTGCCGTTTTTTGTCATACGGATGAGACGATATCATCACAGTTTATTGTCATGTGGAAGGACCTAATAGCACAGTTTAAAGTTGTATGGTTTGGACCTGGGAGAATGCGTACGATGTGAGAAATCATAACCGATGTGAATGTGGACGAGGTCCAGATCATCACGCGCACCACTGGGAGAGGAGCCTTGGGCCAAGTGGCTGGTAAGGGTCAGTGGATATGGGGTAGGAGACACTAGCTTCTAGTTGAGCTGGCCCTGAAATGCAATGTATGGGTGACCCCACGTATCCCATGGGGATGATGGTCAAGAAGATCATTGCTCTTAGAGAAGATCCAAGTTTATGGTCTTAGTGCTCGAATAGTGGTAGCCCCAAGAGATTCTGTATTACAGCTTTGTCTGCCTAATGTGTGGAGGTGCACTGAGGGGTAGTGAAAAGAGTGTCGATATTCCACCTGGACATGATGGAATGGAACATAATGTGAATCATGCAACCAACATTCTAGTCTTGAAGGGGAAAGTGTGACAATAGAAGATTACTGCTGACCATGTTCGCAACACAAAATTTCGTCGTGTTAGCCTGAAACACGGACAAAAAATGAGCATCGACCGCTGACCATGTTCGTAACGCAGGATTTGTATCAATTTTTTGTCTGAAACCCTCGGGGGAGTTGGCATGTAATGGTATGAGAGCCCTTAGGTGTGATATCCATGTCGTTCTTGGGGGTCCCTTCAGGTGTGAAAGATAATGGGGGGCCAAATGAAGGGAGACATGAAGCTTGAAAAGTTTAAGTAACTTTGCAATGTTGAATCTGACACTCGATATCCTAGACTAGAGTACTCTTAGGCACATTGGTGACCCGGAGAAAAGGGTCAAGGGACTCGATTCGAGAGCGGTAAAGAGATGGAATATTCTCAGGAGAAGGGGGGGTGGCACCAAAAACCCTATAGCACACCTATATATCCTCCTCATGGAGAGGGACAGGCCGAGGGGCCTAGGTGACCGGGAGATCCTGGGGTCTTTACAAGATGGGGTTGGGCATGAAATCATTATGTTCAGGTGGTCCTACATACCCCATAAGAATGGGAATCAAGCCACACATAGTTATTGAAGATATAGTTTAACATCGTGCGGGATGACATACAATTTAACGTCATGCAGGATGACATACAGTTTAAGGACATGCCGGACCCAAGGCCAGTTTATGTTCCTGGAGGACCATGATCCAGATTAAGGTTATAGAGGACCATGATTCAGTTTAGGGTCATGCAAGACCATCCCTTTTTTGGTCATGCAAGACCATCATGTAGTTTAAGGTTGTGTAAGACCAACATGCTTTGGAAAATTATAGCTTGAGGAATTTGGCATTGTTGGGAGGAGTTATACGCTCACCATCCATGGTCACTAGGGAGTATGCTTCATTGGGATAAACCTTATGAACAATGAAAGGTCCTTCCCACTTTGGCTCCAACTTGGGTGGTTACTTTCCAGGGATCATTGGTGCTCTGAGAGAAAATACCAAATCGCCTTGTAGGATAGAGTGGAGGTGAACCTCCTCATTGAAAGCTCGAGCCATCCTACTCTGATGCCTTTCTAGGTTGTGCATGGCATGAGGCCTATTCTCACCTAGTGCTTCTAATTCAGCTAGAAGGATTTCAGCCACTCTATCCGGTGCTTTCTGATCATAGACCGCTATGCGCAATGAGGGGAATTGAATCTCGATGGGCAGGATGACCTCTGTTCCGTACACCAGGGAATATGGGGTCACCTAGGTGGAATTACGAGTCATTGTCCGATAAGCCAAGAGGGCATTGAGGAGCCTGTCTGACCAACTCTTCTTGTTCTGACCAACCATTTTCTGCAGAATGTTGGAGAGGGTTTTATTGAATTCCACGATCTGTCCATTTGTTTGGGTGTGATGGCAGGAGGTATGGTTGGAGTGAATGTTGTACTTGGCGTAAAATTTCTTCATCTCGGTTACCTAGAAGTTGGTGCGATTATCGGTGAGGATAATGTGAGGTACCATAAATAGATAGATGATATTGGAACTCACATAGTCAGCGATTGAATAGGACTTGACTTCCTTGAGCGGAATTGCATCTGCCCACTTGGAAAACAAATCTGTAGCAGTCAGAATGAATCAACATTGGAAAGCCATTGCTGGTGGGTATGGTCCCATGAAATCTAACCCCCAGACTGCAAAGGGCCAAGAGAACATGGTAGTTTGGAGTAGATTTGGTGTCCAATGCCCAAAGATAGCATGAAATTTCCATGCATGGCACCTCTTGGAAAACTCGATGCAGTCATGGATCATGGAAGGCCAAAAATACCATAGTCTTTGAATCTGGTGAGATAGTTTTGGCCTGGTGAGATGGGCACCAGAGTAACACGTGTGAACCTATTGCATGACCTATGGAATCTCTACCCATTGAATGCAACAGATGAGAAAACCATCGAAACCGCACTTATAGAATATATTCTCAAGACTGGGACCACTCTATATGGTGAACTGCAGCATGTGGCATCAGATCCGCTCGTGTTCGGCCCGATCAGCCAGGAGGCAACCATTTTGGAGATACTCGAAAAAAGGGGCTCTCTAGTCGGGAGTCGCTTCAACCACCACATCAAAAAAACCTAAGGATCCCGACGTGGAAGCTACAACAGTAAGATGGTTTACCTGTGGGCCATCGTCATCCTCTGGGTGATGAGATCAATGACACTCTAGTGCTCCATTTGAATGATTAGATTATGTTGTTAGGGTTCTGAAAGTGATGTGGCCAGGCTGGCCAAAGCATCTGCTCGACCATTTTGTGACTGAGGGACATGGATAACCTGTAGACGAGATGGGAACTAGGCCATTAGCTGGTTAGTTCATTCTAACAATGGTACGATCTCTGGATTCTTGACAACATACTCTCCATTGACCCACTTGATGACTAGCTCAGAATCCCCATTCGCATGAAAATGGGGCCCTTCGATCTCAAGGGATAGCTTGAGACTAGTGATGAGGGACTGATACTCTACCTCATTGTAGGTGAAGCCTTCTGAAAATAGGAATGAGTATAGCAAAACATCTTGTTCCGGGGTGATAAAGATGATACCCAGGCCTACTCTGTTGAGCCTAGGATCATTGAGGCACCTACCAGTGGGGTTCCGGGAGGCACCGTCGAAGTGAATTTTCCAATATCGGATGACATGCTCTACAGAGAGTATTGCCTCATTGGGAAAATCTTGGTCTAGGGAATGGTCCATGGGGGTTGTATGGGTAGCTAGAAAGTCTACCAATGCTTGCCCCTTTATAGCCTTCTTGGGAACAAACCTGATGTCAAACTGCTGGAGGATCAATGACCACCGTGCTAGCCGACCAGTCAACATGGGTCGATTCAGAATGTACTTCTGTGGGTCTACCCGAGAGACCAGTTGTACCTTGTGGTGCTGTAGGTAATGTCGTAATATCTGCACAGAAAATACAAGCGCAAGGCATCTTTTCTCTATGATAGATTATTTGGTTTCCGTATCGAGGAGCATGCAGCTACGGTAGTAGAGGATGTTCTCCATCCCCTTATTGTTCTTCTGGGTGATAAGGGAACCAAGGGATTGTTCTAGTGCAATAACATAGAGAATCAGTAGCTTCCCGGAGACGGGTGGCATTATGACCAGAGGATGGAGAAAATATTGCATGATTTCCTCAAAGGCGGTATGGCACTCCTCATTATAGTCATAGGCGGTTCCCTTCTTCATGATCTGAGACAAGGGATTACACTTACCAGCTAGATTCATGATGAATCGGCGTATGTAGGATAAGTGGCTTTGGAGACCTCGAATCTCCTGATTATTTCTTGAGGGAGGTATCTGGCTGATGGCCTTAATCTTTTCTGAGTCAATCTCATTTCCTCGGTATCTGACAACAAAGCCCAGGAATTTCCCGGAGGTGACCCCGAAGGCACACTTCAACGGGTTCATCTTCAGGTGGCGGGAACGAAGGAAACATAACACTCTCTCAAGGTCCATGAGATGGTCCTGGCGCTGAAGATATATGACCACCAGGTCCACATAGAATTTCACAAATGTTCCCAGGATTGGCTTGAATATGCAATGCATGGCCCGCTAATAGGTGGCACCTGCATTCTTCAAGCTGAAGGGCATAACCTGGTAATAGAAAGTACCTTGAGCTGCCCTAAAATCGGTAGACTCCTCATCCTCGAGGGCCATCCGGATCTGAATATATCCAGAGTAACCATCCATGAAGGAGAGGGCAGGGAACCCGATAGTAGCATCAATCAACAATTTTTTCACTGGAGGGGGAAAATCATCTTTCGGACAGTGACGGTTGCGATCACCGAAGATGATGTAGACCCTGATCTTCCCATTCTTCTTTCTGAATGGCATGATGTTGTCTAACCACTTGGGGTACTGGACCTCCTTGAAGAAGTTGTCTTTGATGAGGTTGTCATCTTCGACCTCGACCATGGCACTGTGAGACGGATGCATCTTTCTAGGAGGCTGCTTGAACTGGTGATGTTTTTTCAGGAGACCGTGGCAGTGGATGGCTACCTGAAGATCTACTCCTGGAATTTCATCTTAACTCTAATAAAATACATCACGGTGATGTTTGAGGAAGTCAATGTTCTGTTGCAACTCCTCAAGGGACATAGCGGTGCTGATCAATGTGGGTCTCGGATTTGCCTCGCTACAGAGGTTCACCTGTACCAACTATTTGACCATGGCTGAGACACCATTCTCAAAGGCGGGGGAGCAACCTCCATATCTTCTTCTCCATTTATGGAAGGATATTCCATTGGGGAAGCTCCTTTTGAGCTACCGAACCCTGATGGGAGGCTTCCACCATCTTGTGCGGCCGTGTTCATTGCATTGGGGTACTCCGACATTGTTGAGACCATGGCTATGAATGTTGTTGACCCAATCTCGTCTGGTCTTCGGCCCAATGGGACACAATTGAAAATATAAAAGCAATAGTGGCGCATTGGTAGGAGGCGACTTATTCCAGCCCAGTGAAATAGACAAGTATGACATACTGCTGTTGCCATGAGCTGGACGTCTCGATACCTGACGGGAGTGGGAGGCTCTAGGATCACTGGAGGCTGGTTCATATATGAATATGATGTGATCTTATGACACTGCCTGAATTTGGGAGAATGATTCCCCCTTGTCCAAGAATTGACAAAGCATTACCATATATCTGGGGCCATGGCCTCCAGCATATGGATCGTGAAGACGTAGGCATCATTTTGGCATGCCTAGGGGTCGGTCTTAGCGGCAACGAGATCAACATCACATGCATGGACTTGTTAATCTTTGCTCTTGTAATAATCAGCATCCAAGTAGTGGGCTTCACAAGAGGCGAATGGAGATGAATCACCTTAGATTATGCCTACTCGACCATTAAAGTATTACTTGAGGCATTGGTGACACGATGAGGGGACCGATGCGTGTAGATGGAGCCATGGCCTACCAATCAATGCATTGTTCGCGGTGTCCTGGGAGACAACCATGAACTCGGTGCTAGAAATTAGGACAATGAACTGGTTCTTCATATGGATCCTACCGAATAGTTTCTTCTCTATCCTGTCATATCCCAGGATCCTCAAATCGGAGAGAGTCAGGTCATCTTTAGATAACCCTAGCTTCCATAGCGTCCGAGTCTGGATGACGCTGATCCTGGAGCCGGTGTCAACGAGATGGCGGTGAACCACCCCACCATTATATTGGCTGGTGATGTACAATAGGCAAATGTGACCTTTTATGGGGGAGCCGTCATCATCTCCCGAGAATGAGATGATGACCTAGAATTTGGCATCCTCAACTGCTTCAGCATGGAAGGCCTCTGCAGCTGCTACCTCTATCTCAAACTGGAGGTGGCTTCTTAAAGCCTCGTTGAGTGATTCACGCATATCTGGAAACAAGAGAAGGGATTCAAGGATGGAGAGCCTCACTAGGATGTAGGAGAGGTGCATTAGAACATCATACTTATGTGCCAGGTGCAAAATTCTTCTTATGGGAAGCCGCTCGGTGATTGGAGGCATGGCCGACCCTGCGAGCTGGACCGGCGACTGAGTGGTGCTGGGGACATCCTGATACCCGCTAGTTGAAGCTCGGAAGGTCACTGTCAGATGAGGACTGGGAAACTGATATTGGCCTATAGTGGGGAAAATATGGTCGTGATATGGTCGAAGTGGCTCTACCTGATCTAGAAGCACAAACGGTGGTTGAGGCGGACCTGTCGACACTGGATGAAGAGGCTACGCGTGCTGAGTTTTGCGCTGGGCCTGCTGTCTAGTCTCAGCGGAACACATGGCCTAGCTGGAGGTGCCAACTAATGTTCCCCAATGATCCATATTGTCGCGGTTTTGCCGGCGTTGGAGTCGGCTGGGGACATTGGGAAGGTTTGCATGGTGCTCCCCCTCGTCGGGAGTCATATAGGGATTTACCAACTCAACGGTGTTAACCGAAGCGTACCCCTGACTGTAACTACATGACGAATCATCCACCACTGGGCAGATTCTGGGAGGGATTCCCATCTGCAGGGGCATGAAGTCACTGAGAGATTGGGGCGACGAAGACATTGGCAGGGCGTGTTGCTTCTTCCTGTGCCGCAGATGCTTGCACTTCTGGGAAAAGGCTGGCTGAGAAGATGATGGAAAAGTGGTGGTTGCTGATTCTGAAGGCTCCGACTGATTCAGGTGTGCCTGAATAATTCCATGGGTGTGGGCGACCATCCTGCGAGCCATCCAATCATCATACTTCTGGGACCCGTGGTAAGGAACCTGCAGCCACCCACCTTCACTTTTGCTACTGCTATGTGATCTCACATAGACACCCGCAACTTTTGCTGAGGCTAGGCCCAGCCTGACTATGTTTTTTTCAATATGGTCATGGAGCCAGTCCTTGAACACATAGCATTTCTTGATGGTGTGCCCCGGGATCCGGTGATAAGGGCAGTAGTTGGGGTGATTAGTGAGATGCGCCTCTTCTGGCTTCTAGCACTTAGACATTCGCACAATCCACTACTCTAAGGCATCGGGGAAGTAGCAGGGGACATGTGCCTCGTCGAACGATTAGGTCTAATTATTTATATCTTGAAAGGGTTTTCTAGGAGCCTGTCCCTGATGGGGGGCCGGAGGAGCTTGCTGAGGAGGCGAAACCTGATTATCTCACCTAGGTAGTGGTGATGCGTTAAGATGGGGTGCCTTCCAATTCTAGGGTGGGCGCTTCTAGGATGGAAACTGTGCCCGTGGCGGAGGGCCTCTGCGAGGCTGTAGGGACAGTGTTACTGGTAGCATCTCTAGCTGGTTGGGGCCTCTACCTGGGTCACAGTGGTGGGCTCAGCTCTGGCATCTCTCCTTGCCAGAATTGTAGGGGGTAGCAGGCGTGCCTGACTTGCCTATTGTAGAGCTTCCTCAAGGCGCTGGGCCTTATCCATGAAGTCTCAAAACCATCTGAGATATTGCTAAGTGATCAGGGAGGGAACTAGTTTCGTCTTGACATTCCCCACCCTCATCGTCAGCAATTTCTCATGATTTAGTGGCATGTCAAGGGAGTATGTGAGCCCCTTCCACTAGGTGATGAAGTCCACGACTCGCTCATCTGGTGTTTGCTTGCACCTGAAGAGGTTTTCGATGTTCATCTTCAGGGTGGTAGAGATTAACTAGTAAGGGAACTACCTGCAAAGGTCCTCCCAGATAGTCACGGACCCAACAAGAAGTTGGCTGTAGCAAAGGAATGTCGGCCACTCTAGTGTCTGAACAAAGAAATGGATCTTGGCAGCCTCCTACAGTGCTAGGGTCCCTAAAATTGGCCCACACCTTGAGTTAAAGTGGTCCAGGTACTGTGGTGGGTCCCCCGTCCCATTAAATGTGGAGAATGTGGGATTCCCAAATCCAGGGGGTGCCGACATGTCATCCACCCACGCTTGGTATGGCTTGCCATCAGGTGGGATAGCCACATGTCGCGTCTCCAAAGCATCCCGGTGGAAAATGAGTGCCACCATCGGATTGTCTGGATAGGGGTCCCGGTCTTAACGAGGATCCCTAATCACGAGCGCATTTCCGGGCTCTTCAATGAAGTAGACAAGCTCATAGGCTCGTGGAGTGGATGGTGGAGCGGCCCTTGGGGCTGCTGGAGAAGCCCGAGTGAGGTTCCACGGATTGTTGCACCGTTCTGGAGTGTTCAATGAGATATACCACACTATCTTGCCATCAGCTCCGGATTCCTCCCTATCAGTGAATGTGGAATGATCAGGGTTTCCTGGGAGAATCTCACCGAGGGGTAGTTGTATCTGCCCCTGCTGCCCCAGCCTAGGATCACCGTAGTCGGGTTGCCGCTCTGCAATGCATTGAATCAGAAGGTCATTGACTAACATTCTGCTCAGCATGCTTTTGGTGCAGAGTGTCCTTCTTGGTGTCCTCTTCCATCCTCTGCACTAAGGCCGACGGGTCAGAGTGCTTGAAAGCTCCAACAATATATTTTCTTTTAATGACATTCTGACTCAGTGCCAATGCTTCGATGGGTGGAGGGAGACCTTGGAGGTTCCTCTTCTGGTGAGTAATCCTTCCTGATGGTTCTAGTGGCAGAACATCCTCAGGGTTGATTCCCCCATTGAGAAGTCCAATCTCATTTGACTCTCCTGTCAGATCGGTCATGATGAGTGCCTCTCTTCTTGAGGGCATGTCCTCACTATCTCCAAGTGAGTCCGGCTGCCGTCGAATCACACTGTAAAGAAGGGCAGCGTACTTCCCCCAGCCACAGACATGTGTGTGGGGGTATACTCTATGATAATCTTTTGGAGTACATGGAAACTCTGAACGCATTGCTGTTGGAGGGCCATGTGGTGGCCAGGTGACTCAGGGTGTCAGACCGCAGGGAGTGTGGCCAAGTCAACTAGACGGAATTGTTCGCCGATATCTTCTAGGTGCTCTTGGATCCCAGGATAAGTCACCAGCTAGTGGAGAAGATGGAGGCGAGTCACCCAGAGGGTCTGGCAGAAACATTCAAACTCCTCCGGGGTGAGCGATTCTGTCATATCAAAGTTCGACATTGCGATTGGACAAAACTTCTTGGGGAAGTATCCCACAACAAGGATGGTCCAGAAGCTCCCCAGCTCAGATTCATATTCTGGCCTTTGACTTCCCAACTCATCTATAGAGGGTGGATGAGGAACTGGCAGCGTCACTAAGGTAGGACCCTGGGGTGGCAGACTGGTCTGTAGATAATATGGCGAGCGGGCTGATTGGACGCCAAATCATGGGTTTTCCTCTGAAGTTTGCAGTGCCCTGGCCACCATATCATGATAGGATAAACCGGTGATTAGGGCTTCTAATGTAGCATTGGATTCATCCATGGGTAGGTTATGCCGCGACTCTTCTGCCATTGAGCCCCAAAATAGCTCTGTGGTAGAGACTGCTTCCGGCGATGATGGCGACGACTGCGTGGTCACCCCTGGGAATGTTCCAGAGCCTCATCACCCTGGATATACCATCGGAGGGAAATAGGGATCCTGTGGATCTCACATTTTGGGTGTATAAGGCTGATGCACCTCATTTCTACCCCGACCCTCGACTCGGGGGATTGAGGGGAGGGCTCCTGCACCGAATCATACTCTACCTCGGAGTCTGAGAAGAAGACTGGTCTGATCCCTATCTGTCATTCCCTAGAATTCTTCTTGCGGTGGTGGCGACCTACTCTCCTTCCCCTGGATGGTTCTTCAGGGTAGGGATGATTTTCCACCTGGGGTCCTATTGCCGAACTAATACTAGGGTGAAGAGGGTTTCCATCCGATGAAGCCAGGGTGCAGGGAGCACCGGGATAAATGTCGAATGAGACACGGGGAGGACATCCGTGTTGGGCGTTGGTGAAGGGGGGGCTAGCTTTCACCTATCCAATTGTTGGGGAGAGGAGGACCTTCACCGATTGGCATGGGGAAATGGGGAGGTCTTCCATGTTGGCGAGTGACCGGACATGCAACGTCTCCATACTCGCGGTCCGTGGTAGGGGAAGTGACCCCGTACCCAGTGTAGTGAGCAGGGAGAGCCCGCACCTATCGTAGTGGTGGTGCAGAGTGAGCCCTCGTGCTGGGAGGCACTGCTGCGAATTGGTATGCAGTGACCATCGCTTGTGCCGGTGGCTGAGAGAGTCGACCAAACCTATCTATGGGGCGGTTGGGGCCTTGATTCAGTTTGGGTGTGTAGCTGCCTCTACTCAACATGTGCAGGGATTTGGGGATATGTGTCAGCGGTGGCTCGGGACACACTAGTCATTTATGTTGACGCCCCACATTGGGAATCCTCTTCTACTCATGCCCGATGCTGGAGTAAGGTCATATGGACTGGAGCTGTGGGTGCAGGCATGTGGCTTACCTGCTGTTCGGCATCCGGAATTGGGCGGTGGCATTGACGAGGCCTGGTGGGGACCCTCACTGGGAGCCCTTGAATCGGAACTCCGGCTGGGCCAACCCGGACATCCCCCACTTCGTCGGCGCAGGGGAGGGAGCTGGCAAGGTTCTCCGGGTAAAAACTCCCGAAGTGATTGAATGTTGGGGTGGGGAGCAGTGGCTCTATGCGCGGCCCTTAAAGGTAGAATGGACGGTGCGGCACAACTTCCTGAAGATCTAGGCAGGCCATATCCCTGGTGGGGATGACCCCCTTTTCCTCGTACCTGCATACCAGGTCATTGATTACCCTTCTCTAGATGATCACTGATGGGGAGAGGGGGCGTGTGCGCCCAGAAGTCATGGCGGTCACGAACATCGTGGAAGAGGCAAAAACGCATGGGGAAGCCGTGTTGATATTGCCCCTGCCCCTACGTCGGTGGGCAGGTGATCGAGCTCCGGATGCAACGACATGATTCCTGAAAGCAGGGAGATGAACTCATTAACAGTGCTAGAAAAAGGAATCGACAACTAGTGCCCCAGTGTTGTTCCTTCTTTCATGGTCGGAAAGAGGGATCCATGCTGACAATGTCGCAGAACAGAATGCTTAACATCCTAACTATCCCAACTTCTGGTGTGTTTCACGTTAGGCATGTTTGGTGGGACATTGTTACAGATGATGAGGTAAGATCACATTCTTATCCCCTGATGTCCCAAATGCTACTAGACTCCAAGCTGAGGATAAGAGATTCACGTTGGGTTCACCATTTTCTGTTTCTGATGCTTTCTCCGGGGTGTGTGCATCCTTCATGTAGAGGACACGCCGTTGTTACCCCACATTCCCAATTTCCAAAGGCGGGTGTAATCTATTCCTTATTCAGGGACATCTCCTCCGTGATCGAAATCGGATGATTGTATGTCAGTTCATCCTTCCATGGATTCCTCTTCGGAACACGTCACTTATTTCGGGTCTCCCTTATAGATTTAAAATGTAATTTGTGAAGCTCTTCCTGACTCCATATCTTCATGGACACCATTTAATTATGTCGCATCTGTGAGGACCTTCAAAAGAGTCTGGTCAGGGCAGCAACCTTCGATTAGGAGAGTAGTCACGCCATGGCATCATTGGCGTGTCTTGATGCTGGGGATTGGCATGTCTGTCTTTTGTGCCATATCATAGGGCTTCTTGAGGGCACGGAAGCCCGAGGCATCCCACATAAAACGTGGGGAATTTTATTCCATAGGCATGAATCTGAGGGTTTCCTCAGTTTCCCATGTGTAACATAGGTTATGCCGCAAGTTTAATGTACAACGGAGACGGATCAGACTGATCAAAAAATTAGCTAGAGTGGATCAGATTGAAGAACCATATGGGGGGAACACCGATGTGTGGGCCAGCATGTGGGTGGCTTCCTGAATGCTATGGAGGGGAGTGAGGTGGAATGATCTCACGAGGACGTGGTATCCCGAGTAAGAATCAGGATGGATGATGGATTTGGGCTTCGGTCTCGAAGTGACTTCCTACATATCCTCATGGCAGGGAATCAAAGTCTGCGTAGTTCGATGATACAATGAGACACCTGAAGAGGCGACCCTTGAGAATGAACGTGTGGATGGGACCCATAGGAAGTAGAAACTATGGGTTAGTGCATGAGCATCCCGAGACATGTGGGCTCGAGGGAGAGATCAGGAAGAGACATGAGTGATGTTCTTGAGCTTCGTGGAGGCCTCCTACGTTTCCCCGCGGTGGGGAATCAAAGACCACGTAGTTCAGATGGTTAATACAGTTTAACATCATGTGGGACAGGTATGGGGTTTACACTCTGAGGTGCCCCATGGTGTTGGATAGCCAACGTGAATGGGGTCGGAATGACCAGGTGGTGGGCTTGACCCTCGTGAAGGCTTCCTATGTACCATTCCTTGTCATGGATCAAAGACCCCATAGTTTGGGATGGAATATAGTTTAGCATCATTCGGGATGGGTGAATTTGGGGATTACGCTCTGAGATGGCCCAAGAATATAGGGTCAGTGAACAAACATGAATGGGGGACCTGGGGTCCAGATGATTTGGGGAATATGCTTTGAGGTGGCCCAAGGTTGAAATGTGGCTTGGCACACCGACACGTAGATGGTCAGAGCCAATGGTTTTTCAGGCTTGAACGTCGTGGAGGCTTCCAACGTACCATGCCTTAGCATGGATCAATGTCCCCATTGTTCGGGATGGATGGGGATCACGCTCTGAGATGAACCAAGGTGGTGGAGCTTGAAACCCGTGGTGGCTTCCTACGTACCATGCCTTAGAATGGATCAGAGTCCCCATAGTTTAGGTTGGATGGGCTTACGCTCTGAGACGGCCCAAGGTGGTGGGGCTTGAACCTCATAGAGGCTTCCTACATACCATGCCTTAGCACTAATCAAAGGCCCCGTAGATTTGGTGGACAGTTTAACGTCATGCAGGACGGGGGCATTCGGGGCTCATGCTTTGAGATGGCCCAAGGTGTGTCATGGTCGATGCTCACTCTTAGCTCATGAGAGTAATGCTCGATGTGATAAACCAGAGGTTGTAGAGACCTGACAATCATGTCGCAAAGGGTGTATCTGTGGGAAGTGAGAAGGGGCTTATGCGTTGAGCGGCCCATGGTGTTGGGACATACTCTAGGATGGAGTCCCGAGGGTGAAAAAGTGCAGCGGGAGAGGGATTTGGAACCCTGGAAGAGAGTAGGGGCCATGTTCCCTATCACGCCCTCCACTGGCCATGGCACCGAGGAAGTGAGGAGGAGCATGGGTGCTGCCTCCTGGAAGGATGGCTAGGGGCATACACCAATGTGGCTGCCCTTCTCCGTAGACAAACGACACTCCAACAAGGAGGATATCATCCCCTGTGAGGGGCGATCCCATCCCCGTGGATATGAGTAGGCTTGGAGAATGTCTGAGGCGGGGGTACCCTATGTGCGAGGCATGGGGCCAGGTCGCAGTTTAACATCATGTGTTGAGGAAGAGGTGCTTGGAAATTTAACATCCTACAACTCGGATGAGAAGGGATTTCTCTGCACCCCTAAGACATACATAACTGGTACCCTCTACTCCATGTGGGATGGAATTCAATAGCATGGCCGTACAGAGGGGGTGTCACATAGAGTACCATTGAGGGGTCCACATTAGCATGGCTATGTGAAAAAATCAATAGTTGTTAGCGTGCCTAGAAGAAGAAGCATGAGGTGCTGCAACGCAATAGGAAGGATTGTCCAAGGGACTTTAAAGATACTTCGTACAAGCCTAGAAGGTCATACTGGAAAACGATGTTTGATGGGGATGCCCAAGGTGCACAAGACACCTTCGAATGGCTCCCAGAAGGAGGGCATCAAGCGTTCGCACAAGAGGGTGCTCGGGGTGCACCGTGGTGAAGGGCACCGGGAGATTGCGCGCAACCCTTGGGCATTCCGCGAAATAAGGGGGTCCAGCGTGAAAATACCTGGGTTGGAGCGAAATCAGTGTTGCTTGCGCGAAACAGGGGGGGCTGAGTTTTTGTGCATGACTTGAAGGGATTGAACATAAAGGAAGGGGTGAGCGTGCAAAGGAAGGATTGCGCACAACGGAAGGGGTGTGCACGCAATGTAAGGAATGCGCGAAGCTTGGCCGGTTTGCGCACCCCGGAAAGGATTGCGCACAAGGGGAAGACACTGATGGGTGTAAGAGTTTAGTCTATGCCATGGGGATACCGTGTGAATACAGATCCTAGGGTGACTTGTCGTGAAGAAGAACCATACCTGAAGGCCATATTGCACGCGCGTGAAATGATGCTTACATGCACAAGAGGTGGTACGAATTCTTCAGCCCCGAAAAAGAAGGGGGTAACCTTCTATTTATAGGAATCCGGTGGTGTGAAATTCAGGGCCGTGCAAAATAATTGCATGATTGAGGTGGTAGCGTGAAAGGCCAACCGGGTGGGATGCGGGTGTGAAATTATTTTGCACCGGCGTCGGGACTCTTCACGAATCCCAATACATTCCGTTCATGACAACCTTTTTTCGCGAGATTCACCCTTTTTTCCATGCAACACCTCTGGGCCTCCAGACCGGGCCTCCGGGTCAGAATATGACTTCAATTTTTTGTTTCAGAACTTTCTCCAGCACTTACGCACTTTTCGGCGTTTACAACAATATATTTCTCACATTTTCAATCCAAGGACCATTTATTTTAGTTTCTTTTATAATTATAATAACTCACTAGGTAATAAATCTCAAGTATACTCATCAAATGGAAACATTTTTCATTGTTTAAGAAGATAATGAATCTCTATGGAATCCTAAAAATCACACAAAAATATTTTAAAAAATATTCTATTATAGGATTATAACACTTAATACATCCATTTATATCCTGGAGAAATATAACAATAAGAAGGGTTGAGATCAGATTCTTAGTAAGAGTTTAATAAATGTAAATCATAATACTGAAACAACATATACATGTTAGGAGACAAAAAATTATATCATAAATATCATGGAATCCTAACATGGGAAATGATAAAATAAGAACATTAAGAAAGAATGGTATTATTATAAGACCATGAAATCATAGTAACATGGAAATAATATAAAAATGATATCATAAGCATAATTCAAGGTTTCATGCCTAATAAACATAACATAGTTAGCTAGGGTAACTATCAACACCTATAGTTGGATATGATAACTATCCATGCCCCATGATATTTCATTAGTAAGAATCATTACCCAATGCATTAAAGGGATAAATATTTTCGGTACCACTAAACTCATAATGATAATCATACATATGTGTTCCACATGGTTCCATTCAACATATGATAAAAACCCAGGGAATGAAAATTTTATATAAATACATTTTATGTGGATCCATGAGAAATCATTAAATATTTAATAAATAAACATGACAAGAAAAAACAATGGAAAATAACAGTGTTCTAAAATCTATAAACATAATTTAAAATAAATACATCTCGGTTAATATGATAATATTATGTTACTAGAACCACATATAGGAAATTGATAAATACAAGAAAATAATCTTAGAATTAAATTGATGTATTATAAATATAGGTGAAAAACAATAAATCATGTAATAGAATATTTGTGATTCACATAGGAAAGGTTTTGAAATTAATCCATTCATATAAAAATTGATGATTAGTTACGAAATAATCAATGATAGATCATACCATAGAAGTAAATTAAAATTTCCTAATCCATTATGATAAATTATGTAAATGGTATCTATTGAAGAATACCATTCATCATACATTTCAAATAGATTAATAAATATCTTAGATTAATTATGAAAATTTCTTTAAAAAAATATTTTTCATTTTACATAAAAAAATTTAAGAATTTGAAATTTTATTGAACCATGAAAATAATAATTTATTTTTGAAAAACTTAAAACTGTGCATAGGAAGTCACTTCTCTGAAAATTTACATTTTAATCAAAGACCCTAAGATCACTTGGTTCAAAATGATGAATTCCATGAGAATATCTACATATTAAAGACATGCAATCATAAGGAAGACATAATGATCCAACCCAAGATCAACATAACCCATGCACAGAAATGGTGTGTCACATGGCCTCTATCATGTATGATTATGTTTAAAGTCTTCCAACAAGATTCGCAGTTCCAAAGGTGGTATTTTTAAAATACTATTCCCTAATATAAGAGTTACATAATCGATATAACTATAAACATAAAATAATGGAAGATTATATAATTGGTCAAAGGTATAAATCATTGGAATACTGAAAAATATAAAAACTAAAATGAAATAAAATACACTAGGAAGAGTCAGATACTTGGATAGATGGAAGTATAATATTTAAAAAATGAATATGGAAAAACCAGTTATAGTCATACTATACAAAAGTAAAAAAAATGCAAAAGGAAAAAACTACTACACTATCATATCGAGCCTATTCTTATTCCTCTTCTCCTATGTTCGTACTATAGGTAGAAATATAAACGTCTACTATTAGGGGTATTTACCTTATCTAAACCTATAAGAAGATAATTTTATCGATTAACAAAGGTCACCTGAGTAGGTTGTGAAATTAAATTCATAGTAGGTCACCAAAAATGGTGTCTAGATGTAATCCAAGTAGTAAATATAACTAATTAGTCTGAAGGAATAAATATAATAGTAATAAATTTTGAAATAAATAAACAACGACACACTCAAGTTCCAATAGGTCACATGGCCTTTCAACCTCCTACAGCTCTTGGATAAAATGATAGTTTGATGGGTAAGTATATATATATAGTAATAATATATACTACTGAATTATTTGTTGTGTCTTCCTAAATGAACCAAGAATATACAGATATAAGTGGCCACATACCTATAATTTTAATAGTCATCTGGAATGGGGAATAACTCAGATACCGATAACCATTCTGACATGCCTCTAGGATCAAGAAATCGGGTGAATTCCCTATAGCTCATAACAAGTGGCACGCATCATGCACGTCACTCGAGATATTGAGTGTTCCAACATGTTAACACTCTAAAAAGGGTTGTGGCGCATCGAATCCTATTTAAAACTATTTTAAATGTTCTGAGACATCATGCTAAGAACCTACTATAATTTAGCATGATATCTTCATGCCCAACTGATCCCTTACAATTTTAACATAGCCAATATCAAGGCCTAATAATCTTTATTACACAACACACGAGAAATTACCTATCATGTGTTCCATTATTCATGTACAATATCATTCTAGGAAATACAATTTATAAGGATCATTAAATATAACTTGTAATAGATGGTGTGGAATTATCAAAGATTATAGATTATTTCATTTTTTTTACTCATTTCATATAATGGAATGAAATTCACAATGTGAAATACATTCCATATAGTCTATTTCAATTAAACCATATGAATTAATTTAAGGAATTAGAAACTATAATGAATATTCCATCCCATATAAAAACAACCCAGTAAATTCATTCAACATTGAATTTCAATTTACTAAGATCATATGGTAAATTGGAAAGTTTCTATAGACAAGTCAAGGAATTTACAACATGGGAAATTAAAATTAAAATAAATTCCCAAACCTATGAAAGAATTTAGATCACTTAAAAAATTATGTAATTAAGGGATATGAATTTTTAACACTAAAGGGCTTTCCATAAATGAGGTCAATGACCTCTTAACTAATGACTGAGGATAAAATGAACTGTATTTAGGTGCAAGGTCCAATTTTATCTGAATGTATAAATTAGATTGTGGAACTCAGAAAATAGTGGAAATTGGATGAAAAACATAACTACGAAGAATTAAAACTCAATGTGAAAATTACAATACCAACTACCACAATTCTTTATTTGAATCATCTCTTGATATTGGACACAAATTCAGTGTACGTTTGAAGAAATTGATGATGTGATCTAACGATTTGAAAATAAGAAAAAGGGGAGTGAACATAAATATCAAAAAGATCTGGAAATAAACATAGATTAAAGGTATGATAATAGAAGAGCTTAACAAGATGGATCTTATGCTTCCAACAGATCGTGAATTGGACACCTTTTGTGGGAGTTAGCTCAAATCCAAGATTGAGGAGTTTGGAGAGCTATGGGAGGTGAAACACATAGAAAACCATTAAAATTTTACGAGATGATGATAGGGTATAGAAAATTGGTTCATTATGGGAAAATTTATCTTTTCACCTTAAAAAAGAGGCACATAGTTTGGACACTTGGGTTTCCCACACCTTGTGAAAATCATTCTTCCATTACATTTTATAGATTGAAATCACATAGTTAAGGAAAACGATTTTCCAAACTATGCACAAACCATGTGGAAACCATCTATTAAAAATCTATAGTTGCATGCTTTTTCATGCACCCTATGTCACATGATTTTAGCAAAAAAGTATGAACCCTAGGTCTCCAATCACTATAACCATGAAGTTCATGAAACTATGCAGGCTAGGTGTCATAGGTTATCCTAATATAGTGGCCTGATATTGTCTCCATTTTGGTGCTCCAAGCCCCGAACAAGCCTCTAACACACCCAGGACATCCTGGAATGATTAATAATCATTGTTATGGATGATTAATATAATTTAAACTTAAAACTGATCCTTAAATTCATCGAAATATGGGCTTTACATCCAACCATACCTAAAGAATCTCGTGGCTGAGTTGGCCTTCTAATTATAATGTGGTATCGGTAGTGAGGAGTCTTGGCCACTGAAGTCATACATCGACTTCCCATTCACTAGTATAGTACTATACTAAGGAGGGATTCAATGTAATATTTACCAAATGAACTATCCAACCTCAGAGTGTATTTATGCTATAATCCATTATATGAATGGGATACTCCTTGAAGAAAGAATCTAGATCAATTTCAACCTCATCTTGTGGGAAAAATTGTTGTGGGTCTAGAAAATATTGGAGGATATGTGATACATGAAAAACATCTGGCAGAGATCAATATCTCTAATTAAGTTCCAATAGGTATGCCACTACTCTGATCTTTCTTACAACCTCAAAGGGTTTAACAAACCTCTGTGAGAGTTTACCTTACTTCCAAATATGTCTATACACCAAGCTAAGTGAGACTCGTATGAAAACATGGTCTATGACCTCTATAAAGTCTGTTTACAGGCATGGGTGGCATATCAATGTTATCTATATTGAGATATCACTATGAAATATATAATCCACTAGAAACATTCTATGATTTCATGCATTAGATGTGGACCATTAATATATTCTTTCTCTACTTCTTACCACCATATAGGTGTGTGAAAATGCCTAACATATATGGATTAATAAGGATCCATCTTTTTGGTAGCCTAAAATATATTATTATAAGTGAAATCATTGAGTGGAATGTGTGTCTCCCATAAAACTCCAAAATCATGTACACATGAAAATATCATTTACCCAAGAACATGAAGCAGACACTCTCTCTATCCATCAGTCTGTGGGTGATAGGAAATTCTTAGAAGGACCTATTTACCCAAGTCCTTCTGTAACCCCTTCCATAATTGTGATTAAAAAAATAATTTCTAGTAGAAATGATAGAACAAAGATCTCTATGAAGACATAAAACCTCCTGAATATATAGTCTTCCTGGATCATTTATGATGATGGCATCACACATAAGTAAGAAATATGTGAGCTTTGTAAAATGATCACCGACAAGCCACACTGTATCATTTCCATAATGTGATCTGGTTAGAACATTCATTAAATCTATAGAAACATCATCATATTTCGACATGGCAATAAGCAAAGTTGTAAATGCCTTCTCAGTCAATGATTTTATTCATTCACTTACTGAAAGTGGGAAAATTGAGTGATAAATCTATCCATCTCATCTTTTATATGTGGCCCCTAATACTAGCTTCATAGATCCAAATACATTTCAGTGACATATGGGTGAACCAAAAATTATGAGGTGTGAAATACCATCATCCACACTTTCCTGATGTTTCCTTATACCCATACACACCCATTGAATAGTAATGTAACATCCCCATCAATGGTCTAACCTAAATAGGTATTATCATCTATGATGTGTTCCCTTTTTATAAGGAATTTGGGATTAGATCATTGCCTCATTATTACCCATTATAAGATAGTATAGTTCACTGCTAAGGCTATGAGGATAGTCAAACCATGATCCTGCAAAACCTCATAATGCATCTCTAAGAATAATTCCAAGGATTTTACTTTAGCATTGAATTCCTAAACTACCTAGTTCTGAGTATTCCAACTTAGATCATCGACCATGACGTTTCCTTTACTAGGCAAGTAGAAAACCTTGAAATCAAATGAATATTGATACTCATTCGATCCTTGCTGCCTAATTATCATATATCACACTACATAAATATACTTGAGGATTTTGAGATTAGTAAATACCATAAAAAATACACCATGTTGATAGTGTCTACAAAAGTGTAAGTCATAAACTACAAAATCTTGGTCCAGGTCATGTGTTGTGTAATTCCACTCATGAATCCCAAAATGATGAGTCATGTATTCGATGAATCGCTTATCATACATAAAATTAGTTCCGAACTTGATACCTGATGCATCATAGTATATAGTGTAGCTCCTACCTAGCATTGGATGAATTAGTATTTACATTGAATTTAAATGACCATTCAACTCCTGATAGCATTCTTTACAAGATTATGAACAAATGAGTTTCCAACCATTCTATGTCAAGAATGATTGTGGTGTTGCATGACATGACAAATCCTAAATAATCCATCAACATTTTTTAGAAAGCCTCTAGAAACTCATAATTTTGAAGACATTCTAAGGATTCTGCCAACGAACCATAGCTCTAACTTTTGCTGGGTCTACTGAATCTACTAGCTCGGAGATAATTTCACCCTTGAAGTGGAACTTCTCAATCTATTAGTGGTATTTGCTGAGCATAGCATCGAGCTAATTCTCGATTAGTGTATTCACAATGTTATAATGATGGTTTGCATGGTTTTTTCTATACCATCAATAAACCGAGACATCCTCAACAAATACAAACACAAAATAATCTTGATATGGGTGGAAGACTTGATTTATAATATCCATTAAGACTATAAGGGAATTTGTGAGTCCAAACAACATGACTGGGTGTATTATACACAATACCATCTCTTCAAAGATTTGTTTGGTATATTAGTGGCCCTGACATGATCCTAATACCGATTCTTTATTATGAGATTTTCTAAATGATGATAATACATGAATATCCTGAGGGTATAGAATTCCTTCTTGGAAAAAAGGATTGTTGAATCCTAAGGTGAAGTACTGGGGAATATAAAACCATTATCCTCTTGAACCTCTTACTATTTCATGAGTTTTAGAATCTTCTTAGGTTCCATCCTATAATGGGAAATGGTAACTAGCACATATTTTGGTATAAAATAGAAAATAAAAATCTACCTGTCATACATTTGGTGGACTAGATAAGTATTTAGAAAATATCTCCTTGAATCACACTATAATAATTGGGAAAACAACAAGTCATAACACATGATCTTCAAGGAAAATAATGGTGACATGCGTTATCGTAATACCAATCCTCTGCTGCTCGGGTCCTTGACATGTCGCACAGACATACCATTCTACCATAAGAATGTTCTAAAATCTCTTTGGTGATGTTAAAATCACTCTTAGCCAACAGAAGAAAATATATGCTCCATAGAGAGCTAACTAGACCATCTTGGTGATTAAATAGAAATTCATTATGTCATTGATGAATAGATTCTACAAAAAAACATAACCACTCATCTTGTGGGGAAAATCCTTAAAATGTATAGTGACTTATGATCGGATACCTAGAAGTTCATCTTGAATAATTTCCCCATGAAAGTGTTTGATATCAAGACACATGCCTTTCATAGTAGTCTCAGATATAAATGAGTAATATGCTCATGTTTCAAATAATGTAAAGACTATAGTGGATGATACTAGACTAGTAACTCATACAATAGAATATCTGGGGCTCTCCAGTATAGGTTAGACAGAAGGTAACTGGCCTATACCTCGACAATGATTCACTACCTGACTTACCTATGAATGCATGTTCTAAGGACACTAAGCATCATAAACCCGACTTCCTGTTCCTCAACCACCACCTTTGTCTAATCAACCAGTGGAATTCTAGTTTACTACTTGTCATGATACTGTTGGCCTTGCTCTAGATCGTGGAGTAGGATTAGATCCCAACTCACTATGCACTGATGGTAATTTCTTGTAAAATCACTAGATATGCACCATCCTTCAACAAGCTATGTATTCCACTAGATATCGTAAGCACATAGGCATTGTATGTACTAACATCCCACACTAGTGACATATCAGAAATATTTCAATATGGGTAGCATGGATGTTTTTATCTTCACAAGTAGCCTCAAAATATCTCTTTATCCCAGAAGAAGATCCACTAGTATCAATATTTGTTGAACTGCCATGACTTTCACTATGAAAATTACTCAAGAATCACTATATAAAAATGTCTTTGTTAATGATTTTGTAAATATTTATCAATCAGAATACATTGAACTATGATCAAATTGTTAAAAACATCTGATCCATGAATCTCTATGTGGTCATAAGGTTATGAATTTCTAGAGTAAGAGAGAAATACTGCAGCTCTATAAAATGGGAATAATATTCCATAATAGACATACATCCCACTATAGGTTCCAAAATAATCTAAATTACGAATCCCTCAGATTCTAGGGAAAGAAGTAGTTATAAAAGATCATTTCTAAATATTCCCAGACCATATCTCTATGCTGATTTCTTGGGTGATAATGTACCACCATTTCTTGGATGAATCATATATAACATACAAAATATGTTTTTACCTTCGGTCTAGAAGTATCTATAAATTATCAAATATTAATAGGATTTTGTTGATTCAAGATTCCGAAGCATGTGGTCCTCTATCCCCTGAAATTTTGTAAGGATTATATTATTGTAAATCATGAGTCAACTCATCCATACTCAAGGAAGGTTGAAAAAATCCGTTCATATACTACAAAATATCATGAAATATATCTTGGAACATGGAATCAGAACTAATATCAGGACAAGGATGAGGTTCCACAGGTGGCACTGTAGGAGAAATAACTAGAGGCTCTTGGACTACCCCCCATATTTACATGGTCTTCAACATCATTTGGGTGCATGAATGGGAGACATAATGGTTTCATGATACTAAAATTCCAAACACACTCCTCAAAAGATATTTAATAGAACCGCATACTGTATATAAAAAACATGGATAGGTATAAATCTTTTCTATAAGAATGGTTATAACTCTCTACATACTTCAAAAGATAGTTCGATGAAATATAAAAAAATACAAAATTCCATATGAAAAAAGAGACACATATATAACAACTAATAATCTGTTTGGGTTTGATCCTCAGTTTCACATGTACATGATAACTAATTTTACATTAAAATAATTAATAATTTTGAATGTGTTATTGTTTAATTATTTAAATAAATTTAAAATTGATGAATTATATGGTTTTCCATTCCATATCCATAAGGTATTATGAACCTTATGAATCAAAATATGGCATCCACTTAATCAACCACATAACAAATTACAGCCCATGTGACTAATGGTCTATGACATGACATGCCATAACAGATTTCTTAAGATGCCGGCTTTAATATATTCATCAAATCATAATTAGGTTATGTCCAACACATTATGTATAATTTATGTTTTCAAATACCTACATAATGTGTCTTCACAATTAGATACATATTAAATTCACTAATAATATGATATAGAAAAATGAACACTCAATTTAGATGTGACATGGAAAGATGCTTGGAATATTGATCCAGTTGCACCAATGATGATGTATGTACTAATTAATTACCCTCATCTCATTGGCCCATGGTATATAATTAATACTTTAAATATTAGATATGATAAAGAAAAAATAACCCTTCTAACACCACATAGTAACATCTTAACCCAAGTTCCATTTAACACATACCCTAAGTTGGTGGATCACATGGCCTCCAGAAGCACTCCCTATACACTAGATTCTGATCAATAATAGTAATGGTATAAAGGTGTCATTGTGAGGACATTATACCTTATAATTAAATTTGTAGAGTTTTTATAACCAACACTGTACAACAACAAATAAATATATAATCTATTATAGGTATAATGTAGTGGAAAAATAAATTACTAATCAACTAAATAATAAAAAAAGTCACTAGGTCTTTTCATATACATGGATGCATGGAATACAAGTTACAAAAGGGTTACAATGGACATTTTTTTATGACCATATAATAAAAAAATTACAAAATGGACAAATGGGAAAAAACTACTGCACTAGAATGTCAAGCCTATGCTCATTTCTCTGCTAATATGATCCTCCTATAAGTAAGATTATGAAATTCTAGAAATAGGGTGCTTTCCCTTATTAGAACATACATGCAGATAATTGTCTCATTTACTAATGAAATTACGGGTTGGGTATGAGATAAAAATTTTAGTAGGCCACCACCAATGGTGTCTAGAAGTAATCCATGAAGTTTTGATAACTAAATATGTGTAGGTATAAAAATAATAGAAATATATGTTAAAATAAATAATCAACACCCAACTCATGTTTCTATTGGACCCCAGGAAGGTCTACCTTATTTGTCTCATGGATGGAATTAGAGTCTAATCAATTAATATTTAAATAGTAATAATAAATATGAATTAATTATATATTTCATCCCCTTATATAAACCTAGTATTTATTGATGTAAGCAGCCAAATACACAGAATAATAGTTGCTGGATGGACCGAGGTGTAACTCAAACATCCATAACTAGTCTAATAAGACTATACAATTAAGAAATATAGTACGCTCTGTACATCTCATAATGAGTTCGAGACATCATGAATGTCACTCATGATGGTGAGTGTTTTAACATGTCAACACATTAAAAAATATGTATCATGTCTTTCCCAACATTAAACTAGTGTCAATGGTGTGAGACATCAAACTCAACACCTCATGTTAGCGATCCAGATACCATTATGCTCAACCGACTCCTATCAATCATACCACATCTTGTATCAATGAGTAATTATTTTTATAACACAACACATGAGTCATTAATTATAATATGTTCCATTAGTCAAGTTAAATTTATTTCAAGGCATTACAATTCATAAAAAGTATTTAATATAACCTACAATGGATTTGGTATCCTTTCTACACCTTATAGTTTAATTCATTTCATTCTTTCATTACATTTAATGGAAATCAATTCACCATGTGAAACTCATTCCATATAATCCAAGACATTATTCAGTTTTAATTTGTTTTAAGAAAAATGAAACTATTATGAATAGTCCATATCATTAAAAACCAACCCATTTAATTCATTCAACAATGAATTTCTATTTACTAATCTCAAGGGGTCATCTAGAAAGGATCAATGGTTGAATAATGGAATTAACAACAGGGGAAATTCCATTTAAAAGGCACGAAAATATCTAAGAATCCATTTTAGGAACATTATCAATTAACTATTTAAGGAAATGAATTTGGAACTCACAAGGGGAGTCCATAAATGATATTAAAAACCTCTAAAATACTAAATAATGATGAAAATGAGTGTATCTATTTGAAAGGGACAATTATATATAAAAGAATAAATTAAAAGTGGTTATTGTAAAAATATGGCTTGAGGAAATAATGGAATAACTATGAAGAATCAAAGATCTAGGGGAACATGAAATGACTAATGACCTCAATGTTATAGAAGAATCTTTAATCGATATTAGCCTCAAATTTTGAGTAGGATGTAATAAATTGATGAAATAGTAAAATGCACTGAAAATAGGGAAAATCGTCTACACATAAATAGCCTAATGTATCAAAAAAATAAACTTAGATAAAAGTTAAGAAACATTAAGTGCTTTCCAAAAAGGATATGATGCGTCTAAAAAATCTTGAATCGTACACCAGATGGATTATTTAGCTCAAATCCCTACTTAATGATTTTGGAGAGCTATTGGTAGGAAAAACAAAAATCATATGTTGGAAATGAATGAGAGGAAGAGAGGGTTTATAAAATAGGTTCATTATTGTAAAATTGGTCTTTTAATACTAATGAAATATGAGCTAGATGGATTAGACAAATTATAGGGGAAAATTGTATACAAACCATGCTACCCTCAATATTTTAGGGTAGACGTCATGTGGTTATAGCACAATGTTTTCAAAACATTGTTCAAGTCATATGGAATGACTTTTTTAAATTAGTAAAATATCTCACATAGTCTTCAAACTACCAGGTCTATAATTTCTACAACTTCACGGTTTATGGAAACAGTTCTTTTTGGGCTACACAGTTTCGCATAACTGTATGAACCAGTATTTTCTCACCATTTTAGGGATCTAAGATACGAATAAGACCCGACACACCTATGACCTTCTTCTTGATTAAGAATAATTTTTAGTTATGTTTAAAGGAATTCCAATAAAATCAAAATGATTTTTACCTTCCCGAATAGACGATTCATCGTAGAATAGACCCAATATGGTGGTAAAATAATAAGAATCTCACTTGGAGAAAAGATTGAATATTCAAAGGGAAGGATGTTAGTATGTTGTTCACAATAGTTATTCTCCATAGAATTCTAGAAAAATATTTTCCTAGTAACAAATGTGTCTTGTAATGTGATAAATGAAACCTTAAAAAACAATTTTTATCTTTTTATCGTAGATGGGATCATCAATGTAATCCATTATAGAAAAATTCTCACAAAAAATATAAGTGGCAGAAATACATGTTAACATGGAAATATATAAAATAAAAATCCTTATGATGAAAATTAACCATGAAAAAAATGTTAAAAATATTTTATTTTAAAACAATTTTTTATAAGGTTAATTTAGTTGAAAAAATCCTTAAAAATAATTTTTGAATGATTTTTAAAATATTTGTGATATTTCCTGAAAGTAAATACTTTTTAGAAAAATATCCACAAAGAAAACATTAAAAATATGTTAAAATAATATTATTAAACCCACATTGAAAAAATCCTAAATAAAAATTTCATTTAATAATAGTTTAATGAAAACATAAAGTAAATTTAGATAAAACATTCTTGGGTTATAGATCACACTATTGATACCTAGAATAAGAATATTGAATAAAATATCCACTAGACAATATAAGAGTTATTATTATCAATATTATTATTTTATTTGAAGAAAATATACATATATGTAGAGGATATAACTGAATATAACTAATATCCCTTGATAAAAACGAAATATAAAATTTTAATATATCAATTCATTAAAGGTGACTTGGAAGATCAATCCAATAAAGTGGTTTCACGACTCACGAAAAAAATTATTTTTGTTGAAAAAACAATTACGAAATGCGTATCATTTTAATCAAAACCCTTTAATAATCAATTAATTTAAAATGAAACTAAAATATGATGAATAAAATATATTTCATCATTATAAAATAATTTGATTGAATATAAAGCTCATAAAATTTAATTTATTCTTAATGTAAAATGTTTATTAATTAATAGAGTTTGAGATGAAAATATCTTACCGTATTTACACACTTATTTGAAAATTATTTAACTTCATTTAAACTAACCATAAATATAATAGTCATATATTTAATAACCCTATTAATTTTTAAAACATTTAATATACTTTATTTCTAATTATATACTTTAAATATAGTGGTTCATTTTAGATTTTTTAACACCAGACATTTACACTTTTAATTGTATTAGAAATGATTTTTAATGTTAATGTCAATCATTAATATATGATACGAAATTCAGAATTACTATATAACATACAGTTCGATAATACAATTACCATTTCAATTTATAACATTGTACCGTCATCTAACGAGAGTTTTAATTACACCTCGTGATGTTGATGCAGGAGACAAACTTGTTTCGACATTTTTTATGAACATAGATGATATTATATTAAAAGGATTAGATATTAATACTATAACTGTAGAAATTTTTAAAAAAATTATAATTTTTTTATATAATTTAATAAATACAATATTTGATTTCATAATCATTTACTATATAAAGATTACACGATATATTAAGTAGTTGTTTAAACAAACCAAAACAAAATCATGTCATAATGATCAAATGAGTATGAATGTTATATTACGTTGTGTTAAAATAATATTTCTAAAATTATGAACACATAATATATACTATATATATTCATCTCAAAAATTATTCAAATAATTAATTATGGGTGATCTTGAGAAATGAAATTCTACATACGTGGAGGTGGTAGTCTACAGATACCCATGATTAATGAACCCATTTCTCAATTATTGGAAGAAGTGATCATATATGAATATTATTCTCAATGTAATTTTTATAATGTTATTAATATCATATATTTTCATTAATTATTCATTTATCTCCATTTTTGGCTGGTTAGGATAAATAAGACACGTCATTTATAGAGGTGGTGGTCTTCACATACACATGATAGACAATATCATTCCATAAAGAATGAATAAAATGAAGGTAAATATAAATGGTGGTCATTTCAAAATTGAATTAGTGAAAAAAAATTATTCATAAAACCAATCCTTTATAACATCCATTAGAGTTGGTGATAAAACAACTACATCAGGTTGTGGAGGTGGTAGTTCAGTCACACAAAAGATCAATGCATTTTTTTGGTAGAGATTTCTATGGTATGAATGAATAATTGATATTACATTAATATAATTTCAATTATGTTTATTTATGAAATTTAATTAAATATATTAGCAATTATATGGAATATGAGTAAGAATAAAAATAAAAAAATACAATGATTATGATAATACTAATTTCGAGAACATTAATTATATTTGGAATTATCTGGGGATACAAAGTGGGAAAAAAATAGAGAAGAAAAAAGGAATAATTTTATTGGATATAGTTATAAAATGAAAATAATATCAGACATAAATAAAGGAATTATAATTTTTGGGTTTGTAAATGAGTTGTTTCAATATGTACTGTATAAGTGATTAAATGGGTATTTTTGGAATTACTTTAGCAAATTAAATAATTTATTTAGACTATTTCAGGAAAATGACCCCCATAGTTAAAACTGACATTTTATTAGCTATGATATATTTTAAAATAATCACATTAACTCATGTTAGATATATATTGCAGTGATTTTTGGGTCTGTACATTAACTTTTAACCATTACTAAGTGTACTTTTGTCCAAGTAAACTTTTACATTCATCCTTGTTAATTAGTTAAAATTTTCTTTATTATTATTGATATCACCAATTTATTTTTTATTAATATCATAGATATTATATAAATTTAATTATTTAAAATTACTATGATTAATAAAATTTAATTTCAAAAAAATCACTTGGCGTTTAAAAATAGTTTTTAGATAATTGAATTTTTAATCTTAGTGTTTATGTGAGAGTTACAATAATTAATGATAATAATTTTTAATACATAAATTTATTTATTATAATAAAATAGAGGATTTTTTATCTTAAATTTTTGCCCAAAATTATTTTTAGAAAATATTAATTAATTAAAATAAAAGACATTTAATAGTTTTCTTTATTAAAGTAGCCATTTAATTTAGTTCTAAAAAATAAAGTCCATGTATTTTTAAATAAATATAATATATAAAAATCTATAAAATTGTTCATTAATTTCATATTATATGATTTAAATGGGTTTGTAACCTCTTTGGTATAAAATCAGAAAAATTATAATTTTTTTAGAAATTGCGATTTTGAATATAAATCATTATTTTTCAGAAAATGATCAATGATTCAAACATAAAAAATAATGAAAATATAAATTCACAATATTTTTTTAAATTTTTCATATTGAATTTATATAAATTATATATTTAATTTTTAATTGAAAAAATGAAATAATAATTTTCTTTTATTTAAAAAGGCCCTCAAAAACATTATATGTTTCAAATATTATTTGAAACCAATTATTTAATTTAAATATTTTATATATTTTATATCATATGTAGATATATTATATTTTTTTATAATTATATTTTTTAGATGATTATTTATATTTAATAAAGTATCATGAACTTTGTTTTTGTGAGTGTGAAGAATGATATCAAACTGAATATTATTAAATAGAAAAAATAGATATACTCAAATATGGGGATGTTAGGTTCTCACCTAATTATTTAAATAGAATTTGAATTAAAAAAATTACATAATCATGTAAAAATGATAGAGATGAATTAAGATAATATTTTAAATAACATTCCTACATTAATATCTTATATAAAACAAGAAGAAAAATATTCTACCTCTATTGACTTCACTGAAGGGCTCATTTTACCGTGGTAGAAATATGATTTATGGGTTCCCATTATTCACATAAATAATCTTCCCTGGTGTGATAGATAATTAAACCTTGTTCAATTTTTTATTCATACTTCCTAATTTTTGTTTATTTATAATAATTATATTTCCAAACCTAGTTATTCTCATAATAGAATTCAATTCATGATGATCTCAAAATTTAGTTCTAGCATGGTAGATTCTTACTAAAACCAATACATTAAAATAATTTTATGAATGAGAATAATTAAATTAGGAATTTCAAAAAGGGAAGAATATTAGATTATACAAAATAATTCCTTAATGAAGTACATATTCAAAATTATTGGTCTTTAACTTCAATATAGGTTATGAGTGGTCATTTTTTTATTAGGATCATAAACCTAGAGAGTATTTTTCTATGTGTATAATTAGGTTCCATTAACCATGAACTTGAATTCTCACAAGGATATACCAAACCAGAACTGTTTTTAGTTTTTATCCCTAGATGCATATAAGCCAGATAAGGTTGTATTTTCCATAAAAATCACTGAATCTATACATTAATGTGATTTTTAGAGGCTATCCTGTACTTTATCTTATAAATAATGATTTCATTAATGTACAATTATTATAATCCACAAACATCTACAAAATATTCTACACATCCAACCTAAAGGATCGTATGTTGGATTAATACAAATTTCATCCTCAAATCATAGACCCTTGATTTCATTACTAAATATTTGAACAATAACAACCTAACATATAATGTTATCAATAAACGTATCTGATAGAAACTATAACACCCATAGAGCCACTCTCCTAGAACTTGTATAAAATAAATAACACATACTACAATGTATGTGTTATAATTCTTACAAAAAATATCCTAATCATAATTACAATCTCTTTACATTTTATTTTTCATTTTTATAAAACTAGTAATAATTAATAACCAATAAATATCATATATTCTCATCAAATGGATGATTTTTTTCACTCTATTGGAATATAATGAGTCCATAATGTGTCTTTAATATCTCCCAAACATTCTCCACAAATGATACTCTTTTAGTATTATCAAAATTAACAAATTATTTTATAACATGGAAAAATGGAAACATAAGAAGGGGTGAGCTCAGATACATAGTATTCCATAATAAAATTGAAGAATAATGAAGAGAAAAATTATACTTTTATGAATTCATAACATGATATAATAACTATCAGGTTATAAAGACATGTGAAGTTATAATATAATAGAATAAAGGATGAATGGTCATATGATAGGATTATAGAATTATTGGAATATGGAAAAACCATAAACATTATATCAAAAAAATAATTCTAGTGATCTTACCTCACTAACATATAAAATTTAGCAAGGATAATTTAAAATTAAATAGTTGATATGACTCATTTCCCAAGCTCCCTGATATCTCATCAGATGGATAAATTACCCAATAAATTTGAGTGATATTTAGTTTTAGTCCCACCCATTACATAATGAATGTTATAGATATGTGTTCCAAATGGTTTCATTAAAAATATTATAAATAACCCAAAGATACAAAATGGGGTGTAGATCCATTTAAACTAGTTCTTGAAGGAATAATTCACGATTTCATCAATTAAAATGAAATGATATATCCATATAGAAAAAGTGGTATCCAATGAATGCAAGATTTATTCAATGAATGAAACAATTAATAATGAGGATCTTTAATATGGTACTACCACTATATAAGTAATATATATATATATATATATATTATACAACAATTTCTCAAATAATTTTATTTGTGGAGAATCTTGGTGAAAATCCTTTAGTTAATAATTGAAAATAGTTCATTCCCAGAGTTATGGTATTGGAAGTAAATCATGCTCATTCAATTGGATGATCTGGAAGGAAATAATAATTGAGTGTCATACAATAGACACAAAATAGAATTTTTTAATATATCTATATAAATAATCTAGATGGTTTCATTTTAAAAATTACATTGATCAAGCATAGACATTGATAAATAACTCTATTTGAAGAATTTTGAAACATTATTTGAAAATAATAATTTTCCTTGTCCTTTGGAAAAACAAATAGAAACAATATTTTGTGAGACCTTGATAATTAATTTTACCTTTTTGAAAATATGAAATGGTAGAGTGGAATTCTCTTAAAAAATTATAATGTGGGTAGAAAGACATGTTCACATAAAAATGGGTAAAAGAGATTCCATTTATTGAAAATAAACCATGTGAAAAATATTAAATTTATTTTATTTGAATTTTTTTATTCATAGTAAATGTAGTTGATAATAACATGACAATATTTTTTTGGAATAAATTTTAAAACATTTACAACATTACTTTAATGTAATTATTTTGGTGAATTATCAATATAGAAAATGTTAAAAAAGATTAAACACATATATTGAACCAACATTATATAAAAGATAAAAAAAATTTAATTTGAAAATAAGTGATGGTAAACATTAAGGAAAAATTATATGAAACATATTTTGGTTATATACATCACTTTGTATCGGTAGAACATGATCTTTGAAGAAAAATTACCATTAGAATGTATAAGAGTTATTCTTATAAACATCATGATTTATTGTGAGGATGTGTTTTTAAAAAAGTGTTGATAATAGTTATGATAAGTTTTGTACTTTTAAAAATTAAAACATACCATTTTAAAATTTAATTTTTGTAAAGGGGGCATGGAAGATCAATATTAGGGAAATATTTCACGAATCATGAGATAATAGACTTATGTCGAGAATACAATTATGATTTGAGAAATATTTTAATGAAACACATGAAGGATAAAGTTCTTTAAAATGAACTTTAAATACCATGAATAAAATTTATTTCTTTATATCATAACATTTGGGAACCATATACATTACATAAGAGTAAATTGGTTAATGAATTAAAATGTGTCTCAATAAAGTGAGTTTGATACAAAATGACATTATCATATTTCCAAAAATAGTTTGTCAAAATATACCATTCGTAAAAAAACCATAAATATTTTAATTGCAAATTTAAATTCCTCATTCATCTCTATAACCCTTTTTTATAGTTTATTTATAATTAGTTTCTATGAATTTAGTGTTTCATTATATCTTATTTTTAACATCATATGTTAACACTTTTAATGTTTTTGAATCTAATTTTTAATTTTAATGTAAACCCATGATATTTGATACTAAATTGATAATAATGAGATTTTATATGGTTTTGTAATATATATTTCATAATTACTTATAATAATCAACTTTTAACCAATTAAACTTTTAATTATGACTCGTGATGATTTATTTGAAGAAAAACATGTTTCGGCCATTTTTATGGAGGGAGATGAATATTATAAACATATTTATATTTTAATATTATAACTTTATAAAAATTAAAAAATATTATATACATTATTTTTAAATTTTCTTTAATAGTATATTTATTTCGTAAATAAGTTAATATAAAAATATTCCAACATCGATTATGTAGAACATAAACTAAACAAACCAAAAGCATGTTGTAATGATCAAATATGTATAAAAGTTCTATTATATAGTAATAATATAATAATAACATAATAATATTAATTATATATATATATAATATCTTCATAAACTCAATTCATAACCATTTAGTTATTGGTGGTGTTGAAAATCTAAATTCACTATTCATAGAGGCAGTAGTCCACATGAATGCACGGTCAACGAAAAAATATCTCAAAAAATGGAAGGATTGACAGTATGTAAAAATTAATCATTAAATAACTATAATAATTTTAAAAAATAAAATTATTTACCTAATTTCAATTTTAGTTCCATGCTTTTAGGTGGTTGACAGAAATAATAAACATCATTAATCGAAGAGATAGTCTACCCATACACATTGTTAAAATTTTCATTTCGTAACTAATGAATGGATTAAAGGTAAAAGTAAAATGTGATAATTTAATAATTTTATAAGTGAAATTAAAAGTGAAATTATTATTCAATATCATACTTTATACCATCCATATATGGTGGTGATGAGAAAGGATCCACATCATGTCGTAGAGGTTGTGGTTTGCACATATTGATGATAAAACAAAAATTTCTTAGTGGATGATACATAATTAATGAATAATTTATGTTACATTAATATAATTTCATTAAATAAGATATATTATTTTTAATTAATAAAATTAACAATGATCATAAATATTTGGAAGAGGAAGATTAAATACAAGACTAATATTAGAGTAACAGCCAAGTCAGGACCATTGATGTTCCATGGAATTATCCTTCCTTTTTTCACCATGTAATTCAATTTTTTGGGTGTGTAAAGAAGAGGTGTCAATACATCATTTTATAAGTGAAGGTATGATTAGTTTTGAAATTACATTATCTTATTAAATTATTTCTCCATACTATTCAAGGTCAATGACCCATATATATATATATATTATGTTTTATGGCCAATTATATGTCCAAATATACTCTTATTGACTCAGTTTTGAAACATATTTGAGTTATTTAGAGGGATGTAGTTTCACTTTTCACTTTACCCAGGTGAATGTTTTTCCAAGGTATCATTTTTCCACCCATGTTAAATATTTAAAAAGTTATTTATTAATATTTGTCACACCACTTAAATATAGTATTACAAACATAGATAAGAAATTAATTTTATAAATTAAAATTAATTTGGTTAACAAAATCTAATTTGAAAATTAATATTCTTAATGCTAAAATGGGTTTTCAAATAAATTTGTTTTTATGATAACTTTTTTTATGAATTAATAATATTAATGTAAAAATTATTCATGACATTAACTTTTTTATTAAAAATTAAATTATGGTTATGTGGAATAAAAAACATTCCATTTCCATATTTCAAATAAATATTATTAAATTGAAATAAAAGACATAAAATCATTTTCTTTATTAAGGTAATATTTATCATTAGTTCATAAAATGTTTTCCATGAGTTTTCTAATTTAATATAATATTTCAAGAACCATAATTTCATTAATTAATTTCATATTTAATCACTTAAATGTTTTTTTTGATATTTTAGGTCATTCTTATATATTTATAAATTTCAGAAAACTATAATTTTTTTAAAACCACATTTTAGATTAAACATATTTTTTTAATGTTTGTTAAAATTAAAACATACAAAAATTTAATTTTATAAATTAAAAAATAAATTTTATTTTAACAATGTATATTTCAAAATAGTATATATTTATCTCTTAATACAAAAAACCAAATATAATGGTAAGTTTCTTTTATTTAAAAAGACTACTTAAATATTATTTCTTTCAAATATTATTTCACAAACAAATTATTTAAATTTTTTGATATTTTATATCAAATATATATATATATTATTGTGTCAACAAAATCATCTAAATATTATTATTTTAATTTAATTATGTATTAGGTCCTTCCTTTTAGTGCACATGAAGAATGATATTGAACACAATATTATTAAATACAAAATATATATACTAAAATATCAGGGTGTGACAAGTTAGGTGGTAATTTCTTTTATTTCAATATTCGAATCCATTTTAGAAAGTTGATTCTCATAATAATTATGGATTACACATGAAGTAGGATGTATGAAAATGTGACTAACTTTAGATATAAAGAGAATTTACAAACAACCACAGATGAGGTCGATGCATGGAGTCCTAGTTAATGTGTAGTGGAGGATTGTTTGAAACATCACAAATATTTGGACTTATTCTTACCTATATATATAGATTCTTTATAAGTTTTCATATGGAAAAGTGAATTACTGAGGGTATTTTTAGGTTCAAGACCTATTTTAGAAGCTAGAATCATTTGGATTCCTTGCCTTTTTTATTTCTTGTATAGTTGTAACATGTGGTCAATAGTCTTATTAGATGGTTGAATCATGGTCGAGTAGAGTGTGGTATGATGAATTATGTTTAATAACGATTCAAAGGTGATTGGTGTGCATGTTAATGGTTTTGAGTTAGTGGTTTACCTGGGAAATTGAAATGTGTTTAGGTTTTCTTTTCTTTGTGAGAATGTAATGAGGGAGAGTCACATCATGTGGATTAGATGTGTGAACCGAGTTTTAGTGAGGAATTAATCATTAGAGTTGAGTAAAGTCTTTGTATTCCGGTTTTATAAGAGCCTAAAACCATTGAACTTTTATGGAAAGCTTAGAGGAAATCCCATGTTGGGGATGCTGTTGCTATTTGGCTGGTGGATTGGGTGGTAAAGAAGCAATCACCCATGATTCTTAAAGTATTATAAAATTATGTGTTGGATGATGACTAATGTTTTTTTGGAAGAGAGTCTTTCCGGAATGGCATCCCAGGGCCTTCTGGTATGAATTGGGATGTCATAGTGGTGGGAACAAGAATGTAGATGAGATGAGGTGCAGAAGAATAGTTGATCCAAACTCACCCATGTTTGGGGATAACATGATGGATGATAATTGAGTAGAAGTTGAAAAAACCATTTCATGATGATGAAACATCTTATGGTAATCCAGATGGATTGAAAAAATTGTATCCATATGGTTATGATCACACTTTTTTCTGGTCGATGGTTTGACCCTTGTTTTTAATTAAATTCAATGGATGTCATGGATGAAATTCCTGGCATGATAAGAGAGGGAGTGCCCAAAAATGAATGAGTTTTTTTATAACTATCACTAAATTTATTTCTGACATTTTAAATTTAAATGATGAAAGAATTATAGGTTTGTAAATTTTTCTACATTTTATACATAGTTTTTAAATAATAAGACAAAACCACAACCCTTTAGTCCATGTCATAGAAAGTTACAAAATTGAAATTACGACTCAGGGAGAAGGATCCCATCACATAATTAATAAATAATACTATATATCCAAATATTTTGGATAAATTATATAATATATATTGCAATCAATATTTAGATACTAGAGTCTTGTGTAAGGCCACACTATAAGGAAAAATTATATGCCTTTGATCTTCCATGCATGATTATTCTACATCATTGATTATGAATGATTTTTAAACTACCAAATAATCAACCAAACCTCAAATATGTTCTATCTTAATTAAAATTGTATCTATGATCCATACACGTAAAATATATCCTATATGATGAAGATAAGTCTACCCCGCCAACAAATGATTTGATGTAGGATTATAAAACCACCATATTTTCTTTCATTCAAATTATTTAAATGGGTCTCTAGTATATTATCCCAACCCTAAAGAATACCATATATTATTAAGTCTTTAAAAAGAGGCCTAGGGAGGCTTTGATGTCAATCATAAATAATAATGAATCACAATAAATATCAATGATGATTCCTTGATGCAAAATCAATCTCCTATGTGATTTTTTAAGCTATATCATAAATTATTCTATAATTTAGAAGTAAATTTGTGCTTCGATATTTTAAATGATTTTTTATCTTATACACATTATAATTTACCATATATCTCCATTTTTTTTAATTTTATAATGTATTTTCCACTTCCTCCTTTTCCGGTTCCCAGTCTCTCTTTCATGTTTTTATAAACATTCTAATGTACTAATTGAGTTTTTTTATACAATGATTTGAAAAACTAACTTCTATCATCATCCTAATATTTTTTAGGTTAACAAAACTATTAATGTGAGGGATCTTGGTCCCTCGTTTCAAACAAAAATGGTCTTCTTTTGCCTTGTGGATTATATTTTTAGTTAAACAAATATTTACACTCCTTTTGTTCATGGTATTTCATTAAAACAAAGGGACACATACAACCCTATTAATCATTCTTGTGTGGATGAGATTCATGGGATCAATATTTTTCTCTATAAAAAATCTTTTATCAAATAATTCCTTTCTTATTTCTATAATTTATTTTCCACCACTCTAAATGATTTAATTTCTACTACACTTTTATTAATTTTATTGATATCTTCTTAAATAAAATTCTTACATGATAAAAATATTAATTTTTAACATCTTATAAAAAAATTAAGGACTTTCACCCCCAATATTTCTTTTTTTATCTCATACTCGTATTTTTTATCATATTATATATTTGTGCATTTCCCATAATACCCAATTTATCAAAATTTATTTTAATTTTCCAATGAATAATCATTTTAAAAGTATGATCTTATTAAAATGGATTATTTTTTCGACACCATTTGTGGTCCCAAATGATACTATATTTGTTTTGAAACCTTATTTAATATTTTGGACTATACGATATGGGAAAACCCTCATGTCCACATTTATTTTTAATATAGGATTCCCTATTTGTAAAATTATTATTCATGTATTTACACCATCAAAAGAATAAAAATATTAATGGTTGAATTACACCATAAAAATAATTAGAATTTTAATGGACCCTAAAAGACATAACTTCTTTTTTAAATTAATAAAAAATTATGAATTCATTACATTTTAGTTTAGATCATAATTACTTTCATCCCATTTATTATTTTAAAATCACCCATGAAATATATAAATTTCATGAAGTAAATATTTAAGAAACAAATAAATTTAATGATAAAAGACTTGATATGTAAATAATTGAATTTTAAACATTTAGTATGTATCCAAATGATTTGATATTGATTTTTCTTCCAGAACTCTTTTAATGAAAATCCTTTGGATGTTACCAAGAAATTGGGATCCAAAATGTATGTAGACCTAGGAAACAATTTAAATATAGATAATGGTTTTCTAGGATCTTATCAAATCCATCATGACCCATGGTAGCACCCAGTAAAGAAAAGAATATAAAGAATCCAAATTAGTTATGGAGTAAAATATAATTTATTTTAAATAAATTTAGGATGATTTTTATAATGATGATTCAGTGGATCTTAAATCAAAAAAGATAAATAGATTCATAAAATATGAAAATTTTATCAACATATGAAAAATAAGTATGATCAATGTGAATAACAGGTGAAATTCACAAAATGTAAGACGAAGGGATATATAATTATAGAAACCTCTATGATCAAAATAACAAGGACACGGGGAAGAAGAATAAATAATAATAAATCCATTACTGTATCTACCAAAAATGTATGTTTTTTGTCACTACCATCAAGAAAATGAAGAAATTACTATTCCATGAGTCTTAAGGATCAAGTCGAGTTCAGTAAAAAAGTAAACTAAAACACTAATTGTTTCACCTCATATTTTTATTCCAGTTCCTCTAATAATTCTCCATACAATCACCAAAGATAAAATTATCTACAATGAAATGACCCAAACTTTCATTAATGGAAATCCCTATTGATCTAATTAAATGTCTCTTTATGTAAAATGTTTATATAAAATATCAAATTCTAGGGTTTAATGTTTTTGGATTTCAAAATACTGTTAATAATTTTGATCGTTGCTAATATAGCTATTGAATAGTGATCACATGATTAGTATAAATATACGGCTTTAACAAATCCAATTTACTTAGACAAAGGAAGTGATGTGCTCACCAAGTAGAAATTCCCCATACGAAGACCATTTGTTAGAGATCGGAAAGGAGGTTGCGTTTTTTGGATTTTCTCATGACCAAGCCCCGACTGTGATTGAATATATTAAGCTCAAGTAGAACCGCCTACGAGAGAAGTGGAATTTGATAGAGATTACCACCTGAGCAATGTTATCCAAGCCACCCAAAGAGTATGTCACCATCACACAACTTACTCTTTGGTCTTATGTGGGTGTTATAAGTGGTTATGTAACAAGACCTTATCAAGATGGTAATGTAAATTATTTTTGTATATAACAATGAATATACTTTTATTTTATTATTGTTACCATGTAAACAGTTTTTAAGAACAAATAGTATTTTTAGTTAATGCTAAACTAAAAAATCTTTTTTGATGAATTAATGGATTTTTTAATTGAATAATATATTAATAAAATATATTTATTATTAAATTATTTTTTATTAAATATAAATGATCATATAATTTGGTGAATGTAATTGTAATTTATATTAAGGTTTGAAAGCCGTTTTTGTCAAAACCCATGATTTTTTTTGGTAAAAGTCGGTTTTTATTTTAAATGTATAAATTATAAGATATAGAATATTGTTCAGATAAAATGAATATTAATCCTGGAATCAAGACGTTGAAATTATCTAATGGTTAATTTTTCATATTTCTATGATAGTCAAATTTTTGGGTAAAAATTAAATACCGTTTAAATATATAATGTGTTTTATGACATCATAATGACCTAATAGTGATGTAATAAAATAATATAAACTTTATATTTGTCCAATATATCTTTTACCATTAAAATAATGTTATTTTGGGTTTGTTTTATTTATTTTACAAAGCATTAGTGGACCCTTCAATACTAATTAAACATTTTTCTTTTTAAATTGTTTTCCTTAGGAGCATGACACACCTCCACATAAGCAACCCCATTATATTAAGAATTTTGGACTTTCGACTTATAAAATATTTATTTCCACTCCCCTATGGAAGAAACCATGGTCAGAAACCTTGGGCGGGTTTGTAGTTTTTATTAGTTTAATTTGAGGTGTCCCAAACCTAAATAATAAACAATTCTCTCTCCTTTCTTATATAAACTCACCCATGCTCCCACTTCCTCCTCACTCAAAGTCCTTGGAGTCTGTCCAACCTCTTCCCCCATATCTCTAAAATCCTCCCAAGGTTCCCAAGCTCTTAGGAAGCCTATCTCAAGCCTCTCTCAATCCTTTGGAAGCACACTTTCATGTAAGGGGTTTTCTTCCTTTCTCATTTGTTTCCAATTTTCTTCATTTTGTTATTCACATTTAATTTCAATTTTAAATGTTGTGGTATGGTTTTGAACCTCCCATATACTACCCTATTTATGTTTGAATTATGGGAGAACCATTTCTCTCTCAATAAATGTCCCCCATGTATATCTATTACTACACTGAAATTCTGAAATAAATTTATCTCTCTTCAGTTAAATTCATTCAATTCTTTTCTACCATGAATATAAATTCCATTAAAATTGTGGGTACATGTATCAATATGACCCCTTACTATCCATTTCATTTAAAAATTATGAGACAACCATTTCTCTCTCATCAACCATTTTTATGAATTCTTACGTCAAGCCATTTTGTTGCCGAAATTGAACAGATTTTCCAAGTCAATGGCATTGCGTAGTGAATACCATGCCCATTTATCGATCAAGGGTATTCACCTTTTTGCACATTTACATATTGATTATAATGTTACTTTTATAAATTCCACATTCCTTTATCGTGGAATAAATTATTATGTTTTATGAATCCATTTTATATGATCCATGTGGCACACTTATGCATGAAATTAAATGTTTAAGAAGGGTGCGCCCTTATAGCACTCCAATGCATTGGGTAAAGTATAGTATCATGGTACATCATGTGAAATTGGTGTTTAGTCATGCTAATTCAATTGCAATGAGGGTTTACATATGCTTCATGTGCGATGAAGGTTTACTCATGATCCATGTGCAATGAGCCATGGCTCATGCTAATTCCATGTTAAGTGTTGTTGACACATTTCCTTGTTATGATTAACATGCTTTATCATGCCTTTATGTCTATTCTTCTCTTATGATAATATAATATTCATATTGTCTAACATGTGTTGTATAACTCATGTTATTCCATGATTATTCCCTTACTGGGCTTTATAGCTCACCCTTTTCTTATGCATGTCCTAATGTTATCTCATGCAATGCTAATTATGAGGGACTGTAGTGGTCATGTAAGGGAAGTTTTCAATAAATATATTGTATTTCATGTTTAAAGTTGTTATGTAATGGTATTAAGCCGCAGAGACACTAGACCTATCTATCTTCTATGTTCTATTAAGTGATGTTTAGGTAATAAATTATGTTTAATTGTGTAATGAAAATAAGGGTTTTTGTAGTTGGTATCAAAGGATATGTCTAGTTATATTTGGGATTAGGATTAGAAACCCCTAGTAAAGGCTTATAGTCAAGACTAAGAATAATAAAACCATCCCTATGTTTGGTTGAGTATTGATTAAGTGGTTTATCAAGAAAATACATCCCTCTCCGGATACGATCAGGTAGAGGTGGCTCTGGAATAGATGTATCCTAGGGGTAAAACCCGAAAACACCGCTTTGATCTAGACTCGAACGGGAACTGGTGTACGACAATGGTCCTTTCTACAATCTTGGTTACGACACTCCCGAGGGATATGATTTGGTAAATTCACAAGCTTACTTTGAACTATTATTAAGGGATAAAACAATTACCTAAGAATATATGTTAGAAAGTAGATCATGGATATCATAGACTGATGCCGATAGATTCATATGTTAAGGAAATAAAATTTATTTATATTTCATTAGTTTTGTCATTGGATTACCCTTTATGTGTCACCCCTAACTTTCCTTTTATTCTAACCAATGGCCAGTAATATGAGGACTCGAGCTAACAACCGATGTGAAGATCAATGTGATGACTACACTAATGAGATGCCCAATTCAATAGGAGTGGGAATCCCAAACATTGTCATGATTCCCTCTCACCTAAATCAAGATTTAAATAGAATCATGGGTCAGGAGGAATAATGAACCCCCTAAGAAAGAACAAGTCACTATTGATAGATTCATGAGACAAATGCCTCCTACTTTTAATGGATCATATGATCCCTCAATCGTTGATCAATGAATCAACTACATTAAAAAGATCTTCTCTATCTTTCAATGTTTTGAACAAGAGAAGGTTCTACTGGAATCTTATCACATGGAGGGTGAATCAGATCAATGGTGGAAGTTGAATAAAAATATGAATACTGAGGGGGATATAGAGGCATTGGATTGGAAGGATTTCCCGAATATGTTTTTTGATAACTATTTTCCGCGCACCCTCTATCTTAAGATGGAAAGGTACTTCCTTGCCCTCATGAAAAAAAGTAGATGAATATGTTGGAGCATGTGGGGATAACTTCACAAGGATTTCATGATATGTTTCTGGCTTTGTCGTTACCCCCGAATGCAAGGATGAATGATTCTTTGGTGGGATGAAACCAAGCTTACAGAAAGCACTGGTGATGAGTGACTTCGACAGCTATGATGAAATTGTCCAATGTGACCTCAATGTCGAAATGGAGATCGGAAAATAACAGGGGTATCAGGGGGATAAAAATCATAAGGTGGACTTCAATAATGGCAGTCTGATGGATAAATCCAACGGTTCTATGAAGATCCAGAACCCCACTTGCCAACGGTGAGGAAAGAATCACCTTGGAAATTTCCTGAAGGGGATGAGGAAATGATTTAGGTGTGGAATAGAAGGGAACCTAGCTATTAACTATCAGCAAGAAAGAACCGTGGCTATGACAGAAATGATCAATGATCCATTTGATCTGCAACATGTGGATCATTACTTCAACTACAATGAACCAGGGCATCTTGCAAATCAGTGCTCTAAGCCAAGGTTTTTCGGAGGCAACCAACAACCTCCAAGGCAGAAAGGGCGAACTTTGGCCATCACTACCACTGAAGTGAACCCCGTTAGTGAAGTGGTGTTAGGTATACTAGTTATTCATTCAAGAATAGTGAACATCGTTTTTGTTTCATTTTCTAATAATTATTTTATATCTCGAATGTTTATTAGAACAATCCAAACACCACCACAAATCATGGAAGTGAAGATGTAAGTGAGTATGAAAAATGGGGAAATCATTTCATCCCATGAATATAACTCCACCCTTGTCATAATCTATAGATTAAAATTCAAAGCGATCCTCATCATACTCCCTCTGGTGGAATTTTATGTGATTCATTTCATGGATTGGATTTACTTATATAGAGCCAGCATAAATTGTTTGGAGAGGGATATCACTCTCCTTGTGGATAAGCGACCCTCGATTCTATACAAGAGAAAGGAGGAAGATGAATCTTCTTTATCTCCATCACCTAAATAATGTATATTTATTACCTATGAAAATGCACATATGGCTCTGATGATTGAGTCCATGTAAGAAACCATCCTTGAAGACATGCCTATTGTGAGATAATTTGCTGAAGTGTTTCCTGAGGAATTTTCTACTCTTCCTCCTAGAAGAGGTGTTGAATTCACAATTGATCTTATACCTGGGGAATTGAAAATATCCAAGACTCTATCGAGAATGTTTGTAGTGGAGCTTGAGGAGCAGAAGTAACAACTACAGGAGAATCTGGATAAAGGGTTTAAATGCCCAAGTGCTTCACCATGGGTCGCACCAGTCCTCTTCATCAAGAAGAAGGATGGGTCAATGTGCGTTTGCATCGATTATCATGATCTCAACAAAATCCCGATAAAGAACTAGTATCCTCTCTCACGAATTTATGACTTGTTCAACCAGATGTGTGAAGCACAATACTTCTCCACGGTGGATTTGCGGTCGGGATATTGTCAAGTAAGGGTGAAAAAGGAAGATATCCTCATGAATGCTTTTCTTACAAGATACGGGAACTATGAATTCATAGTAATGCCTCTACGAATCACTAATTCTCCATAAATCTTGATGAACATGATTAATAGTGTCTTTATAGATTACCTCGACAAATTTTTGGAAGTCTTTATAGGTGACATTCTGGTATAATCCAAATCCAAGGAGGATTATGAGGAGCATCTAAGAAATATACTAGAGACCATGTGGAAGGAGATGCTCTATGAAAAGTACAGAAAATGAATGTTCTAGTTGAATGAGGTCTCATTCTTGGGCCATATCATCACAAGCAATGGGATATCTGTGTATCCCTCTAAAATAGAAGCAATTGAGGATCGTCGAGGCCAACATCAGTAACGAATATTTGTATCTTCTTGGGGTTAGCTAGATATTATCGATGATTTGTAAGAATCTTCTCATGATTGTCCAACCCTCTTACCAAGCTAACTCGGAAGGGATTAAAGTTTGCATGGAGTAATGAATGCGAAGAAAGCATAATGGATTTGGAAAGGAGGATTATCACTGCACTCATTCTCACTTTACCCACAAGTGGAGAACTTTTTTTTTGTACTCAGTGATGTTTGAAAGAAGGTCTTGGGATTTGTGTTGATGGAAAATGACAATGTCATTGCCTATTATTCAAGGAAATTGAATGTTCATGAATAGAACAATCCAACACCTGACCACGAGTTGGCTCTAGTGATCTTTTCTTTGAAAATTTGGCTACATTACCTCTTTGGGGAGAAGTGTGAAATATATACGGACCACAAAAGCCTCAGGTATATATTCACACAGAAAGAGTTCAACATGCTCCAATGAAGATGGTTAGAGCTGATCAAAGACTATAACTGCTCAATCCATTAACTCCCTGGGAAAGTGAACAAGGTGGTGGATGCCCTATGTAGAAAGGACCCAATGATTCCTTCATTTGCTGAGAATTGAAAATGATCCAATCTTCTTAGATTTGATGATGATATAAATTGGAAACATAAAGAAGGGAACATAATCAATCCTTTCACAAATGATTTCTCAATTGTCACTTTTGGAAAGGATAAAGAATTCTGAAAAGGATGATGTGGGAATTCAGGAATAAGTGGAAGCTATTAAAAAAAGGAAATCCTTAGAGTTTAATTTTAATGAAGAAGGAATTGTGAGATTTGGGAAAATACTATGTGTTCCATCAAGTCTGGAGCTGAAGAATGAACCTTTGGATGATGCATAGAGATAAAATTTCTCTATTCACCTAGGAAACACAAAGATGTATTGAGATCTCCGAGGGAATTATTGGTGGGATATTATGAAGAAGGAGATTTCTGAATATACATTATAGTGCCTATTGTGTCAGCAAGTGAATTCAGAGAGGTAGAAGTCTAAGGGGATGATGCAACCATTTACCATACTATAATGGAAATGGGAGAACATCACCATTGACTATTTCACCAGACTTTTGAAGAAATCCAAAGGCAACAATGAAACCTGGGTTTTTGTGCATCGTCTTACAAATGCTGCACAATTCATTACTATTCGGGAAGATTTCTCATTGGATCAATTGGCAGAGAAATATATCAGGGTAGTGGTAAGGATGCATGGACTACCACTATCTATTGCGTCCAATAAATATCCATGATTCACTTCTATGATTTGGAAGAGTCTTCAACATGCTCGGAATAGTGAACTAAACTTCAGTACAACCTATCATCCTCAAACTGATGGCCAATCTGAGAAGACTATCCAAAAACATGAGGACATGTTGAAAGCGCACTCAATGGACTTTAAAGGAGGATGGGATCAACCTCTTCCTTTGGACGAGTTCTCCTATAATAACAGTTTACAATCGAACATCCAAATGGAAACATTTAATTCCCTTTATGGGGAAATGTGTAGAACACAGGCCTGTTGGGATGAGGTCGGTGAGCATAAGATTCTTGGAGCAGAAATGGTCGAAGAAATGGTGGATAAGGTGAAAACCATTAAACAACATATCAAGGAAGCCCAGAGTTGACAGAAGAGTTAAGAGAATAACCGTCAATGAGACATTGAGTTTGATGTTGGAGACATGGTATTTCTACGCATATCTTTATGGAATAAGGTCATAATGTTTGGAAAGAAAGGGAATTTAGGTCAAAGGTACATCATCCCCTTCGAGATTCTTGATCCTGTTGGGGTTGTGGCATATCGACATGCTCTTCCGCCTAACATGTCCAAAGTACGTGATTCCTTTCATGTATCTCTCTTATGTAAGTACATACCAGACTCTTCACATCTACTCTCTTTAGAGGAGGTACAGTTAGTGGATGACCTTTATTATGAGGAGCAACCAGTGAAGATCTTAGATCGTTTCAAAAAAGATCTAAAAAATAAGATAATTCACCTCATCAAGGTGTAGTGGAAAAAACACAGGTTTGAAGAAGCGACATAGGAATCAAAGGAAATGATGAAGTAGAGTTACCCAAATTTATTTTAGTGTGGGAAAAGGAAATTTTGAGGGTGAAATTTCTTAAGGGAGGAAGATTGTAATGACCCAAACTTTCATTAATGGAAATCCCACTTCATCTAATTAAATGTCTTTTTATGTAAAATGTTTGTATAAAATGTCAAATTCTATGGTTTTATGTTTTTGTATTTTAAAATATTGTTATGAATTGTGGTTGTTGCTAATATAACCGTTGAATATTGATGACATGATTTGTATAAATATAGGGCTTTAACAAATCCAATTTTTTCAGAAAAAGGAAGAGATGACCTCATCTGGTAGATGTGCCCCATACGAAGCCCATTATTCAGAGCTCGGAATAGAGCTTTCATCTTTCAGATTCGCTCTTGACCAAGCTCAATCCAAGCTTGAATATGTAAAGCTCAAGCGGGACCGCCTTCGAGAGAAGTGGAAGTTGATAGAGATTACCACCCTGGCAATGTTATCTGAGTCTCACCAAGTGTCTGTCACCATCGCACACCTTACTCTTCGGTCTTATGCGAGTGTTATAAGGGGTTATGTAAAAAGACCATATCACGATGGTTATGTACATTTTTTGTGTATAATAATGAATATACATTCATTTTATGATTGTTAACTAGAAAATAGTTTTTAATGTACAAATAGTATTTTTAGTTAATTTTCAACTATGAAATATATTTTGATGAATTAATGGATTTTTGAATTAAATAATATTTTAATAAATTATTATTATTATTATTAAATTAATTTTTATTAAATGTAAATTATTGTAAAATTTTTTGAATGCAATTGTAGTTTTTATTATGGTTTGAAAGCCATTTTTTCAAAACGCATGAATTTTCGGTAAATGTCAATTTTTATTTTAAAAGTAAAAATTATCATATATAAAAAATTATTTATATAAAATGAATATTATTTATGTAATCAAGATGTCAAAATTATCCAATGGTGAATTTTTCATAATTTTCATAGACAATTTAATTTTTGGGTAAACATTAAATACCATTTAAATATATAATGTGTTTATAACATCATAATGACTCAATAGTGATGTAATAAAATACTATAAACTTTATGCTAGTCCAATATTTGTTTTTCCATTAAAATAATTTGATTTTGGGTTTGATTTATTTATTTTAAAAGTTTTTAGTGGTCCCTTCAAGGCATATTTAACATTTTGTATTTTTAAATTATTTTCCTTGGGATTGTGACTCAACACCATATAAGAAACCACATTATTTTAAGAAGATTGGACTTTGGACTTATAAAATATTGTTTTCTAATCAGATTTTTTAAAAACTATGGGAGAAAACCATGGGCTGGTTTGTGGTTCTTATTAGTTTAATGTGAGGTGTCCCAAACCTAAATAATAAACAATTCCCTCTCATTTCCTATACAAAATCACCCAAGCTCTCACTTTATCCTCACTCAAATCCTTTGGAGTTCGTCCAACCTCTTCCCTCCTATCTCTAAAATCCTTCCAAGGTGCCCCAGGTTCCCATGAATCCTCTCTCAAGCCTCTCTCAAGCCTTTGGAAGCTCACATCCATGTAAGGGTTTTTCTTCCTTTCTCATTTTGTCCAATTTTCTTAATGTTGTTATGTCCTTTTAATTACATTTATAAATGTTGGGGAATTGTTTTAAACCTCCCCCATACTACCCTATTTATGTTTTAATTTTTTAGAGACCCTTTTTCTCTCAATAAATGCCTCATATGTACACCTGTTACAATGCTGAAATTCCAGAATTTATCTCTCCTCACAACATTCAAGCAATTCTTTTGTCTCATGAATCTAAATTCGCATAATATTGTTGGGACATGTATATATATGGCCCAATTACTGTAAATTTAATTTACGTATGATGATACACCCTTTTCACTCTCATCAACCATTTTTATGAATTCTTACGTCATGTCGTTATGTTGCCGAATTTGCACCGTTTTTCGAAGCCAATGTCATTGTGTATTGAATACCATGCCCATTTCCCTATCAGGGGTATTCAACTTTATGCACATTTACTTATTGATTATAAATTTTAATGTATGAATTCTACATTATTTTATCTTGGAATAAATGATGATGTTTTATTAATCCAGGTTATATGATCCATGTGGCACACTTATGCATGAAATGAAATGTTTAGGAAGGGTGCGCCCCTAAAGCGCTCCAATGAATTGGGTAAAGTGAAGTAGCATGATACTTCATGTGAAATGGGAGTTTAATCATTCTAATTCAAGTGAAATGAAGGTTTAGTTGTGCTTCATGTTCAATGAGGGTTTACTCATTCTCCATGTGCAATGAGCCTTGGCTCATGCTAATTCCATGTTAAGTGTTGTTGCCACATTTCCATGTTATGATTATCATGCTTTATCATGACTTTATTTTTATGATTATCTTGTGCTCTAATGATATTCGTATTATCTAACATGTATTGTATTCCTCATTTTATTCCATTATTATTCCCTTACTAGGCTTTATAGCTCATCCTTTTCTTATTCATGTCCTCGGGTTTTCCCATGCAATGCTATGTATGAGGGAATGTAGTGGTCATGTAAAGGATGTTTTCAATAGAGATGTTGTATTTCATGTTTTAAGTTTTAATGTAATGATCCTAATCCCCAAATACACAATAATGTTCGATCTTCTATGTTGTATCAATTGATGTTTATATAATAAATTATATTTAATTGTGTAATAAAAAGCATGGTTGTCATATAAAATATTATCATGATAAAAATACATTTTTTTGAACTGTCATCAATGTACCAAGATCTTAAATTTTTTTATAACCATTAAATTAAATATAGAGGATGAATTCTCCATAAAAAACGAATTATCATCAAAATGGAATGACCAATAAATTTTTTTGTTGAATAAAATCGACTATCAATGATCATAAAAAATAATTTATAAAACCAAACTATGGTGAATAAAACATAATAATATTATGGGTTCTAAACAACCTATAATCTTTTTTTTGTGATTTGGTTTTTCAAATAATTATTTTTCACCCAAAAATATTACATTTGAAAATGAAAATTTTTAAAATCAGATTTGTAATTATTTTATAAAAATATTGATTTTAATTTATGAATATAATTGGAAGTATTATTAGTGTTGTAAACAAAAATTTTCCAAATTTCATCCCATATATATTCTCAAAACCATTTTCAAAAATAAATTTTCAATCCAAAACCCCTTATAGATAAATATTTGTTTACCCAAAATCTGGCAACCAAAAGGAATAATTTCTAAATTTCGTAAGAAATATGTCAAATGATTAAATTCCAAAATTCATCATGGTACATGGATAGTGGATTATTTTATCACATATGATGTGAACCCTCTAAATTTAATCAACTTGAAAAATACAATGGATGATATGTGACTTTTTCTAGAAATTCAAGAAGTAAAATCATAGATATCGGTACAACCTATTGTCTAAATATTATTATTATGAAATAATTTTTACTCATTGATGGTATAAAACACAATTTTATATTTACTATTTAATTATGTAAAAAATGCTTTAAAATTTATTCCCAAAATGTTTTTTTAAATATTTTTATCCTATGGAAATATTTTATTTACAATTTTTTGTTTTCAGAATATTGATATTATGGATATAAAATATCTTTCCTTTTTTAATTTTTTATCATTAAATATAGAGATTCATGAATTTTTACTAATCCAAATAGTAATTATATCACACACACACACACTAATTATGATCAATCATCATCAAAAAGTATGATATTTAACAAAATTTAATTTCAAATATTATATTGTTCATGAACCTTGTAAAATTGGAGGGAAATAAAAAACCTATTTCACTAGAGGTGCTTACCTATGAATCCCTTGATCTTGTTTACCTTGATATTTTTGGACCAAATTGGGATCAACAAATATGAAAAACAAATTTCACATCTAGGATTATCGACGAATATACATGATTGACTTAGGTACTTTTCTTGGCACAATAATAAAAATCTTTTATTCCATCATATGTTTCACCATGAAGGTTGAAAATTAAAAAAATTTAAAAAATAATTTCCATTCGATGTGATCATGAATGTTGAATGCCATCAATTTTTTAATTAATTATTTTCACAAACAACCCTTTCTCCATAATATCCCTTATGAGCATTGGGATTATAATGGTGTGGAATTTTGATTTTTCAAAGTGGTTCTATATAAATTTTATATTCATAATGATAAATACGTCCTAAGGAAATTTAATCCAAAATATGATGCAGTAATAATTCTTGTATACATGAACTTATATAAATCCAACCGAGTCATCAATAATATGATTAACATCATTAAAGTATATATTCATATAAAATTTAATTCAAATATTAATAAACATTCATTCTTATTCAAATATGTGGATAACCTTGAACCTTTTATTTTAATTAATCTACTTTCTCTTAAAGAGCATATCATTAAATATCGTTCTATTTTATTATCTAAATCATTGAAATGATGAATTTCCATCCATAGAAAAATATTTTTGGGGACATGAAAGCCTTTACTCATACTATAGAATCTATTATAATTCAAGATGATAATTATTATTATATCTCTTTTCTATAACCTAAAAACATTGACAATTCTATTACAATGAAAATTCACTTTCTCTATACAATAATAGATATATAAAAATATTAAAAGATTTTTGGACTCTTTTTGAAATCCATAATGATCACTCATTTATTTGTATATAATATATTTATATAAAGAAATTTTATGATAAATGTATCATAATTCCTAAAAAACAATACTAATATCCAAAAGATATTATCAAGAAGAATTTATTGACAATGGTGAAATATTTTACCCCATTTCTTAGATAGAATCCATAAGAATCTTGTTGGAATTATCCATCGATATTAATTTTAAAAAAAGTTCATTTGAACATTAAAATTGATTTTTATAAATAGCATTATCTATAATATTTATAACCATTTATGAAAATAAAAAATTTCTAATTTCATATTCATGTTAACCAATGATTTATATTATATTTAAAAATCCAATAGAATTAATTATAGAAGGTTAACTTGTTTTATTTAATAAAACGATTTAAAAATTATAAAAGTGTATTATGAATTATTTCTAAAAAAATATATTAAAAAATATATTTTTCATTAATATATATGTCAGTGACATAATTTTTGGATCATAAAATGAATATCCTTGTCAAAAAATATCCAAAATTATGTGAAATAAATTGAAAGGAGTTTTATGAGTGAGTTAAAACTATTTCTCATTTTCCAAATATCATAAAAGGAGGATGGACCATTTAATATCCAAAAAATATACACTAATGAAATACTGATGAGTTTTTTCATGGATCATGCAAATAAAATAAGCACACCGTTGACTATTTATTGTATAAAATCATTAGATGAAGCTAATAAAATGGATGAAAATTTTATTTATAGAAGAATTATTTGGAATCTTTTTTACCTTACTATGACCTAACAATAATTTATGCTTAATTTTTATCTTTGGTATCATTTAAAATAAAATAAAAAATAATTCCATTTAAAATCTCCAAAAAGGATTTTTTTTCCATTTTAAAAGGTGCTAAAAACAAAGATTATTTTACCATAATTGAATCTCTATTAATCATTCATATTATACAACACTTGTTTTTGTGGAAGTAAACTTGATAATAGAAGTATTAGTGGTACATATCTCTTCATTGGACATACATTAATTTAATTGAGTATTATATAGAAAAAATCATTTAGTCACTCTATAGACGGAGTGGAATATATAACCATAGGGAGTTATTGCACCAAAATTATATAGATGAAAGAAACTCTCTTTGAATTTGGGATAAAATTTATTCATTTTCCCTTGAAATGAGTTAGTTATAGTCCAAATATAATATCTAAAAAATACTTTTAGAATGAATGCATTATATTCCTTGATATCCAATATCACTTTTTTAGAGTTCACTTTCAAAAATGAGATTCAGTGTTAGAATATATTAGCGCAGATCATTAAAAATAAAATATATTCACAAAACCCTTTATTTAAAAGGTTTTACATTTTTAAATTTTATCTACGAATGAATTTTTTTTAATTATATTAATTATCTATTAAATCCCATTTCTCCCATTCAATTTTGTCTAATTTCTGCCTAGTTGTAATTTTTTAAAGATATTCCTTTTTTGACTTCACTATCTATATATATATATATCTCTTTTTTATGTTCATATAAATCATATAAATATTTTTTTTAGTTCTTGGTAATGTTTTTATAGAAAAAAAATCATCTTATTTTTCATCATTAATTTCTCTCAACCGTTAATGAGAGGGATCATGGTTATCAGTTTCCATTAAGACCAATGAACTTATTTTCGTTCTTGGTTTTAATTTTAATGAAGGATTTATTTCTTATTTCATAGTTCTTGGGATTCAATTATAGTCAATGGGAAAATATATACCTCATTCCTGATTTAAGAGCTAAGATGATGGGGGTTATCGTGAGTTATTTCTTAAAACCATTATCAAAGTGTTCATTTATTTGTTAAATTTTATTTATCCACCTCACATAATGATTTTAATTTTTCTATGATATATTTAGATTTATTTTTACATTCTTAGATGTAATAATTTCATTATAAATTCCTTATTTTAATTGAATCTTTTGAAAAAATTTCTTAATAGAAATTATCCCCAATATTTCAATTTATCAATGACTAATAAAGAGTGGTTTTGTGTTTCATGAAATTTTGTATCAATAAGCATTATGGTCACATATGATCATTGCATATGGTAACAGATAAAGGATAGAATAAGGTGTTTGGAGTTTTGTTTTAGTTGGGAGGATATAAGGGAGTACTTGTGGTGGGGATTATTTAATCTATCATTCTAATTCTGTACAATGTGGGTGATAACATGGATATAGTAAGACTTTTATGTTGATGGATAGGAAATATATCTCGAGTGTCAAGTGTCGATGAATATAGTTTTTCTAGTTGTGTAGAGAGTACCAAGTCAGATTTCACATATAGTTTTGGTAGGAGTTTGGATATTAGAATTTAAAATAAGTTAGAATTCAGTCTTATGAGTTGGAGTAAGAGTAAGGGTGCTTCGGTGCTCACGGTACAACACAACGATTATTTTAATTAGATGGGATTTTAATCATGAGACAATTCCGTGAATTGAGAATTCATTATCTAGATGTGTGTAGCATGATAGTGGAGGATGATTTGTTTTTGAGATAGTCCAAAGAATGTTGTTTTAATGTTTCACATGTGATTAGTTGGTTGTGTCTAGAGTAAATCCATGTCAAAACATAATTCAAGATATGAACATTATGTTTAAAATCATGTTAGGTATTTCTAGGGAAAATATTTGTGTTTAGATTTCTTTAATGTGTGAAGGCTATATATCAATTTTCGTTGAATATCAGAAATAGACAGTTACAAAATCATCATACTAGTGTTTCTAGGGTTACTGGGCATAGTGAATTGGGAACCTCTTCTTGTGAATCATTAGAATGTCAACATTGTGTTCAGATAGAAAATTTAAATAGTGGACAGTTTTCTAGCATAGAAATTTCATCTTTAGGTCACATATTATTGTGGGGAGCACTGTGATCCTGGTGGGAAATTGGTTGAAGACACCTCTGGTGTCTTGGAGTTGATGGGTACAGGAATGTGTAGTCTTTTTGTTTTGGTAAATAATTTAAGATATGGATTGTATTATGGTTTTCTATGTTCTTGAATTCAATATTTCATTGTAGAAGCACACTAATCATTATGTAATTTAATATCACAATTGAGTGGGAATTAGTGGAAAATATATGTTGTAAGAACCAATTCGATGACCACTAGGACTTCCTTAGGATGGGACGTTTTATGGTGGGGAGTTTAAAATATCACATGTTTATAGATGGGTTGGGATTTTAAGTGAAATTTGAACTTTCATTTTGATGATGGGTCAATTTAACAAAAATGTTTCAAAAGACTACAATGAAGGTTTGGAAACAAAAATGTGTGTTATTGTATTCTTTATAAGATATATAAGGTGTTATAGAGTATTGGGATTTCATTGGAGGAAGGCAAGGTAGTTAGGTATTCAGTTCTCAATCTCTTGCTAGTCTAAGGCTACGCCTATGGGATTGCTAGCATACAAGTCCCATCAACAATTTTGTATATTTTTTATATGATATGAGACATTTCCTATATCAAATGTCAATCAATTGGGTTTCTTATGGTATAATTACAATTCTACTCCCTATGTTTTTTAGAGGGGGCATTCCCACTTTTTCCCCCACATTGGCTTGTGTGGATAGGGGGTGACCTCCCCCTACTTTATCATAGTCCCCATTCACATTAGGGTGGTTTTGGAGCCATATATTTGACATTCATGGTACGTTTCTCCCTATACTGATATCAATATCTATATTCCTATAAATTTACCTCTCTCTCTCTCTCAAAATTTAGTTCTCCCAGATTTAAATTTGATCGGTGATTTCGCCGTATAATTGTGGAATAGTACCTAGTAGATGTGGATTCCATGTATCCTGGCTAGAGGACTTCCTGATAAATAATCTACATATTATATCCAATTTTTATGGAGGTATATCACCATGTATGTTTTGAAGGATATTTTAAAGCCACAACCTTACCCACTCTATGAATTGTATTCTGACTGGTTTTCCCATTACCTCAAAATTGCCTCCCCAAATTCTAGAGGCTGTAAACTAGAGTCGAACTCTATGGAGGTATCATGGGAAGCTATACACCCTAAATCAGAATGCATAATGGAAATATAAATAAATACAAACATCCATCATAATAAACTAAAAGAATAAGCAACAAAACCAAACAAGAATTATAATTAATGAAATTTAGTTAAGGCACCAACAACCATTCTATAAATTTAATTACTGGTCACCCACTAAGCCGGTCACATATAAATACCAGTAAAAAAGTAAAATTAAACCACTTCTATGCTACCATCAATCCATAACACATAATGATCTATTGACATCACTAGATCATTCACACTAAACAATGGTAGTCAGGATCACGTGCATCAACTGAATTTGTTATTATAATAACAATGTTGGAGCCTCACTTTTACCCAAGTGTAATTGATACCAAAATTGGGAGTTATTACAGAAATTAGTTGGGAACCAGCAACGCAGTCTCATACTAATGGCTATATTTTGTGATATGTGCATTTATCATGCTTAGATAGAGTAAGTAAATTACATACCTCAAAAAAATAAATTAAACCCCATAATAATACCTACTTTAGCCCGATGATGATTTTTATATGAGCATGTCACAATGTACATGTATTAATATTATCCCAACCACCCTTTAGTCATACACATATAATGTGGTCCATTACAAAACCATCACTATCCCTTAGGTCCGAAAACTCAGTAGACCATACATCCCTAGTCTAGTTCCATAGTTTCTCTAAGCATGACCATCAACTCTTGGGAACCACTATTCAATCCATGGTTATCTTGTGCTCACACCTCTATTGATGAGTAATGAACCTTGGTGAGTATCCATGCATCCCGCATCCTCAAGACTATTTAATGGACCTCACGGTAGTACATGAGAGTTATTGATTTGAAGACAATGGTAGAATCCTAGGAGGGTAGTCCCTAAAAAATACTATGCATCCATGCTTGAAAATTGTTATGTGACCTAGAAAACCAATAGAGAATCAAATTTGGGATGAGAAATATCCATTATCATTGATATACTCCGACAAAAAAATATTAAACAACCATTAAAATCTTCACAATGCCAATTAATCTTAATGGTCTACTAGTCCCTCAATTAAAATCCTCACACCTAGAGATATGCAATGGTATCACTTTATCGAATGAAACCTAATATTAAAAAGATATCCGATAATATTATAACATATATTTCTAATTTTGGATCTTAGATACCACATCTAGGCATCCAGTCACACATCAACCATATCCCTATATTCTATCCAATTTAGGTATCCACCCATAATATTCAATTTTATTGGATCCCAACATATTAGACACCCATGAGTCTCATTCATTTCATCACAATATTCTCATAAATCTTATGTAATCATGCTAGTTCTAGGATGAATGGAAAATTCCCATGCTTTTGGAATAATCAAATATCATTAATAATCAATATTGTAAAACATGAACAAGGATTGGCATACTTTGATTCCCATCACAGCCATTGTTTCCCCATTGTTCTTACACATATATAAATGTTATAGATGATAACCACACCCCTATCTACCTATATCCATATGTATCCTCATAGGGTTGGTCCATAATATGGGATTCCACTCAGGTCCACTTGGTCACTATACCTTATTGGAACCCTCAGATGGCCCATCAGTCTCTTCAAAGGTCCTGGTTTCAACACCTAACTCTTAATGAACATAACATCCCACAACATCATGATAAGATAGTAGAGGCTCAAGGAATTCCTGAGATTCACCAAATAAGAAATATATAAAAATGATGGGATATGTCCAATAGTTATTGTTATGGATTCAGTAGGAAAGCTTAATCACCATACCCATTATCCATAATCTACGGTGAATCCACCAGTGATAAACATGACTCATGTCACATCCTAGGCCATCAGGGGACGTGGTAATTAATCTAGTACCCAGGTATATCATTCCTTAGTACTTTGTTTCATCCTAATAAAGTTATTGAATTTTATATGAAATATATAAATTAAGAATTTTGATTCCCTATGTTGTGTGGCTACACACCCCATGAATTATAAAAAACCTAATTTTTTTAAGGTAAATATGAAGACCACCTAATTCTTTATGGTATCTATACTTTTATTACCTATTATAAGATCTAGCTACTAAGGAAAATTCAAACACATGGATGTCCAAAAAAATCATATCACAAACTAGGCTCCTAATTTAAACCAAGAATATCAAATAAATTAATTATATCCAATATAGTTAATTAAAAATTTTATATTTAATTGAGAATACGTGCTAAAAAAATAAAATATCACCACATTGCACTGGAAATCAATCCAACCAACCATGAGACCCCTATAGATGAATACTAGTAACAATATATACCAATACCACAAGCATCTAAACCCACTCAATCATTAATTCAATTTAAATTAATTGTAAACTCTTAAAAAATTTCATGTTGTGAGATACGTTTGGAAACAAAATTAATAGAAACACCCATACATCATTCAAGGATTTCCATAATCTAGAGAACATAGATTAATTCATTAAACATTGGGATTTTAAGAATAACTAGTGAAATACCAACCTTTTTCCTAAACTAATGAAAATGAAAAATATGTGAGAAAGAGGAAGGAGAAGAGATAATAGAAGGGAGAGGAACCCAGAACTCAAGTCATTACTAAAAAACTCATGAAAATCATCTATAAAAGGGAGAATAAATGTAAGAGAGGAGTGGGGAGGGTAATAAATGTACAATATAAGTACAAGGGGGAGTGTTGGCTTCTCCCAAAAAAACATTATGAAAAATAGAGTAATTTATCATTTTATAAAGACCACTATCTAGATAGTGGATATGTTAAAGAAATAGCTGTAGAGGCCATTAGACTACTATTGGGGTTCCTCCGAGCCCCAAGGATGACTCCCAAGATTCCAACCATATTTGAAATCATCCATTATATGTGTTCAAATGGTCTAGACTAAATTAAAAATCATGGATCAAAATTCAACCTGACCATAAAATTAAAAATTTCAAATTTCAATGATAATTTATCCATAAAATATAGACACAATGGCTTGAATTTTTTAAATTAAAATAAATATCAATGCTTATGGTTTTGGATTGTTTTTAAATTTATGTGTCGTAGGTAAGTTCTAGGAAGATTGGAGGGACCCTTTGATGATGGTTCGTTCTGGTTTAGGTGTCACGGGAGTCCCAAATGGGTAAATAAAAATTTATTCCTTTTAGAACAGAATTTGTTAATATTTTTTTTATCAATTATAATTAAATTGTAGTAATTTTTTTTCTATTTTTATTTGACTTAGTTCCCTGGGAGGTTTTTTTGATTGTTTTTTATAATTTTATAAATGCTTGGGCAGTGGGATTTCAGTGTGATAAATAAAATGAATGAGATTAAAATGAGGTAGGTGATCCCTATATATAACCTATATTATCATTTTATTATTATAAGTTGTTTTACATCCAATTCATTTATCCTTTTCTTCATTTATATGAACTAAATTAAATTTTTAAGGTGGAGGATCACCACAGGTGCAACTACCCCTTGACATCTCTGTCACTAAAAAGTAAATTTAAAGAGGATTGCCTTAGCTATGAATTTTTTTCCTTAAATTGCATGGATCCCACTAAAAAAAATTTAAATGTTTTTAAGGGGGAATTATTTAATGAATCAATAATTTTGAAATGGAATTTCAAAATCAAAAATATGTTTAAATGCATTGGATCATTGAGTGTAATCTAATAGAATTGTAAAATATGAACAAAAGTTCAATACTTATTGGTTGATATGTTTTTTATTAAAAGAATTGTGCATAGTTAAAATGTTATTTTTTATTTTTTTAATCGATAATATAATGTTTGAAATATGTTTTAAGACTTGGGTTATAAAATATTTTCCCATGGATTGAAAATTAACCTTTACGATGGGGTTGTTTTATAAGTAAAGTGAACACATGTAGGTAGTCTTATATTTGAAATATAATTAAAATTCCCCTTTGGGAGTTTTTTTGATGAAAATGGAAACAAAATTACAGTGGTATTATTTTTAAAAGATCATGAAATTTCCATTGGGTGTTTTTAATTTTAAAGAAAAAGAAACCTCAAGTGGGGGTGTATTACTAATGAAAACTCGATTTGTTGAAGTTTTTGACCAAGGATGAGATAAAACTCATAGGGGGTCCATTATACTTTTTGTCTTATTAAATCGATATGAAGACTCCCATAGGGGAGTCCCTTGTTATTTTTGTCTTATTCCTTGGCTAAGACAACTCTCATAGGGTAGGTTCTAGTTACTTAAGTGATTACTCGACAACTAAGAAAACTCATATATGGGTGGTATATGATAATTTTTATTTATACTAGGGAGATATTTTTTGTTATTATTTGTGGCATTGTCCTTGTGACATGCTTAGAGACACTCTGACACTAGGTGAAAAAGGTATAGTCAATCGAGGTCAATAATATAAAGAATAATATTTGTATGAATAACCTTAGGTGTCTTCATGAACCCGAGGAATTGGTGGAAATATATATATTTTTTAATTTATTATCAATTTTAAACTATTTATTTGTATCACTTATTAATTAGTAGTATATCATGACAGTTACTTATATTTTTTCCATTATTAGTGGCCTATAAAGTTTTACTCACACCCCGCATGGGCCTCTATGGCACTTGGGTGCCGGAGTAGGTGCTGCTTTATTGTAGGTATATTATTTTTAATGGTTGTTTCTTGATTAATTAATTACTAATATATATAATGATAGTTGGGACTTTGTTAGGACATATGACCATTTTTAGGGATTTTCTAGTTTTTTACTTTTGGTCTGTTGTGTTTTTTTATGAGTATTTGATAAGTGTGGTATACAATTCATTCAGTACAACATGGATTGTATGGATTATTCATAGAACATGAATTCATGTATATTTATCATAATACATGGATATGTATATGATTTACTTTATTTTTAATATCATTTTACATTGATATATAGTTTAGTCTCCCTACTATACCACCTTAAACCATTATTAATAGTCATTAGACTCTAGAACATGTGGAATCACGCATGAAGTACAATAGAAACCATTGATCCAGTCAACGACTAGTATTATAGGGTGGAAATATGTTACACATATCGTATCTTCTTTGGGATAACATTGTGTTTCAAATAAAATCTCTTTCATTATTTTTCTTTTTTCTATAATAAAATTTTATTTTTTATTATATATTTATTGATCAAAAATATTTTTATTTTCGTTTATCAAACCATGTAATGGAGGAAGGATATTATTGTTTTTATATTGTAGGTCTTGTATAAATTAGATGTTTATATATTCTAAATTCAATTAAAATATTTATTTTGACTAAAATAATATGGATATTGGCTTGTCCAGATAGAAACCCTTATTATAAATACCATTGTATATAATATTCTATCTTTAATTGAAAACAAAACAATTTATAAGATAGGAGTCAATTTATTTACTCAAGAAGAAAGGTTTTAGTTTTAGATTAATATCCATGTAATATATATCATTATTTGGGACAATTAATGAAACATTGGTATTATTGTTTCACAAAGAAAAACTTTTGTAATCTTTAAAATGAGGGAGGTTACTATCTTTAGGACATCCAAAGTCCTTGAAACCAAAAGTCATATGTTTTAGGTAAATTGTCATGTGTTTTTTATATTAAATGTTAATCATTCGGTCAAACAAAAAATACATTACTTTTAATTTATACTAGTTATTAATAAAATGTTAATATAGTGAAATTAATTTATTATCCCTTAAATTTTTTGGCATTACCTAAATAATGGGAGTTTAAACAGACAATGATAAATAACACCATGAATATTAAAAAATTATGTTTGGATGATATTATTTTAAGTATAATTAAATTAATGAGTGGATATATAATAGATGATAAAAAATAAGGGAAAATGGATATTCATTTTCATCTATATAAGGAGATTTAAATTTGGAATTCATAAATTATAGAACCATGATTTTAAATTTGAATCTTTTTAAATGAATAAAATCAAAAAAATTCTAGAAAATATCTACCCCAAACTTAAAAAATTAATATATGTTTAACAAAATAAAAGGATGGTTGGAAGTTTTAATTTCTATAGAAAGTAATATAATTATAGAAATATTATAGTATAAAAATAATATAAAATGTATTCCTTTTATTTTTTTTGTTGAGTGTTAAATATATTAACACCTTCAAAAATATTATTTAAAAAAAATTCAAGATAGATAATTAAGGATAATATCATAGAGAATGATAAGTGAATAATTTCAATTTACTAATTAAAAATTGATTTTGAGTGGGCATCCATAGACTTATGATAATTCATCAGACAATAATAATGAAAACTGAAAGAATGTTAGATTTTAGGATTAATATTATTATACCCGTGTTGAAAAATTATGGGAAATATGTTTGATAAAGCACTAACTAATTAATCATTGCGACAATGTTTTAAAATTTCAAGAGATATTGATATGTAATATGATGATAAAGTTGAATGCGAGACTCAAACTAAAGAAGAGATGAATGGGTATATAGAAAAATTTATTATTCTTATCAAAGATTATTCAAAAGATATATTAGACATAAATATGAGGTTTTAAAAAATTAATCAGATATTTAAAATTATGATAATAATTTTGATAATAAGATCAAAGATAATGTTGATATTACATTAGATTTGGAAAAACTAAAAATTAATATTATGATTTAAATTTATTTAAATAAGGGAAATTACATTTCATTTTCAGAAGACCCGAAAGTCATGATTCAACTCTAGTGAGAAGGTGAAAGATTATTTTTTTATAAAATTATATTAACTGGAGAATTTTTTAGATACTCTATATATAACTGATACATGAGAGGACCACATCTTTTCTTGGTCACAAATCCACTTGAAGAAGACATTATCATTTTCACTTCATTATTCCAAGCAGTGGATTATTATGTGAAAAATATCCAAGACATAGAATCTAATGATAAAAGCTGTCATTGGTTAAATAAAGATATATCATAAAACATTTCATTCATTTAAAATTAAAATTTTTATTTAAAATAAAAGAGTATTTTCAATATTTGTGTACACAATGTCATATTTTAGAGTTAATTATAAATCCAATAAGGTGAATATTTCTCATTCATAATATCGAATCAAGAAATGTTACTGAATACTATTAAAATAAATAAACTATTTGGTACATGGAATCATATTTTAGGATTAATAGGTATTATGTGTTTTAAATAATTGTTTATGAAAAATTAAACGGTGAATGTTTTTATTGAAAATTTAACTTATTGGTTTGAGAGGTGGTTTTTTGGGTTGGCTCTCCTTCTCACAGAGTATTATTTTATCAACCAATATATACAATGGAATATAATAATATTCTATTAGAACTATTAATACAAATATATTCTATGGAATAATATTATATCATATATGATCATAAATAACTTCAAGGAGGCGTAAATTTTCTTATTCTTTTCATTTTAGTTTTTTAAGACTACTAGCATTTTGGACATATCATTTTTTATAAATTATCATATATTTGGTATTAAAATAGTCATTTGAATATTTTTTAATGTAGACTATCATAATTTAGAATAGTTTTAAAAAATTTATTTATAATGATATTTAACATTATAAACATTTGAAGGGTGTGAATCGAGATTATTTAATGAATCAAGATCCATGGATGAGCTCTTCTACATGACATGGTGTGTAATATCCTTATTTCAATTCAGTGACTTTTGGGATAAAAAGGTTTTCACATACATTATATATCATTTTTAATTAGGATTCAATATTTTATTTATTTAAATATATTTACAGAGTAATTTCTATGAGAGGGAATTTATTTTTTAGTTTTATTGACTTATTCAGGTGTAGCCTTCATATATTCTATTCCATGGAATCAATATCTCTACTTTCTGAAGAATATGATTCATTTTTTATTATTTTGTAGATTATATTAAGAGATTGATTTAATGATTTGGATGGTGAGAAGAATATCATATTTACTTTCCTAGAAAATAATGTTAAAATGACCATTAATAATTTAATGGAGGTCATTGGTCTATTAATAGTTTCTGTATCACTTTTATCTATGAAAAAACTATTTGAAACAACATTATCATTTAACAAAATTAGGGAAGAGTAAAACATATTCATTATTATTGAAAAGGGTCAAAAGATAAACCTCCATCCCCCAAAAGGTAGATTGTATTTCTGTGAGTGTGATAATTCTTATGACACATACTTGTTGATAAGGATAATATTAAACATAAATAATAATATTTATTAGAATTTATTTGTTGTTTGAGAAGCTAAATATTATTTAATTTATATGGGAATATATATAATTTTTATATTATAGTTCTATAAATCTATATGGCATACAATATCAATGGTTGATAAATCAGATAATGCTGAAAATTATTTAGGGAAGATGTGTCTCAAAATTTGGGACTGAGGATAGTGTGAAATTTTTTTAAAACATTATTCTATATCCAGGATAAAACATTTTTATTTTTATAATGAGAAATTTTTTTTAATGAAAATAGAAGATAAACTTGTGTACATTAATAAGAATGATAAGAAAGAAAATAAAAGAAAATAATATGTATTTATGAATATTATTAAATATCATTTATCCCATAAAAATAATTCTAATTCCATGGAATCTATTTCGATGAAATTGAAGAGTATAATATATAAGTATGGATAGACGTGGGATTATAAATCCAAGAAATTCCAACATATATAAGATGAATGGAAAACATGGTAGTAATTTTTGAAACTATCAACATATGAGGTAAATTCTATGAAAAAACAATAACTAATAAAAATTCATGACATTTTAAATGGGAGTTCTCATTCTATCGTAATTATTATTTATATATACTTCCTATATTTTTATCGGGGATCCCTCAATATAACCATAGAAACTGTTTAGGTAATAATGGTTCTAAGAAGTGATCACTGGAAAAGGGAAAGTGTCATTAATTAATGGTGAGTCTCAATTATCTTTTAAAACTATCTCACCACATCTTTCTAATGCAGTTAAAATAATAATAATTTTATTGTAATTTTCATGGAACCCTTTAGAAATAATACCCTATAAGTAAGTTCACACAACTTTATCCTTTAGGTAAAAAAATTTTAATAGGAAATAAAAAAAAGAAAAATAAATGGAACTTAATTCATCAAATTTTGAAACAAAATCGTAGGGGCATTTTATTATATAATGACTAGTAAAATTAATTGAATTTGATATCCACGGAGGTGTTAGTATGGATAGAGTTGATTTTCAATCTGCTGATCACATTAAAATTCAAAACCTCACATATATATAAAGGAAATGAATTCTGGTATATGAACCAAAAGATAAATATGAATGTAATGTTTACTTGTGGAATTCATCAGAATCTGCTATGAGAAATATGTATAATAGGATAGAAAAGAAAATTATCTTCAACTCACATAATCTATTTTGAATATTAACCGATCAAATATTATCATATTCTAGTATTTGAAATGAAAAAGGATGATGATAGATTCTATTTTAGAAATTAGTTTACCTACTAACATCAAAGAAGACTGTGAAAACCATTTCAAGGATATTGAAAGTATGTAATGAAATATAAAATATCAATACATTAACATTGTGTGTCTTTTTAAAAATTTTGATTAATATAAAACTCTTTTGGATTCCCAATACCATAAAATATAAGCTAACGAGAAGGCTATTATAAGGATTAAATGTGATGTTATTAATCAGAACCAGAAGACCACAAATCCATATAAGAGTTTAACAAATATGAAAGCAATAATCTTAAAATAGAAAAATAAAATAAAAATAAAATTTTATGATTCATTTCCCTATTCAATATGTTATAATTTTTTTAATTATTTTTGTTAAGAATATTTCAATTAAAATTTTTTAATAAAAAATATGATATTAATTTATTATGATTAAATATAATCTTTTACTATGTTATTTTTTTAATAGAAAATAGATTATGGACCTTGAAGGTTGATAAAGTAAAATAATAATAGGTATATTTGATTAAAATTTATAGAAGATCTTTTGGATTTTTTTAACATAGAGATTATATAAAAGAAATATTTTATCCAATCCTTATTTAGAATATACACTGGGAATATTTTTTAGAGGTGAATATAAAGAATTAAAGGGTATTTTTTATACTATTTTATTTCATAATATTTTTTCATTGTTTCTTTTCTTTTCTACGAATTTATTATTGAAAATTAAATAGGTATAAAAATTTTAAAGTGTAATTTTCTCTACATAGTTAATAATAATGTATTTGAGTTATGTTTAATTCTTAAAGGAAGAGAGAATAATAAATGGGTGGATTTATTGTTTCTTACGATTAAATAAATTTGAATATACATAACATTTATGTCCTCAAAATTCAAAACACAGTTAGTGTTTTAATTAATATTGTAATAGGTATTTCCCTATTTTTTCAATAAAAACTATTTCCTCTTACCGTTATTTTGATTTTCAAAAAGAGGGATATTATTGGGTCAAATTCCACACTCTTAACCATTGTCATAAAAATCATAATACAACTCATATTCAACGAAATTAACTTGATATTTCTTGTTTGAGTTTTTCCTGTACAAACTAATCATATATTAATTTAATAACTAGTAAATCTAAAATAACTTCATATGTTTTTATATGTTTATATGTTACACTGATATATATTCAATGAAAATTAAAGTACATCTAGGGATTGTAGATCTGATGACAGAACATAATAAACAAGTTGAAGGTTGTGTTTGATTCTATTTTAGGAATATCTTATGATCACATAATGTGAGCATTAGAGTTTATTATTGATAACTTATAAAAAATTAAATGATTGATTTAGGGAGTATAATAAAATGAGTTAGGAATAATACTTGGTTATTGGTAGTCATTTTAATTTTTCCATAATCTTGATTCATGGGATCATATATTTATGATATTGATTTTAGAATGATATTCCAAGAGTAACCATGTGGTAATGTTTTCATTTTTAAATTCCAATCATTTTCTACCGTACTTATTCATTTTCTGATCCATCATGATCAATAGGATTATGGGAGTATAAGATGCATTATAGTATCCCTAAATATCAATAAAAATACCTATGTTAAGGTAAATATGTTGAAAATATATATGATGAATTCAATGTGAAAACTTGATATTAATCATCAGATCAAAGAGAAGTTCAAGTCTAAGGATTCCTATTGCTGACCATTCGGAAAAAGAATTTTTTAAAAGAATAAGTCGCCTTTTTTAGGTCTACATTTTAGAATGTTTCAAGTGTGGAAATGGGATACCTAGGTTTTTTTCAACATATCCCCTATATACTTGGGTAAAATATAAATTATTAAATTGAATTTGAATTGTAATTTTAATAAATATCCTTTAGGAGTTCTTTAATTGTAATATTATACTCTAAGAATTTCACTTACATTTTTGTATTTTTATTCTAATATCTTTTTCCAAATTTATTTTTATCATATAGAATTATAACATTATATTGATTTATTACATGATACTTTTACATTATTTACACAGAATGTTGAATGTAAATTATATTGTATGATCATATTAATCACTCGAATGGGATTATCATTTATAGGTATTATTGGACAATGAGTCAACCTCCACTTTCAATGTCTTTTCATAACTTTTCTAGAAAAACAAAATATTATTTTGTATCATGATGTTTTAGAAACAAGTGTGTGGATATCAATCATAGAAATTTTTAAACATAAAAAAATTCTATCAAATATTGATACTTTTTAAATTATATTGTATGATCATATTATTCATCCATATTTTTTCCATATCATCATATCATTAGATACTTCACCATTCAAAAAAGTATCAAACATAAAATATAATTTATATGTTAGGATGTCAACTTTTGGTCATAGAAAATATTTTTATGTGTGTTTTTAATCACAAAAAATATTCATTGAATAACTAATAACAATAGCATATCTAAAATTGGATTTCAAATTTCTATGACAAACATTGGTATCCTAATATTGTAAAAAACTATATTAAAAATCTCTCTACAATAATCCATGATATAACACAATGTTTCATTTTGTAATAGGGATACCTAAAAATTGTTTCTTTAACCAACTATCACATTGTTCTCTAAATAATGATGAAACATGTATCCAATCTTTTTGTGGAATTCAGGTTCATTCTATGTTTCATGTCCTCAGCCACTAGTGATGTTTTCTATTACCAAGTGACTATATCTATTGACTAGCAGAAATGTTTAACCAATAGTGTGTTCATATAGTGACACATATATTTATCATATAATCTCTAATATTAACAACTCTTATTAGTTTTATACAATAGGAAACTATTTATTTGATTGGAATTATTTCTCTATTACTATATATATGGGTATACAATTTTATATATGGGAAAAAATATTTTTAGTAGCTCAATAAATTTCATGGAACATTTTAAAATAATATTTTCTTTACATGACGATTATAATTAAATTTATTTTAAATCACACAGTATTCAAAATCATTTTACGATGCTACAATTTATAGATACCATCGAGTAAAGACATGGAATCACATTTATTATAAATAGAGTCAATTCATGAAGAAGGGATGGCAATAGGTATAAAAAAAAGTGGACTATGTGATGTCTCATTATTATGAATTTTTATATAGTTTGACTAATCTAAATACATGTGTAATAAATAAAGAGATAACCTATATTATATCAAATCTATATCATTTTTAAAATTTAAAACTCTAAAAATAATTCATATTATTCTTTATTATATGTAAATAAATATTCAAAATTTAAATTTTTTTTGCATAACATTTCTAATTCTAAAAATAATCTAAATATTTAAAAAACAAAATTATTATAATAAACTATAATAAAAATTTAACTAAACTTTAAAAATAAACATTAATGAAAACTAAATATTAATAATTTTTTTTAAATCAAATCAAATAATTTAACTGTAATAATATTGAAAAACTATAATATTTTAATAAATAATGTAGAATAAACTTTTAGTTATTTCTTTTAAAAAATAAAAATATTATATATAATATATTAAATTGTTTAAATTAAATATATAAAATAATAAAAATCAATCAAAAATTTACTTGATAAATACTATAAAATGTTTTCATTAGTATTAATTTGAATAGAAGAACAGATCAACTATGTTGATTGAGGGAGAAAAGCATTAGAGTTTGGAGAGAATTAGGGAAAGAATTAAAAATTATTTGGACAATATGAAATGATATAACGGGATTAATGAGATAAAATTAATGAAATGAGTTAAAACACTTTAGAAATTTGTTTTGGAAAAACATAAATTAAATCATTTAATGGGATTGATACATTATCACATCATCGATATAGTCAATCGGATGAGACTGCTATTTATGTTAGTTTTATGTGTCATCAATGGTTGTAATTTCTTGAAAATGAAGTAGATCATTGATTAAAATATGTTTTAAATTTTTTATATAAAAATTTTATGGAAATATTGTTTGAAGTATCGATGCTTGATAAAAATATTATGTTTATTGTGTTATTTAATTAAAAAGAGCAGCAAAATGAGCCACAATTGCTAGAGAAACAAAATTATTTAAACACTACAAGGTGTTATTTAATATTTTATAAATATAATTTTATTTCAAGAAGATATATTAGTCTAGAATACAAAGGTGATTCGATCAATACGTCATCAGATGAAGTCTATCTGACATACTTTTACAAAATTGATCAAACATAGCCCCTAAAATGAATCCTTCCAAAGTCATCAAACAAAGTCTATTAGACATATCACAATATAATATCAATCATTTAGAGGAAGAACTTGGATTCCACCAATGGAATATTTATTGGGACATTATAATGATGTGAAAACAGTTATTTGGTAAAACAAAATGTGGGGAAAATGTTTTACTGATTATATTCATAATTTACATCACACAAAAACAATAATAGAGAGTTATATTAGTTGAATCTTATTGATATGTTATTTTTAATTAAATATTAAATGTTTTATCTATTTGGTTAAATTATAAATTTTGGAAGAAGATAAAAACACCTATGAAATTGAGCTAAATTAGTCTATTTTATACTATTTTTATGTACCAAACATCTTGAAGAGTTTCACGATTCTAGATTGATGTTGGTTAAAGGAATGATACCTAGAAACATTGTGGAACTATGTTTCCTCAACACTATGAAGTGTTTATTTAATTTTAATGAAGAGATATATAAATTCAATCATATATAATTGTACATATGTCCATTTAAAAAGTGATGAATTTTTTGATGAGGTTATAGTGTATGAAATTGAGTATGAAGGCAATATTATAAACTAGGTGATTTACTATATAGACTCTATAGTATAAAATAATTTTATTGAGAATGTAGTTGATTCTTAGAAAAATATGAAGATAAAGGAAACTTGTGAAAATCATTGAATAATGATGTATCCAAAGAAGTTCATGTAAGAGAATATTGGGTTTCAATTTAGAATAAAAATTATTCCAAATGATTGAAATGATGTTTCCAATCAAAGTTAGTGGAATCATGTAAATGTCATCAGGTAAAGGGTTTTAAATTTTCCCTGAATTTTAATGAGAGAAATGTTTCTAAACAAAGTTTTATCATATTGAAGAATCTATATGAAGTGAACAATCCAAGTATTTTAAGCGATGTTCATCATATTAGAGATACCATGAATATTCATCAAATTGAAGTGTTTGAGTGATTTCATCACATAGAATGTTATATATACATTATACATATTATTAAAAAGTCATTGTATATAGTCTTATGAATTCAAAAAACATAATTATTAGGTAAAATCAATGAGTAATCATGGGATGGAGAAAAACTAAAAAACATATTAGGACCCATATGTCGAAGGAAGATTCATGTGAATGTTTTTAATGATATTCCTACGAAGTGATAAAAAACACTGGTCATAGTTTTGACTTGGTGGAATAGGTGTTATAAAGTTATAGTAGGCGTAATGTTTAAAGGTCTTATAAATTTATTTAAATATTTATATAATGTGATGATGCATATCTGGACATTAGATTCATGATTAATCATAATGTGAATATTAATATTTTAATCACCCTTTCACGAAGGAATAATAAGAATATTGACATTGAGATATAAGGAATTTACTTATGAATATTTTTCTACACTAATTTTTTGATTTATTTAATGGTGTCAAATGGAGAAAGGATTAATAGAGAGATTAAAATTTGGATGTGGGAATTTCAAGGTTGAGTTATTACTTATCCCAAATATTTTAGAGAAACTATAACTATATAAATAAAATACGATGTGCTAAGGAGGTTGTTTTTTATTAATTTATATGTGAGTGTTTTTGAGGTTGTGGTTATTATTGAACAAGATATGTGCATATAGTAAGTCACAACCATAAATCCAGAGATCAATTCACATTTGGGAAATAATTTTTTATAAAGAGCTACCGCAAGGAGTAGAGGTACCAAATAGAGGAAAATATTTTGATGGATAAATCAAGAACCATATGAAGAAGGTTAGAATTTATTAGATAAGGATAAAATAGATTTATTAGTAGGGAAATAATTATATGGATATTTTTCACTAAAAGAACATGTATTGGATGAACAAGTAGAATAATGGATTAGAGGAAAATCATTAAACGAACAAGAATTTGATAAAAAAATATTTTGTAAAACGATTTTATTTTCTATGAACAAAATTAAAATGAAGCTTTCAATTTTTTTCAATGAAGAACAAGGACAGTTTCTTTATCACTACTATACAGGTAACATTGGAAAGAGAGGATAAAAAATTTGAATAGTGACATCCCGTAGTAGTCTCACCTTGTGGAATAATATCTATATGGTTAAAAGTATTTGAAGAAGATATTGTAAACTATATACATTAGTAGTATAAAAACCCAAGGAGGAGAATAAGGATGAATGTGGTCTTCACTATTCTAGGGAAGAAGGTTTTTACCAATTCCCCTTTATAATGTGTTTTAAATCATAGTTGAGTTATGTATGTTTTTTTAGAAAACCACTATAATTAGGTATCTCATTATAGAATAGAATTCCTATTCTAGTCATCACTGTAAAAAACAAGGACTAACTACTCTTATTGAGTAGTGAAAAATGTAAAAATATAATGTTCTATCCTTTATATTTTTCCATATACTTATATACTTTAAGGAAAAGATACTTAGATAATCATAATCCTAAAAGGTCTAAAAGGTAATGGGATAAATATTACTGATTATTTATGGTGCCTCCCCAATTGATTCACCCTAAAACCACCCAACGGTGATCATATCCTTAGGGGTTCATAACATGGTCATATTAACTCATCGATTTGAAAATATGTTAATCCACTTAATGTGATGCTTTTCATTAAATTTTTTAAAGACATTAATAAATTATTTTAACATTATATGTGAAAGTAATTACACAACCAATAATATTTTCAGACCCATATTGGTAATTTTTTTACCATTTATACATTTAAATAATTTTTTATAAAAACCATTTTATAAATATGTGCATATTTTTTTATCCATGAAAATTATTTAATGAGTTTATTTTTATAAACATTCATTTATAATGATTATGTGTTTTTGAGATTTTTAACGATGCATTTAGTATATTTTTGAGATGTTTCTGAATGAATGGTGTCTATTTAAGATTATTTTAACCGAATATGAGTTGATTTGAGTAGTTATATTTGTACTATAAAATTTATATGTTATATTCAGAAATTATAGATTTTAAGGGTTTGGAATATTGAATGATTGAAATGGATATGTCTTGGATATTTCTTAATATAATCGATTTTGTAATGCCCATTTACTCTTATGATGTTATTAGTGTATAAAATATGAAAAGGGAATACCCCAAATATGTTTTGTTAGAGGCATTATCATTCTTTAGAAATTCATTTATACTTCCATAAGGGTCCCTGAATCTTTTTTAAGAGTAACTCTATTGAATTTGTAAGATTAATTTTATTTATATAGTAAAAAATGACAAAGATATATTGTGTAATATTAATATAAATTTTATAATGGCCACCCTGAAAATTAGAACGGTTAAATAGACCATTCATAATAGTTAAATTGATTTTAAGGATAATTAATTGAGTCGATGGTGATTTTGGAAAAGACATGAATACACCTATGAATCATAGGAGTCACTTGAAAATTTGGGTCATTCAAATACTTTAATGAGAAGATACTGAATGGTGAGATCCTTGCCTAAATTTTTAGGAGAATATGACATTATTGAGTTAGCTGGGATGCTGATGTGTTAATTATATGTTAAAAAACTCATTTTACACAGTCATGTTTTTATTAAATATGGTATCTTTAAAAAATTGAAAATTTTCGATCACTTCTCTTATGTTCTATAAATTTCATATACATTAAATATTAATTTATCTATGGTGACTGATGTTTTTAGATTCACGGGGAATTTCAGATGACATGGTTTAACTAGTGTATAAGTTATTTTAAAAAAATTATAAAATTTTTAAGTATAAAAATAATGATAAGGATCCTATGAATAAAGCCATATGATTTTTTAATTTAATTTATATTATTTAGGATTGAAATCATACCTTCTATTGAGAAAATATTCTACAATTTTATTTTTCCTTAAAATTGATGATGTTAATTATTTTGGATAATTGTGATTTGGGTTCTAATGAAATAAAACACATGACTCAAAAAAGTTGAGAGAGATGGTTTTTAATAAGAAGGTTTTGAATAAGAATAGAGGTTGAATTTGAAAATTCAGGTGTAATAAGACAACTAACAGATCCTATATATTCTGGGATTTTAGATTGAGTTAAGGATCATTGAAGTACTACATTATGAGATCATGACCAACTGGACGAATTTTATTTCTAATTCATAGAGGTATATGTTCTTAAAAAGGTGGCCATAATATTTTCTGATTATCATAAAGGCTTGAATGTTATTAGACATCATCAATTACTAATTTAACACAAATCCTCTTGTGATGTAACACCCCAAAAATCTAATTTATGAACATTGTGTTTGATAGCATGAATGACTCACAACACCAAGAACACAATGGAATATAATATAGCATTAATTTATAATATATATATATTTTTTAATAAATCAAATATATTTTATAGATTATAATTCACGAGACACTGATTTTGTGTATGCTGCACACAATAAGGATTTTCATCAATTACATGTGCAAGATCGAGTTTTACCGAAAAATAATATAATAATTAAGTATTATTTTTTAAGATAATATGAATTAACCTAGAAATTAAATTATAATTTATGAATAGAACATACTAACATATTGAATATATTGTTTTCATAAATATAATATGAATTCATAAGTTACAAATAAATAAAAATGAATATAAGAACCAACTGTATATATAGGGAATATTTTTATAGAAAACAATTTTTATGCTCACAAAAATATTTTATTGTAATTAATTAAGTTATTTATAGTTATTGAGTGTAACTAATATAATATATATGTTATATACTAAATCAAATATGTTTACATACATCCAATATATTTGATACTTATAAGATAAGAGCAAATACAGATTTTCACAAAAAAATAATATATATTTATGATGGAAAATTTTCCCCATTTTAATTTTAAAAATTTTAAATTAAAAATTTAGAACACTTAAAGAATTTATATGTTTAAAGAAAATTAATATTTGAAATTGGAACCTAAAAATTAGGTTAGGTTCGATTTTTATTATTTTCTACCAATGAATCATTTTTAATGACCAAGAAAGAATATTATATATTAATTCAAAAAGTTTTTTTGACCAATTTATTTTCAATATTAAATTATATACATAATTTTTTTTCAAACAAAAATTGAATAAAATTTTTATTAGATAATATTATTTAATTAAACATCTCATATTGACTGTGTATTATATTTAAATATTATATAGATTTTTTTTAGACTAGGAAATAAAATGACATGCGATTCAGAGGACCGGCGTTCCTACAATAAATTTTAATATATATCAAATATATTAAATATCACCCACGATTATTTTTCCTCCAAAAGTTGAATAAATTCTAAATGGTTTCCTAGATCAGAAATTTGAGTGTACTATTGAGTTCATAATAGTGGTGTTATCCTATGATCAACATAATGGAATTTGGGGTAATTAATTTTTCAAAAAGTTATCACAGGTGTAAAAATGAATAATATTATTTAATGAAAATTTTTTATTTAATTTTCACTGACCCAATGACTCACAATATTTATATAGGATTTTATGGAGGATTTCAAAGGTTATCCACAGAACCCTAGAAACATTGGAGGGTCGTTGGAGAGAGATTCAAGGATTCTTTACCAGTAAAATAGTGAGCAATCATGGATTAAAGATTGACGCGACCCCAAATTCGACAGTTTATTCCAATAATGATGATGATGATTATTCATTTTTTCCTTCCTTAGTGATTTAACATAATCAAGGTAGGTAATTTTTTTTGTTTTTATTTCCTTCCCATTCTTACTTTTACTAACAAACAAAAACCAATCGATGAATGTATTGATTTATAGATTGGTTTCCTTGTAAGATGGTATTATTTTTAAGGATTTAGTGGGTCAAATTATTATTATTAATTTTTTGATGGATTTGATTTTCGTTCTAGCATAAATGATGCAATATTTACATGAACATTGATCGTGCTTTATTCCTCTCATTTGTTCTTGTTTTTCTCTACCCTAGTTCCACGATTCACCGCAAGAATTCTTTTCTTGGATTAGGGTTTAATTATAGTCGATCAATCAATCAATGCACATCTGTTTCTTGAAAAAAATCTAATATCATAGATCTTGGAATGACCTAGAACGCTGGAGGGGCAATAAAAGATATGGATTGAATTGGACAATGAATGATTAAAAATTTAACATTCTTTTTCATAGAATGAATAACTTATATTCAATCCATTTGGTGATAAAATTTGGGGATGAAATATATAGATTTTGTTATTGCATGGAAATAGGGGTGGTTACTGAGTTTCGTGGCATGGAGTTTAATGGATCAGAGTCAAGAGAATTAGCTGAAGTGTGTGGAGGAAGCTCTTGAATTTCCGGAAAATCCTGCTGATCACTGCCTGTAATCCAGGATTACAATATATGTGGTCCCCCTTCAATGGGGTCAATGGTTTCACTAGGAAGGTAAGACTCACACGACATTTGACAGTTGTCATAAGGTGTGTGACCCTCCCTAGTTGACTCGGTATTTACTCCCAATACTACATGGCTATGAGTTGGAGTACATAGGCATGGACATGTATTTTACTCCCACATGGACATAACATATCCTACATGGACCGATACACAGACAAGGCTTCAGTATAAAAACATGTCCATGAAACATGGCATGATACCTTGTGTCTCTACATTCTGTTTATATCCTTCTCCCCAATGTGTATATAGAGATTACCTGTCATGTGTGGATATTCCTCATCGAAAAAATTTGGTATTGATCGACACACCGTATACCCCATGGGCACACCATATACTCCCATCAAGAGTGATTGTGTCTCTTTGTTTTCATTGGTTTGATCGGTATAGGTTGACTATGTTCCCTTGTTCCTTCCCCTTGAGGTACAATGAGGCATTACATCTACATCATTGGGTTTTGATCCCCTCTATATTCCAAGTCTCATATAGAGTTGTGGCATCCCTCTATGATATTAGAGCGTGATTCTCTGTTATCCATAGCTCCCTAGTTAGAGTTTGTGGAATCAAAATGACCTCCCCAAGTAGGGAATCAAAACTGTATCTAGCTGGCCTCATGGGTAGGGTTGGTGGAATCACTGATGTATGATCCCCTACATAGTAGGTAGATCGATATTGGGATTATGGTATCCCCTTGTGGTTTTGTGAGTGACCTCCTATTGGTGTATCAAAGACTTCTTTGTATTGTGTGTTATCTTTGGGAATGGACCAATGATTTGGACCTCTTCTTTGAGATTCTTCAATGATATCATGGCTCATGGAGTGATTTCTCATTGAGTAAGCATTTCTTCGAGAAAAATCCCGTGGAAAACAGTTTGTTATGACTGCCTAATGGCGTGTTGACTTTCTTGAGTATATCTAGTTTTTTCTATTATACATTAATTTTTATAACTTTTATTGATATATATTTACATGGTGATTCTAATTAAGTGTTTTTTGGGGTCATAATGTGTATTTTTATAGTCACACCTACATCTGCTTTCCCACACGTGTAGTTTCTTGTGTAGAAGATGACACTTTTGAAGATGTCTTGGGAGGATAGGGAGCGGGTGGAGCATAGTTGGAGTTGACAACCTGTTGTGTTTTTTGGGACATTAGTTTTTTATTTTTTCTACCACTTATAGAATGTTGGACTCTTTATAGTTTTGTTTGGGATTGTTTTTTGTCCAATTTATATTTTTAGTAATTTACAATGGGATCTTAAATTTATGAATTCATTGTTTCAGTTATTTTACATTTCATCATTGTGTGATCATAGAGGTGTGTCTGTGTATACATGTTCTTTATGAAAATTCAGCCTCATTGTGGGATATACCTACTCGACATTGGTCAGAAACCCCTATCCCACTGGAAGCCGGCTTTGGGTAGTCACTGGTCATACCTTGGGAGTCCAGGTTATGACCGAGTGGTATCAAAGGAGGTAGGTTCTAATTTATAATGGGATTTGGGGAGGTAGGATTTGGAAAAGTTTGTTTAGTGTTTTTATTTCGTCTTTCAGGACATATATTCTAGTGTTGGGGTTGCAGATGACATATCCATACACTAGGAATCTGATCACGTACCTTTCGACCCTGTAAATTTAAAATTTTGGTTGTGGGGAAATTTATTGGTCAATGAAACTTATTTGAATATGTTGTGGTTTCCATTTACTTCATGAGTCGTCTCCCTAAATATAATCCTTTTACTGTGGTACATCTTGTTTGATCATTGTATGCCTCCACATAGATAGCCAACTATGATTCCACAGTATGATCGTGAGGATTAGCCACATAGTGATGATGAATTGGTACATGGTATTGTACCATAGATAGAACCTTCAGGTGGTTTGTCGACTATACCCCAAACTTTTTAGTAGCATCTAGAACAAGTACAACCAACTAAGGATTCACATAGGTTGAGTGGGTTCCATGAGTTTCAATGGCAGTGACCTCCTAGGAATTAGGATGTGCTACATCCACTAGGTGGCTATGGATGGCTGGAGGTAGTCACTCACAATTTTCTCCTTAGGCGTACGTCTTCTGATCCGATGGAAGTCCTTGCATTGAATCTCTTTTTCTGATCTGTGGGGTGATGGTGGAGCTTGGTGACTCATTCACATGACATGATAGTTCTATCCTAGAAATAATTTGATTATATCATCAAAGAGGTTTTTTATCCATCGATTTTGGGATCTAGTATGAATATTGGAGACCCTATATTTTTAGTAGAGAAATATGAATGTGGCGGATAATTCATCAAGGATTAATTGTTGTATTGATACAAAATGATGCTCGAAATTCCATCCTTTCCCCTATATAGTTTGAAAACTATAGATTCTTATTTTGCTTTTGAATCCACCCTTGCAGTTAGAGACTCCGAAGTGTGATGACTCAGTGATTTCATACATGTTCAGAGAATGACATATGATGGTTGGAGGTAAAATATTTGTATGAGATCTCTTTGTTTTCAACAATGAGGCCTTATGATGTCATATTAGCTATATAATAGCTATCTATAGTTCATACCTAGATTGACTTTTTTAGGAAAAGGATGTGGTGTGTCCATAGTGACAGAATGTGGTTCTCCTTTGTGGGTGATAAGGAAACATTGGAAGAGTAGGATGTGATCATACACCCGAGAGTATATCTAGTTACTCAATAGTTATCAAATATGACTTTGGAGGTAGAGAATGATTTGGTCTATTATTTTCTTGTAGTGGTTGTGGATTACATGGATGCCTTGTACGAGGATGTACTAGGAGTACCTCCATATAGAGATGTAGATTTCTCTATCAACATTCATCACATGATGACATTGATATCTGAACTAGTATATCATATGTCTCCCTTGGATATTTTAGAGTTGAGGACATTATTTGGGTGCATGCTGGAGAAGGGCTTCATGATACCCAATGTTTCCCTTGGGTATCCCTAATGTGCTTTTCTAAGAAGGTTGATGGGAACTTGAGGTTATGTGTGGATTACTGATTTTTGAGCTACATGACTGTGAAAAAAAAGTATCCAATAATGAGAATCAACATCCTCATGTATTATTTGAGAGGGGTATAATGGTTCTCAAATATTGAACTCTGATTAGGATATCACCAGCTTTGAGTATAGGATGAGGATATAAATAATAAATCCTTCTAATGTAGTTATGATCAATATGTGTACATGGTAATGTTGTCTCCATAGATGAACGACCTTGTAGTGTTCATGGGATTCATGAACTATATATTTCATCCTTTCCTATACTGGTTCATAGAAGTCTACATCAATGAAATCCTATTGAATTCTGTGTCCGAGTAGGAGCACACAAGACACTTTTAGTTGGTCCTGGACACACTCCAAGAGCACTAGTATCACGGGAAGTTCTCTAACTGCCATTTCCAGATTTGAGAGGTCTACATTCTGGGATAAGTCATCACAAAGGATGGAGTTGTAGTTGATCTAGTGATGGATTCTATAGTTCTTTCCAAGAAGAAACCTAGGTGTTTTACTAAGGTGAAGATTATCCATGGATTGGTTGGGTACTATCATAGTTTATTAACCAAATACTCCAAAGTGGAATCACCCTTGAAAAATATGAGAAGGAAATGGAAGCCTTTTTTGTGTATGAAAATGTGACAGTAAATCTTTTGTGGGATGAGGTAGAGGTTAAAAAGAGCACCCATGTTGAGGTTATTGGGTTATGGTGTTGAGTACATATTTTTCTATGATGCATTAGTGGGCTGAATTGGTGTGTTATGTTGGAAAGGAAGGAAGTTATTTCCAATGGTTCACACCATTTGAGACCACTTGAGTAGAACTACATGACGGAAAACCATGAATTAATGGTAATAGTTATCTCATTGACTATGTGGCGAAACTACCCAATGGGTGAGTTGTTTATCGTATACTCTAATTATAAGAGTTTCAAATATATATTCTCTCTAAAGGATTTAAACATGGGACAATGTTAATGGGAAGAGTTTCTCAAGGACTATGAATTTGAGATATTCTAAAATCCTAGGAGGGGGAACTTGGTGGTGGATGTTCTCATCATTATATCATGTTTTTAGTTGTTGGATGAGGTGTTAGAGTAGTTTTCCTTATTGTAATTATCCATTGTGGATAGGGATGGTGATTCATTTGTTCATTCCATGGTGGTTACCCCACCACTTCTACAATCTGTTAGGGATACACAATATGGAGATGCTGACTACAAGACCATACATACTCAGATATACACTGAACCTAATCCCAATGTATATTTCGATAGGGGAATACACTATCCTTTTTGTAGGATGGATAATGGTAACTTTAGTGTTGTAGGAAGATATTTATGGGAGTTTCATACATATCCTTTTGTGGTGTAATTAGGTGTGGGAAAGATGTACCAAGACCTATGATGCAGGTTTTGGTGACCAGACATGAAGAAAGGAGTTGTAGAACTAGATGTCTAGCATGTCAGCAAGTGAAGGATGAGAACCATGTTTTGGTGGACTTAACTGAACCCCATAATGTGCCAGTGTGGAAGTGGGTTGGAATATTCATATAATTCATGATGGGGTTACCATTTATATCCCAAGGAAATGATGGAATCTAGGAGATCATAGACTAACACACCAATTGATTCCACTTCATAGAAATTCATGATCAACCTTCTATAAAGAGCTTGAGGAATCTGTACATTCATGAGACAGTCCATCTCCATGGAGCTCCATCGATGAATTTTTCTAATATTTATGCCCTCTTTACATTGTAGTAATGGATGTGATTATAAGAGGTGTTTGGGAATTAGTTATGGTTGAGCGTATAATTTAACCTAAAGACTGATGGTTAGACAAAGTGGACCATTCATGTCTTAGAGGACATGCTATGTGCTTTCATTTTGGACATTATCAAGTGTTTGGAGGACCACCTACCCTTGGTGGATCTTGAATACAACAACTTTTACCATTCCAAAATTATCAGGGAACCATTTTAGGCTTTTTATGGGAGACCCTATAGGTCACCACATTGTTGGAATGATCTAGGTGAATTAGAAATCAAGGAACTGAAGTTGGTGAGATCTACTACAGATAAGGTGAAAATAATCTATAAGTGAATAAATACTACATAGATTCATTATAAGTATTGTAATGAAATGTAACGAAGGTCATTAGAGATTGAGGAAGGAGACCATGTGTTCCAATGGGTTTCACCTCGATGTGTATTGCGGATATTTTTCTGAAGTGGTAAGCTATTTCAATGGTTCATCATCCCATTCTAGATATTTTGTAGAGTCGGGGATGTGGGGTACTTCTTAGCTCTTCCCTTGTAGTTTGACTGTGTACATAATTTCTTCCACATGTCGAAGTTGAGAAGGTTATTGCATGACCAACCACACATTATCGACTGTGTTGAGATGGAGATCAAGGATAAGGTGACCTTTTCTGAATACCTGGGGAGGTTGAGGATTAGAATGATAGGATTTTTCGTGGTCATTTGATTCCTTGTGTGTGTGTTTGGTGGTAGCATGATAACCTTCAAAAGAGAACATGGGGGCAGGATACCCATATATGGACCCCATACCCCAATATATTTTATTATTTTTCTCTTTTCGCGAAGAAAATCCATATGGGGGAGAGTATGTAACATATTGGGTTTTCATTGTATTATTTTTAAATATTTTATGGATTCTTTTCTGGATCAGGTGCTGAGACGACATTCAATTCTGAGGCCCTGTGTGCCTGAAATAAATGTTCAAAATATACTAAATATATTAAATGAAAAACCTTCAATGTTTAATGTAATAAGTGGAATAAATTTTAAAAGGGTGACCAAATCAGAAATTAAGAGGCAACATTGAGTTCAAAATGATATTTTTTACCCTATGCACGAAATAACATTAGTCAGCGTGGGTCATCTTGGGAAAAGTCTTCATAGGCATCTGTAATGTCCTAAAATCTCCCTATAATTTTTTTTACTTATATGGAATTATTCAAGACCAAGAAATCTGACATTGCGTGATTCTGAGACTTAGAGTGCCCAGAATGATCCATCGAAGTTTTGTTAAACATTAATTATCATGCGTAAGCAGTTTTCTGGAAAAAGTGGAATAACTCTTAAGTAGTTTTCGGGATTAGAAATTTGTGGGAACTGTTGTGCTCAGGATGGTGGGTTTACCCTAGGCACAACTTATGTTTAGTCGGTGTGGGCCACCTGTGAGAAAACACAAAAATGGCATAACCTTAAATAAAATAATAAAATAATATAATTTTATATTTCATATTCTCATAACTCACAACTGGTAACTTCAATTGAAAATATGAGATAACCACTGAGCTCTTGAGGGTATTCATTCCTTAGTCTGATACTAACATTGGTCGGTGCGGGCCACCAATTGAAGATTGTTTTTGGCCGTAAATAAAATAATTAAGTGACAATAATTTTATTGTAAAATCCATAATTTCTAACTGGTAACTTAGATTAACAGTCTGTGAGTACTATAGGGATTTTGGGGTGTGTTCTCCTTAGGTGGAGCCTAAACTGAACCGGTGTGGTTTGAGGGTGAACGTTAATAATTTATTGAACTTTTTTTGGGTAATTTCAGTAAACGTGGGAGTGACGTTTCCTATCATTTGATCCTTTGCTTGGATTAAAAATCGAGGGCACCATTGAATCCACAACATCAGGATTCTCTTAAGGGAGGATTTAACATTATCGAAATAGTTATATAGAAAATGTTATGTTTTGTGACCTTTTAAAAGAAATGAAATAAAATAATTTTATTATTTTATTTCATATCCTCCGATGGAAAAAGTAAAGGGGTGGGCCCAGCGATGTGTTAGGCCAATAAATTGCTTGAACTACCAACCCTATGTAACGACGTCATTGAGGAATTAGTAAGCTACCTAATTGATGATCCCCATTAAATTCTAACATCATTAATTACCCTCACCCACTCCTATATATAAAGAGCTTGAGGAGGGGTATCAGTATAGCTTCACAATGAAATAAAGTGCTAAAGATGCACCACGACGCTGGACCTTTAGAAGATGAAGTCGATCCTAGTGGGAGGTGACGAGTGACACCGAACCACGAACCGGAGGACGATGTGCGAGTGGCGTAGTTAGAAGCCTGTTGCGGGAATGAAGAACATCGACCCACCTTCAAGCGCGAGCATTTCTATGATAATTTTATATAGGTGATTTTTCATTTACATTTCCTTAAATTATTACCTCTTTACCATTTTTGAAATTTATACAAAGAATGTGGGTCAACCAACTAATAGTTTGATCTGCAAGTCAGTTGTTTTGTGAGAGGTTGTTACAGCATATCCCTATGGGGTTTTTTTGTTGTTAAATACATGAAATTGTTAATATCATTTTATCCCCCCCTTTATCATGCGATAACATGGAGGGAATGGTCATAACTATCCTGACCGGAACCCTCTACACCTTTATTAACCTTGCGCCATTTGTGGAAGACTGTTGGTGCGGCAGCGCCAACTGGTTACGAAGGAGGCGACACGCCAACACACACTGCTAGTGGAGGCCATTGAACGAAGCCACCATGGACAACAAAGTTCATGGAATCGGATGATCACAGAGGAGGTACGGTGCACCATTACATGCCTCCTATGTGAAAAGGGTTCGCGGCTCCTTAGCCAGGTAGACAGAGAAGGTGGTTGGCTTGTCTCTCGACCGCAAATGGTAAGGGTGGCTCGCTGTAGGTGAGTAGCAGGCCGCAGCCGAAGCCGCGTCAGAGAAGGAGGAACGCATGCCTCCGGCGGGTTTCGTGGTGACCGGACGATACTCTCGTGGTTCCACTAGTTAAAGTTCAGATGGCCTTTGGCCATTCAGGATCTCGGGGAGAGTGACTCCCTCGAGCCGCCTGGCGGATGCATCGTGGTCGGCGCCCATCACTGTCAGAAATCCCTTTAGTGGGTTGGGAAACCCCTTTGAGGGCCCCTCCCTACCCAGGCGGGTCCACCCTTCTGGGCTGCCCCATTTTGAAGGCTAGTCTGGACCTCATCCCTATGGGTTGCATCCGCCGCGTCCCAGCCCAGTGTGATGAGTCCGCCGTGGCCCATCTCATACTAAGTCGGGTAGGGTATGTCCGACCGGGTCGGACCAGACGTGGGCCCATAAACACTTAAAAGCCCTTATCTTGAGAATCAGACATCCATTTGAAAAAACATCTACCGAATTTTGATCCCTGGAGTGAGACAGTCCTTTTGAATTACTCCATGAGAGTTTTGGATAAACATGGAGTACGGCCGGGTAGGATAGAAAATGAATACAATCAGGCCCTCGACATTGAAATGGAAATAATTCATAGACTGAGGGTCCAGTTGACACGCCATCTATTGTGTAGAAACCCTTGTGACATGATGGATCATATTGGCACTTCATTGTGAGACATCATGCAGGTTGAAATACGACTGATGGCTTGGGGAGCAGTTCTCCCAAGCACGCTATGTATGGAAACCTGTGACATTCTGAAACCTGAAGACTACTAACTTCTCAAGTCAGAGTGACTCTAAGTCCATGGAATGTAGTGGGTAGGAGTACCTTAGCCAACCATGGAGGGGGAGCAGCTCTGTGTGACATGGCAGACTCACAGTACGCGATGGGGAGAAGTACTTCAGCAGTTGAAGGTTAGTGGAAGGTGCCTCTGTGTGACGCGGAAGGCCTACTATACTGAATAGAGGAAGAGTTCTCTAGTAGTCGAGGTGTTCGACGTTGTGACTAGGAATGTTACTTGTTCCAAGGCATGGAGAATTTGTGGCTAGCTATCAGCATTAATAGTGATATTGTGTGGGTCGACATCATAATCTCATTTCTCTGAGTTGTATACATGGTTTGAGCTGAGGATCTATTTAAACTAAGGCTTTTACCTTCGTGTTACTATTTTCGTGGTGTTACTTGTGTGGTAATTTGACCTTCTTGGTGTTACCATTGTGGTATAATTCCCTCATGTATGTGATGAGTATATCATGATAACTTAGGTATATGTATAGTAATATACCTAATTATAATCTTTTTATAGCTCTATGGTTTTCCTTTTGTGGAACACTGAGAGACATACGGGGTCTCGGGGGACCTACTGAGTATTTTTATAATCACCCATGCATAGTCTTCACTCACACCTTGTTGTGTCTTGTGCAGAAGATGTACGACATTGATTGAGGATGAGGGAGCCAGGACTGGACGATGCGTAGAGGTGGACCATTTAGTGTGAAGTGATGCAGGGACTATTGATCATGATTTGTACCTATCATTCAAGTAGGATCCATGGTAGACCGTTTAGTGTGACAGGACGTAGGAACAACTAGTTGTGAGTTGTACCTACCTTTTAGGTAGGATCCGTGGTGGACAATCCATGAGCTGCTTCAACCTTTTTCATTTGTATTGTCCCTTTCAGTTATATTAGTAATTTTTAGTTGTACTTGTACATACAATAGGGCTAGTATTCTGGTCCCTTTTTCATTCAGCACACCTATTTACTACAGTAGTATACTTCACAGTTCTTTCTTGTTGTGTTCTTAGAACGTATGTTTGTACAGGTCTAAAGGCAACATATTCCCATTTTAGGGAATATGTCTTTCGGTGCTAGTCACTAGCCCCTGGCCTTTGGAAGGTGAGCTTAGTTCAGTCATGACAAGTTCCCCAAGGAACATGGAAGGAAAAAGTGGTATCATAGGAGTTGAGTTCTACGAATGAACTAGGACTCTGATCTTTTCTATGTGGATATAGTGTTATGTTCTATGAGTGCGGTTTTTAGTTCGGGGAGTCCAGCTATTCTACAGTGGCCGACGTATCCATACAATAGGACCCTGAAATATTATTTCCGACTAAGTGCATGGAAACATAGATTGCATGTATTTTTGAAGTGTTTTTCTTGATATTTATTTGGATATATATCACCAGGTATAACATAATGATCATGGCACACCTATTCCTTATCATGATTCTGTCACATAGACAGCCAGCCAGGATTCCTAAGAGAGTACACAATGGCGGCCCACCGGGTGATGAGGCCCCATTCCAGGGCCCTCTTACAGTGTTAGCGCCTTTGGGTGGTGTACCTGGAGCACCACTACCCATTGGGAATCTGTTACCACCAGCTCCAACAATAGAGGATGCACGGAGATTGAGCGCGTTACAAGAGTTACAAAGGTAGAGCCTACGGGGATTCATGGAGAGACATATTCCCAAGCAGCTGAGGGCTAGCTGGTGGCTATAGCTAGAGTTTTCCGCCTAGTAGAGACACGAGTAGAGCATATAGTGATCATAGCTGTTATTATTTTCCAGTGAGTGACCATGAGGATGGTCTTCATAGTGATTAGGCTTGGGTATGTGGACCGTTTCCCATGATAGTACATTTGGGTAGTGTGTCAGCTATATCACTACCCGTTGGTCAATAGTTACAACAGGCGGTACTGGTAGTGGACACATGTACGTTTAGTTCCTTACACATGTTTCATCATCAGATACCCCACATGTTTCGAGGCGATCCTGACTCATAGGGGGATATGGATTGGCTTGAGGAGGTGGTTGAGTTTACATCTAGCCAAGGCACCATTTGATTAGATGGTGGTCCTGGTAGATAGCCTTCTACGTGGCTTAGTAGGATGATGATAGGGTTTAGGTTAACCTGATCCTGCAAAGAGGTGACTTTTTTCTGTGGACAAGCTTGAGAACCTTCCTCAGAGAATGGTGTCTCTTTCCATAAAGAGAAAAATTTGAGTGTTACCTAGAGATTCTATAGATTTCGCAGAATGAAATTTCGGTAGCTGAAAATTCATCGAGGCCTACTAACCATTCCTGGTACTTGATGAATACGATACGATCAGGGGTTCAAGGCTCAAACTTTCGAGAGAGTTTTGTATAAGGAAATTTGTGCCAACACTATTCCTCCATGCATTCCTACTTTATGTTATGGTTATAGAGAGAACCTTTGTGGTTGAATGTTCTTTGGCTGAGCAAATGCAGCCAGTGAATGATAACAATGGGAAAGTAAGAAAATGACAAAACTCTTAGAGACCTGTGTGTGTAAATTATTTCAGAAAGAGGTTTTAATAGGGACAAAAAAATTTACAATGTTGTAGACAAGGAAGAAGAGCATGGGAAGTAGCCTGAGGTGTTGGAAATTTAAACATGTTATAACAACACCCTATTGTGGTCCCCACTAGGCTCATTGACCTGGAGGACAGGGGAATAGAGTAGCTGCATGCGGTCAAGGAGTGTGACCCAAGATATCTAGGAATGATTCGAGGTAGGGTCTGTGTCTAATACTAGATTCCATATTAATATACATAGGTACCAATTATTCCTTACTTCCATGAATCTTTTCCAAGACCTAGAGTTTCCCATTAAACCTTTGACATGACCCTCAAGTCTAGAGGTACCTTTGGACGGATACTTGATAATCACCCATACGCTGATGGTGTGATCTAACCCTTGAGGCAGTAGTTTCGGTTGGAGCCTCTTGGTGGCAGCGTCGATGCCTTTCGACGTTAGTTTGGGTATGGACTGGACATCCATAGCTCATAATCAAATTTACTGTATTAGGAAAAAGTTTTTCGTTTATCTACAACATTGTAAGGGGTTTTTCCTTGGATAGAAAAAATAGAAAAGCAAGTAGTATAGGATAAAATCATGCATAAGAGGGTTCATCCGATCAATCTTGAGTCGACCATACATACCCTCATGGACGAAGGAGTTTGGAGTTTTTAGTTCCCAATAGGACTGGTAGAGTGTGGGGAAATCTTTTCATATATTTTTCTAGGATTACCTCCCCGAAGCATGAGGGACTTCTGCTTTGGCTGGGTACTATAAGAGATTTGTGCCTAACTTTTCCAAAGTTGTGGTTCCCTTTTCAGCTTTGATAAAGAAGGGATAACCCTTTGTGTGGATAAAGAGATCCTAGTATAGGTTTTAAGATCTAAGAAGAGACTGACAAGTGCCCCCATCATGAGGATACATGAAGAGGGCATTGGGTATATAGTCTACTATGACGTATCAGGGACCAGACTTGTGTGTGTGTTGATGCAAGAGCGAGAAGTGATCACTATGGCTCGTGACAGCTGAGACAACATGAGTAGAACTATGATACACATGACATAAAGTTAGAAGTAGTGGTATTTGTGCTAATGATGTGGCAACATTACTTTATGGGAAAATATTTTACAGTCTATTGTGATCACAAGAGTATCTGATGTATCTTCTATCAGAAAGACCTGATCCTAAGATAGCATCGATGGATAGAGTTCCTATAGGACTATGACTTTGAGATAGTCTGTACTCTTGTGAAGGGGAACGTGGTAGCAGATTCACTCAGTAGGAGGTATGTTCTTTAGTTTCTAAGTGAGGTAACAATGCAGTGAGCTGTGTTGCAGATATACTTCATGGATATAGATGGAGCCACATAACTCTAGTCTACGACAGTCACTCCTCCAGTCCTTCAACAAGTCAGGGAGGTGCAGCTTGGGGACATTTACTGTGTAGCCCAATGTGCTATGATATCCTAAGTATGGTCTCCTAAAAATATTCTGAAGGTGGGGAGAACATCCCCCTCTTTATAGGACACATCATGGTTTAAGATATTATTCGGGAGGTGGTGTTGAGGGGGATACATACATCCCATTTAATAGTATATCCTGGAGTCGATAAGAAGTACCAAGACCTCCGAAGTCAGTACTGGGGGCTAGGGATGAGGGAAGGAATGACAGAGTTTGTATCTCGATGCCTCACTTGTTAGAAAGTGAAGACTACACAAATCCGACATAAGTCTTATGCCAATAAGAGGAGGGAGACCATGTCTTCCTATGGGTATCTCATCAATTAGGTTTGTGGAGATTTTCCTTGGGCCCAAAGTTATCTCCAAAGTTAATCGGACATTTCTAGATTCTTGGCATAGTGGGAGAGGTGGCATTCTGTCTATGTATTTCCCCACAGATGAACCAGGTGCATAATGTTTTCCATGTGTCATGGTAGAGGAGATTCATGCATGATCCAACACACGTTATCTACTAGGGAGAGTTGAACACTGATGATGGGGTGAATTTTATGGATGTTCCAGTAGAGGTTGAGGAACAATAGGAGTGATTCCTTCATGGATGATCGATACCTCTAGTGAGGGTACACTGGCAGAATGGAAACCTCCAGGAGAGCACATAGGAGCGGGAGGCTCATATTCATGCCTAGTACCCTCATTTGTGTGATTTTTCTTTGTTTTGGCTTTCGAAAATGTAAATCCCTAAGGTGTGGAGAATGTTATGTCCCATAATTTATGTATAATTTTTTTTAATTATATAGACTTATTTCGAGACCGTAAAATCTGACAGCGCACGATTCCGAGGCCCCGAGTGCCCATAATGATTTGTTAATGTTTTGTTAAACATTAATTAGAAGGCATATGATGGTTTCTTGAAAATTTGGAAAAAATCCTAAATGGTTTCCCGGATCAGAAATATGAGGGCACCATTGTGGTCAGGATAGTGGGTATACCATTAGAGCGACTTAAGTTTAGTCAGTGCAGACATCCCGTGAGAAAAACAAAAAATGACATAATCGTAAATAAAATAATTAAATTCTTTTATTTTATTTTTCCAAAGCTTATAACTCACGAACAATAACTCAGATTGAGAATCTGAGACTACTGCTGAACTTTTGAGGGTATTAGTTCCATAGGCTGATACTAAAATTGGTCAGCATGGGCAACCATTGAATGTTTGTTTATGGTCATAAATAAAATAATTAAGTGACAATTATTTTATTGTAAAATCCATAAAGTCTAAATAGTTACTCAGATTGAAAATCCAAGAGTACTGTTGTGTTTGTTGGGTTGTGTTCTCCTTAGGCGAAGCCTGACCTTGACCATCATGGGTTAGTGGTGAACGTTAATAATTTCTTGAACTTTTTTTGGGTGTGTTCAATAAACGTGTGAGCAGTGTTTTCTAACTTTTGAAACATTTCTCAGATTAAAAATCTAAGGGCATCATTGAATCTGCAGCATCAGGATTCGATTAAGGGAGGATTTACTTTGGTAGCAGTAGGTTGGGAGAAAATGTTTTGTTTTGTGTCATTTTAATATAATTGAAATGAAATAATTTTATTATTTTATTTATTATCCTCCGACGAACAAATAACGGGGTTCTGCTAGCGACGTGTCAAGCCATTAAATGTCTTGACCTGCCAACCCTATATAATGACGTTGTTGGGGAATTAGTAAACTTTAAAATTACTGAGCCCCATTAAATTCAAATGTCATTATTTACCCTCACACTATCCTATAAATATGGATCATGGGGAGGGGTATCGACATAGCTTCTCCATGCAATAAATTACTGAAGGTGCACCATGACGCTGAACCCATAGAAGATGGAGCTGATACCAATGAGAGAAGATTGGTGACACTAAACCAAGAACTAGAAGAAGACCTCCGTGTGACGTCGCTCGAAGCTTGTTGTGGGAATAAAGAACACCTAACCACCATCAAGCACAAGCATTTCTCTGATTATTCGAGGTATGGGGTTTATTCAATTACGTTTCCATAAAATTTTCCCTCTTCCATGTTCTTTAAAAATTATACAAAAATGCTGGTCAACCGTCTAATGGTTTGATCCACGAATCTTTCATTTTGCAGGAGGTTGTTATGGGGTTTCCTTGTGGGGTTTTGTTTGTTATTTAATACAAAAATTGTTAAACTCATTTTATTATAGATTTGATCATGAGAAAACGTGGTAGGTGTAGGCCAAAAAAACTACGCCCAAACCCTCCCCAACATTGATACCCATGCGCCATCCATGGAAGAACACTGGTGTGGCGACGCCAACCGACTATGAAGGAGGCAACACACCAATGCACACTGTTGGAGGAGGCTATGAAACGAAGCCACAACAGACAACGGAGAGGTCGTCACTGGTCAACTTCGGAGGAAATGCGGCGTGCTGATGCATGCCAGCAGTGTACAGAAGGGCTAAGGCTCATCAGTCATGGCAGATAGAGAAGTCGAATGGCTCGTCGACTGGCCGCAGATAGGGAGGGAGGCGCACCGCAAGGGAGCTGGAGACCGCGGCCGAAGCTACGTCAGCTGAGGTGGAACCCGTGCCTCCGGTGGGTTCCGTGATGACCGGGTGGTGCCCACATGGCGCATCCACTTTAAAGGCCAAATGGACTTTTTACATTTGGGATCTCATGGGAGTGGCTCCCCCGAGCCACCTAGCAGAAGCACCGCAGCCCGCGCCATTCACGACCGGACCACCCTCCAAAGGGCCGGGCCGCCTGCCTGGTGGGCCACCGCCCAGCGGGCTGGGCCGTGCCCTGCCGGCTGGGCTGCGCCCCCCAGAGGCTGGGCTGACCCTTTGCGGTCCCCACCATAACTAGGCCATCCCGCCAATGTGGGTCGTCCCTTTTTACGGGCTAGGTCAGACATCAGCCCAACGGTCTGAGTCAACTATTGCCCAGCCCAGAGTGCGTCGGGTTGGGTGGGTCGACCGAGTCGGAATGGACCCGGGCCCAAAAACACATAAAGGTCCTTATTTCAAGAACCAGTCGTCCGTATGAAAAACAATCTACAACGTTGGCATACTTAGAGCCAGACGATCCTTTTTAAATGTGCCATGAGAGTTTTGGAGAAACATGGTTTATGACCGGGTTAGATCACACCTGAATCTAACAGGTCCCTCAACACTGAAAGGGCAATAACGCACAGATTGGGTGTCTGGTTGACGTGTCGTCTGTTGCGTTGGAACCCTTGTGAAATGACAGATCATTAGGTTAATTCTTTTGAGACTTCATGCTAGTTTAAATATTACCAAAGGCTTGGGTAGAGATCCTCTCCAGTGCACTAGATATGAACCCATACGACTAGCTGAGACATGATGACTACGGAATTTTTGACTCAGAGTGACTCGACTACCACGATACATGATGGGGAGGAGTACCTCAGAAGTCCACGGTGGGGAGTGGCCATGGTACGTAGTAAGGAGGAGTACCTTAGTAGTTCAGGGTCAATGGGAAGCATCTATGTGTGACGCAGCAGGCCCACTGTATCTGTAGAGGAAAAGTTCTCTAGCAATCGAGGTGTTTGATCTTATGACTGAGAATGTTACTTGTTCCTTGGCCTAGATTATTTGTGGCTGGATATTTTCATTCACTGCGATCCTATGTGGGTTAGCATTATAATCCTTTTTCTCTGAGTTTTATACCTAGTTTGATCTGAGGCTTTCTTTGAACTATGACATTTACTATCGTGGTACTATATTCATAGTGTTACTTGTGTGGTACTTCTACCTACATTGTGTTACCATGGTGGTATACGTCCCTCATGTATGAGATGACTATATCTTGATAACTTAGTTATATGTATGGGAATATAACTAAGTATATTTGATGTATTTATATATGGTTTTTTCATTGTGGAACTTTAGGAGACCTATGAGGACTTTGGGTCCCTGCAGAGTATCCTTATACTCACCCCTGCACAGGATTCCCCCACACCTTGTTGTGTCTTGTACAGACAACATACGACATTGATCAAGGCTTGGGGAACCAGGACTAGATGATTCTCAGAGGAGGACTATTTGGTGTGACGCGATGTAGGGACTGTTGGTCGTGAGTTTTACCTACCCTTCAGGTAGGATCCAGGGTGGACCATTTTGTGTGACGCGACATAGGGACTATTGATCATGAGATATACCTACTCTTCATGTAGGATACACGGTGGATGATCTAGGAGATTCTTTTCCCTTTTTCAGTTGTATTGTTCCTTTCAGTTGTATTTTTTTCAGTTTTACTCATACTTTCTGTTTTGATTGTATTCCAGACCCTTTTTCTATCAGCACAACATTTTACTACAGCAATTTACATCACAGTTTCTTCCTGTTGTGTTCTCAGACCGATTGTTTGTACTGGTTTAATGGAAATGCCTTCTCATTTTAGGGAATATGTCTTTCGATGATACTCTCCAGCCCCTGGCCTATGGAAGGTGGGCTTGGGGTAGTCACGACACGAGCCCGGGGGGATGGGTCGTGATTGCATGAAAATGAATAAAATAATTTAATGAAATTAATTAATTGCATTTTTTATGATACAGTGACTAATTATCATTAAATAGATTGATATGGTGGATTTATACAGTTAGCTGTATAACTCTGGAAACAATGGAGATCTGTTGGAGAGAGATTCAAGGATTTTCTCTTATGTGAATGATGAAAGATTGTGGATTAAAAATAAATGTAACCTCAGATTCAACTAATATTTCAAATGATAATGAATATTCATTCGTTATTCATTTTCAATCTTACCTAATTTTGGTAGTGTGTGCGTTTTATTTTTATTTCATCCACTTTTATAATTTATATAATGAATGAAAATCAACCTATAAATGAGTAGATTTATAGATCAGTTGCCTTTCTGGATGAGATTATTTTGGGGTGATTTTGAGAGTTAAATTATTGTGATTAAATTGATGATTGATTAAAATTTCATTCTAATGGAAATAAACCAATAATGACCTGAATATTTTTCGAGCTCCATTACACTTTTTCTTCTTCTTCTTTTCTCCCCCGATTCCATGATTCATTACTGAAATTCTTCATTTGGCCCACATGTTTACTATTAACAGTCAATAGATTATTGTGTACTCGTTTCCTCATGAAAAAAATCTAATATTATATATCTTGGATCATTATAACATGATGGTGGTGTGACAATTGTGATATAATGATTCAGACGATAGTTGATTTCTTATTTCTTATTCATCATCGTTCTTCATCTCAGAACATAGAACATCAATTCGATCTATTTTATGAGCTGATATGGTGATGAAACATGTTAATGTGGTGATGTAAAGAAAAAAATAGGTTGTATATTGAGTTTATAGGCATGGATATCAACAAATTAGTGGTCGATGGGGCATCCAAGGTGTGCGGAGGAAGATCTTGGATTTCTAGAAAATCATAAAGATCATGACACGTAATCTGGGATTACATAGTGTGTAGGACCCATTTAGTGATGACTAGGGTTTTATGAGGAGGATAAGAATAAAATAGCAAGTGACCCTTTCACAATTCATGTGACCCTCCCCGATTGATTCGGTGTGTACTCCAGAGAGTAAACAGACACATGTTAGAGTACATAGACATGGACACTCCATGTACTCCCATTCAGACATGGCTTGAAAAAAATAGACAAGTACACTAACATGGCTTCAGTACATGTAGATGACCAGTTGACATGGGAAATATACTGTGTTTCTCTACACTCCATGTATATCCTTATACACATCATGTATATCAATACTACATGCTCTGTGAGGGTATTTCACGGAGGTAGAACATGGGATAGTAATACACTCGACACACCACTAGGGAAACACCACAAACTCCCTTCAAGAGTGCCTGAGGCTCTTTGTTTTCATTTCTTGGATGTGTATAGGTTTAGTGTATTCCCTTGGTCCATTACCGTGAGGATCCAATGTGACCTTAGATCCACATCAATGAGTTTCTTTCTCCTCTACTGGGCAAGTCTTAGATAGAATTGTGACATCCCTCCATGAGACTGGACTGCGATATTCTATCATCCTATGTAACCTAGTTAGAGTTTGTGGAATTAATGTGAGACCATGAGGAGGGAGTCAAACCTCTGTGTAGAAGGAACAATTACTCGGGTTGGTGGAATCATTAATGTGTAATCCCAAATGTGGCGGGTTTGTCCACATTGAATTCATAGTAACCCCAAGATGTTTTGTGCATGAACCACTATTTGTGTTTCAAAGTCTTCTTCAAACTATTTTTTCACTTTGGGCTGGTACCATTGAGTAAGGTGTCCTTATCAAAAGTCTCTGATGACATCATGGATTGTGAAACGAGTTCTCTTGGAGCAATAATTACATCGAGCAGAATCATGTGGATGATAATTTTTTATATCCTCTTAATGGGGTGGTGTCATTCATGAGTATAACTGGTTGTTTCGATTATACATTGATTGTTTTATATTGTATTGATCTAACTATAATTTTTACTTCACATTTTTTTGAGGTTTCCTAATGGGTATTGTTATAATCATCCATACATGGTCTTTTCCCACATGAGTCACGTCTTGTGAATATGATGACCCTTTTGATGGAATCCTAGGAGGATAGAGAGTGGTTGGTTCATAGCTGGAGCTTGATAGATTGTGGTTTTTTATCGGAATTGTACTTTGAAAAGGTCCTCACCCCTAGAGATAGTTTTACACTTTATAGTTTTGTTTTGGATTTTTTTAGCCCCATTTATGTTTTTAGTAATTTTTTGTCATACTCTTATATGTAATATTATATGTATGCATTCATTTTATTATTTGTTTTACATTTCATCACAGTGTGGGCCCAATGTTGTGTGTGTGTGTACATGTACTTTTGGAAAATGCCTCACATTTGTGAGATATGCCTACATGGAACTGGTTACCAGCCCCTGGACTATTAGAGGTTGTCTTTAGATAGTCGTGGGTCATACCTCATTGGGTCATGTCATGGAATTTGTTAATTGGAATCAATTTCACATTGGAATTTATTATAATAACTAATCAACCTTTTGAACATTTTTACTTTAAAAATCTGCATTATCAACCCATAAAAAGTATTAAATTTAAATTAATATTTTCCACTTATGTGAATGGAATTTGGAAACATGGATTATATATGGGGAATTAGAATAATTTATAATGAATAATATATTCAAATATGTTTTTTAAAAAATATTAGTGAAGGGGAATAAAATTAATTACCACTCTTAAGGGGAAAGTAAGCATAACGAGGGACTAAACCATAATCTTCCAAGCCAAAATGACCTAAAAACTTTTCCAAACCCCATTATATGGTAATATTATTACCATATCCTCTATTCTAACCAATTTATACCATTTTTGGATCCACATGTCACTGGAAAAAAATTGGTGTAATTCATATTACAAAAATTTACATGAGTTTCCCTCCTTTTCCACTATAAAATAGAACTCATTCCACTCAATTAATCACACCTGTCAAGATAAATTATCTTAACCGATATTTACCAACGTAGATCATAAAAATCATTCCCCCATCCTTGATGCCTCAACTTCAATATAATTTTATCCAAATAATCCCTTTGGTGGAAACCAAAAAGAGTTACCCAAATAAGATGTAACATCCTTCCTTAAGCCACTTAATTTTATTTTCAATCTACACCCCAACTCTTATTATTGAATTCATACATAATAACATTTGTATCCTCAATATACTAAGATTTATTTATGTTAAATTTTCTTCCTACACTAACACAAACATTTCAATCTAAAAATTAATGATCTTACTGTTCCTATATGGAGAAATACTGCCTCACAAAATGATGATTGTTCATTATTTATTTACCACCTCTCATTGTAGAAATAATGATGAAAAAATTATTTATATATGATATTTGTTATTTTTTTAGTTTTCTATAATTATTTTATAAAACATACCCTTATTCTATCCATTTATTTAAATATGATATGTCAATTGATGAAGTGTCGACTATCGCCCCTGAAAATGATGTGATTCATTCACACTATACATGGAATGTATAAAGAATGGGATAAATAAAAATTTTTAACATATATGACATATATATTGTAATGGAATTATAGTATACATAGATATCAGTTAATTTTAAATCTTTTTGTACATTAATTAAATAAAAGTACTGTTCATGCATATGTATGGCGTACCATATCCTTGAACATTGCATTCAATTTCTTATCCCTAAACATAAAAGATTATTCTAAATTCATATAGAGTGAATATATTATATAATTAAATCATTTATTACATCCTTGATATAATGAAATCATCATATATGTATGAAGAAAAAATAGTATCATGTTGAAACAAACTCGAAAAACTATGAAATTGACTCCCAAAATAGTTAAAATAATGAATGATTGTTATAAAAAGGGTAACAAAGAAATATAAGAAGACAAAAAATGATATTATAAAAATAATATGGTTCCATAAATATTTGGTAACACTCTTAAAACCATAATACATGAATTTAATTTATGATCATACAAATGTAAATGCAGGGAAAGAGATTTTTTCTCCATCTAGATTACATTGAGACTTATTTGTTGTAATTCACCATGTTTCTTTTACATTTCTTTTATACATCCCCTTGAAATTTATTTTCTTAAATCCCTTTGTTCTCAAGATGTTTTAAACTTCCTTTTATTTTATTATTTTATGTAAATTATGATTCAAATTATTTAAAGGGGTCTGTGAATATTTGGAATGTTTATTCATTATTTTTCTCAATAATGTTTAAATTATTATTTTTGTAATCTCACTTCCTTTTGTGATTGTAAAATTATTATTGAAATATCTAATTTATTTTTATGAACCTAATTTTTATATATAGTGTAAACAATGTTAATTTTTAATTAAATATCATGAATCATTCATTCATAATGATATTTACAGAATCAAATTTAATTATTTCATCTAAGGGGATTCAACATAAAGTGAAATATTGGAAACGAATTTTGAATAACAATTTATTTTCATTTGATTATATTATATCCTTTTTTTCATTAATATTCTACAATGATGTGAATAATGAATTTTACTATCTATTTACGAATATCCACATCATTGTGTTGACTTACATTCGATTCACTTAATTTACTCAATTATTTATTCTCACTTCAATGTTATAATGTTTTCAAGGGTTTTCTTTATAGTCTCATTTTGTTTGGGATTGTTTAAAATTGAATTTATATCAGAGGAATTTAATTGATAATTGTCTAATAAAACCTTTTATTTCCCTATCATATGGATTCTTAATGACTTTATTAAATAATAATAAAAAAATTATACAATTTGTTACTTAAAATGATTTATAAAATGGTTTAAGGAAAATCTGACTTCATTTCACTCTTTAATCAGAGGAATTGTTTTCTATAATTATTTTTCAGGAATGTTTTACGTTTATTTCTTTTACCAATTTAGGAAAAGGAATATTATATTTTCTTTCTAAATAAGGCATTTTTTAAACTTTTTACTGTGATAAAGAAATGTTCATTTTACCTCGTATGAAATGTATGGAATAAAAAACTATCATTTCTTCGATGATTCCTTTTCATGTTTAATGAATTAATTTTAAAACAAAAGTTTTATGAAAATTTATATTCAATGAAAAGTATTTTAATAATTTTTCGGAATAAAAAGGATATTTTCCTCAAGAATGTTTTTAATGAACCTTTTATAATATTTATTTTTCTGAATGACAACAACACATTATTTTACTCCACATGGGATATGTTATACTAACACTATCCATATTATTCCTATTGAAGGTTTATGATTGATCTATCTAAGGATAGTATTCACATTCACTCCCTCTATTCTGTTATTAATCCACTTGAAATATACAATTTTCATTGAGAATTAGACATTGAATATATATTATTTTTCTATAATATTTATTATGTATATATTCATTTCCAAAACCATATATATTGTTTACATACGATGTTTAAATTGATAGTTATTTGATTATCTAGGGGAATTATTGATAAATCCATATTCATAATTCAATTTAGTTATTTGATAAGGAATAATATTAATTATTATTATTTGATATAAGTAATTTGTAAGATTGGAAATTATTTGTGGGGCCAGGACATTAAATATTCCCTTGATGAATCATTAATGTCCCATGTGAAAAATAAACTTTGTAAATTAAATGGGTTTCGAAGCATGTTTTTTAACCAACTATCGAAAGGCCTTGATTGTTTAGGTTGTATTGTTTCTAAGAGATGTTTTCCAATAATTAATAATTTCCTTCATTTATTTTCAGTTATAAATCATCCTTGAGATTTTTCATCAAAACATATATTGTTACATTTCATTTTCAGTTCATTGATTATATAGAATTTTTTTTAGGTTTTACCTAGACATATTTATTAATACATATTTAGTTTTTTAAATGGAATCTGTTTTGAGTTATTACATTTACATATTGTTTTTTCACTTCCTTTTTAGTTTTTTTGTTACATGTTATGTGTGTTTAGTTATTTCCCATTCCATATTTATTATTATCGTTGATTAATTATTTCTTCCACTGTATTTATCCATTATAGAGAATTTGAGATACCTATATTATGTTTCCTTTCACCCAGGATATCATGAAGTGTACTAAGACAGACATGAAAGGACACACTAGATATAATAATTCTATTATCCAAAAAAAGAAAAAAATGTTATAATTAGTGTTTTTATTTTTAGTACAAGACACTTGTATATATATGGTCTACCAAGACTTGTAAACTCTTCAGCAATTCAGGATTTGATTCATTGTAATCGTGATAATATAATGGACAGTAGATATAGACATTGGGCGTACTGGGGTCATATCACTACAATTGGTATTAGAAGAAGATTGGAAGCAACCATAGGAACTAGATTTAAGAAATCATAAATTAAAGAACATAAATCAAATATATAAATTGAGGATATGTATATAATATCCCAATTTAATTTTGATAAAGAAGAGAATATGTGGGTATTACTTGTAATTCATCCATGTCTAGACACTACAAGTTGATGTTGTTCTTGAAAAAATGTTCCCAGGACTAACAACTTCGACAAGGTGCATCGGGTCTGACTTGGTGTAACCTGGTACAAGGAAATGGGCCTTTTTAAACACTTAGTTTGACCCACCATGGGATATATTCCTATAATAATTAAATCTTCCTATTAAAATTATTACTTATTATTTTCAAAATGAATGTCCTAGGTTAAGAATATAGTGTTTTAGATTAAATATAGTGTGTCGTGATTTAGAAATCCAATTAATGAAAATATAGATAAATCATTGACCACAGAAGGACCAATGTTGAAATAAAACAGATGATGTATTTATGTATTTAGGTTGTATTGAAAACCATAGATAAAATGATACATAGTTATTAGCCTTATTTTAAGTATGTACTTCATATTTACTTTTGAAATTATATTAATATGGTTTTTAAAAATTAGAACATGTATTCCAGGTGAAAATGAATCAAATCCGGAAAGGCTGTGGGACATGAACCCATGTCTAAAGGATGATAAGGGTTTCACACCAAATAATGACCTACATAATATCCTTTTAAATATGTCAATATTTTTAGTGTCAACTATTTTAAGAGTAAATATTAAGTATGAGCCCATAGTGAATCTTTTTAGGCATAGAGATTAATATCATAAACATATTGGAAATGGATAATAGTTAGAGACAAGTGTAAAAACATATCAATATTTTATGGGCCTTAATATCATGTAAATGTATATTTTAGTTAATGAAGATTAAAATATAATTTTTTGTTGTCCATTTTATGATATTTTGGATGAATAATAATTCAATTAAATAACAACCAAAATATATAATTATTGATATGTAATCAAAATGTATTATGTATGTAAATCTCTTTATATTCTGAGGAAGTATAGATATTTCTAAACATGAGGAAAATGATCTTAAGAAATGTATCTGTAATACCCTATTTTTTGTTGAACCAATGGCCTTCTAAATCAACATATATTTATGTATTTGGGCCTCTAAATGTTCCATTGATCATTCACCTAATCGTGATTGTTGACCTCAATCACTCCTAATATATATTTATTATTTTCCTCAAAGTATATATCTCTACATTACAATATTTTTCTCCTACTTAGAAACCTTGTAACATGTTAGTCCTAGTGAAGTTTTCTTTTTCCCATTATTTTATATCTAGAAGGTTTTTTATAAAAAATTATCAAGATTTAAAATTTTAAATTTAGTAAAAAAACATACAACCTATCACTAATATAGAGTTTAAATTGTGGGGATTAAATTTAATCACGGTGGGGAGATTGTAATGCCCAAAAAATAAATTGTATAAACATTGTATTCGATAGTATACATGAAACACAACCAAAAGAGCATAATGGAATATGATATACTAATAAATTATTATATATTTATTGTTTAATTTAAATTCAATCTATTTTATAGTATTCAAATCAGGCAATACTATGTTACCATACATTGCATGCAATAACTAGTGTCATCATGCACTTTCAAATGAAAAAGTTTTACAAAATAATAACATATTAATAAACTATTTTTATTTAACATAATAATACATACCATAGCCATTAATTTATCAGTTATTAATAGTAGTAAATTAATTATTAAAATATATAGTTTACCCAAATAAATTTTGAATTCATTGGTTACAAATTATTTACAAATAAATATAATAACCAATTATATATAAAGGGAATATATTTATAGATATAATTTTTTATACTAAAAAATTATATTAATTTAAATTATGGTGTAATATTAATGTAAAATATATTAAATATATTTAATAAAATATTTTTTACAATCATCTATGAACAAATTCATTTTAACTCATAAGATACTATTTTTTATAAAAAAATATTTTATAACTTTTAATGGACAACCAATTTTAAATATTATTTTTAGGGATTCTATAGATATTAGATATCAAAATAAACTTCTTATTTTAGATTGGAACATAATAATTAGGTTATGGTGAATTGTGTCTGTTTTTCTAGGTAGTTTCATTTTTAACGAATAGTAAAAAATATTGAATTTCAATTCAAAATTGTTTTTTAACTAAGTTATTTGTAATGTTAAAATTTATTTTTAACTGTTTATAAAGTTTAAATAGATTAAATTTTTACATATTAATCCAATGTAGGTCATTAGAATCAATTTCCATTTTAAATTTAATGTAAAAACACTATAAACGTTTTTACGTTTTTACTTTAAAAACCTGCATTGTTTTCCTGTATAAGAAATTAAATTTAAATTAATTTCTACAAATTATGTGATTTAAATTTGTAAAAATAGATTAAATATATGTAATAAAAATAATTTATAAATTATACTACATTCATCTTAGTTTTTGACAAAAACTATTAGTGAATGTGATTAAAATAAATTATAACAATTATAGTGAAATTAAGCTTAACAAGGGACTAAACCAAAAACATATGGTTAAAATGAATGAGAAATGTGTCCAAATGAAATTTTCAGGTCATAGCTCGACCACAAAATCCATTTATTAGAATTTGTACATTATTCCCTTAAATTGAAATTGAAAAAGTGTGGGTGGAATTCTCTTTTAAAAAATTTATAGGAGTTTTATTCCTCCTCCACTATAAAATGGAACTCAAGACTCCCACTTAATCACACATCTCAATCCACATTGGATCACACAATATATACTCCAATAGATCTTAAAAATCCATAAAATCATCATAGAAGACTCCACTTTGGTATACAAATATCCAAGTAACCCCTTTGGTGGAAACTAAAAGTAGTTACCCAAAGAAGAGGTAATGACCTTCCACAAGATCTTACGTTTTATTTTCACTGTCCACCCCCTAAAGTATTGTTATTACATGGTTAAATAATAAAAAATTATCCTATATTTAATAGGAATTTTTATTTTAAGTATTCAACCCTCACTTACACACACACTTGGATAAAATTGGTAATGAACATATCATTCGTGTATGGTGAACTACCACGTCATAAAACAAAGATTTTTTGTTATTTCACTACCTCCTATCAATATGGGAATTATAATGGATGTTTTTATATATATGATATAAATTATATTTCTCATTTAATTATTCTTCATTAATTATTTTATAAAACATACCATTATTCTTTCCATTTTTTGTAAATATGATAACATCATTTGTGGAAGTGTGGACTATGTGATCCATTCAAACTATAAATGGATCATATAAAGAATGCTTTTAATAAATAAAAATAATAAATGATTAAGATATATGACACTATAATTATCATATAAATATATAAAAATAACTTTAAATTATTTTAATATTGAAAATAAATGAATGTAGCAGTCATGCGAACGTACGACCTACCATATCCATGAAAGGTTCAGTTCATTTCTGTTCTCCAAACATTATATATTTTTATAAATACATATATAATAAATATTATTTTTAAATACATAATGTTTTAAATCCTTGGTTTGAGGAAATCATGATCAATTTATGATAATCAATAAGTAATAAGTTAAAACATACTCAACAAACTAGGAATTGAACACCTGAAATACTTAAAACTAATAAAAGATTGTTATCAAAAGGGTAATAAGATATTATAATAAGATAACATATCATATTAAAAAATGAATATATTTTGTTAATAAGTTAGTAACAATGTTAAAACACATATACATGAATTTTACGTATGATCAACAGAATGGAAACCCAAGGTAGGGGATTTCATCTCAATTTACATTCCATTGAGACTTATTTGTTATTACGAACCTAGTTACTTTCAAATGGTGTGTATACATTCCATAGAAATATTATTTCCTGAATCCTTTTATTATCAATATATTATATGTTCCATTAAATTTTATTCATTGATGGATATTTTCATTCAAATGTTCAAACATTTTATGGGATACATTAGAATGTTTAAAGATTATTCTCCTCAAGAATGTTTTAATGATTATCTTTGAAATATCAATTCCTTTATGGATTTTTTGAATTAAAATGAAAAATATTGTTATTGTTGTGCACCTACAATTCTTATATATTTTGAAAACAATTATAATTTATCATATTTAATCATGATTTATTCATTCTACAATATATTTTAAATTTACTGTTGAATTATTTCATATTTGTGGATTCTAGTTTAATGTTACCAATTAGAATAGAATTTCAGAACCCAATTTACTTTAATTGGGTTATATTACTTCCTCACTTTTTTAAATCTTATATTATTTTTTTATAATGATTTTGACTATTTATTTATGTATTTTAATTTTATTATTTTGATTTATAGATGATACACATATTCTACTCATTGATTGGTTCTCATATGAACGCTATAATAATTTCAAGAGTTTACATTAAAATATCATTTTGTTCAGGATAATTTACATTTGGATTTCCATCGAGGGAAATTATTTGATAAATGTATAATAAATATGTAATTTTATTCTCCTGTGGTTATTCATGACCACTATCAAATAGTAGTACCATTTTTTTGACAATTTGGTAATTAAAATATTTTAGAATTTTTTTTAAAGAAACACGACATCATTTCTCTATTTAGTTAGAGAACATGTTTTCTTCAAAAAATATGTTGTATTAAAAGGTTTTCAAATTTTTTAACCATTATAAAATGATATATTAAATACATTTTTACCATGTTTGTATTTTACTAATGTTTTAAAAAGAATATTCTTGTCTCCTTCCAAACAACAAATTTTTCTATCCTTTTTACTATTGAAAAGGAATGGTATTTTTACCTCCTAAGACATTTATAGATTTACATTTCATCATTTATTTAAACCATAAATTGATATTTTAAAACATTAATTTTAAATTAAAATGATTTTGAAATGCAATTTCCAAGGAAAAGTATTTTCAAAATTTTTTATGAATAAAAATAATAGTTTCTTCATGAATGTTTTTAAAATATATTTAAAAAATATTTCCATTCAAAAATGACAAAATGCATTTATTTTACTCGACGTGGTATATATTTAATTGATAACGTCATTATTATTCCTATATATGGTATTTGATTGATTTTTCCTTGTATAATATTCTCATTCTCTTACATGAATTTTTTTATCCCCTTGAAATATTTAATTTACTATAATCAATTAGAAATTGAATTTCCCTTAATTATGCATATCAATTATCAACGATTTATTCAATTCCTAAACCATATACTATTTTTACATATGGTGTTTACATTGATATTTATTTATTTAACTTATTAAATAATTGATATATTAATATTATTTATTCAATACGGTTATTTGATTAGGTATATAATTTATTTTGATTATTCGATATGAGGAATTATTTGGTATTGAAATGATTTGTGGGGATCAAATTTTACATATCCCCTAGAAGAATTGGTAGGTTCTCATGATAAAAATAAGTTGAAAAAATTAAATAGGTTTATATAATAGTTATAAACCATATTGTAAATGTTCTTGATTGTATCAGTTTTAATGTGCTTGGGACATGACATCTAATAATTAAGAATTTACTTCATTTAGTTTTAGTTATAATTCCACCATGTGATTTTGTGTTAATATATATGGAAGAATTTAATTTTTAGTATAATTTATTATATGGAATGTGTTTCGGTTTCACACCATACATTATTTATTTTTCCAAATCTAGTAATTTGAATTGAATTTGTTTTAGTTATTACCTTTCTATTTTGTTTAGTCCCTTCCATATTAGTTATTTGACCACATGTTATGTGTGTAAAGTTATTTTCAATTATATTTTTATGATTATCATTGATTTCTTATTTACAATACTTTATTTTTCCCTTACTAATCAATTGAGGTCACCCTTACTGTTTTTCCTTAACCCAGGATTCCATGAAGTGTATTAAGAAAAATATGAAAGGATATTATAGATAAAATAAAGTTATTGTCCTCAAAAGAAAAAATAATTACCTAGTAATTAGTGTATTTATTTTTAACAAAAGACTCATATATTTATCTATTTTACCCAAAGTACCAAAATCTTCATCTCATTGATATTTGAATCTTTATAATCACACTAATGTAATAAATTATAGAAGCTAACACTGGGTTTATAAGGATGGGTACGTACATGTGATGTTTCTCATGAGATTATGAAAAATATGTAACTAAAATAAGGATGTAATAAATATATTTCAATTCATGGACAAATAGTTGGAAACTCTATAAGTATAAAATTAATTATAGGATGGGTATTATACCAATTGTAAAAACATGTGTAATATATAGTAGAATTTGTGGCTCTGGATAATAATAAATCACCAAATTCATTTGTTACCCACAATGAGACAAAAACATGTAAAAATTATGTATAAAATATTTTATTTTACACTTACCATATTCAGGTAATTTTAAGAATTATATTTGAGTGTATTAGATTTTATCTAATAATATAGATTTATTTTTAATGTTGAAATGGTAAAATTAAAACACCACCGATTCAACCCCATTTTATTAGAAAACCCCATTCTTAGGGCACTTCAAGTAGCATCATAGAAAATAAGGTTTCATAAATATGATTCAAAATTTAAATGAAATGGATAATGAGAAATTTTCTAAAAGGATTAGTGTTGTAATTTTCAATGTCGAAAACTGTCATTTCTAGAATAATATGATCTTACCAAATTCCCAAATCTTATTTTGGAATATAAATATATAACAACAATAGTATTTCTGACCATAGGGAAAAATTCTACTCTTTCCTCTACTATTAAGGGAAATGTAGAATTTGAAGGAAAACAGTAAAATTATATTCTTGGGGTTTTATAGTCAAAATTTTACATAAAATTTAAGGGGATTATTAAAGATAATGAAAGATGGGATGAGTTTGAGTGAATAGATGAAGGGTATGTGAATGTTAAAGAAGATATGATGAAATTATTGAGAAGAAAATTTAATGATATGAATATGGATAATGAGGAAATAATAGATGAGTTATTTAAACTATTCAATGATATTAACATAAATATCAGAGGCTATATAGAAGAGATGGATATCTCTATAATTATTAAAACATTGATGAGAAATTTTCCCGAACGTTTTAATCATAAAATTTATGAACTAAAAAAATAATTGACCTTAGCCTTGATAAATTTACCAATATTATAATTTCTTATGAAATTAGAAAGATTACAAAATTCAAAATGAATATTAAGGGTGGAATAAAATTTAATGCCATGATAACAATCAAATCAATGATGAATAAGATGGATATTTATGTTAATGTGAAGGTGAGAAGACAATTAAGAGGGTTGATTTCAAGGAATACGAACAATATGAGAAACCTAAAAAAATGATATAGGGTAAAATTTTAAAGGAAATGAAAAAATATAAGAGGTAAAGAAGAGTTTACATATATGAAAAAGGAATTATTATGGAAAAACATTTTGAAGACGATTCCCCATAAAACAACCAATGAAAATATAAACATCTTTAAAAGTTCACAAAATACAAGACTCATGGTGAAAGGCATGAAATTTCTTTATGATGTGAATAATAATAAGGTAAAATAACATATATGGAGCACATATGGAAGTCCAAATATCAATGATATATTAATCAAAATATAAAAATGAAAGAGAAATTGATATTGAGAAAGTAAAATGAAATTGAGACTGAATGAAAGTAGGATAACATCAAAAGGTTAGTATCATACATTGATATAATAAAAAAATTCAATCTGATTGATTCTATGTAAGATTAGTTTGAGAAACACCTTGATGAAATTAATCCCTTCATAAAATATGTGCCAAAAATAATAATCAATTTATCTTGATTCTTATAGTAGTTTGATGAATATATGATTAATGTTTAAACAATTAGTAGATTAAAAACATTATCATAAAAATATAGTGAAAATTGATTCTATAGATGTATGATAACTCTTATACTACAAATTTTTAATTTAACATTTTCCCTCTAATCATTCCAGTTAAAAAACAAAAGCAGGATCTATTTGTTCTACTAAAACTAACACGATTTTCATGTCCATAAAAAAGGATTGTAATAATATTTCTTTTAAAAATTACTTCTCAAGATGAAAAGAATAATAACAAAAAATAGATAAGAATGAAAAATTATCTAAATAATATTTTAATATTTTTAGAAGACCATGGTTCAAAGATTATTATTTTAATTGTTATCTACCATCTTGACACAAAACATACTATTTTTTGTTCAATATGTCACTACCAAGGAGGAGGAGTGAATTAAATAGGGATAAATTATGAGAACATATTAATATATTATCATGGGAGGAAAATGATGTCAAAAATTAATCATTTATGGAAATAAAAATATATTTTAATTTCATTAAGGATATATATGGAAGGTATGTCTAGAATGGTTAATATTTTTAGGATTTCATGAAAAACATTCTTATAAATGTTTTCCACAAAAAGTAATAAAATGGAATTAATAAAATGAATGATTGAAATTAATTTACAACTAATGTTTCATGGAATTATTTCAATAGAACAAATTCATTGATTCATGGTAGAGGTGGATCCTCATATATGACTGGTGGAAAAAATATACTTATTAACATTGAATATAGTTCCTAAGGTGGGGTGTATTTAATCAATTATCATTCTAAAAAAATAAAATAAGTTAGTAAGGTTTAATAAAATACCAAAATATGAATTCAAAATATCTACCATTTATTGAAGGTACGAGGAACATTAAATTTATGTAATTAAAATATATAATTATGTAAATGATGTTATTTTCAATTAATACTCTTGTATCCTAAAAATTAGAAAATATTTTAGGGCTATCAACTAAGGAAAAAAGAATAGGTTGAAACCCATTTGAAATTGGTGATTATAATAATTATTTAAATTTCAGTTTCAATGAAGAGAACAATATATTATATTGGAGACTTGTCTATGTTTGATAGGAAAATATAACTAATATATCAATGTTTACAATGGTGAGAGGATAAGACTAATTGAAAATAAAAAGAGATGTTGTTTGTGAAACATCAAAGTAACATAAAATTATTCAAGTAATTCAATAACATAGTGGACATACTATCCACTAGACCACATGATACATTAAAAAATACCATATATTGTTAAATTAGTGAAATATCTATAAGTTGTTATCATTATTTTATTAAATTCATTAAATATTTTAATCTAATGGTCAATGTGATGTTTATGAGGAACGTGTCTGAATTAGTAGACCTATTAAAGATATTCATAAGATATATTGGGAAAGAGTTGATATTATATATCATGAAGATTATATCTGATAATGGTAAATGTTACACCTATATTGATTTTTTCACGAAATCATGAAAAACATGCAATTTAGAACAATATAGTGTAGCATACAATCTACAGGATGATGATATAGAAAAAAGGATGAATATGAGTTTTGTTTATATGGGTATAACTATTCCTTCTAAGAACATACTTTTTAAGAAATATAGGTAAATAGTGTGTACTATTTTCGACATTCAAAATAGATAGTTTTTTAGAGCATGGTTAAATATAGAAACTTATAAAATTTGGTATAATAGAAAAGAAATGGTTAAGTGATCCAATATTTTTTTTAGTACATTAAACATAAATATTATAAAAAATAATTTAATAAAATTTTATTTGAAATTATATTTATGTATATAATCGGTTACCTATCATATTCTATAGTCTATAGAAACGAGGATAATAGGCTGAAAATGGTTTAAATACTTTAATGTAAAGGATATATTGAATCGATGAAAATAATATGTGATAAATTATTTTCTTTTTTTAAATTACATAACCAAAATAATATGTATTTCAGTAAAACATAAAATTGTATAATTTTAGAAATATACAATAACCACTACTGATTTGTAAAAATATTGATGAAAAATATGTTATTGTAAATTAAAGGTCCAAATATCAAAGATTGACGAATCATAATGAAAAAAGTATATTATTGGTTGTATAAAAGTTTATTTTAGGGAAAATAGGTTGATAATTGAAACTAAAACTACTCTAATTTCCTTGAAATAACTATAAACAACAAAAAAATTAACCATGAGGAATATATTAGTGCAGTGAATCAATATTTTGAGAATATTGGGAAGAATGAAACATGAGATCATGTAAGTAAACCTGAATAAAATAATGTTAATATTACCAAGTGGGTATTTTGAATAAAAATAAATTAAAAGGAAAATGTTTCAAGAAAACATATCATATTTTAATACAATGGTTATTCACAAATATGAGGAAAATATTTTGTGAAAAGAATTTCACCTTTTATAAGACTAGCGAAAAGAAAAATGTATATGGCAGTGGAGACCCACATACAGTAAAATGTATATTACATGGACATGGATTTATCATTTTTAATGGAGACATAGAATAAGAATTATTTATTAGGAAACATAATGAGTTATTTCATTATAGTGATGGAATTGTGGTCTGTGAATTGGAGAAAGACTAGGCTTTTATAGTATAAAATACGCCCCCAACATTGTACTACGAACTAGGTAGTTTCATTAAAGAATCTAATCTTCATAAAGTCGAAATTGGATTGATACTTTAATGAGAAATAGAAAAACATATTTACATTAATATTCATTGTATATATTTATGGCATAATATTTCTAGGAAATAAAGATTATTCCATTGAATAATTCTGAAATTAGATGAAAATTATATTTGAAATTTCAATGTCGGATGTAATGAATTATATGTTTGGATAAAAATTTAATTGAAATATAATAATATTTTTTTACCAAGATAAAAATTTGAAAAAAAATTCAAGTAATTTTTTATTTGAATCTACCAAATAATATTTCGGACCTATTATTTTTTGAATGAAATTGAGCCTGGATAATGTGGAAATATTGGGAATCAATAACACTCACATAGATTCCATATTAGTCTACTTTATAAATCATAAATAATAATTGACATAGTGTATGAATTGAATATTTTTCTATGATATCATAGTTATCATAAAGAGACTTATATAATGGATAAAATAGAATTATTGGATATTCTAAAAGGGAAAATAAATATGGTTTGTTTTACTAATGATGTGAATCAAATATACTAGTTTTCAAGGATGCAGATTTGGAAGGAGACAAAATTGAAAAAAACTCTACCTCATTTGGCACCATATTTTTATTGTAATGTCTTGAATTATATTATAGCAATAATTAGAGTTTAGTTACATTGATAACATTTTAGGAAAATTTTATTGTATCGAAACATGGTTATAGATAAATTACATTGGTGAGAGTCTATATAAAATTTCTTATGGTAGAAGTTGAGAATCCCCTAATGATTCCCTAAGATAAATATAGTGTAATTGATCTATAAAAAAAATCATATACATAACACAATATCAAACCAAATTAATATAATGTATCACTTCATCAAATAAACCGTTGGAAATTAATATGTCATACTGTAATGAATATCTACAAAGGCTCAAATTGATTATGTATTTATAAAATAAAAAAAATTATATGGGTTTTCTAAATTAATTTTCAATATTCCTGTTTATAATTACCCTCTCATGGTAGGATGTATTGTAACACCCCAAGATTTCATAGTACATTATCTCAATAAAGTAATTCAATAGCTTGTGCAACACGCATCACTGAGTTCGAGCGCACCCCAACTTACTAAACCAACTGTCAAAAAAGACGCTATAAATAGTATTTACTGAATTTTAAATCTTATATACTCTATATAATTTTAACATCCGTATTATGTGTTAGTTATACATAACATAAGAACAAATTAATTTTTTCAGATAAAAGAAGTATTTTTCCAAAAATGAAATTTTACCGCCTTTTAATGGAGAACCCTTTTTAAAACCAATATTTTACACTTTATATATTCAATTTAAGGAAATTAAATTCTTCTTTTTAAGCAGGACATTAAAATTTAGTTTTAAATTTTTTTTCTACTTCTCTGATAACATTCATATTTTGATGAATAGTCAAAAATACTATGTTTTAATTGAAAACAACTTTTTTAATGAAAATAATTTACAATACTAAATTATTCATTTGAAAGTTTTTGAAGTATAATTAGATAATTTTCTTATCATTTAATACATTGTAGGTCATTATAAGTAATTTTAAATTTAAATATGACATAAACACATGTTAGTCTTTTGATTGGTTTTACTTTTTAAAAACTCGATTCATGGTGTTGACAGTAGGAATTAATTTTAATTTAATAAATGAAACATATGTATTTTGAATTTGGTAAAATAGACTTCATTTTTGAATTCGTAATATCAAAATTAACTTTGGGTAAATTTTTGGGTATTTTTCGTAAAACATTCATTTTTTATAAATAGTGAAAAACACTACGTTATTATTTAAAACCGACATTTTATTTAAATAATGAGTAATTTTTATTTAATTAATTTTAAGTCAAAATAGATATATAATACCTATATAAGTTCAATGTAATTAATTGGAGTCATTTTATAATAAGTTTAGATATATAAAATGTTATCGAACGTTTTACCGCCTTTTACCCACCTCCTAGGAGCATTTACAAATCTACATAAAATTTAATTTTATCACTTATGTGAGCTGAATTTCAAAAATATGAGAGACAAGGTTAATATAAATAAGTAAAATTTGGTTCAATAAGACAAAAATATTTTTTTGGAATAGTAACTTTTGACATTTATTTACCACAGTTAAAAATAAATAGGGTAATTAAGGGTAAAAATGATATCATAATTACCCTAACAGATGTCCTAATTCTATTTTATAACTATTAGCAGACCAAAAAAAAACCTATGAATAAAATATGACCCCCTTTGGTCCACATGGATAATATTATGAAATTTATTCTTATTATATTTGAAGAAGAGTTAAAAGAGTTAAATTCAATGATTAAAAACTAATCTATTTTTATTATTGGGTTATATATTAGATAAATTAGATTATAAATATTCATTATAAAGATAAAAAAAATTCCTACATGATTGTATTTTATTTATAAATTTTAGACATTAAATAAGTTATTTTATTTATGACACAATGATGATGCAATAAGACCTTATTAATGAAAGATTAAAATAATTGATTTTATAAATACCAAAATAAATGTAAATTGATACGTCTGATTAATTAAAAAAATTATATAGGTTAATATGACATTTCAGGGTTTCCAAAATAAATTTTATTCAAAGTGATAAATTTTTTATGGCTTTTAAAAAAATCAAATACTAAATAGAGTCAAAATTGACATAAATGAGTTTTTAAACCAAATATTATATTATTAATTGATATAATATTCCTAAAAATATAAGGTTCAACCAAAGGACTTAGAAAAAGTTATATATATTAATAGTGAACCACATGGGGTCCTTTTGTCTTGTTATAGTAATATTATTAACCATATAATATAAAAATACAAAGAGACATGATAAATGTCAAACTATTTAACTAGGAGATAATTCTAAATGATAAGGTTAATATGATGACCTAAACTTATCTAAAACCTATTGGTTGAGGGTATTTAGACCCATACCCAAATTATCTTATATAAAATTAATTTTTGAGCCATTAGAAACAAGAAATGATTTTATTATAATATAATATTTCAAGCTTTTCCTAAAGTGAACCTCACGTCTCTTATAAAAGGGTTCTTCCCCTTCTCTTAATTTCACACCTCCATAGCCTTTTTTCTCTGCCAAATACGGCCCAAATATCCTCCCAAAATTCCTCCCTCTAACCTAGACGGCTTACATTGGTCATAAATTCATCTTACGGAGCCCTTTAGATCAAATAAAAAGGAAGAACCTGAAGAAGAGGTAAATATTTCATCACCTCTTTCAAGTTATTTTCTTCTTCCACCTCATCTTTCTTGGTTTTTTCTATTCTAAGATAATAAATACGGTATCTGTTATATAATGTGATGTTATTATAAATATTTTACAACCATTTTCATTACTTTACCCATCCTATAAATGACAAAGTCATTGTATGTACGTACGTACGAATTATAGTCTCCAAATGGTAGTGTAGTCTGTTATTTAAACACTTCATTATTTGGATGAGTATAATAATGAGTATAACATATTTAAATAATATATATAACATGTAAATGATTCTTTATATATGATATAACATCAAATTACATACAATTTCACTGTTAATATAATGATATTGTCACTCGTGCATACGTATAGATTACCGTCTCCACGACGAGATGAGATTCATTTCCAACTTCAAAATTTAACGATGATTATAAAAATAAAATTCATTAATATGTATGTAATATATGACATAATAATACTACTGGATATATATATATATATATATTTGTACTTACAGATATATTATTCACTTAGTTCTGTTCAATATGACATGAAAACAGAAACAACGTTTATGCGTACGTACGGCCTACCGTCTCCCTAAAGGGTGTTATCCATTTCATATATATGTATGTTATACATATTTATATTCTAAATATATATGATATATAAATCAGTTTATATATTCTGGAAGTATTTAAATCATGATCTAAGTGATACAATAAAGAGTTACAAGTTAAAACATGTATGAAAAAGAAAGTGATTATTACACATAATGTAAATTTAAAATGGAAATTATTATTAAATGGGTAGTATAAAGTCATAAATGAATCATTTATGATATCATAAATATTAATATGGTTCTTTTTTAATTTAATAACATACTACAGTCTATATACATGAGGATAAACATACCCTCGACTAAAGGAAAGTACAAGGTAGTGGTTAATTCCTCAATCTCATTATTATTCGAGATTATTTATGTGTATATTTTTACTGGGAAATATTTATAATCCATGTACATGATTCATAAAAGAGTTTTCAATGAGATTATTTTAAGGACTCTTTTTGTAGAACATCGTTTTAAATGTTTTAAAAATTTATTCTTCTAAACCTTTTTCATTAATGTCAAGGTTTTCAAAATGATTTTAAGGATTTATTTATATGGACATGGATGTTTCTAAATGTTAATTAATTTTAGAAGATTCAAAGTGGTATGGAACACTTTTATTCAAAAATATATTTTAAATTAATTCCAATATAAGTTTTGTGTCTTTTAAAATTATTTCATGAAAAAGGGATATTTTTCTCAGATTTTAACTAATCATTTTCAACTATGTCAACATACTTTACCAGATATTATTCTTGATCGGGGATGATTTATTATGATAAAAATAATCTATATTATATTGAAGGTTTTGTGATTTTTTTGATTGTGGATGTGTTATTTTTATTTAATTCATGTTTTATGGATAAAGTGATGACATTTCGTATGCTAGTTTTACTATGAATGTTTATGTTGTGTTTAATCCTTTTCATATGAGGAAGGAATTAGACTTAGTAAGTGATTGGTGGAGCCTACTAGAGCTTCTTGATTCATCTGTAGGTCCCAAGAGACAAACTAGTGTCCTGTAACAAGGCCTTGAAAAAATATTATTTTTAGTCTTGGAATAAGGCCTTGACTACATGGTTATGAAGTCCGGAATTATGCATTCCATAATAATGAAAGTGGCTATTGATATTTCATGTGATTATTAGACTAGTAGAATATCCATGAGAATAAGTAAATGGAATTATTTGATTTCATTTTTTCCATATTATGTTGAAGATTAAGATTAAAAGGCTTTTGTTTTAGTTTAATACATTGACTTAAATGTTTATGCTTATTTTAGAATGTTTTCCCTATATTGTTATCATTACCGAGCATCTGAGCTCACCCCTATGTTTGTTTTATTTTCCCATGATTTAGAGAAGTGTATTATGATTGATAAGCAGGGTTAAGCTGTGGGACTAATGGAATTCTCAAATGATCATTTATGTTGTGCTTTATTTTATAATGTGTAATGTAATGTTCATGTGTGTAATTTATCTTCCTAGATTGCTAAACTAATCAGTCTTTCGGGACATTATTCCTTATAATCATGCCAATGTATTAAAATAATGTACCTACTCTGGGCTTCTGGGGTTGGGGTGTAATAGTTGGTATTATATAAAGTTTTATAACATCTTTGGAAATAGATTTAGATAAACTCTGATTAGAGAACATTACCCTAAGATCGAATTTGAGGATTAGTATATAAGAACTTCCTATAATTTTGGTAATGTAGAGATTTTGTGTATTTACCCAGAAATACATCCCTATCTGGATACGAGCATATAAAGATGACTCTGGAAAAGATGCACCTAGGAGTGAAAACTCGGACAAGGAGTTTCGGGCTCGACCTAGGGTTTCCTAGTTCACGGCAACAAGCCTTTCTACACTCTTGGTTACAACTATCCCAGTGGATATTCATAGGATAATTCATATTTTCATTACAAGCCACTATGAAGGATTTATTAGTAAATACTTCCTCAATGAAAACATTTTTATGATTACGCATTATATGCATAAACATTTCAATTTTTGTTAGGTATTTTACAATTTTGGAATTAGGAATTATGTTTCATAAACTAACCTAGTGTATGTCATTATTTAGAAATGGTGCGCAGTAGATGGAATGAGAACTCCAACAATAGGCATGTTCCAAAGAGTAAGAAGGATCATATCTTTAATTATATTAAGCATACATTTAGAATGGAAATAGTCCCCCTACTATTATCATCATATAAAGAAATAGTATCATGTTTTAATAATATACGTAAATAATTTTCTGAGTCCTATGGCCTTGTAGGGAAGCCAGATAAGAAAAGGATAAAAGATAGAATGATGGATAATGGGAAGAGGGGAAAGAAGGATTTTACCATATGTGATAAATGTGGAAAGAATCACCTTGGTAAATGCATGAATGGAATGAGATATTTTTATAAGTGTGGAGAAAAATGACACCATGTATGTGATTACAATGGTAAGAAAAAGGTTTCAAAGGTAAAATTCTTCATCGGCACAGAGTTGGAACCCTACGCCAATCAATGTCCAAATCATCAAAGTATGCACCAAATGATGATATTGAATAATAATCAAGTTAAGATTCTACCATATTTGAAGAGGAAGGATTAAGAGTTCTTATGTTTTTATTAATGTATTGTTCCATTTCAGTATTGAATTACTGATGTTCATGTTATAAGAATTTTAGAGTATATAAGGGTTGTAATGTAGTACTATTTAATTAAGGACTTGATATTGTGTGGAACCAAAAAAAGTTACTCAATGGGAGGTTAAATTTTTGGAACGTTTTTGGCTGAGATAAAGAAAAGCATTAATATGATTCTGATACTGAGGTATTTATTTTGGAATAAGATATGGTTTATTTGGATTAATTATATTAGATATTATTGACATCCTTTGAACTGATTAATGATTTGTATATTCCATCATTGTTGGAGTTTACAACATTTTTGGATAAAAGGAGTATATCCTATATTCTATATGGAATATGTGAGCATGAATGTAATCAATAAGTTTTTATTGAAATTCATGGAGTTACATTGTTTTATAAGAATAAATTATTAATGTATTCACATGTTATTACGTGGAAAAGAAGATATTCATTGTGTTTACCTTCATTATAAATTTTGTATTGTATGCTTGGACAAAAGTATTTTGGATAAGTCTAAAGGTTGGAATAAATTATTTTTAACCTTGGATACTATTTGTAAGGTTAAAGTATTTATTGAGATTATTTTTTTATTGTCATAAAAAGGACAACCTGGAGGTCGAGTGACAACCTGTCGCGTCCAGTAAGGCCACGAGACTTGAACCCCCAACTGATGGGCGGCAAGGGTGGATCACCTCCCACTGGAATACATGATATACTAGATTGTATAATGTAGTTTTTAAAAATATCCTGAAAAATGAATTATAAATTCATTATTTTCAAAACCCAATATGATAAGGATAAGTAGAATATTTTGAATTCTATTATCTTTTGGAGAGAAAGATGAGTTTGTGGTATGAATTATTTGAAGGATAAAATTATAATTTTTAATTATATACATATATATATTCCTCTTATTCTGTGAGAAAATTAACTCTTAATCTTTTGGGAAGGTATATGAAAACCAAAAATGTTTTATCCTAGTACCATATGTTTTTTTTTGAACCAATGACATTTTACATCATTTTAGATAGATGGATTTGAGGCTCCCAATTTTACACGTTTTTGTGAGTGATGAACTCAATCACTCCCAATAAATATTTACATTTTTCCTCAAATTATGTGTCTCTAATTTCCACCAATGTTCTCCTAATTGAGATCATAATTTGGTGGTGACTTTTTCATTTCCTTTTCCCTCTTATTAAGCCTAAATTTTATTAACCCAATTTTCGATGTAGGTTATCCAGAAAGGTATTTTTTATTTTTAACCATTTATTTTTTAAGAACAATTTCAAATTACGGGGACACAATTTATTTAATGAGGGGAGAATTTAACACCCTAATATTTTAGAGTATGTTATCTCATTAATTTAATTCAATTTCTTTCCTTACACGCAACACCGAGTTCGAGTGCACAAAAACTTACTAAACTAACCGTTCAAAAAGATGTTATGAATAGTATTAAATACATTTTGAATATTATATACTCTATATAATTTTAACATGTATATTATGTGATTCTTATACATAATATAAGAAAAAATTTATTTTTTTAAGATAAAAGAAACCTTTTTTTAAAAATCCAATTTTACCCCCTTTCAATGGAAAACTCTTTTTAACTCAAATTTTTGAAACATTTATATATTAAATTTAATGAAATTAAATACTTCTTTATATGTGGGACTTAAAAAATAGGTTTGGATAAATTTTTGGAACTTTTCTGATAACTTTCTTATTTTGACGAATAGTGAAAAATACAATGTTTTAATTCAAAACAAATTTTTTAATTGAAACAATTTATAGTGTTAAATTATGAATTTAAAAGCTTCTTAAGTGTAATTAGATTATATTATTATCATTTAATATAATTTAGGTCATTATAAGTAATTCCACATTTAAATTTGACATAAACACACGTTAATCTTTTGAAAGTTTTTACTTTTTAAAAACCATCTTTTTGGTTTTGACAGTGGGAATTAATTTTAAATTAATAAATGAAACCTATATGTTTCAAATTTGGTAAAATATACATCATTTTTGAACTCTTAATATTAAAATTTTCCTATGGTAAATTTTTGGTATTTTTCTGAAAACATTCAATTTTTGATGAATAGTGGAAAACACTGCGTTTTTATTTAAAACTAACATTTTATTTAAATAATTAGTTATTTTATTTTAATTTATTTTAAGTAAAAATAGATATATAATAACTATATATGTTCAATTTAATTGATTGGATTCATTTTATAATAAGTTTAGATATATAAAATTTTATCGAACATTTTACCATCTTTTACCCACATCCTAGGGGTATTTGCAAATATGCATAAAACATAATTTTTCAGCTTCTATGAGTTGAATTTCAAAAATCTAAGAGAAACAGTTAATATCAATAAGTAAAATTTGGATCAATATTATGAAAATAATTTTTGGTGAATAGTAACTTTTGACTTTTATTTACCAGGGTTAAAATTAAATAGGCAATTTAGGGTAAAATGATATCATAATTACCCTAAGACATGTCCTAATTCTAATGGATAAGTATAATTCGACCAAAAACAGCCTTAGGAATAATGTATGACCCGCTTTGGTCCACTTGGGTAAGATTAGAACATTTAATATTATTTTATTTAAAGAAGGTTTAAAAGAGTTAAATTCAATGTTTAATTAATAAACCATTTTTAATATAGGGTTATACATAAGATAAATGGGACTATAACTTTTAATTATAAATTTTAAAAAAATTTGTTTATAATTTTATTTTATTTATAATTTTTATTCATTTAATAGTATAATTTATTTATGAAAAATGATGATGTAGTAATTACCTTATTAATGAAAGATTAAAATAATAGATAATAAAAATATCCAAATAAATGTCAACTGAGAATTATAATGAATTAAACTTATTTTCAATGTTAATATGACATATTAGGGTTGGTTAAATAAATTTTATTCAAAGTGATAATGTTTTTATGGATTTCAAAAAAATCAAATACTAAATAGTGTCAAAATATACATATTTCAGTTTATAGAAAAATATTATATTATTAATTGATATAATACTCCTAAAAATATATGGTTCCCCCAAAGGACATATATAAGGATATATATATTAATTATGAACCAGATGGGGATCATTTGTCTTGTTATAGTAAGATTATTAACAATATAATATAAAAATACAATGAAAAATGCTACATGTCATGCTATTTAACTAAGAGTTATATATAAAATATAAGGTTAATATGATGACCGAAACATGTCTAAAACCTATTTTTTGAGAGTTTTCTTACCCATACCCAATTTAGTCTATAAATAATACATTTTGGAGCAATTATAAACTTAATATTATTTTATTATAAAATAATATTTCAAGCATTTCATAAAGTGACCCTCATCTCTCTTATAAAAGGGTACTCCCCCTTCTCTTAATTTCACACCTCCAATGTCTTTTGGCTCTTCCGACCCCATCCCAAATATTCTCCCACCTTTCCACCCTTCATCCTATAGGCCTTCATTTTTTCATAAATCAAACCTATGGATCCCTTTTTATCAAATCAAAAGTAAGAACGCGAAGAAGAGGTAAATATTTCATCACCTCTTACAAGTTTTTTCTTCTTCCACTTCATCTTTATTTTGTGTTTCCATTCTAAGATAACAACTCCACTATCTGATATATACTATGATGTTATTATAAAAATGTTACAACCATTTTCATTATTCTATCCATCCTATAAATGACAAAGTCACCATACGTGTGTAAGTACGGATTACCGTCTCCACATCGTGGTGTAGTTTGTCATTCAAAAACTTCATTATTTTTTTGGGTATAATAATGAGTACAACTAATTTAAATAATAAATATAAACAGTTAATTATTCTTTATATATGTTATAACATCCAATTACATACAATTTCCCCATCAATATAATGATATTGTCGCTCGTGCGTACGTACGGATTATCGTCTCCACGACGCGATGAGATTCATATCCACGATCACCATTCAACGATGATTATAAAAATTAATATCATTAATAAGTATGTAATATATGACATAATAATTCTACTAGATATATATATATATATATTTGTGTGTGTGTGTGTGTCTGTATGTGTACTTACAGATATCATATTCACTTAGTTCCATTCAAAACGATATGAAAACATGAACAATGATTATGCGTACCCACGACCTACCATCTCCCAAAAAGGTGTATTCCATTTAATATATATATATATATATCATAATTATTTATATTCTAAATATATATGATATATAAATCACGTTTTATATTTTCTAAGTATTTAAATCATGATCTAAGAGATACAATCAAGAGTAACATGTTAAAACACGTACAATAAGGAAAGCGATTATTACCCAAAATGTTAATTTAACATGGAAATTATTATTAAATAGGGAGTATAAGGTCATAAATGAATCATTAATGATATCAATAATATTAATATTGGTCTATTATAATTTAGGAACATAATAAAGACTATATAAGAGGTTAAACGTACCCTTGACTAAAGGAATTTACAAGGTAAGGGATCATTTCACAATCTCATTATTATTCGAGGTTATTTGTGTGTAAGTTTTTACTGGGAAATATTTATTATCCATGTCCATGATTCATAAAATATTATTCAAAGGTTTTATTTGAAGGGACACTTTTACTAAAACATCATTTTAAGTGTTTTAATAATTTATTCTTCTAAAACATTTTCATTAATGTCTATGTTTTCAAAAATGACTTTAAGGATTTATTTATGTAGACATGAATGTTTTTAAATGATAATTCCTTTCAAAAGTTTATAAGTGGTATAGGATAATTTTATTCAAAAATATCTTTTAAATTATTTTCTTTATAAAGTTTGTGACTTTTAAAAAAAATTGATCAAAAAGTGATATTTCTCTCAAAAAGTTTATCTGAACATTTTCAACTATGTCAACATCCTTTACTGGATATTATTCCTGATCAAGGTTAATTTATTATGGTAAAAATATTCCATGTGTTATTGAAGTTTTTGTGATATGTTATATAGTGGATGTGTTATTTTATTACCATTCATTGTTTATAGATAAAGTATTGAAATTTCATATGCTAGTTTTAATATGAATGTTTATATTATATTTAAACATTTTCATATGTGGAATGCATTGGACTTAGTAAGTGACAGGTGGAGCCTGATATAACTCCTCAATGAATTGATAGGTCTCATGAGAGAAACTAGTTTCTTGTAAAAAGGACTAGAAAAAATCTTATTTGTAGTACTGGCACAAGGCCATGACTATGTGCTTATGAAGTCTAGCATTATGCATTCCATCATTATGAAAGTGGCTATTGTTATTGCATGTGATTATTCAACTAGCAGAATATCCGTAGAAATAAGTAAATGGAAATAATGGATTTTATCTTTTCCATATTATGCTTAAGTTTATGTTTAAATGGATTTTGTTTTATTCTAATATATTGCAATAAATTTTTATGCTTAATTATGAACGTTTTCTCTATATTATTATCCTTACTGAGAATCTGAGCTCACCACTTTTTATGTTATATTTTCCCAGGATTCGAAGAAGTATATTATGATTGATAAGAAGGGTTAAGCTAGGGTATTAATGGAATTCTCAGAGGATCATTGATGTTGTGTTTTATTTTCTAAATTGTAATGTAATGTTCATGTATGTAATCTATTTTCCGAGACTGTTAAACTGATCGGTCTTTCGGGAGATGATTCCTTGTAATCATGCCAATGTATTAAAATAATGAACCGACTCTGGGCTTTGGGGTCTGGGGCGTTACATCTATGGAATAATCCAAACAATTATTTAGATAATTTTTTTTCAGAGGGGGAGATATAGTGGTATGCCTCTTTATTAATAGGGGTGTATGATATAACTCTTCATTTATATTTTGTTAATATAAAGTTATGGTTATTACAAAAAAATGGGAGAAATAATTTTATGAATTGAGGTTGTGAGAATCGAAGTGACTCATCCAAATTTTCTTATCAAAAATAGAAGAAATTATATAAAAAAATAGATTTATCTAGTAGTGTAGTTTAAATAAATTTATCATTTGAAAAATTTTGTTATTTGATTACTCTAGTGTGATTTATTGGTTTCTCAAAAAGAGTTTTTTGAAGAAAAAAATTTCAATGTAGTTAAAACAAATAAATATAACGAGATTGATATAACGAATTGAAATTGTATATTGAGATTGATATAACGAATTAAAATTGTATTAAAATTTTATTGAGATTCATTATAAGATTTTGTCTTATATTGAAAGTGATGAGAATTTTTTTTAGATGAATTTTACTAAATGGAGATGTTCTATGTTTTCTAAATAAGGCTGATTTGATTTTCGTAACTGTTCTTAGTGCTCTAGAAGTTAAATTTCATATTTAGAAAAAATATTTTTTATCCCTCTAGAATATAAGATGACATTTAATTTTTTTTGAATATTTCATTAGATTAATGATTTTATAAGGGTCTATTAATATTATGAATTTATTATTGGTTTAAAATATAATTAAGGTAAGATACCCACTGATATTTGAATGACTTTATCCTTTTAAAAAAAGTCATTTTTTAATTTCAGAAGGTTCATTACAAATTTCATAAGACTAACTCCATTGAATTCCTAATATATATTTTAACTCTTGAATTAAAATTATTATAAAGGCTGATACATTTAAGAGTAACATAGAAAATTTTAACGGCTATCCAAAAATAATAAGGGCCTCTCGGACAAAACTTAAGAGTTGCCTATATTTTTATAATGGTTATTTATTGAGTTTTTGTGGATTTTGGAAAAGTAATTAAGGCCACTAAGAATTGAATTAATCATGTGAAAAAATTTACGAGTCATTTACCCCTATATGAAAATTAGTAAGGGTAGGCATCCTAGTAATTTTTTTTTTGAGAAGTTAAATTTTTATAAGTACCATAGGAAGATACTTTGTTATTATGAAATTAAAAAATTACATGTTTGACATTCATGTGGTTATTCAAGATGCGTTTTGTGAGAAATGTAATGGGTATTTCCCTATAATAATGTTATTGAAGTTTCAAATACAATTCTTATAAAACTATAAATAATTATTGAATCAAGAAGAACAAAAAATAATTCTGCTAAACTTTTTAACTATTTTAAAGAGAAACTTTTTAGAATGATTATATTTGTAGTTACGAAAAATTTTATAAGGATCATGGGAATAGATAATCAAGAGAAATTAAATTTAGAAACTTCATTGAGGATTGAAATTGTTCAATCAATTCAGATAAATTTTTTAAATATATTATAATATAGTATTTATAGAACTTTATTATTCCAAATTATTGTGAAATTTATTTTTAAATAAATGAATTGTGTAAAATGAAATAAACATGATAGTGAGTATAAAATAAGATGTATATGAATATGAAAAAAATAATAAATTTGTGAGTTTATGAAAGATTAACAATCAGGTAGATCTGAAGTATCCAATGAATTGAAATTTAGAAGCAGATAGTTAATCATATTCATGAATCAAGTAAGGCTCACAAATATGATTTCATATGTAATTATAAAAATTCATATATCATAAATAGGTAATCATATTATGTAGTTATTATGCTGATATATTTAATTGAATGATCTTTATTATTTGTTGCAAAACCCCAATTCCTATTATGATCTTTATCACCCCATATTAATATATTTCTATGTGGAAGAAATATTCGTTGAATATTTTTGGATGTTGAGAAAGAAAAGGTTATTTCTTATATGTGTGTGGTGTACTATGTATTTATGATAATACTTGTTATAACATCCTTTTTTATAAAGTTAAAAAATAGTGTATCGTGAGAATAACTAATCACAGAAAGGAGTGGGTACCGACACTTGGAACGAATCATTTCAAAAGATGTGTTGGACCTATTTTTTTTTAAATTTCAATTCAAATTCCATTATGTAATGTAGTTTTTTAGAGTGGATTAGATAATTAAAAATCATAGAGATTTGTTTTGGGTGAATAGATTTTAATAGAAATCACAACTCATTCACCCTGTTCTAAATGGTGCAACCCATTCCAAATAAATATAAAATATTATATTCTATTTTTAAGTGTACATAAAATATATGAATGCATAAAACTCTTTTTTAGAAGTATAATTTTGTTTATGTTTCATTTAGTTAAGTAACACTGCCTTCTAGATAATGAAGAGTTATACCTATAAACAGATTAAGAGAGAAACCATTATGTTTAGTCCCTTATTTGAAATATTATTGTTCAAGATACGATTAATAATAAATATTTATTATATATATATTTCTAATAACAATTTTTAAATGATATATATACTGTGGGTGTGATGCATGAAAACTTCTTTAATGGATGTGTTTTTTAAATTATGGGGATCGAGACATGTTTTTGTAGATAGTGATAACTGAAAGTATATTAATATAAATTGATATTTTTTATATATAATGTTCCCACCATATATATATGAAATAAATTATAATTTGGTAATACTGTATAATTTTGGAGTGAAATGAATTCATAGGTACAATTATTTTGGTGCTGTGTAGAGGGTTGGGGAGAGTTCCACCTTGGTACCATGTAATCGAAATGCGTGGAATACTATTGTTATAATGATAAATATCTATAAAAAATATATGAAATCAAATCCCTTGAAGTTGTTACACACCTAAAATTCACTATCAAATAAATATATTGAAACAATTGTGTTTAAATATAGGATAATTTTAAAATAGATATAAGAATATTTATATATGATAAATTTATATCTGCTGATTAAATTTTATTAGTAAAAATTATATCGTTTAAATTTTTTCAGAATTTACCATATATATTAAAGAAGGAAAATTTTATTATAGGAATGAATCCACTAATAATTTTTATTTATTGGGGTTGAGATTTTGGGATTAGGGTACTTTTTAAAGAATTATTACAAAAAATTTGAGAATGATGATTATTCTAAACTATATTACTTTATATAAAAAAATATAAATATAAAGGTCATTTTATATATCAAGAACTTTTATAGACAATTGATATATATAGTGAATATAGATATTAAATAGAATGATGAATTATCTCAAAAATATTGACTAGAATGTGGATATATTAGATAGATTTTATTTTTGATAATTTTTAGAAAGATATTGATTTGGAGACACATGTGTTAAAACTATTTCTCAAGGTATAGTAGTTGTATTTATAGAATATGAGGTATTTTAGTATATACTAATGAAATATATGTACATTCTATAGAAAATTTGGATTACTCTAATGGATTATTTCAATACATTAAAAGGAATGATAAACCATTTAATTATAATGGGTTTCTTGTAAAAGCATGTGGTATATGTTTTTTCTAGTCCTTTGGAAATCATTCATATGAATATTGAATTCACCTTCTAATAGTGCCTATATTTTTTTGATAACTACTTTTTAAAATACAAATAATGCATATGAAACTGATGTATAACATCAGATAAAAAACCAATAATATCCTCTTAACTTTAAAATAAAATGCCATAATATTTATTCATGAATATAAAATGTGGGTAATATATGGAATCATGAGTTATGTTCAATAATAATTCCTCAATATCAATAATTGGGAATTGAGAAACAAAAATCTATTTATTATGAACATATAATTTCCCAGTTGTAGCAAAATTATTTCCAATTTAATAAATCAAATCCACACACTAATTATAAATTATGATCTTAACCATCATTCTAATATTCAAATGCAACAAGAGGATCATATTTAAAAATTAAGTTATTTATTTTATCATAATTATTATTTGATTCATTAAAATATATTTTTTGTTAATTAATCTCAAAATATTGTATAAAAATATTAGTATATTTTGTCTAATGAAACAAGATCCACCACTTGACTACTGATATTTCATATTTAAAATATGGTAACCATGGGTTTAATTAGAGGTAATTAATTTTTACGATGATATATTTTTTCAAGTACAATGGCGAAACCTTATAAATTAATAATGATTTTTTTCATTTTATTACTATGATTAAAAAATTATTTTAATTTATTATTTTACATCTTTTTTGAATACGTGGATATAAAATTAGAGCAACAATTTTTAGAAATAGAAAATAACTATAATCCTTCCCTTTTTTTTTTGGGAAACCTGTACCTCTTTTAATAGATATGTATAAGCATTATTTTCCATTAATAAAAATATAAAAAACCCCATAGGATCAACCCTATGATTAGTTACTAGGTTATAGTCTTCTTGAATATCATCAACCACTAGTTTATGAATAAAATTATTAGAAAAAAGTAGAAAAACTAAATGAATTGGTATGTTAGAACCTCTTAATTATTTCTTAGAAACAAAATTTCTATTTATCAATGATCTACTAATATAATCATGTGTAATAATAACTTGAGAAAGTTCAACATCCCCCATCACTTAGTAACTAATATCTTGTGTAAATTATATACATTCCATTATAAAAATGAAAGGATCTTTCCTATCTTATTTATAAGAATTTTTTTGTATTTAATATTTTCTACTCCCTAGAAATAGAAACTTGAATATTACCCGACCAAAAAATGTATAGATACTACTTTCTTAAAACTTTTTAAAATATCTAAATTTAAAAAAAGAAAAATATTGATGTTAAAAAGTGAAATATGCCTCTATTTAAATCCTAGAGTGAAATATAAATTTACATTTCAATGTATGTTATTATATCAAAATAAACTGATATGTATAGTTTCTGAGAAGACTAATGAGTGTAGAGTTTTGAAATGTATGGGGAAGTTCTAGGATCCTAATACACTTATATAATAATGAATTTTTTTTAAAAAAATGGTTTTTTCATAAAAATTGATTTATAGGAAATCAATATGATTTTATGGCCTTAAACTTCATTGAAAAATTCCATGAATGATAACTATTGGATGTGAACCAAATGATTAAATGATGTGGACTCAGTGTCACAAAAATCTGTATATCTATATTTTATAAAAATACCTTATTCGTTGATGAAGGACCTTTATTTTCAAAATATTTTAATCAATGTTAAATCTTGTTAAGAAAAATCATAAAAAATTTCATAAATAATAATTTTCAACTAAATAAAAATACTTTTTTGTAAATAATTTATAACTAAATAATGATTCATAAAATCATAGAAATATTCAAAAAATTGAAGAAGGGTGTGAAATGGCGTATTAAAATATATCTAGTCTTTATGAAAGGTAATTTTTTAAATAGTGGATTAAGAAGAGGTAGTGATGCATACTTATCATAGGTTGTGGAAAAATCAATTTCATCTTCCTAATGTAGTAGAGAGTCTAACCAGGGTCATCTCACTTTAAGATCATCTTAGTAAGATCAATCAATGATTATAGTTCACCTATTATTATTAATTTTTTATATTTTTTCTGAAAATATATGTTTTAGGTATTTTTTAAGGAATAAAATTACAATAATTCATCGCATAATTAAAATAAAAATGTATATACATACATTATGAATATTATAAAGAGTGTTCTTGGTCCAAGTATTCACAATGTGGGTTTATTCATTATTATTTTATTTTTTAAATTAATTGTGATGATTCATTTAGTTAGTCATCATGTTGAATTAATTTACTTTGAATTATTGACTGTGTGATTTTAACATGCGTTTGACACACCAAAATACACCTCCCCTAGAAATCAAATAGAAGATCACCTCAACTAAGAATACTATTCTTAAAATACCCTCCTAAAATTTATGTCATTGTTTCCCACCAGGAAACCTCAACAACAATGTTTTAATGGATTACATGAGAGAAAGGAGGGGAAAAATAACTAATGAAATACAATGAATGTAATTTTAAATAGTGACATGGTGGATCACTACCACACCCATGAAATATTATCACATCTACTACACATAGATTAAAAACTTATTGAAATAATGAAAAAATGTAAAGAACTCCACCTAACCTCTCTTATGGCCAAGCCTTGGGATAGACACATTATTTTGAAAAGTGAAAACAAATAATGATGAAATATTAAAGAGATATAAATTATATTGGGGATGGAGGATAAAGAAGGATATATGAATATGGAATCCCCAGAATTAAAAATATTCATATACATTACATGAAAATTAGAATGGAAAATAAAAATAAAAGAAGAATAAAATACTAAAGAAGTAGAATGGATAATTCATACACTCCATTGGGGGTGTGGAACTATCTCCTTATCTTGGGTGAACTCATCCTTATATAGGCTACGGGGGACCATCATTCAGTCTTCAAAGTCAATATCTTCTAAATATCTCTTTAGGTTCTCATGCAGATTCTTTCCAATTAGAGATTTATAATGGTAGGAATATTTAATTATGAAATTGTGTAAATGTTTCTTTGTGAAAATTGTTTCAAAATTTATCCTCTTTAAACCAGAAAAAGTTCATCTTCATCCTTCATTGGTAGTAGATTATATTCCCTAAAAATTCTAATCATTTATTCGAGAACAATTTTTTCTAAATATACCCCCTTATTGGAGTATCAAATAACTACATTAATGATGTCAAATCATCATGATATTAACCATTATAATGAGATAAGGTATTATATTTCAATTACAGGTGGAATGAAATTAATTAGAGTTGTGCAAACTGATTTATGATTAATTTACTTTGGTGGGTTGTACACAGTAATCCCGAATGATTTTCCATCATGAATGGTTTTTTGGGACTTTAGAAGGACAAATTTGCTCTTGGACCAGAAGAAAAAGATGAAGAACAAAAATAATGGAATCTAAAAAAATAATCCCATAATTTAGGTCTATATTAAAAATGATGTTCTCAAATTACCAAGGTGATTAAAATCTGTCAAAATAAAAAAATTAAGAAATTTTCACATTTAGGCCCAAGACACACCATAAATTATAAATTTTTGAAAATAAGATCAAATTGATAAATTTTTAGGGATTAAATCAATGGAAAACATATGAAAAGAAATTAAAATATTATCCCTATCAATTACCCTATAAATTAACTATTCTAGTTCTCAAGCATAAATTCTCTACATTAAAAATAATAGGGCACCATAGATAGGAATATTGAAATTTCTGAGCAATAAAATCAAACAATTTTCAATGTGAAAGAAAATTTTCTAATTTCAAATAAAATAACAAATTTAATTTCAGATTTTTCAATTAAACAATCAATTTTTTCATTTCAATTTTCCACTTTTAAAATTGATGCTACATCTCTTTTCATTCATTCATGTTACATAATTATTTATTATTAGACATTTCAGGTCATTATTTTCCACAATTAAATCTTTTCAAAAATCTATCGTGATACAATTAAAGTGGATTTATAATCATATAATAATAGCATAATACATATCCATAATCTAATAATAGGAACTAAATTTTCCACATTCTAAAGACATTATGAACATAAAATCATGGGGTCCTTTAAATCAAGGTTCAAAAGACTTTGAGGATTTATGTGGGAAGTATTTCTCCCTTTTTTGGGTTATGTTAGTAAATTTCTATATTGTTAATTCAAGAGGTAAAAACAATAACATATCATGAATGAATCGATGAAATTAATTTATTCCCTCAGTAAGAACCCCCACACTTTTCCCTTGAAATGTAAATCAACCCTTAAATCATGATTCCCTTCACCCCACACTTAAAATATAAAATTTCTTCCAAATACCATGCATAGGGTAGGAATGGGTAAAACGGGTTGAGAAATGGCTCATTCATATAATGTTTATTAATGACCTCAATGGAATAAAAAAGATTATTGTAAATCTGGAATTTAATGATAATTTTTTTTTATCAAAATAAGACTTTATCATTTTTAATGTGTCTGTGCATATTCATATAGTTGATAATTTTATATTAATATTCTGGTTAGTGGCATGTCCCAAAATCATTCAGGTAATATGCTCAATAATAAATAGAACATAATTGGTCAAAAAATGATCTCAAGAATTTGAATTATTACATTATACAATCACTCATGGAATGATTAATTCTAAAAAATCAATTCACAAGAATTTTATAAATTTAATGAATGTGGGATGTTTCATTTACTTGAAAAAATTAATTCTCTTAAAACATGAGTCCTCATTTTAAACCATTATTCACATTAATAATTAACTTTTCCATTTTAGTCATTAAATTTCATTAATATTGAACTATAAAACATGGAATGAATAGATTCCTAATAAACTCATGCCTCCTAGCTATATCTAGTAATGCATAAATCCATGCGAGGGAATGGAATTTATATTAACACATCACAACATGATTCATAAATAAAATATGTAGTTTAAAAGATAAAAATTAAAGGATAACTCTCTTACAAAATGGGGGTTAGTCCAATTTACTACTTATCTATTTTGGGGTTCCATATATTATCATGAACATAAAAAATTTAATTACTAAATAGAACATAAAGATCCTGTCATTAAATCACAAAAAGATAAGATGGAGTGGAGTGCATGATAGACTAATTATAATAATCAACCTAAAATCTATATTTCTAGAACGTATGTAATGATGAATCTTGGTAAGATACCACAAGTGGGATGTAAATTTATATAGACTTCCAAGGGAAGTACCAGTTTTTATTCAATGTCAGATGGTGGTTACAGATTTTATGAAAAGAACAACCACATGTTGTTCTTCCCATCTTATATTTCTTTATTCATGATTTGGATAATTCAATGAATAGAGTACACTAGATCTTCCCCCTTCTCAATGTGTTGAAACATTCATGGTGGGGGTAAGATGATGTTTTCAACCACCTGCTCTTTTATTAACACTTGTGAAATTTCTTCTTCACACTCTAGTGGTTGATCCCGATGTTCTGCATTAAGATAATTTTAAAGAGGGAAGTAAGATTTTAGTTTTTTTAATAAATTAAATTTTAAAATTCTTTATCAGATTCTTCCCCTTTTATATGGGAATAATGTATCTCCAGTTCTTTTTCCAGATCCATTGAGATCTCTTGTTATAATCCTTCCAAGAAAGGTTCAATATTTTCAGGTAGCTCCATGTTTTCCACAAAAGGTGAATCTTATTTTTTTTATCATTTTCCTCCATAGAATAATATAAATTATCCAATTCAAAAAAATAAATGAATTTGGGAGTAATAATAATTTTTTTTCAATAAATTAGTTCTAGTTCATGAATTCATCACCTCCTTGAGTTGGATCATATTGAATCTCTTTATTGATGGAAATTGCCTCTTGCAGTTGATCAGCTCTGGAATGTGGTACATATTTGGATTCATCCACCTCTATTTGGGACTCATGTTTTCATATTTCCATAGTGAAATTAGGTAAAACATAAGTCACTTTCTTCTTGTCCAAGAATCATTTCATGGAAGTTCTGAGTTAATCGATCATGACCATGATGTCTTGAGGTGATATATATGTCTCTTGGAATATTTTCAACTTTTTGACCATTAGCATAAGATAATCAACCCCTTGTTGGAGTTCCACGTTATTATAGTATGTTTAGTGTTATTCGTACCTATGATTAACTATTCTAGGGATAAAATAAATAGTTAGTTGAAACATCATGGATAGAATATTATTTTTATTTTTTTAATGAAGATAATAAAAAATATTCATAAATTTGAATTATGAAAAAGTGATCTAAATAATTAATTATCTCACAAAAAATAGTTCTTCTTTTGATTCGAACCTATTATAGGGCATGGAAAAAGGATATTGTATTTTCCAAATGTAGCATAGAGGCTGATGAGGGTCATCTCACTTGAGGACCATAAAAGTCATTTCCATCACTAATTCTAGTTCCCCTATTTTAATTATATATTTTCTATTATTTTATAATTTTTATGAAAATTCCAGTTTTGGGATTTTGTAGAACATTAAATTGAAATAATTAAAAGAATAATTTAAATTTAAATGAATATGAAGATAGAATAAGGATTATAATGAAAGGTCTTGGTCCCTAGATTGATAAAGAGAGTTCATTTATTATTTATATATTCTGTATATTAAATTTGATAATTCATTTGATGAAACCCCATTAATGAAATACATTCGATTAATTTATTTATTGTTTAATTTTAGCATTCATTAAGCACACTAGACCACATCTCATACAATAGTAAAATATAAAAATAGATTAACTATTAATTAAATTCCTAAAAGACCCGGCTCCACCATAGGCCCTTTCATCCCTTCAGGAAACCCAAGCATCATAGTATGATGTATTTTTCCAAGATATGGTAGGGAAAAATAATTAACCAAAAAAAGAATGGTTTTGAAAATATTAATGTGGTGAAAAACTTCCAAACCCATTCATTATTCTCTCATCCACCACAAATATATTAAAAACAAGTTTAATTGAATAATAATAATAAACAACACCCTAAAATTCCTCCAAGGCCAAGCTTCGGGTTAGTCACTTTCAATTGTAATGTGACAATATATCTCAATGAAATATGGAAAAAAAATGTTTTTATTATGGATGGAATATGAAGGGAGATTCAAGAACATGGAAACACTTGAATTAGAAAAATTCATATGCATTACATGAAAATATGAATTGAAAATAAAAAGAAAAGAAGAATAAAATCCTAAAGTAGAAGAATATCCATTGGCCTCCAATCCATTGGTGGTGAGTAACCCTCTCATCATCAACATGAAACCCTTCTTATATATGATAAGGGGTTTCAACCTTCAATATTTAAATTCAAGATCTTTAAAATCACCCTTTAAGATCTCTAATAGATTTTTTCCATAAATTTTTTTATCATAGTAAAAAAATATAATAAAAACTTTTTAGAAGGTTTATACTATAATGTTGTTTAAAAATTTATTGTATCACTCCTAATGATATTACATATTCATTCGAGTTTTGTAGAATAAGATATGGCCCCTTAATTTTGGAAATTTATTCTTGAATAATGCTTCTGAAATCATCCCCCAATGTTGAGCATCCAATTACTGCATTAATGAAGTAAAATTTTTATTATATTCAGAAGTATAATTATCCTTCTGATCATATTTCAATTTTGTGTGTAATCACATTAATTATAGTTGTGTAGATCGATTTAAGAATATTTTTATGAGGTGGGGTCTACGTGGTCATCAAGAATTATTTTCAAATTTGATTGATTTATCAGGCGCTTAGATGAAGAAAATAGCTCCTAGTCATGTGGAAAAATATTAAGAAAACATATAAATGAAACATAAAATAAACTATCCACATCAAATGGATCGATATTGTAAATGTCATGCTCAAATTACCAAAGTGATTAAAATAAAAAAAATCCCCTAATTATGTATGTTTCACATTTAAGCCCAAGACCCACCATAAATCTGAAATTTATTCACATATGCTAAAAATGATAAATTTTTATAGATTAAATAATTTAATTAAAAATCAAAATGATGAAATATTAGCTCTATCAGGTAGTGAGTTAAATCCCCCATCCATCCCCTTTTCGAAAGGATGGTTGGCATTTATTCCAAATTATTGAGAATGAAAACCCTTAAAGGGGGAGGTATATTATATTTTATATTATTGTCCAATGGTTTCATTACTATAGATATGGAAAAGGGTATAATTATAAATGAATATATGAGAAACAATATCATAATTTACAACATATTTTTGAATTATAATTTTTGGGGAGAATATAGGTATTGGTAAAATCCTTGGTCTAGAAGGTAATGGTAAAAATATAGGTTTATTTTAGGCTAGATGATTTTTTTTCATAATTATGACTAGGAGGACCATGTAATCATATTATAAAAAACATATTTAAATATTAAGGAAGGAAAAAATGAATGACATATATTCCAATGAAGATAGTTTCAGTTTTAGGTTAGGATATGATGATGAACATTCAATTAGAATTGGTTACCACATGTCATATTTTTATAATTTAGCATTATTTATTTAGCAAAATTATATTATATTAACCCAATGAGGGTATTATTTTCCTAATATGAAAATGGTGATTATATTAGATTAAATATTAGAAATAGATCCTTTTATGATTTTATTGGATTTACTAATATTTTTCTAAATATGAATGTAGTTTCAATGATAATGTTAGTGGATATGTGATGTAATGGAATAAGTATTCAAGATAGAAATATTAGGTCAAACACAATACTAGATTTGTTTATTTAGACATGATTGAACTTTCAAATGGTTTGATGAAAGCACCAGTGTTCATTTTTGAGAATGTGGCCCTAGTATGAGACATCGTTCATTGACAATAGATGCATCTTGGTACCCAATGTAATAGATTATGTACATGGTATAGGTATGTTTAATAGGGGTGTGTTTTTTGGGTCTATAAGTAACCTTTTGGATACGGGACAATTATCTAAGGGGTAACATGTACCATGATAAAGGGTTCCAGGTAGAAGGTCCCCCTCTGTGTTATTTATGTAATTTTAGTTAATTTAATAAATTTCTTAAGATTTTTTTTAATTAAAGGCTAAAAATTATTTCTCCCAGGTTGGGACCTCAACCTCTTACCCCATCACATCATTCAATTATACAACTTTTTGGGATTTCATTAATATGTGGCATAATCATGGATCCATATATTGTTGTGAACCATAATGAGAATAGTGATCAATATATTTTTACATAATCAATATTTTTATCATTACTTATTTATCTCCCACTAAAAAATCCATTATTAAATGCCTTTTCTATATTATGAGAAATCAAAAAATTGATTCATAATCTTTGATAGTTATTTAATATATATGATCCCACTAATACAATATACGTGGTCTCTAATCATTTATACAATTTTTATGATTTCTCACATCATGTGATTTTCAAGTGTCGATAAGGTCATTTTAATGATTGAGGATGGGGGAGGATATGGTCTTCATTATCCAATGAGGTGTCATAAGGGTATTCTAGAGTGTTTATATGTAGCTGTGAGTTGATTAATGATGAATTTTTTTTTTGTATGGTGGTCGATGGATGGAGACTTTTGGTGATATATTCTTGTGGATTATTGTAACAATTTTAATGCCTAAATATCGATGTGGGTGTAATTTTTTGTATAATATGATTGTTCTATATCATTCACTATTAATAGGGAAATAGTGGTTCTCTAGGTTTGTGTACATAGAATTTTGTTTTTGTTTCACACCATATAATGATGTTGCCATTGAATCATGTTCACATGAGTGAGGGCTCCAATGAACAACATATTATAGGAGAGGGAATTTATAGATCTGTAGACTAGGATAATTTTTGTGATCTTTGGTAGGGTGGAGGGGTACATTTTATATTTTTTTAATAATTTCTGTGTGATTATTGTGATCATTGTTTGGGGTTGAGATTCTTATTGTGTGATGTTGATGGGTTTCTTACAAGAAAATTTGGTGATACCTCATTCACCAGGGTGGTTTTAGAATATTAATATCATCTTCATTTGGTTATATGATTATAGGTGATGATTCATTATCCCTCAACATGTTTGTAGACTATAGGTAAACCATCATATTCTAGATCTGATAAATGAAGGTATTATTTTCATTCATGGATTAGAGTTCACACAGTCGGGTGGTACATGTTTATTGTTTTTTAAAATTTGAATTTTCATAAACCTATATGCCCATGGATATTATCTAGGGACACCATTTTTGTTATCCAACTATGTTTTTCAAGATCTGTCCTAGGGGGACTGGGTTGTAACTACACCATGCCCACCTCCAATAGGCCATGGGTTAGTGACTAGCACTTAGTAAGAAAATCCCACAAATGGGAGGCATTAGCCTTATGTATTTTTACACACACACACACACACACATATCCAAGGAAAAAAATCTAAAATGTAAAAAAAACTAAAATGATGGAAGCATGCATCAATGATCCCACAATAGTGTATGATTATAAATATATAGGAATGTAAAAATGGAAAAAATGCCCACCATAAATGGTCTATACATAAGTCTAACTGAGACAATAAAGATTCTGACCTACTCTTAGGGAGAGAACTATGTCAAAGGTATGATTCTAGAAAACACATCGGTCTTACCAGCTCCATATATACTCCACCCACTCCGAGTCCTCCTAGGATTCCCTCAAAATGCCAATCATCTGCACTAGACACGACCCATGTAGGTAATTCTTACGCAGGGGTGAGTATAAAAATAATCAATAGGATATCTTGAAAACACTAAACATGAACCACCATTTATAGTCAAATCGATATAAGATTTAACACTTTATTCTAGATAAATGAAACTCATTGAACCCTTGATATTTTTAGGAGAGACACCACACAATATAGTGTCCATAACCAACTATCAGCCAAAATATTCTACATGAAACAGGCTCGTTTCTGGAGAACTCACTCCTCAAGCCGTGATATAATTGGGAAACTCCATGAACATGTCAAGCTCATTTTGTACCTAACTAAAGATACCACATAAATCAAGGAATAGTATGATAAATAAAGAGAGGATCATGACCAAAACTAATAGGAGACAGAAAAAACCCAATTTTTGATCTACCTGTTATATAGTGGATCATATTCCAATGATTCAAGAAACCCTACTAATGTTGCATGCTAGATTGAGTACCAACACCCTGCTCACGAATGTCAATCTGATTCCACAATCACTACTATGACTGATTGAGGATCACACTCCAATCTTGAGGAGGGATTCTAGACCTCTATTTGAGACTCATCCTCTAGTGGGGACTATTATCTAGTGATGTGGATGTAATTATACCTTGAACCCTCGAGTAATGGACAATGGGAATGATATCATCCTATAATGGTCCGAAAACCCCCACTATTAGTCTCAAAATGGCCATCCCATTTTAGGGTCTCAACCCCATAGATGGAACGTCGATTAAATGGAATTTTTAGTAGTTACAGTCATTTGAATGAAATTTTCCACTGACCTATCATGGTCCTGTGGTCCTACCACCTTGGTTGGCCCTCCAACCATGCAGAATGGTTGCACGTGGACTAATTGTCCTGATCAGTCCACCTATCACACCTGATCAGTGGATGTAGTTGATCGATGCAGACGTTCCATGCAGTCTCTATACCCCATAGTCGCTTGAATTTTTGTGGCACAATGGTCTACCATAACCAACATCCACCTCAGGATCCACAGTTCTGACCTGGGTCCTACCCAAATCTGACAAGAGTCCACCTCGCCTGGTCTGGCCGACCGACATGACCAGGCCAACTAATATCTCCTGACACAACCTCTCAAACGATACTATGTCCATTGTTTTTGTATTGTTTCCTCCGCTCTGTTCTTTTCCACCGTACCCACATCAACATACAAATCCATCCAATGTTTCACCCACCACCCAGAGAACTGACTGCCACCACCTCCCATCCACATCGATGTGAACTATCGTGCATCATATCATATGCTACCTAGTATTTCCTAGCGCATGTGGTCCATTTCACAAACCACTGTGACTTCTAAAATTCTTGAAAAAATAAACAATAGCATATCATTTCTCCTTGAGTACCAATCTATAAATATTCAATCTCAGTTGTATATTCAACTCAAATATTGGGTTCTGATCGATTTCAGAACAATCCAACAATGTCAATCTGGGAACTGAGGGGATTCAATAGTGAATAACTTGAAGAATGGGGGGTGGAATGTACAAATCATAAAAATGAGTAATGAATCTCTGATTTTGTTTTCATTCCCTCGATTCATTATCATAGAAGCATAATTGAAAAGGGAAACTCAACGAACCAAAAAAATAATTAAATCTATCCAAATGTAATATAATGACAATGTGTGGATCACTTCATGTTCATTTAATTGACCAGGGTTCATCCAATATTAAGAAAATGTTGAAAATAAAAAACTAAAACATCCTACAAGTATTTTGGTTTGATCATTGATAATGAATGGTTTGTTCTCATTGTCGATGAGATCATCCAACTCCTCGAGCATGATGATCTAATATTTGATCCTAATTTGTTTTCATCATCCAGGAATTCTATCCTTCAATGATCCTACATATATTCAATGGTTATGCAGCTGACCCTAGAATTATAACATTAGTATTATTTTAATGGAAACAAGTTGCTTCATCAACATAATATTTTGTTATATTATTTTATTCATTTTACATATACAACAACGTTTTCACAAACATCCCACATTGACCAATGTTAGGTCACTCATAGGGTAAAGCCACAATTATGAACATAAAAATTCCATCATATTTCTGATTAGGAAATCCTTTTAGTAGTTATTCCACATTTTTTGGAAAACTGCACATGTGATGTTAAATATTTTAATATTTTGTTTAAAAAAATTTGGGCACACTGGTCCTCAGAATCTCATGCCATCTAAGAATGTCTCAACACCTAGTCTCTAAAATAGTCTACAATATGTCTAAAAATAATACATGGAAAATATAACATGTGACTTTATACCCACCTTTTGGATTTACATTCATGAAAATACAAAACAAGAGATACTCAAATATATGAGGGTACTCAAAATGAATCTGGGCCTCCCACCCCTATGTTTAATCCAAGAGATTCTCATGTTTCTATTGGATACGTACCAAATGATTTGATCACCCTTGAAGGATCCTCTCTTTTAGACCCTTGATCTCGACTCAGTAC